>CM071937.1:86435962-87068614 GCA_016081115.2 Rehmannia glutinosa
TTGTTTGTTATATTCGTAGATGAGTGCAATAAAATGTTTTGTGGTCATATGCTGGTTCTTCAAAGTGGAATTCATTGTAGATGAAAGAGACTTTGTATAGTGTGCGTAAACTTTAATGTAATGTAATCAAGTCATCATATGACCAATTTCATATATGTTTTTTGCCCATCTAATAAGTTTGAGCCAGTTTAACAGTGCTTGCTTGTTCGCGGTACTGATATATTGTTTTCATATTGATTCCCTATTATATTCGTGATGGTTTCTAATCAAGTCTCTAATGCACCCTTTTGCAGCTTCGTGGGACGCTTTTTTTCTTGTCATCTTTTAGACAAGATTCTCGCCATTTAGTGTTAGGAGCTGTATGACATGTGCGTTATTTCTGCTGTCTTCTTAGAGTTGATTTTGACGTGTTTTGTTTGCTCTGAATAATTAAGCATCATTACATTCATTACCTATTATCTGTTTCGTAGTTACATTAATTGTTTTGTGTATATGCTGAGATATTACTAGGGAACGATGTCTACTTTTGTTTCACTTTGTGACTTTTCTCACTGAAGATATCTGTTCAATATAGTCTTCACCTAGTTTCATGCACTTATTTGTTTAGTACTGTCCAGCTGATGGATATGAGATAAGGACATCGTGTCTATTGCATTTTAAAATTTATGAGTTGTTGTTCTCTTTGTTTTCAGCTTTTGTATTTGTATGTATATAAGTAAGAGTTGCATTTGAGCAATTTTGGTTCTTACATTATTTGTCATTCATTTTTTAAATCTTTTGGGGTTAAATTTTGGCAGTCGTGTGTGTAGGAACCCCACGGGTTGGATCAGAAAGTATGGACTGATGTGCTGCAGACAATGCTTCACAGCAACGCTAAGGAAATCGGTTTCATCAAGGTAATAATCTAATTTTTCCTCGTATATTTACATCGCTTTTATTTCCATATATTATTGCTTGTTAATCCATTGGTCTCTTATGTGATTGTTAATGAGCTATAAGTTTTACCGCATTTGCATTTGTCTTTGCAGTATCGCTGAACTTGGTACTATTTCATCGATTGGGATGCTTTTGAATATTTTACTTTTAACACACAATCATCATTTCAGCCATTCCTCAGGAATGTGTAATTCGAATGATTATTTAATCTATGATGAATGAACTTGGATTTATTTCTGAACCAACCAAGTTTGTTCTTTTATATTCTAGTCTTAGTGCTTTTGTGTTCTACATAATTGTCACCTTTCTGTTTTTAGATTTTCTTTGCAATAGCTAATTTTGACTGAACTTGGATGTTCTCACCATTTAGATTGTTGCATATTATATCATCACCAGTATGGTATTGTTGACCTGAAACATGATGCATCTTAGATTTATATTGAAAACAAATGCAAAGGCATTTATAGGTGCAGTTGAGTATACTCTGGTGCACCCGAAACTAAATGATGGCATTGTTTCTAGATATAGTTAGTTTCACTGTTGCTCTTTTTAGTATCAAATCTCCAAAATATATAAAGATTTGACACTGGTGCCTGCAAAGGTTGGCAAAATAGTCTTGCATAAATCACGATTTGCAAAAGTCCCATAATAGAAATATTCTTGATTTCAAGTTCTTTGATCACCTGGAACTGAAAATATTGCAGAAAATCCACTCGTTCTTCCAGTGGAAACTAATTTGACTTATATGGAGTATGGACATCTCCAAATAAGTTGGGCTTTGGCATGTTGATAAAGTCTTGAAAAAAACTCGAGAAAGGAAAATTTACTTAATGTGAGCATAAGCCAAATTAATTTGCAGATATAGACACGTGGATTTTTTGAAATCAAGATATACTTTTTAAAATTAAAGTATTGTGCAAAGATTTTGCAAGATTGTTATTGTGTAATTTTCCTTAGCTACATAATTAAAATTGCAATTTGCCCATAAGATAACATGAGGATATTAAAATGATTCTAAAACTAGGCATTTTAGATTCGTTGCAGTGATTGAATTCAAAAGTGCATGGAATTTGTCATCAGTATAAAAACATGTAGCTCTTGGTACTTTCATCTTAGTGTAGAAGAGAAAATACTTTGACACAGATGTAAAGAAAAAAGATTAATTTTGACACACCGGAAGGAGGACAGGCTGTTCATTTCACGTGAGGACTGGCCCAGTTTTTCGTTTTTCCCCACTTTATCTTGAGAAAAGAGACCACGCATAAGGAGCATAAGGAGTTTCCATCCCACAATCCCTTTGAGGAGACCAAGGAATAAGAAAAATTAATTAAAACAAAAAGTTACGTTTTGCTAATATGAATGCATTATGAACTATGATTTGGTATATATGGTGATTTTAAATGATACCGTCTCGTGGATTTTTAAGTTCATGAGACAATTTGAAAAACATGAAATGTGTGTGTGTTTTTTTTTTCTATGAGTTTGGTTTTGGATTGAAGGTCTATTTATGGGGTCAAATAAAGACAAAAAAGGATATGTAGTGACCTAGCACGACAAAGCACTCTCTGAGGGCATGGAATGTCTATTTTTTTGGTCAGAATCGTCTCATGTATGCTTATAAGACCTTCTTAAGCAAATTTTTGCCATATTAATATATTTAATATTTATATTTGGAAGTTTTTAGGTTGCATAGGAATAAGATAATTATAGGCTCACCGGCACATGTTTTAAAGTTTACTTTAAAGATATATTCTCGTTCCCTTTTTTTTAGTCAAAATAAATTTCATTCATTAATGAGAAGAAATTTATAACTGATTACAATATCTAGTAAGAAATAGTTGTAAATCATACATGATCATAGAGTTGTTATTCAATTTATAATGATTATGTAATTTCATAAAATATTTATTTAATTTTGTAGATTTATTAATATATTATATATTTGAGTCCACTTAGTGGTTAGAATAATACCGTGTTCTACTGCTCTCAATGCACGTGATATTTGTGAGTCTCCATCTTGTATTGTGGACGTGTGCGTTTTCCTAATAATTCTATGAATTATATATACGGATCATAATAACTTTAATATAACATCAAACAATAGACATGAAACATTATTTAATGTTTTTATTGATGAAGTCAAAAAAAAAGAAAAAAATATCATACTTCATAATTATAAATAATACATTCAGGTTGTGTATTTGTGTTCCATCTTCGAAAAAGTGATTTTCATATAACCACAGAGGCGTCCTACATTGCCTATTCCGTTTTAGTAATGTCTAGATTTTTAATAATTGTGAAAAATGTCACACACACTATTTTCAAGGTTATAGTAGTAAATTCGGATAAAAATTTATTTTCTAAAGTTGTTTTATGTGTAAATTGGTGGCAAAGTTTTTGCAAAAGCTCATTGTAAAAAAGAAAAGCTTAACACGTGTATATAAGATAATAGGAGAACTAAGCGACAATAATTAATGAAATAATAGTCAACAAAACATAGTTTTGACAATATTATTGTTTTTATTAGATTTACTTTTTGGAGATATTTTTAATTTTTACCGATTTTACCATGTATTTTATTTATTCATGTGATTAAAAGTTAATTTTTTAATTTTGTTTTTTGAAATTTAGTATGGTACTATTTGGATTTTCTATTTATTATGTTCTATCTTGAGTTCTCATATTTGGTATTTTTCACAGATTGGCGATGCACGTATTGTATTTGTACAAAAATACTTTTTAGTTATTGCAAAATTTTCAGAATTTTAATAACTAATTAAAATAGAAATTTAATTAATTTGATTATAAATCATACAATTAAACAATATAAAATTAAATTATTATATTAAAAACCCTCTTTAAGAACAATAAATTTGGTTTGCAATAAATTTTGTGAATGTGAATTGTATCTATTTATTGAATATGTTTATCTATAAGAAAGTAACAATTTGAAAAAAAAAACAATTTCCCAATGCTAAATATTAATGTATTATATTTTCAATACAATCAACAAATAAAGTCATTTCAAATTCCAAAATTTTTAGGGTTTAAAAAGTTAAACAATTGTTAGAACAATTAGAGAAATTAAATAAAAATCTTGTTTCATATTTAGCAACATAATTTTTAGGAAAATAAAATATATCAAAAATATAACTATTCTATTTTTATATATGTATATATATCAAAAAAATATCAAACAAACAACTTCATATCTAATAGTCAAAATGTACAACTTTAAAAGTTGAATATCAAAATACACTGATAAAAAGTATGTTAATAAATATAAGAAGTAATTTTATATATGCATTATTGTGAATATAATTTCATATTAAATAATATTTTGTTCTTTTTACTTGAATATATAATTATAATACTATGTATAAATATATATAATATATATACAAATAATATTTGATACATATTTTGAGATATTTCTTTAGTTAAAATAAATATTTTTTGATTGAATTTAATCAACTTAAATATAATTCAATATAATTATGAAGAAATGAGATAAGCTCAAATATAAACTATACATTTATTATAGATAGTCAAAATAAATGAATATACAAATTGATGTCCGTAGTTCGATGCATAATTTTTTAATGAGTAAATGTATCATATATATATATATATATTCTTTTATTTATTATGTTTATTTTTTATTTTATATATGCAATATATGTGTCAAATCAAGACTATAAAAAGATGATTAATTGGATATATTATACGTCAAAACGGATATAAAACAAAAATTTGTTAAAATTTAAAATAAAAAGAAAAGGATAAATATAATAATTAACGCAATATACACACAAATTTGGAAATCTTATATAACTATATCTTTTATATGAATTTAAGAGCTAGTCTCTGTCGACGGTCTAACGGATCTAAGTCCATTAGACGGATCCCCCAAACCCGACCTTATCTTTAAAAGAAATGCTCCAAGATCCACCGCATCCAGTGAACTCACATCCACTTTAACCGTAGTCTCCGAAGCCGCCGCGTCTCCCTCCGGGCGCTTCTCCACCTCGGCCACCGCCGAGCAGTGCATACGGTCTAATGGCGAGGAATGGAGTAACAAGCACATCTCGGCGAGGAATGGAGTAACAAGCACCTGGTGAGTTTTTTTATTGGGGGATTAAATAAAAACCTGGTGGTTTAATGATTTAAGCGGTGGAGGTTGAAATAGATCGAGAAGGTGGAATAGGAGAAATTCATGTCCTTTTCTCCTCAATCTTCGAATTAGTTAAAAAGTTTCTTCCAAAATTCCTTTAAACAAAACCAAAGCGATTTTGACAGAGGAGTGATCTTCTTAGCGGGAGGACGAAATTCGGAAGAGTTGGAGGGGAAAAAGATGTAGAAAATTAAATAAAAAATCAAATAAATAAAAATAATGTCATTTTGTACTTTTTATTGAGGACAAAATAAGAATTACTAGTACTTTTTAGGGTAATATCTAATACTTTTCAAAATGAGGCTACTAATAGCTTTTATTGGAAAAACTAATGTTATTGAAATTACTAAAAACGTTTTAGGGGGAAAACTAATATTTTTCGGGAACTACTAATACGTTTCAACTGCGACTACTAATACTTTTGAAAAAAAAACTAATACTTTTAGGACTAATAAAATAATGCGTTCAATGAACTACTAATACTTTTCCGATGGACTATTAATAGTTTTTGGGAAAAAAGTAAATTATATTCAGAAAACTATTAAAATACTCTCCAGGGAACTACTAATACTTTTTCATTTGAACTACTAATACTTTTCTTAGGACCGCTAATATGTTGCGGGAGAAAAAGTTAATTACATTCAATTGAGTTAACTCTAAAAAACTCTTCAGGAACTACTAATACTCTTTTGAGGAACTACTAATATTTTTTTGGGAGAAAAATTAATTATATTTAGAAAAACTACTAAAATACTCTCCAAGAACTACTAATACATTTTCAAGAACTATTAATACTTTTGGATGCCCTGTTCGAGAATGTTACAAACATCTTTAGGTCGTGAAATTACCAAAAATCATTTGCGGGTTAGATCCCGTCTAATAAATCGACCCGTTAAACTGTCGGGACAGAGTTTTTGTGAAAACTTAAAAAGTGATTTATTTAAAGAAAGTTGACCATCAAAGATAATAAAATCTCATTTTATTAGTTAAATCAGCGAAAAAAAATTTATCGTTTTAGAAACCGAAAAATGGGCGGAAAAGTAAGAGTTACTATTCTAAGAATAGTCTCTTATTATATATATATATATATATATATATATATATATATAGGATGAGATCTCATGTGGCCGCATCTTACCATGTGGCGGTGTGGAATCCCATCCCTCCATCCTAAACAATCAATGGTTGATTAGGCCTAAAATACATCATTTTACATTTATTTTTAATGCCAAAAGGGCGTTCGGTAATCTACAAAAATGAGTAAACAAATATCATAATTAACCACCTAAAATCAAGTGATATATTGATTGCAATCTTTCCATAACAGAAAACATTTGATTATGTGCAAATCTATCATCTTCTTCAATCTACATTCACGAAAAAGCAACAAAGAAGAAAGAGAATCTCCACCAAAACCCATAGAAAAACACCCTATACCCAGAATTTAAACGGCAAAAAAACTATACGACATGAGCGATGAGTGCACTGAATCACATCAAGATGAAATGTTGGTGGACAATCTCGATGAAAGGCCGGGTTTCGGGGCGTTTTCTGGTATGTGTATTTATGTTTCAAAAATCATAGATTATCTTTATTCATCCCCGTCCCATGTTTTTATTAGAAAATATGGAATCGTAAATGAGGTTTATCTTAGTGTATAGAAATATATGAGAATTATACACAATATATATGAGGTTAAGGTACGCATCTCTATACTATTGTGCCCGTATAAGCATGCAATATGTGGTGTTGGATGACACGGTGATGTTGAACCTTTTTATGGGTAAATTTCGTGTACAAATGTTGCAATATTGTTGCCTAGAAAGCAAGTTTTCGTGTATAGATATGTATATTTTTGTGTTAATTTAACATGTGATATGGCGTTTTGGATGTTTATTGGAGACTAGACATTAATACTTAGAGTGGTATACAAATATCGAAAATATTGTATATTATGAGCATATTGTGGTGTATATATATGAATACTTTAGTGGTTAACAATCGGAAAAATATGGTGTACAAATAATTCCATTCTGATTTCATAAAATCTTATTTTTGGTATACATGGGCTTGAAAGTATATGGTGATAAATATAAACACACGTAGTACATTGTTAGATTTTTTATTTAAAATAATGTATGATAATATTGAAACTATTGTATATTTTGAAAATTATTTTATGTGTACATTTCACTTATTTGGTGTACAAAAACTTTGTAGATGCTAGTGATGAAACAATCCAACGCGTCGAGATTGCGAGAGCGCTGGTAATATCACCGGCTTTACCAAATATTGGATAACGAAGTAGAACAAGATAAAATACCATGAGTAGGCATGCACTTTGGGAGTTTGGACAAGGGTGTGGAGTTTTATAGGGAATATGGTAAACTATGCGACTTTGACATACAAATAAGCACGCCAAGGAAATTTAAGACCAAAGAGATCTGTCGCAATATATTGTTTGAGCGCCACACACATATGTTATAAAAATTTCAAATTTTGTACGCTACTGACTAAAACCTATCAAATTTTTGACTTATGTTATATGCACGTCATTTATAGTATAATTGAATGTCATTTATATTCTAAATGTGCATCATTTTTTTTAGTCCCATATGACATAATAAATAAAAAAATGACCTATAACATAAATGTTTTTGATATTATAATTGCTATCTGCGTGCGCTTAACCGTTGATATACACAACGTTACCCGAAAATATGCGCCAAATTTCTACCGCCTTTTGTATTATGGTATCTTAGTACCGTTCTTATTTTCAAAAAATATCGTCTTCCGATATCTTGCTAAATGTATACCAAGTCAACCTTGATTGTACGTTATAATATAAAATTGACTTTTAAGTTTTCAAAGGACTACAATGACTTCCAAAAGTAATAATAATTGTACTACTTCAACACCAAAAGCTTATAAATTAGGCATACGCATACGATTCATTAACACCTTCAACTTAATAACAAAAAGATTACATTATGAGCATGTGTATACCAAAACATTAATAAACATATACGAAAATCTTTGTTAAATGTGTGTTGTTTATACACTAACCATATGGCATAAAAAAGCCCATGATCACAAAATAGAAAACATGTTTGCTTAAGATTGTTCTCAAATAAGTAACCCAAATGTTGTCCGAGAAATGCACGGGGAAAATATATTCTAGTCTAATATAATAATTAAAATGTACTTAGACACACTTCGTCTAATAAAACGAACCCCTCAATCGATAACCAACTACTTGCCACTAACAAATTTTTGGCCAACCCAAGCACCCCCGTCTTTCTCTTGGTTCAAGTCGCATTATCGTAATTGCATGGCAATATAGAGTCCTCAATCGTCGCGAACTCATGCAAAGATCGGCCTCGTCAAATCCATCCAATTTCTTCAATGCTACCCCCATGTAGGTCTCTATCGACGCATGACATAGACCCCTTGATCATCGTGTTTTCTCCTCCACGACATGGCGAGTCTTGTTGGGTGACATTTTTCAACATTACTGTATTTGACCGACTGGTAGCACCCACGTGCTTGGAGATATCGAGAGAACAGATCCAACTACAAAAAAAACATGAAAACAAAAAAATGCCATCACAAAAAAAAATGTTACCATCAAACTAGTAAGCCAAAAGGAGAAAAAGGCTCCAGCAAGTGCATTGTATGTTATATAAAAACTAACCGTATACCAAACGAAACCTAAATGTATACCATTCCATAGCTATATTTTCATCAAATTATCATACACAATTAAAAAGACAAAACAGGACTAACTATATACCAAGTATTTTCTAAATGTATACAAACTCACCTGTAATTTATCATCAGTCCATTCTCCACGTTTTAATAACACAAAAATACACAAAAAAATGTGCATTTTTTTACCAGTTTCTCCGCATCCGTGCGTACTTGCTGCAACTTTCGTACCACCATCCGAAGAGCTCTCCAAAATGTGACAATACTTTTCTTTGTGTTGACACATATCACGAAAATATGTCATCCATTTATAATAGGGAAGAAGAAGCTGAAAACATTCGACAATATACTCGTTAAAAATTACATGGCGAACAAAAATATATATATATATGCTACAAAGTTATACCATCTCAATAGCCTGCAAATTCGCCACAGTTGGGTCCACAACCTCCAAATCAAAAATTTCCGAAAAACAACGCCAACCTCCTTTCATCGACAAATCTTGTGCGGTGTGAATAGAGTATAACCGCATACCGTACAAAAATAACTATAACAATTAGACTCTAAGACACATACAACAACACTCGCTAATATTACCACATTCATTAATTATCTCAGTATACCAAAATGTAAGAAATTTACATCACATCTAAAAATGAATTTAATATTATTTATCATCATAAATTTCATGGAACATTACGTGTATATATCCAACTTCCTTTTTTTTCCCCTATTTCAGTCATTGGGCAAAAATTACACAAAAGGATTTAGCTATATACCGTAGTAACTAAGAGATGTATCATGCTTACGTAAATTTACACCAAATTAGGAATCAAAGACACAATTTCAATAACATAAATCATTACACAATTCATTATCTAAGTATACATCATTTTTTCATAGTTTTTTCCCAAAAAATTATAATAAATCTTACCCATTGCAGTCAAGGATATAATTCCACATAACCAACTAAAAAGGGTCCAGAAAAATCGAGTAGCAAAACCCCTAGGAATTTCAAAATAATAAAAAAAATTGGCCTTCACCTAGGGCAACGAACCTTAAAAAAAACCAATAAATAATCATCTTGAATGGCAAATAAAACCGACTAAAAATTGGAAAAAACCTTTCCACAAGAATCTACAAAACAAGAATTGAAAATTTGAACCCGGGGCTTACCTTCAACGATATTCTTGACGCGTTCTTGGAGTTTTGATGTCGAGAGAATTCGCCAAAGAAAATAGTGTCCCGGGCGCTCGAAATTTACAGAGAATGAAACAGATTGCAGCGTGTGTGAGTGGGGAAGAGAAATAAGGAAGAGACGAAGAAGAAGGGTCTTTTTGATTTTGGGTGAAAAAAGGGAGGAGGATTAATTGAAATCCCAAAAAAAGGGGAAATGTGGGAGGTTACCAAAATCATCCGTTTTCTATTGTGTACAATTTGTCTATTTTGCCCTTAAAACGGGTGAATTCAATTAAAAAAAAATTCAAAAAAATCGGCCTTAGGATTAAACATGGTAACGGCTTAGATTTGTCCACACCGCCACATGTTAAGTCCTTGCCACATATGATCCTATACCTATACCTATATATATATATATATATATATATATATATATAGAGAGAGAGAGAGAGAGAGAGAGAGAGATTTAGTGAAATGTTTAAAGAAGGGTTTAAATTAACTTTGAACAAGAAAAGCAGGCTCAATTGCAAAATTGGTCCCGTAACAATTTTGGTCCTGTAAATATTTAGGGAAGCAATTTTTAATTGAAAGATTTTGATTCTACACAAATGTGATCTCACAAGTTCTAATTTGTGCGATTGTAGTTATACACGTTCGATTTTGTGCGTTTTGGTCCCAAATGGATGTCTTAATATATCATATGTTCCCACAATAGCCTTATAGTTTAGCCAAAATATTCAACGTCCTATGTCCATTAAAAGTTATAAGAAGGTACAAAACTAAGATTGCTAATCCCTAAGGTTGCAAATGACTTCATCTAACAAATTCATTGATGTTGTATTTGAATGGGTGGATTTTGATTTAGAGAGAAGATTTAGGGAAGAATTTCAAATGATTCCAAATAGGATGTATTTGAAATCCTCAAAAATGACTCCAATTAAAATAGCTTCCAATGATTTGAAATCCATTTTAAAATGACTCAATCCAAAACAACCTAATGTTTTATTATCTACATATATAAAACTTAGAAAAATCACAATAATCCAACATTTAATATCTCAAACCGAAAAAAATTCCTAGAAGGTGAAAATTTATTCTCAATACCAATTAGAGTTGGCATGGTTCCCGAATCGGCTTGCGGTTTCTCATTTGGAATAACTAGGATCGAATTGTTGTCTCATGGTTACGGTTCCAAAATCGGGCAACCGATTCGGTTTTGGTTTGGAACCCGATCCTCCATGGTTAAGTTACCGGTTTTAACCGGAACCATTTGTTTATCTTTTGATAATTTTTGATTTTTTTAAAAATAATTTATCAATTTTAGTTAAAAAAATAGGAAAAGAAAGAAAGAGACCTAATATTAATAATAATATTAAACTGTCCATATATACTTATTAGAGTATAGAGGAATCAAAATTTACGCAGTCGCTTACAACATTTGGTTTTAAAACTTTTCTCATGTGGTTCATAATAATATTTTTTCTAGCATATTTTACCAAATAAAAATAAAAATCATTAGCTTTAACCTTGAATTACGCCGTTTCCACCATGGTTCCATCGATGGTTCTAACTAGAGCTATCAAAGTGACCAGGTGGGTAAGGGGGAAAATCGGGCCGGCTTTGGCCCAACCCGTAATTTCTTCGGGCCACTATTCTGGGAGCCCAACCCATGTTTTATAAATACACTAAAATTATTTTCTGGTGACCAGAGCTAGCCCTGTTTCGGTCTAACGGGCCGAGCCAAATAGGCTCGGATCTTTTTGGCCCTACAAAATCGTAACCTACTCATTATTCTCGGCCGGGCCATTTTTGACATGACTCTAGTTCTAATCGATGGTTAAAACCGCGGTTCCACGGTTTTTTGACAAAGTAAGCGATTTTGGAACCATTGACCAATGAACGATTTTGGGAACCATTGACCACAATTTCGATTATAGTTTGGAATGCAATTTCGGTTCTATTTGGTCACCCCTAATATCAATCAATTATTCATCGTCTTTAGCCATCGGCGACTCCACACGAAAAATTAGAATTTAATTTGGGTGAGTGACACAACTCAAAGGGGATTAATAATGTCCAAACTAAATACACATTCACATCACGTTCAACATGTCAATACAATAGTAATGGACATTGAATAACAATAGTTCGTAAGAGACCAAGTAGAATTTGCTTATAATAGCCTAATAGAAATTTGCTCATAAGAGACAAATATCATTTATTTGCACTCTGAGGTTCTACCCAAGGAATAGATCGGCCCCAAATAATAATGACTTATTGAATGCATGTGCTCCTAATCATCGCTCGGAAATTCGCCTTACAATAGAAATAAAAATCACCTAATCAATTAATACCTCAAAAATTCTAGATTGATAAAAGTTAAAACTTAGAAGAATATTCTAAAATATTAAATATGGGCTCTTTATAAAAATATAATTATAAAGTTGAAAGGTTGAATGCAATGTTGAAAAGCTTAGGGATCAAATATGGAAATAAACTGAAATTAGGGACTGAATTAGATTTGGTAAAAATCTTAAGTTTGGTCATCTTAAGTTTGGTCAAAATATCCAACGAAATTCCCTGCTCCCTCTTTCTTCTTCCCCATTACGTCTTTTCGTTTTTGTCTTTTCAGGGTTTGGTGGCGGTTGGCTGGGGCGACTCATTCAAATCTACTGTTAAAATAGTGTATAATATTATTAGCATGGAGGTACAGTTCAACGAGCCCATTGGCAACCGTTTATAGACAAGACTACGAAAAATGCGAAAAATCCCACCAAAATTTCCTTTATTATCCACGGAATAACCGAATAACCCGACAATATTAGGATAGCGTAAATGAAATAGCTGGCCAACATCCACCAAAATCTCGTTGATGCGATCCTTAAAATTTACATGTTTCACAGAAAACTCATGCTAAAAAACTCAAAATTGTCAAAAACAGAGAAAAGACTTCAAAGCATGTTTTCTTTTTTTCTTTTCTTTTTGTTTTCTGTTATTTAGCAAATTTTTTTTTTTTTACAATATCATCACAACACAATGAATTGAGCTTTTGGTGCGCATGTTCACAGTAAGAGAAGATCATGAACTTAATTATTTTTCGCAAGATCATACTCAGATTTGGATTCAATTCTCGCAAAGTTGGGCTTACTTGAGTGTTGGTTTATCTTTTAGTTAGGTTTAGAAACAACACTTTTATTTTTCAGTAGTTTGTATTGCAGTCTCTGAGCTAAATGAATACTTCAAAAAATTCAGTTCTTTCGCTTTTTATGATTTCCAGTATAATTGTTTGTAAGTCAGTGATTTTTTTCACTCATTTTATCTAAAATTTGAGATTTATTAAAGAACATAAGATTATTTGGAAGAGAACATTTGTATTATCACTCAAAGTTGATTACAATGGCTTGATGGCTTACAAATGAAGTCCTACTCTTTATACTAGTTCACCTCCGAATGGACGGTGGTGACTCGTTAATCCGATGGTGGGAGTAGATCTCTAAACTTCTCCTGAAATATTTCTAGTATATCTTAATTACAAGATATTTACAAAGGAGTTATCTAGAATTATCCTACAATTCTCTATAACTCCTACAAGGTTCGGATAATTCTATGTACAAACGGGCCTAAATATTAAGCCATCATGTATGCTTGTTAGGCTAATCTCTTAGCTAATGTGTAGAGAAATTGCGGTCCAGATTGGCGGCTTGTTACAATATGCTTACAATACAAACAAGTCATAAAGAGCATGAGAGTTACAAGATGTAAATCCACTAATGTTTGAGTCAAAATCATGTGTCGAGAATGATTAATGTTAGTAATGAAGTTGTGCGTTTGTTTCAAGTACAATTAGTGTATTTTCCAAAAAAACAACAACAAACTAAGTATATTCTTCATTATGTGAGGTAGAGAATATGGATCATGTCACATTTTACAATCATATTGTAATGTATTTGTTGATACTTGTCATTTATAATAGTTTTTTTCTAATTCTTTTATGTTTCCCTTTTCTTTTTAATTTGAGTGAATGATTCCTTACTTACCAATCGTATTGGAGCATCTAAAAAGATCTCCTATATTTATGTCCATACCTAAAATTGGTGTGTGTTCAAATGATAAAATTTATTCTATAGTAGTAGTCATTAGAAAAACACTCATGTGTTACACAACATTTGTGTTAATTTTATTAATTAAAATTATCCAATAAAATTATTTTTAATTTTTAAAATTTTCTATAAGATTCAAATAGGTAGACAAAAACTATTGGAAAAATTACATAAAATACCCCGTTTCAGGTAAACATACCACAAAATACGCTCATATCACTTTTTTACCTATTCTTTTCCATTTTTTAAGCTCCTGTATATTTTTCCGATTATTTATACGCTTTTTTTAAATTATGTATTGCTTTATATGTTATTTCAATATTGTTTAAATTTGTATCTTTGTTGTTTCTATGTTGTTTCGATGTTTCAAAATATTTTTTACCATTTTATGCTATTTTTGTTCATGTATTGTTTTGTACATTATTTCTATTGTTTCTATGTTGTTCTATAATATTTTTATTGTTATTCTAATAATTTTTTTGTTATTTCCATGTAATGTCAATGTGTAAATACATTTTTTTATTTTTTAAACTCTTTTTATTCATGTGGTATTTTTAATTTTACGTTATTTTGGATTGTATCCATACCGTTTTTAATGTTGTTCGATGTTTCTTTGTTGTTTCCACGTAGTTTTCGATATTTAAATACAATTTTTACCTATTTTTAACTCTGTTTGCTCATATAGTGTTTTTTATATTGTTTCTTTTTTGTTTCTTATTGTTTCTTAGTTGTTTCCATGTTTTTTTATGTTTTTATGCTTTAAATTAAAAATTGAATTGTGTTTTTCATTCATGTTGTTTCTATAATATTTTTAATTTATTTAGTTTTAATATGTGTTGTTTTTATGTGTATATATTTTTTATTTTTATAAGATTTTGAGTATAAAATAAATTGTTTAAAGGGGACACAATTTATTTTTTATGAAATTTTATTGGAAAAAACATGTTCGAAATAATCTTGAAACAACAATGTAAAAGAGTCCGAAAATTTGGCGGGAGCGTAAATTTGTTAAAAAAATCTTGAAATCGTAAAAAGTAGTGATTGTCTCAGAAAATTGGGGCAATTGTGTCAAAAGCCCAAAACTATTTATTAAGTTGTACAAAATGTTGATAAGTAAACCCACTTCAATTAAATTTGCATGATATTTAGTAAGGAGCAATTGCAAACAAATTATTGATGAATTTTTTGTTTGTGTTTTGGCGTGTAACAAATCACTTAGTTATTATGATGACTAGTATATAGCCGTCTGCGATGCACGCAGTGTAATATAATGAAGTATTGTATAATTTTGATATTAAAAAATTAATATATTGTAGAAATGCTAATGGTGCGAGCGGGATGGGTATCTCAAGAGTCAAAACCCAAACTGCGTTGTCCTTTAAATGCGGGAATAACTTGCACGTTGACATTAACCCACAAAATATTAATGTAGGATTTATTAAATAAATTTTATTAAAATAATCTGATCCAATCTTATTGTATATTAGTTAAATACTCAACAAAAAATTAAAATTTAGAAAAATGAGAACAAACAAATAAAATTGATTATATATTTGAAGCAAGTTTGTACACCTATTAAAGACACTTGTTGAGTTGTCTAAAACTTTAATAATTATATGTTAACTTAATAATTTTTGTCAACTATATTAAATTAGATCAATGAGACATAATTGAAATTTATACCAGCAAATTACTATATATATGTTAATCTAATAAATAGAATCGGTGTGTCATTTATTTTTCTCAATAACAATATCATTATACTCAAATCATAATTATTTGAAAAACTATCTTAGAATATAAATGTATGGACAATAATTATTAACAAATAAATATAGCATAAATAATAGAATAAATAAATAATATTTCTTTATATAATAAGTACTAAAATAATTTTAGATGTTATCTGATATTTTTGAATTTATCAATGGTAGTTCAGATTTTTATTATAATAACTTTTATATTTATTTTAATATTTTTATTTTATTCGATGACTTTAAGACACATCAAATAAATTTTAGATTGTATTTATAATTTTAAGGTTTTATCTCATAATTCTTTACTTGGATAAATTTATCTTTATTAGATATTTATAAATTTTATATGCTTGTTTTAAATTTATTTAATTTGTATTTGTCAATCTCCTCAAATGATATTTAGATTTATTTTTAATATGTTTTTGATTAAATATTTTTTTCACTTTATTTCATAACTACTTTGTTTTTTAAATATTAATATTTTCATTTACATAATATATGTACATTTATAAAAGATTCATACATATAATATAATAAAGTTTACGATATTTTATAAAATTACAAAATTCAGCTAAGATAAGTAATTATTAAAATTTTGTTTATTAATTTTCATGTTTCATAAACAATATTCAGATTTTACTTTTTAATTATTTTACGTTAGATTATTTTAAATTTTACTATAAATAAGATGCTATTATTTTAAGTTAGGTAAGAATTAAATTCCGATTTTAAAAAATAAGATTTGTTTTTGCATTAAGAAAATATACATTAAATTCGCATCCTATAGAAAAGAAAAAGTAAACCTATTAAAATTAAGGACAACCACAAAATTTACCAAAACTCTCAGTCTTATTTATTACATATAGAATTTGTCTATATATAATATAATAAAATTTACCTATATTATAATTTTTACCATAGAATTATACTACTATATATATGATGTAGTTTAGAGGGGAATTATTAAATTTTTTTGATACTATTTATAAAAGTCTCTCAAGTATATGTGTGTGTGTATATATATATATACATACAAATTACGATATAACAAGATATAATTCATAACGCTATTAGGAAAATGCACACGTTCTGTATAAAATGGAGGTTTCACAAACATATACAATTCATGCATTAGCCTAAATAATTATGAAGAAATGGACTAAGCCCAAATAACAATTATACATATATCACAAATAATCAAAATACATGAATATATAAATTGATGTTCAATAACCCGAATGCATGATTTTCAAATCACATTACTAAATAAAATTATGAATAAATATATCTTATAGTTTTTATTCATTGTGTTTATGTTTTATTTTATATGAGCAATATTGGTGTCAAACTGGTGATCGTAAAAATATGATTAATTTGATAAATTATACGTCAAAAATGGATCAAAAATTAAAAAAATAATAAAATTAAAAAAAAAGAAAGAGATAAATATAATAATTAATACATTACACACACAAATTGAAAAACTAATTTTTATATAATTCTAATTTTAATCAGGGAAAACACAAAATTAATCAAGATTATCGGTGTTATTTATTATATCTAGATTTTTTCTATATAATATAATAAACTTTACCTAAATTACAGTTTTTACCATAAAATTATACTAATATATAGGATGTAGTTTAGGTAGAAAAACATATTTAGAAATAGGTTTGTTAGTTATTATATCTAGATTTCGTGTATATATAATATAATAAATATTACCTAAATTACATATTTTACCATAAAATTATACTACAATATATGGGATGTATTTAAAGGGAAAATATATTCGAAATAGGTTTATTATTATATATACTAGTAATTCCACCTTCGTGCGTTGCACGTGTATCGATTTTTTAACATTATTAATTTGTAAGAAAACTATTTATTAACAATGAGTTGGTATTTATTACTTTATTTTAATAATAATATTCATATAAAGTAAATAAAAATAAGTATTTGTATCAAATTTATATTTTTATTTATAAACTTAAATGTCAAATTCAGCTTGTTTTATTTATCTCTCAATATATGAATATTTCTATATTGGTATTATATTTGTCACTCTCTTTCTCACACACACTTTACCAATATACAAAAAAATCCATATGATACATATATTTCCATATTGAACTTGCATTGATGAAAAAAATAATATTTGACATTATTAATAAGTAAAAATCTTCACAACATTGTATTAATAAATCTATTAACTCTCCATAAATAATGTCATTAATGAAGAAATGTAGTTTACAAATTACAAAAAACTTCCTTATATACAATATTTGTAGTTTTGTTGCTACATTTATTCTCATCATCACAAATTAGGATTTTTAAAACCTTACGATTAGTCACTCTGGATACAACAATGTACAATCGACCATGGCTTAATACTGACTTTTTCAAAAGAAGTCCAACATGAGAGAGAGAGAGACTGTCGTTGACTTTTGTTGATAGTCATCGCATATGAAACAATCAAAGGAAATTGTCTTCGTTGGAACTTGAAAGGCAACCTCGGATCGGATGGAGTCATTGTCATTCGAGGAATTAATACCTTTTGACCTTCATTGTTTCCTGTCAAAATCTTTGCCTCCAAAACGTGATCACCAAACTTTGTAACAACCAATCTAGTGTCATTGCATGAACCAAGTGAATAGTCTATATTCCTCAACAACATCACCGGAGTTCCAGCCTTCAACTTTAATTCATGATTCGGTACTCCAGAACACCTAATTGTGTTCAAAAACTCCGGTGCGTGCACATCCTGTAATAGGTCAACATTTGAATATGATTTGCACGCGCTGTCAGAGCTCAAATATATCTTACATTCCCTTTCGTTCAATGAAGTCATATAATCATTTACTGAGAATCGACCACATCAAATGTTGATGCAAGGATGGCGCGACCCTCCAAATAAACGAGCATTCATTAGTCTTACCAAACTGTGGATATGTGCTTTCTACAATTGTCGCAATAGGGTCCCCATCACATTTCAATAATATATAATCAAGAATTTCAATATCAACAATATCATCATTCGGACCTCCAACTGATCCATTTTTGAAAACTTCTTCAATTCAAGATACTCGAGAATCAATTTAGATTTTGTAGCCTCATGTTCTTGGTTAACCTCAAAACCGCAATACCTCCATAAACGTGAAAAATGATCGTCGCATGAACTATGTCTTGTCTAGTGCCTTTTGGAACCACATGTAAGATTTGGCGAAAATCCCCACCGAGCACCACTTTGTTTTACCTCCAAAGGGTTGATCCGAGCTATTTGGATTATTGTATCTCATAATATCTTTCAGGTGATGTATCCAAAGCTTCAAAACAATGTTTATGCATCATGGGGCTTCGTCCCAAATTATCACCTAGCTCGTCATCAATCGTTCACACCTCTCACCACCGCGATTTCCGAATCGAATATCTCCGCCATCCACTCTTCTCTCACGGCGCGGTGGACCAATTCGCAGAGATCTACGCCGTTGATCCACGACGCGATCGCTCGGATCCTCCAGGTCGAAGCTCGAGAATCAAGCATCGTAGCTCCGACGTCGGATCTTAGTTAAATTGGTAATATTTTAGATTTATCCTTTATCATATGTCCTTATTTTTAATTTTGATTCCTTCACCCATAAAGAGTTTATGACTTTTTACGGTAATAAATACATGCAACTCATTTTGATAAACTAATTATATTAAACAACTACTTAAAAAATTATATTAAACAACAAGAATAACTATATAAATTTATGAACTTTCAAATTATATTACTTGAAAAAGAGAATAGAAATCGTATCATTGCTCTCTATGTTTGTTCTTTGTTGTTTATTTCCAATAATTATAGTCCCCATGAGTTTTGGCATTCGATCAACAATGCGGATTACTAATCAATCAAAAGAGATTGTAAAACCCGATGCAAAGTTTTATAGACTAAAAAATAATTATGCTTTTAGCGATTAAGAGAAAAAACAATTAGTACTTATAACTTGATCAATTGAATTCAATAGAAAGAAGTCAACGTCCAATTGAAACATAAAAATCAATGGTAAAAGATACATAAAATTTTATCATAAATATTTCGTGGAATATAATTCCTCCATTTTAACTTTCCCTATTGAGAAATAAGGAAAGTTTGAATTGATCCCGATTTACATACCGTTTACAATATTTTCCTAATCTAAAATATCATCGAATATAAGAATTAAAAAGATCGGATATTTTTGTTTCTAATCCAAATTTTTATATAATATTTTTCTAATTTAATATTACTTATAATATTTTTCTAGTTTATATTCATACATAATTTAGGAATACGAAAAGCCAACAACCAATTAGTGGATAAAAATCAAAGCTATATATAATTTTTAAAAAGTATATACGTTCACTACTATGTTTCTTTTAAACATAAAAATGGAAGATGATATAGTTTTAAAAAATGATATACGTTAACTACTATAGATATAAATATATAGATATAGATATACATTAACTACTATAGATTAGATATCACTGCTATCATTTTTAAAATCTTACGACGATAATATTTTAAATTAGATAGTCTTTGATATCACTGCTATCATTTTTTAAAATCGTATGACGATAATGCATCTTTATAATGATGATGACTTTGTTAAAATCCTAATTTATAGTTGTCTAAAATGATAGGAATATTGATAATGATGCATATATATTATTATGAGTAACAGGGAATGTAACAATGCAATAATAGTTACTTAAAAAGCAAACAACATCGAAGTTTCTATCAAGAATAACACTAAAAATGAAAACGGAATAAAAAAAACTTAAAATCTACAATATATGGAATGTAACAGAAAATAACATAAAATAAAAAAATATTATGTATATAAGAAAGTGGGGGTGCCTTCGAAATAAATTGAGATTCGACTGATAACTGATAATTAAGACACAAATGATAGAAGGTACATCATTATAACATAACACTGCACATGAGCTACTCTTAATTTAGCCACCTAAATATATCATCATTTGTAATTAGTGGACAACCATATATAGTTGTTGGCTCTTTGAAATCGAACAATAATACAATATAAAGAATAAAAACAATATCAAAGCGTCAATAATTACGTAAAATACGACGAATGTAACAAAAAATATATTAATATGAGGAATAATACAAAAACAAACAAATCATACAAATTTTTTTTTTAAAAAATACAACAAAACTATCAAAAAAAAAAGAAACTCACCAAATCTTTTCCTTACAAATCTACAATATAGTGTATATAAAAATCCTTATTGCGATGTTCGAGTTCAATCTCTTCGGTGTTGGCGGGACACTTGATGAAAACGAAAATAGAGGAAAGGTGAAGATGAAGCCATATTTGTTGTTTAGGCTTGAATTTAGGATCAACAATATGAGAAAAGTGATGAAGATAATGTAGAAGAACAATAAAAGTGATGAAGATATGTTTTGAAACAAATAAAAGTTATGAAGATATGTAAAAGAATTGAAAGAACTGACGCGTTTAATTAGCTTTAGTTCATATAATTATGGTGGAAAAAAATTACCATTTATAATACACGTCCTATAATATAATGATATTTAATTATATTACAATGATCTTCTTATAATACATTCCTAATATAAGAATATATAATAATTACCATTTATAATTTATAATAATTACCATTTATAATTTATTATAATTACCATTTATAAAGTTTAGAATTCTTTCCTAATATAATAAGCGAAAGAGAGGGAATTTTTTTCCGGACTTACTCGCTATTATATATATATATATATATAGATATATTTTTTCCCATTAATATGTTATAATAAAAACTGAGATATAAATTAAATAATATACATAACAAACTAAATTATTAATAATAAAACTCAAACCAAAAAGTAATAAAATGACACTATTCTTTGTTTAACTTTAACAGCAATAATATAATAAAATAATTATGAATATATTAACATAACCAGTTACAAATTTAACACTAAAAATGTTTATGTATATATAAGATAATAAAAAGGAATAATATATTAAAAATTATGCAATTTGGTAAATATGTATCTTTAAACTGCATTTTATATCATAACAAACTATTACAAAACTTAAATAAAAAATAAAAATAGCTTAAAAGAAAGTCGGCGCAGCATTTTTCACATTTGGCGTGGCGATTGCCGATTGGAGAAGGAACATTGCTTCATTTGGCGTTTTACGCCAAAATAAGGTTGGATTGGAAATGTTTCTTAACAACAAATTATAGATATGAATGAAGATAAGACGCTATCATGATTGTGTCTTTTGAGTTAGTGACCACTTTTAAATGGTAATGGTAACTAATTACACTTATATAACAAACATGACTAAATGATGGATGTGCTACTTTTGAAGTGATTGCACCTAATATTGTACTTTAAGTCACATGCCTGATGCCCTTTAACTTTTCCAACCTCCATTATTTTGTTAATCTATATATCCTTCATTGAGTACTAATTGAATAAGGTTCTTTCTTTTTCATTTCGTCTACTTTTGTTTTAAAAAAAACTTTAATTCTCTTAAATATTTGAATCAAAAAAATGAGAATGATGTGGCATATACGGAAAAGGTTTCATCTACCACAGTAGTATTGTACACAGTACCAACACGTTGTTTCAGTATCGGAACTAGCACATAAAAGTAGGGCAAGTGAGATAAACTAAAAAAAAAAATCGTATAATCAGTAACAATTTTTTTTCTTTTTTACTTTTTTAGCACTGTTGGACGTAATATGGGTTGTGTCGGGGCATAGTATGCCCCTTGTCTTCGCCATTATTGCGCTGTTTTCTATCCGTTATGAGGCATGTGCAGTTCACGATTTTACGGCACTGTATGCTCTAAAGCACACTTTGCCTCTTCGACTGGGGGAGTAGCGTCGGAGAGGAATTCGTCCCATATCGTATGAGCATGGTAAGACTTGCCGATCCACTTATATGCAGGGTCGTTCTTTCTTTTCTTATCACAATGCGTTTTAAAATCGTGAGCCACACATACTCTGCAGTACTGGATGCAAATCAGCATTTGAGATTTTCTATTCCGTTTAGTATTTCATATACTATTTTAATATTATCAATACATGACACATGTACATGATGACTTCATTTTTGTACAAATACGTGACTTCACATTTCATAAGAATATTAGATGAAATAGTTTAATTAAATTTGCATGAGTCAGCTTAGAACCAGGATCAATTAATCTAAACAATTATTATTGTTGGTGAGTTATTATTTATTAATCTAAAATGGTACAATCAATTTCGTTGATGGTTCCATTAATGACTCATCTACTGTTACTAAACTCAAAACACTGGCAATTTGCAACACCCACTAATCTATTTTAAATTTATCTTTTTTGGAAGTAAGTCAGTTAAATTCAGAGTCAGACACTCAGTATCCAAAGTTCGTAATATGGCTGTATATGAATCGAGAGAGAGAGAAAAAATCTAAAAATAAATTAATTTAATTTGTTTCCCACAAGCAATACTGAATCTTTCTTTCTTTTACTTCGATTAAAGAAATTTCCATAAAAATAAAATTAATAAATAAATAAAATTGAGAAAATGTTTTAAGACAAAATAGAAAAAGGTAAATTAGTTAACTAGTAGCACACACACACACACGTGCATTGCCATGCTTGCATGTCCTAGTTGAAGAATTGAAAATATGGTAACTGTGTCTGTATGTATGTATATATACATGAGCGACAAGAGTTTATGTAATGACTCGTCAGGACAAAATATTGACAGAGATTTTGTATGGGAAAATGAAATTTAACATTATGTCTAGACGCCACTAGATGGTGATCAAGGATTCATGATTGCAGATTTGCAGTATTGGATTCTACGGACACAATGATAAATAAAAACGAATACGAATACGTACAACTATAAATGAAAAAAAAATTCATAAAAGATTTTAAGGCAAAATTGTTTCTTTACTCCTCTAAGTAGGCCAATGACTAAATCTCCAAGTAAACTTATTTAGAGGGCTAGAAAACAATAAGTTGTAATGGGTCAAAATGACATGACCATTTTTATAATAAAAAAATGAAAACTAACCATTTTTTGGAAACAAATGTTTTTTAGCCATTTGGCATAACAAAAAACATTTATACGCTTTTAGCATATTTGTTTGATATTTGGTCTCTTATCTCTCCTTTCTCTATCCTCTACTCTCTATTTCAAACATTTTAAAAAATTTGAATTGGTATTTTTTGTTTTTGTATATGCGATATTGGTATTGAATTGTAGATATCAAAAAGAGAATTAATTTAATATATTATATATGCAAAATTGATTTGAAATGATAAAATTATGTAAATTCAAAGGTTTTTGGAGAAAAACAAAATAATGACTTGTGAGAGTAGACTAAAATATATCAAGTTAAATGTAACTGGATATCGATTTACATAACTTGATATGCAATTATGATTACTCGATATCCAGTTACCTACAAGAGAGATTTTCTTTTTTAATCTTTTACTAGGCGTTGGTTTGACTTGATATCGAGTTACATAACTCGATATGCAGTTATGATTACTCGATATCCAGTTACATAATTGGATATCGAGTTACCTACAAGAGAGATTTTCTTTTTTAATCTTTTACTAGGCGCTGGTTTGACTTGATATCGAGTTACATATCTCGATATCGAGTTATGTAATTAAAATCCTCGTCATCATCTTCATTCACCCCAAATACCTTTAACGAAGGATCAAACTTTTCAGCACAAACCTAAATTGTCTAAATCCTAAAAAATTCTACAATTCTAACAACAAATCATAACCTAAACAACTATAAACTAACTAAATCAACAAGAATTGTGAAATTAAAGGAATTGAGTGAAGTGAGAAATACAACCACTCCGTAGAATCCATTTTTGCAAGTCGTTGGAATATGATTTTGTTTCCAATTTTTTATTGTTGAGTTATGAGGATGCGTGTGTCACTCGAAAGACTGTAAATTGGCTTAAGGGGCAATTTTGAAATTTTACATATCAAAATAGCTAAAAAACATGTTTCAAAAAGATGTCTAAAAAAATATTTTGGTTTAATAAGAATAACTAAAAAACCTAGGCACTCATACAATATTGCTAATATTTAATTAAGTATCCCATATATATTATTCCGCAAACGATGTTATTGGAAGTTGAACGTGTATCAATTCATAATTACAATTAAATTATATCTAGTGCACTAGGAAGACGAGACACAAAAAACAAAAAGGGTAATTACCATGCAAATAATATACGAACATGTAAGTGCCCTCGATTTTTACTATTTTGGATTTTTTTTGACGCAACTATTTTGGATTTTAATTATATTTTATGTTGTACTATATATATAATTAATTTTAAGTCTATTTATAAAAAGAAATATATGCATAATTCATATGTGCATGCAGCGACAAAGCCGCTATGGGGCCAAGGGTAGGGGTGTCAATCGTGTCATGTTTCGTGTTCGCGGGTCGTGTTTTTACACATGTATTACAGTCCGACACGAACCCGAACCCGACCGCTTTAATTATTCGTGTCAAGACACACGACCCGTTTATTCGTGTCAAGACACCTGTACTGCTAAATTCGTGTTAGGTTAGGTATTCGGGTTATCGTGTCGCGTCACAAATTGGCGCCCCTAGGGTCATTGGTCTCCTTGATTTTTGAAAATCAATTAGGGGTATTTTGGTAATTTTACTTTATAAAATAGAAAAAAATGGAATAAATCTTCGAGGGCGATTGGATATGCTTTTATTTTGAAATTTTCATTTTGCTAGAGAATAGTGGTAAAAAAATTTGGAAGAAAAAGTTGAATTTTGAGAGTGTGATTGGATGCGAGATGAAAATGTAATGGTAAAAGTTGATTTAAAATAGTAAAATTTGATATGAATGATAGTTAGAAATGTGTGAGTGAGTGAATAGTAAAATTAGTGGGAGAATATATAATAATAATTTGTGAAAAATGTGTAGATGTGATTGGTAAGAGAAAAAAAATGAGAAAAAGTGAACGTTGAGAGAATATTATATTTTTCAAATTTTTTCATAAACAATCGTATATCCTGTTAAAAAAATTCTCCAATGGAACAAAAATGAATCTACTTTCCTATTTATGAAACTTGAAAAATCTTTGAATCTTGTTCATTTTTTTATTTCTCAAAATTTTGTATATTTTCTTTTGCTCCACTATAAATTTTGTATATTTTTGCTCCACCAAAATTTTGTACATTTTCCCCCATATTTTTCTTTTGAAATATTAGCAATGAAGCTATTATGCAAAGATTTGAAAATATGAAAAATAGAAGAGAAATATTATGATATGTTGATGTAATTGTATTATATTTTTTTCTTTTTGAATATTAAGATGTAATTGAATTAATACATTAACTTTACCAAAATTGGATTTTATTTATAGTTTTACTTTTTAGAGTTGATATATTATATTTTATTTTTTTATATTAATGTTTGTTGGTCTCTATACACGAAGTTTCTGGCTTCTACACTGTGTGCATGGTATGTAATATAAGATGCAACATAAAATTGTAAAATTGCAAAAGAGAATTTAAACTACAATTTTCAAGGCGTTATACTTAATTCCTTCTAACCTTTCATTTCAAAAATAAAAAATGAAAAAATATATATTGCACATCATCTGTTACTTTTACTATTTTTTTCTTTATTGATTTGAAAGGTAACGTACTAAACTTAGTGAAATACTATATATAATAACTAATAATTATTATTACAGTTATTGGAAGTGAAACAATAAGTAAAGCAAAAGTTACCCGATTAAACAAAGTGGTATTTTTTTAATCTCCCATATATATGAAAAATATTTGGCACCAGAGGAGTACCGATCAACAAAATCCGAAAACCGCTAAAATCAACCAAATCAAATCGCACTATACAACAATTGCTTATTAATTGGGAAAACCATGATTAATAATGTTAAACTAGACACTTTCGCATAGAAAGGTGCAATTACAATTTGGAGTCTCAAATGCAAGTAGAATACTACATACACTCACATATATATATATATATATATATATATATATATATGGAGAGGATCAAGTGAGACCATGTCTCTAGGTGAGACACAATGGACTAATCTCAACCATCCCCCTATTAATCTATGGGTATGATTTAATGGATAAAAATATATTAAAATATTAATTTAATCAATATAAGGGTAGTAGGGTAAAATAACATAACAAGTTAGTTATAAAAATGGAATCAAATCTCTTTCTCTCTCATACATCTCCCAATTTTCCCAATCTCACTCTCTCTCTCTCTCTCTCTCTCTCTCTCTCTCTCTCTCTCATTCCTCAATTAACGCAAATAAAGAAAAATCGTGAAGAACTCGAAAATTACATTTCATGAAAATTACGAGAGAAAAACAAGAAAAATCGGTGCAATATTACGGAGAAATAACGAACAAATGAGTTCGAAAACTAAATATGCAACAAAACTCAACTAAATATGCATTATCCGAAAACTATCTATGCAAAAAAAAACTAATATATAGTACAATATATCTAACTATGCAAGACATCATAAACTATGCAACAAAATCAACTAACTATGTATTATCTAGAAACTATCTATGCATTGTGGAATAACTAAATATGCAAGACATTATGTAACATCCCATTTTTATAATTTCCAAAAGCAACATCCCATTTTCATAACTAAATATACATTATATTGAACCTATTTATGCGAGTAGTATAACTACATATGCGATGACGTTATATTCAATTATGTATTGTTTTAGTAAAAAAAGATGCCAACAAAATAACTAAATATACATTATTTGATATCTAATTATGCGAAGTAGAAGAACCCTAACTATCTTTGTAAAATAAAAATATTTGGAAAGAAAACATGTTCCTTAAATTCCGCCACAAAATTTGGCAGGTGTTAATTTTAAATATAAAATCCGGACCACTAATTTGAATTACAAAATTACAATCTTACCCTTAAAATTAGCTAAAATTAGGAAATAATTAAAAACTAAATTAATCACATCTCTTCATTTTTTAAGATAAATGGGTAAGATGAGTCCACACTGTCTCACCTAGGGAGGTGGTCTCATTTGAACCAAATCCTATATATATATATATATATATATATATATATATGTTATAAAGATTAATATATTTCTCTCAATCTATAGTATATTTGTGTATAATTATGAACTCGCAATATTTAATTATTTTCAATGGTTTATTGTGGGTATATTAGTCAATTTACTTAATAGCTTAATATATAAAAGGTAAAGAAAAACCATAGGTCAAGTAGGTTGTCTTCCTTCATTTCTTGTTATAGATGTAAGTTGTACAATGAGATTTATGTTGGGAAATTTGTGAAATTGGATATTGAAATGTTGAAGTTATGGGAGTGTGCAAAAACTTCGCTTTTAAAAAAAAGTGATTTATTGTAGCGGAACTAGTAGTAGTTGAGAATCAAAAGTTGGTAGGGTTTGAAAGTAAAATCAAAAAGTCGAGAATGTTTGGTGGAAAAGTTATAAAAATATTTATTTGTTTGTGAAATTCAAACCAACCATAAACAAAAATCTAAAGCACTCCTCTCTATGTTTTCAAGGTTGAAGATTGTGGTAATCTTCACAAGGTGCCGTTGAAGGAAGATTGTGGTAATCTTCAAAGGGAGATTGTGGTAATCTCCAAAGGTGGTGTTGAAGAAGAGTGTGGTGCTCTTCAAGGTGTTGTAAGTTGAATTTGTATTAATTTTGGTAATTAATAAAATTCTTTTTCTTTTGAAATCCATCCCTGATATCTTGGGGTGGTAGAGGATTAGGCCCTAGGTGGGTTGAACTTCTTTAAATCGACGTGTGTTGTTTACATTCCGCACCATTATTATTGTGTTTGAGCATTTGGTTCAAAAAAAGAGGGTGAAATCGAAAAGATGGAGATAATCTATTCACCCCCTCTAGATTATCGTAGCCGCTTGGACTTACATTAATTTCATAAAATTGGGTCGTTACAAGTGGTATCGGAGCGCTACGATTACGAGACTCAGACTCATTTAGAAAAAAATGTCTTTCAAATATTTTTTTAAAAGATAGTCTAGTGACATCCACCTCCGTCATATCTCGTCATTTCTCAATGTATGCATTTTATTATGTCATGCTATTCAACATGTCATTTTATATTATCATATTTTAGAATTACATTTTATGAATTCAAGTCGTTATTTGTATTAAAAGTATTATTGCATCTGTACTTTTCATATTAGACAAAGAACTCCTCGTGTAAAAAAAAAGGGAAAAAATATTTTTGTTTCCAAAAATTTATTGAGTTAACGAATTTCGAGGACGAAATTTTATTAAGAGGGATAGTATGTAATATCCCAATTTGTTTAAAAAAAAATAAGGGTTAATTTAGGAGTTATTTTATGGGTTAGATTAGGGGTTATTTTTAGGGGACTTAGGGGTTAGTTATTAGGGGCTAGTTTAGGTTTAGGGGTTGGAATTAACTACGATAAATATGTGTAATTTCATACACAATTTTACACCACAATTCTAATAACTATAAGGTATAAATATTTTTTCTACTTCAAGTTTCATATATATATATATATATATATATTCACAATTCACAAGCCTTCTTTCAATATTTTTCACAAATTCTTTCATTAATTAGTTTGATTTATTAAAATCACATATTAATTATATAATTTTATTTAATGTTGAAAGCGAAGGGGTCGAGGACTACGACTTTTATTGTTCATTTTTCTACATCAAATATCTGCGATTATTAAGGTAGGGATTTCTATATTATTTGTCTTTATTTAATGTTTCATGATTGTACTTCATTGATTGCAATATATGTGAAAAGGAAATAAATTCATATAAGCTAGGGGCTATGAAAAGGGTCCGAGATCAAAAATATCTTCTAACCCGCAATGCTATATCGCGAACCCGCCATCGAGGAGGAAAAAGAGGAAATGAATGAATTTCTTTGTTGTAATTATGTGAATGCTTTTCATGTTATATTAAATATTGACAGATATATCCCTCTTTTGAAATGAGATGAAGCTCACCCCTATAATTATCATTACTTTCAGGTTGAGGAATCCGTCTGAAGATATGATGTTGTGGATGGTAGAATAAATCATGATATATTTATATTTTAAATAATTATGATCGGACTAAATTTTAGATTTAAGTCTTTAATTTTTCCGGTTTATGCTTGGAATAATTTTTGGATATTTAATTTGGAAGAATTATAATTGTTATTATCATTATTTTTTTCTTAAGAATTAAAAAATTCTAAATCAACTTTTTTATAATTATTGGCATCACTTTAATTTTATAAATTTGTGTTTTCTTAATAATATTTTAGAAAGTCTTTAATTTCATAAAATTGGATCGTTACAACCCTAGTCACCAGCCTCCCATCCTCTGTACATGTATTTACAATAAGGTAGATTTTTCCTTAATTCCCCATATTCTATGATATATAGCCTTCGTGAATCTACTGCAAATGCATACTTTATTTACATATTTTCAATGCAAGAGCGCACATGCAGATACTGTCATATATCTAGGACACTTTAATTTCCTTCTATATTTATACTAATCATTATTAAATAATTTTCAATTGCGAGTACAAGGAAAAATAGGAAGAAGTTATTGACAAAGACATTTGAGGCTCATATGTATATATATATATATATATATATATATACACACAACATAAATATATACTGATTTTGACACTTAACTTGTAAAGTTGGCATTTAGTGATCAAGTATTGGTTTTATGTTCATTATTTCCTACTTGGAAAAATCGAAAATTTAAAATAAATAGAAACAATTTGGAGCCTACCATTTATTAAACAGTGCAACCTACCTTTTTTTCTCCTTTTCTAGCTAGAACATTGAAAATTTTCTTTTGTTGCATCTGCACTTTATCATATTAAATTAATGTATATAATTTATTTTAAATATATGCATAAATAGAATATTTCACGCTTGATTTTAATATATAAAATATAGTAGGAGATGCGACATGTATTAAATAAAAAAAGATCAGTACTTCATATTGAATAGCGTCGGTAAACATTTCTATAATGTCGAGTACAATTGCAGATAGGAAAAATATCAATCACAATACTTTATTTTGGGTTAGTACATTTTTTTTCTTTCACTTGTTGCTAAGTATGCTTTGTTCCTAAATATTCCTTAATTATCATTATTATTTGGGTTTCCTAGATGCGATGAGCAATGACGTAGCTAAAAGGTCATACTAGACCTCTGGACCCTTTTTTAATTTTATTCCCTTAATTTCATTAATTTTTTTTAGAAAAAAAAATTAAGTTAAAATTTAAATAATTTTTTTTTTTCACTTTTCCATCGACAATGAGTGTGTAGGTTAAGGTAATATAACCAGATGTCTATATAAACTCTAAGTTTCAATTTTGTAAGTTGCAGCATTTATAATATCATGAATAATCTAAAACTACTCCTCAAAAACCAAAAAAAAAACCCGAATATAAAACTAAATTGTTGATCGTTTCATTCTATTTATACATTACAAATTAATACAATTCTTGTCCAGCAAATCAAGGAACTTGTTTTTAATAACTCACATTAAGTGAGTTACGTTGTCTCTAGGTGATTTATAGGTTTAGCTGTCTCCACTATCTGTTTTTACTTTTTAGGTGCCTAACTAATTAAGCAGCAAGCTAATGGCATTAACCTAGTTGCTAAAGAATCTACATGGCTTGACTTTTATGGCTGTTCTATGTTTTACACTTCTTAGATTAAAGAGCTTTATTTTTTTGAGGAGGATTAAAGAGCTTTTAATTTTTTTTTGATAATGATGTTCTATATTCCCATATGACTATTTTTCTAAACAATTCCGTCCCCCAAGAATCGCCCCTCACGTAAACAACGAGAATCATAATGGCTCTCCGGTCCCTAATATCCTCAACTACCGCTCACGAGAGTCGTCCCCAAGTAATTGCTTCATATGTTGGATTCTCCTCTATCCACCATTACGCGAGGTTCTACTAGTTCCAGGTCTTCCACACTGCTGCTTGAAGCCTCAATATTAATTAATTGTTCGCCATTGTTTGCACGGCTCGAACCCTTAACCTCTTTTGGAGAAGTAAGACCATTACTTCACCTTGACCAATGGGTCAGAATCATTGGATTAAGAGAGAGAGAGAGAGAGAGAGAGAGAGAGAGAGAGAATACACACTTAAAAAGTGTAATTAAGTTATCTCTCCTTTCTTTTCTCAAACCTTAGCCATTTTTCTTCTACATCTTCCTCGTTTTTTTCTTCCCCATCCTCCTATGAAGGATATGGGATGTAATTTTCATTACTATCATCTCAATAAATTTGTCCCCGCAAATAAGTGATTATATTCATTAATGAGTATGCCTCATATATGAGATTTTGTTGAAAAGATTCGGATGAGTTATTACTCGATAATCACGTAACAAAAGCGATATCGGTTTCTTTGTTACGTGTTTTGTCTAAAGCATCTTCGTTGCGATGTTCGATTCTACGAATTTGTTGGATCTATTTAAATTTAAATTTTTGTTTTAGATATGTATAGGTTTATGATTGTGTAGACTTACGTTATTTTTACTCGATATTGTCAATTTTAAGTTTATTCTAATGAATGAATGGTATTCATTTGATTCTAAAAAGTGTAATTAAGTTGAATCAAGTTTGTAATAATCCAAAAAAGGATCAATTTAAAAGATGATATATGGTAAGTTCTCAAGTGTACTTGATTAGGAAAAAGTGTACACTAATAAATTTGAAGAGAGGTGAATTGCTTCTTAATCGATTACACGTAAAATATTGTCCTTATCTGAAAAGATGTTGAAAAGTTGTTTTACCCTACATTATAATTTTAGTATTTACATTTTTGTATATCTAAGCACTAAGGACTTAAATATAGTAAATTGACAACATTTTTTCTTAAATTGGAAAAATTGATTTCTTTTTCATGTAAGAAGCAATTAAGATTTTCTAATGTAAAACTTTTTATAAGGTTTATTGTACTGTAAAGATTATTACTAATGAATTTGAAGAGAGGTGACACTATTTTGTTGTTTCTTAACGGATTACCCATAAATTATCGTCCTTATTTGAAAAGTGGCTGTGAAGTTGTTTACCCTGCGTTTTTAATTTTATTATTTGTTTTTATATCTAAGTACTAAGGACATAAATATAGTAAATTGGCAAAAAAAAAAAAAATTATTTGGAACTATAATTGATTTATTTCTCATGCGAAGATGTACATAAGATATCCTACTGTAAAACCTAATTGTTTTCGTTGTATTTTATATATTATCAACTACAAATATAAATTTTAATGTATTCATAAAATGTACACGAAAACAAATAATAATGTAGGAACTAGGGATCCACCTTATGCTAGAAGCTTGAGGCCCCGATGGCATAGCTCAATAGTGCAAATAACTTGAGTGATGTGATATCCGCTTCACGATACCCGCAACGTCAAGTTCAAATCCGTTTAGTAACATGTTGAAGGATGATTTCTCGTATGATTGTTCTTGTGTGATAATTATGTTTTAGATAGCATTTAGGACCTGAAATTTTGAGATATATCTCGCTATTCACCTCATTCACGTTAGAAATGGGGCAGTGGGGACCTCAAATATGAGGTCATCCTTTTTTTTTAGTAGAAGCTTGTCTAATCGTAGCAATTGACCCGAATTTAACCCATATAAGTATGTGTGTTAAAACCTTTCCTACTAGCTCTATTATACTAAAATAAAATAAAAATTTATAATAGACAAATAAAATGCAAAATCTTGGGTTTTACAAGTCATATGTGGGCCGGTGGGAGGTTAATAGTGGAGTTAAGATAGCCCCATCAATCTCTACTAATGAGACTCATAAAAGGTGGTCATCTCCCATTAAAATATTAATAAACCATAACCCTCAATTAAAATAACAATTTCATCATCACTTAAAAAATCATAAAAATTAACAGAAATTCGCCAAAACATGATTAAAAATATTTATTCTTTGACTAATTCAGTTTTTGATTAAGGTAAGCGTAACGTCTCTCCAAAGTTTCGCTAAACCCCAAACCCACCTCATCAAGTGGGTGTACGAAAAACTCTGTGCACCCAAATCTCAACCCCCATTACCAACTCTCTCTCTCTTCCCCCACTCCCACTAACACACACACACACTCTCTCTCTTTCTTCTTGCCGGAAAAATCACAATTTTTTCTCTTCAGATTTATATCTCTAAGCTAGCTGTGGTGAAATATATCAGATTAAGTTCGCAGAGAGAAATCTTGAAAAAAATGTGGTAGTTTTAAAAGACCCATTATGGTTTTTTAAGCTACAGTGTGATTTCTTGATCTTTCTCGCAGGTTTTAAATGTTTATACCAGAAGGGTTTTCGGGAAAATTCGATTTTCGTACGAAATTCACAATGTGAGACGTGAAATCTTTGAAATTTAGTGTGTGTGCATGTGTTTCTTGCCTGTGTGTGATGATGGTGGCTGCCGCTGTTTCCGACTCGCAAAACCCCAAAACCGCCGGCCCACAAGACGAACATTCGAGAAGACCGCCATTGTTGCCTTCGGAAAAGGATAACAGTAATGGGTTTTCGAACAATCAAAGAAAACCCAAATCACGAGTCGTCTCTTCGAGATACTTGTCTCCTTCGACTTCAACCTCGACTTCAAATTCTTCCTCGGTTTCCTCATCGTCTTCCTCGTCTTCTAGAAGGTACCCCTCCCCTTTAATTTCTAGAAACTCCACCCAACTCTCAAATGTACCTTCTGTAGGCCCTAAGAGGTCCGTTTCCGCCGACCGCCGCCGCCCGGCGGCGGCGCGGCCTTTAATACCCGATCTCGATTCCCAAAATAGCAATTCCCCTGAAATTTCAGCTGCCACGAAGCTTCTCGTCACCTCTACTCGGAGTTTGTCGGTTTCTTTTCAAGGAGAAGCTTTCTCATTGCCCATTAGTAAAACCAAGGTGACGCCATCTTCGCCTAATTTGAGTAGTGTGAGAAAAGGAACGCCTGAGAGGAGGAGAAATAGTACTCCGACGAGAGGGAAAGCTGATGGGGGAGGAGATCAGGTGGAAAATTCTAAGCCGTCCGATCAACATCGATGGCCTGCTAGAAATCGGCTAGTTACTCCATTATCAAGGAGTTTAGATTGTAATGGGAGTGTTTTGGAGAAGAGTAAGCTAATTGGATCTGGTAATGCAATCCGAGGAATGCAGCAATCGATGATGATCGATGAAAAACGGCCTTCTGTTGATAAAAGATTTAGTCTTGATGGAAATTCGGTTATGAACGAATTATCCGTGTCGTCTGATCTAATTCCGTCTGATTCAGACAGTGTTTCTTCGGACAGTACTTCGGGAGTTCAAGAATGCAGTCAAAATGGGCCTCGTGGGATGGCTGTTTCGGCTAGGTTTTGGCAAGAGACGAATAGTCGGTTGAGAAGGCTGCAAGATCCCGGTTCGCCTTTATCTACGAGTCCTAAGTCGAAACTGATTGTGCCGCCGAAATTGAAAAGGTATTCGAGTGATGGCCCGTTATCATCCCCACGGACAATGTCTTCCCCTGTTCGTGGAGTTATTAGAGCCGCATCGCCTAGTAAGCTTATGGCATCATCTCCTTTGAGGGGGCATAGTCCGTCTCGGATTAGAAATGCTGTTAGCACCATTAGTAACAATTTTGTTGAAACACCTTCTGTGCTTAGTTTTGCTGTTGATGTTCGGAGGGGTAAAGTAGGGAGAATCGGGTTGTGGACGCGCACTTGTTGAGACTACTGTATAATCGGCACCTGCAGTGGCGTTTTGTTAATGCGAGAAGTGAAGCTGTCTTGCTGGTGCAGAAGCATGGTGCAGAGGTGAGATTTTTTTGTTGATGCTTGTTGTTTGACCATATTGGTTTTGCATTTCATGTTCATTTTGTGTTTTTAGAAATTAATAATAAGATTCCCCGGGAAGTTGGAAAAATGAAAATGTGTTTAGATTAGTTGAATTGGCATGCTAGTTTGACATTTAAAATTTGATTATACGTTTGGTTTATGGGTGTTCTAATTTAAGATGTTTTTCAGCTCAAGCCTTCAGAAGAAATACATTGCCTTTTAAGCACTTTGTAAGCACCGTGGAATCATGAGATGAGTGAATTATTGAAGTCTTCTTGAAATCATATGTTATTCCCTTTACTATGCTCTTGCAGATAAGATGTAGGATACAAGTGTGAGTGATCGATTAGGCGATTACAGCCTTGTGTCCTTTTGATACCTTCTAGCAATTATAGCATAAACTTACAAGTTTAACTTCACAACATAATCTTCAAATGTATGAAAATGTGCCGCTCTTGATGTTGTGTTTGTGAATACATTGCATAATTTAGTAGAATTTTTAACTATAATAAACATTTCAAGGAAGAGAATCGCTAAAGATGCCAATGGATATTAAAACAAAACTTTTTGTTACATCATATGAATTTACAAACTAGCTTAGTATACTATTGAAATCTAGTAGTTTAGACTTCGGATATTCAGGTCCTATCTGTTTAGACTTTGATTTAAGTCAGTCATGATTGAATGTAAAAGGTGCTTGATGAAGAGGCTCTAGTCTATACTAGATGAAAAAATATAGTACTTAAAAAATATTGATGGATACTTTAGAAGATAGTAAATTAGTTGTACTCAGTGGACTTTTCCTTGTGTGATCTGATATTAAAACTCTGTGCTAGTGCAATACTTGATGTTCTTGTGCTGAATGCACATAGGAACTTTGTTCCAAGAATGATTCATTTGATTTATCTATTCTTTTGTTAAAGTGTGCCAAACATTGTTAGGATGCTTGCTAAAAAGCAAAAAGAGAAAAAGGCATAGAAATTAGAATTCTAGTGCTAGTTTATAGGATGGCACCCTTCAGGTTGGGTTTTGAGGACGAAGTGAGTAAGCCAATTTGATTGCCTAATTAGCCTTAGGCTCGAATTCTTGGGGTTTTAGGGTCTTGCCCGAGTTAAAGGTAAATATGCTCTTATCTCGTGTGTAGATCTACATGGGGGTGCGGTTTATACTGGAATTGCAAAGAGAAGTTAGAATTCATTTTTAATTTGCTTTAAAATGTCTCTGTGCTCTCCAGTTTAGCCTTTGCAATTTCATATGTTGGTTCTTATGAGGCTGATTTAGATGGAACAACTCAAGTTTTCTTTACTTTTCTATTTTCTTTCTCTTTCTTTCTTTCTTTCTTTCTTTCTTGTTATTTTTTTTTTTTTTTTTTGTGCTCTAACATGTGTAATGCACTTCGTTTTAGTAATTTTTAAACTTTCCTGTTTGGATGTTTTCCTTGCTGGATTGTTAGTGTTGTTTATTATTTTTTTTCTCCATAAACTTCTACTTTTTAAGTATATTATTGATTGGTGTTTATATGGAAGTGCCAAGATTATTGATAGTAGTCATCGCTGATGCAGTTTCTGCTGCCTGTCATGCCAATTGTTCAATTTATTTTCAGTATTCAATGGTTTCCTCTTTTCATATGAATTTCTCTAGTTTTCTGATTGTTATGATGCAAATATATGGGGGGTTAAGCGCTTTCCTTTTCAGTTGTGTGCTTTTTAGTAAGTTACTATTCTCATTTTCTAGCCTGCTCAAACCTGATGTCTCTGTATCTGGACCCCCTAAACAGATTCACCAATTTTTATGGATATATTTTTGGGGGTAATATTCAACTATTTTACATTAGTTTAAGGGATAATTACAAAACCCCCCCAAGGTTCGGGCTAATTACAAAAAAAACTCAAAGGGGATTTTGAAAATTGCAAAAAAAACCTTGCGGTTTGATTCCGTCTTACATTTTCCCTCTTCATTAGCAAAAATATTTCAAAACCCCGTGATATTTCTAGAAATGTTACCGTTACCCCCTTAAATTTAAGACAAAATCAAACTGTAGGGACTTTTCTGTAATTTTGAAACATCTATGTTTTTTTTTTTGTAATTAGCCCAAACCTCAAGGGGTCTTTTGTAATTATCCCTTAATTTAAATGAAGGAAATTGCATTTTCCTCACAGCGAGGCCTTTGTTTTCTCTTTAACGTGTTGGTACTTTCTTGCTGTTGTTTGTGCCTATTTGTTTTGTGATATTCTTGTTCTGTTTGATCTACCTGTTTGTGTTCTGTATACAGTTATTAATTAAATCTCCATTTGTACCAGAAAAATCTATGGAACGCCTGGATAGCAATCTCAGATCTGCGTGATACTGTCACCAAGAAAAGACACAGATTGCAGTTGCTGAGGCAAAAGCTGAAACTAGCTTCCATTCTAAGAGGACAAGTAAGCTCTATTCCTCGTTTCCATTTCTGTAATATAGAATTCTTTAAGAAATTTTGGTTAAAGCATCTATGTGTAATATGACATTCTAATGACCTCAGGACATGATTTGTGAAATCCGATTTCTTAACATTTTATTCATTTTAGTACAACTCGATTTCGCACGAAAAAGAAAGAGACACTAATAGCTGCACTGGGTCATGAAGCTATTTTTATGTTTTTTTTGGGGATAATTACAAAAAAACCCTGAGGTTTGGGCTAATTACAAAAAGATCCATAGGTTTTTGAAAATTGTAAGTTGAATTACATCTTATCTTTTCCCCTTTCATTAGCAAAAAACACTCCCGTTTATAGAAATATTTAAGACAGAATTATACCTGAGGGGGCTTTTTGTAATTTTGAAACTTCTCTGTTTTTTTTTGTAAATAGCCCAAACATCAGGGGAACATATCGATCCCCCCCCTCCCCTTCTTTTTCAATTTGTTGCTTAGTTGTCTACATCTGAGCTAATCTTGTTTGTAATATATCTTTTTGTGTTTATATGAATGAATACATGTAAGTAGGACATGTCAGTTTGGTGTGCCTGAAGTATGTAAACATCTTTATCCATGTAGATGACCTTGTTAGAAGATTGGGCTTCTTTGGAACAAGAACACTCAATTTCTTTGCTTGGAGCTATCGAAGCTTTAAAAGCTAGCACTCTTCGTCTTCCCGTTGTTGGAGCGCTAATGTATGTGCCTTTGCAGTGTTTTTTAAGTGAAACAAATTATTTTCTGTAATTGAATAAAGTTGACTATTTTTTTTTTATTTCTTTCAAATTTTTACAGGCCAATGTCCAGAGCTTGAAGGATGCTATTGGTTCAGCTGTTGATGTTATGCAGGCAATGGGATCCTCTATATGTTCATGTCTGCCGATGGTAATCTCATGCTATCCTGTTTAACGGCTAATATAATTGTCTTTGTCGTCAAAAATCCAGTGAGTATTAAGTAAGGGATAATTACAAAAACACCCCTGAGGTTTGGGCTAATTACTAGAAAACCCATAGATATTTCAAAATTACAAAAGAACCCCTCAGGTTTGAATCTGAGTAAATTTAAGAGGGTAATTGTCAAAGGTTTTTTAAATGTTTTCTATTTCTTGCTTATGAAGGGGAAAATGTAAGACGGAATCAAATTTCAAGGGGTTTTGGCAATTTTGAAAAGCCTCTGGTTTTTCTTTTTGTAATTAGCCGAACCTCGGGTTTTTATTTTGTAATTATCCCTTTAAACAATTACAACAACTATCTTTCAAAATTACAAATACCCCATTGATTTTCATTTCTGTTTTACAAAAACAAAACCTCAAGGAGGTGCTACCTTAAGGGGGTAATTGTAAATTTGAAAGATAACTGATTTTTTTTGTAATTAGACTAAAACTCAGGTGTGGTTTTTGCAGTTTACCCTAAAATAAAAAAATAATAGTAATTAATAAAAAATTTCTGCATGTCTGGCCTATGCTGAACGACGTTCAATTGTTTTCAGGTAGAGGAAGTGAATTCTTTAGTTACTGAACTTGCAAAATTGACTGCCAAAGAACGAGCATTACTCGAACAATGCATGGATTTGATTTCCTTTTTAGCAGCCATGCAGGTAATTCCCCTTCTATTTCCTTTTTAAATTCATTATGGATTAAATTACAAAAACTATCCTGAGGTTTAGTCTAATTACAACATAACCCAATTGTATTTCAAAATTACTAATAACCCCTTGAGGCAATACAAAAAATATCCTCTTGAAATTTGTAATTACAAAAATTACAAATGGGATATTTGTAATTTTGAAAGATAATTTTTTTTTTTTTGTAATTAAACAAAACCTCAACGGTAATTTTGGTAATTAACCCTATCATTTATGGATGATGACATCCTCACTACTCGATTCTAACAGGTTCAAGACAGTAGTCTGAGAACGCATATAATACAACGTAACTGTGTACCATCAGCTTGACAAGAAATGTTAGAACTGATTGTATCGGACATTCTACTCTAGATGCTAACACCATACAGAACCTTCGGACCTCATGGGGACAGCAATTTATCAATATGAAAAAAGGACCAAACGACTGATCTTTGGCTTCTCGTTTGGCATTTTTGCAGCACGATCGGTTTGTCAGTCCTGTTCTCCAGGTATATCCAATATTACAGGAAAATGGTCTTTTTTATTCTAACTAATTAGCTGTATACAGGCACTTATTTGTTGTTTCGTTTTTCCCCTTCTCAGGGAGAATGGAAAACCGATGTATATATGTAATATTTTCTTACTTCATTTGCCAGTAAGCAGTTCTTGTTAATCCTAGTATTAGGTGCAGTCTCATGTAGTTTAAGATTTTAGTTCTAAATACGTCTGCCTTAAGGCTGGAATGAAGACTATATTTGGGTTGGCCGGAATATCTGTATTCTTGCTTGGAAGGGATATTCATATTATTATTTAGGGGGGTAAAAATATTTTGCCATCCAAACTATGACGATTTTCGCACTTCCGGAGCCAAACTTCTTTTTGTTAGACTTTGTCATCTGAACTACTGGGGTTTTACGCTTTGTCATCTGAGACTGGAGCACCTCAATTGTGGATTTTTTTGCTGTGATTCTATTACATGCATAGCATGCTTCTTGTTTGTTGACTTTTTTGGCCAATTCAAGGATGTTTTATGTGGCAAATAGTAATCTAATTCTTCAGCATTAGGTTATACAGTTGAAATTGAGCACATCAAACAACCTAAAATTGACCAAACAAGTGCACCAACAAGAGGTGTGCTATCTATGCATGTGACATAATCTCAGCAAAAAATTTAACAATATGGATGCTCCAGATGACAGTGTAAAACTTGTGTAGTTCAGATGACAAAGTGTATTTATTTTGGAAAAAAAGTTACGCTCCGAGAGTGCTAAAAACACCATAGTTCGAACTGCAAAGTTTCTTTTTTTTTTCTTTTGCCCCTTTATTTGCTGCATGTGGAAGCAAACTTTACTTCAAAGCAAAGTTATAGAGTTCACACTACTGAAAAGGAGATTTAAATCTGGCTGGCAACTCTGATTGATTCTTTTGAAAGATTATTTACATGGTACAAAGATTAAAGTGAAAATCATTTTGTATTGCAAGTGAGGAGATAAAATTAGTACATTTGCCTCAAAAGTCAAAGATATGAACCTGAGGTTCTGAACATATAAGCGAAAAACATATGAAGTTTTACATTTATATTTGTCACTTATTTTTTGTACACCTAAACTATAGTATTGGATAGAAATAAAATTAAGTCAAAACCTTTCTAATCTATGAATAACCTCAAAGCACATTGACCCACTGGAAATTTTAGTAATTTCTGGGTTTTGGTTAAATAAAATTTAGTTAAACCATATTTGTTCTATGATTGATGTATAATAGTATAATTAGTAGGTTCTAGCAAGTATTGTATGTAGTATGTACTATGTACCACATGAACCAGTGTAAAAGAGGGGGAAGAAAAAAGCCTCATTGTACGCCTCTCAATGGCAAAAAGTGGAAGTTTCAGAATTTTCTCCTTGATGTGCTATAAAACCCAACACAGGCATCAAATCCAACATCACATAATTATCGTCGGGAAATTCTTAGCCACCCAAGTGGGGTGGCACCCAAGTGAGTGATCCACCCTTGGATCACTCACACACCCATGTGTGTGTGTGTGTGAGGATCCAAGGGTGGATCCTCACATTTGGGTGCCACCCACATGGGTGGCATGGACCAAGCCATTATCGTCATACGATTCATATCGGATCACCATCTCCTTCTTCTTTTTTTCCGAAATGATAGAATTCATTAAACTCAAAGCAATACAACCGAGGGCCAAATGACCAATAATCTTTTTGGAGACATGATATTTCTCCAAATAAGATAAAGAGAGAACCAACTCAAAGAGCATGGCCTAGGAAACAGATAAAGCACAGTGATCAAACATATCACAATCCTGAGGGGAAACAAAGCAAGGAAAAGAACAACAACTGAACAACAAGTTCCTAGCAAAAATAGCACTCATGACATGTCATCCTACTAGAAAAAGAAAAAAAAAGCAAAAATTAAGGAGGCTGGGAGTTTGCACACATGAACTCATCCCAATCCCATCGAGCAGCTTTCACAGTGGCAAATTCAGGCATAAGGGATTTCTGAAACATCCACATATTACCGTCTTCCGAAGCCACCAAAGAATGTATGTAGAGAGTTGAATTCGCTTTCTTAAACCAAACCGTTTTTCATAGAATAAAGTGGCACCACCATGAAGGAAAGTGACATGAGGTCAACAAAACACGTCCAATGGATGGGAGAAAGCTTCCGGATAAGTTTAGCCCTGGAAACTAAAAGAGGAGGTGGTCAAGAGTTTCAAATTGCTCACCACACATCTTGCGAAAAGGATCAACTTTGCATTACTTTTTTGATAAGATTATCATTGGTGGGGAGGATGTTATTGATGCATTTCCAAACAAAATGCTTAACTTTGCTCTTGATAGAAAGATCTCTTCCAAACCACAACCAAATTAGAAGAGAAGGAGTCGCACCGAGAGGGCGATGCTTGGCCACTTTGTCGAGAATGAGAGCGTGATAAGCCGATTGAACACTAAAGAGACCATTCTTGTTAAGGTGCCAGACAAAGGTGTCTCTATCAGGCGGAGTGAGAAGTGGAATTTTGCAAATATTTTCAGCATCATTGGAGTTGAAAAGCTGCTCAATAAGTTCAAGATTCCAACGGGGGTAATCCGGGATAAAGAGTTGGTAGACTCAGTGGGTGGATCGAGCGGGGGAGCGGGTTTAAACCGGGAGAGGGAATCCAGGGTCCATCCGTAGTTCGAGATAGAGGTACCATCACCAACTTTAAGCCGAAGCCCTTTCTCAAGTACATGCCTAGAGCTCATCCAACTACGCCAAAGCCAAGAGGCCGAAGAGCTAACCTCCACATCCATAAAGTTACCACTGGGAAAATATTTGGATCTGAAGACTCTACTAAAAAGCAAGTTGGGCTTGGTGATGAGCCTCCACAACTGTTTCGCAATAAGGGCCTCATTAAAATTCGATAAGTCGTGAAAGGCAAGACTACCAAATTCTTTAGGAATAGAGAGCTTGTCCCAAGCTTTCCAATGGATTTTATTGTGCTTATTATCATTCATGCCCCACCAAAACTGAGTAGTGAGCTGGTTAAGAGTGTGACGGATGCCTTATGGGAGTTTAAAGCTGGACATAACGAACACTGGAAGAGCTTGGAGGACCGCCTTAATAAGAACTTCTTTGCCTGCCATTGAGAGGAAAGAATTTTTCCAGCTTTGAAGTCTGGCCTTTGCAACATCTGTGACATAGCTAAAAATTTTTTTTTTGGACTTGCCAATCGCTATAGGAAGACCAAGGTACCTACTAAAATGGTGCTTTTGGATACCCTGGAATGCGTTACAGATAACATCTTGGTAGTTCAAAGGAGTATTTTTACTAAAGAAAATAGAAGACTTAGCCCAATTAATCAGCTGCCCGAAGAAGCCTCGTAGGTCCCAAGGGGTGTGAGTGTAAGGTTTAGAAGGGGGGGGTTGAATAAACCTTACCAACTTTTCGATTTAGTCCTTTTAAATGTTCGAGTTGATACTACACAAAATGTGTCCTTGGTGGACATGACTAATTTGGTTAATCAAGAGAGTTAGTCACTCAACAAACTCGACTAAGTCATGATAGAATAACTCAAATTTTGTTAAGATTAAAGACTTAGTTCAACTCGTAGTTTGTTTTCGGAAGACTTAACACCCTTAAACTTGGTTTAGTTTTGATTTAATGCTTGGTTTTAGTACTTAGAGATTATCAAGTGGATAGCAAATTTATCGTGAGTTAAATAAATAAGATGCGGGAATTAAAGTCTTGAAATGTAAATGACACGATAAGTTTTTATAGAGGTTCAAGATGGGGTAATTCTTCTACTCCTCTCTTCTCCAACTCCGGGAGGAATCCACTAGGTATTGATCGATATCGAGTGGTAACAAATGGTCCCGGATCAAGTCTTGATCACACAACCGACTTGATCCTTTGGGACTCGATCTGAGATGCGCTTGTCACGCCACCGTGGCTTCTCGTGACGACTCGGCTTCTTCACAGGCAAACACTTTACTACTACAGCCCACTTGCTCAAGCTCTTTGGATTTGATCACGAAGCCCTCCAAAAACTTGAGACCGGTTCGACTTTGAACCTTCCTACAATCCTCCGTGGAATGTAGACCCCTTGATTCTTCAATAATTTCCTCTTCAACTCGATTGAAATTATCTTTCCTTCATAAGTGAGTGTTGGATTGATTTCCTTCGTAGTTTAGGCTTGAGGATTGAACTTGAATGATTTGAGAATATTTTTGGTTCTGATATTGCTTTTCTAGTTCGTATTTGTTTTTTAAATGTCAAGGTAACCAACATTCTCTCAAATAAACTCCTCAACCTTTTATAGTGTTCTTTTGAAAATTTGCCTGTTGAAGAGATAGGCTTATTCTCAAAAAGACACTTGTGGTCGTTGGCTTGTCTTGTTGCGATCCTTGAATTGCCACTTCCTCGTATGAATTGTTCTTGACTTTTGAGTTACGACATGATGCGATCTTCCCATTGGTTTATTCCTTTTGCACGCTTCGGGGACTGAGCACTTCAAGAAAGGTAGCATGGAGGTATTACTTGTTTAAGTAATTCTCTTGATTTACGTACAACGGATCTCTTTCGATTATCTCGACTTGATGCATTTCCTTGCTTTCCCAGTGACTTAGAGTCGACTTCCAATCATTGGATGACTCTTCCCGTCACTTCAATTTGAGACTTGGCTATCTTGAGTTGACTTGACCGATACTTTACTCACCGCATCTCGCTTGTACCTTGATCGAGTTCCGTCTTCTCTTCTTTGCCATACTCAAATTGTCTTGCAGTGAGTCTTCCTTCTAGTCTCCATTGTCTTCTTGCATGTATAGGCATAGCCGACATAACTCGGCTTGACCATTTATTTATTACAATGCGATTTACAACAAAAATGGGTGCCAACTTCCTATTCTAAGTTTTACATGGCATTCATCAAAATCTAAACAATAAATTTCCCAACAATTTCCCCCTTTTTGATGATGCCAAAACTTATACATTCAAAGTGTAAATAGCAAAGATACATACAGATAGTGCATTCACGAGAGAATGTATGCGTAGAATCAATTCTTTTATTGATCATAACATTCTTGTCCTTTACACAACTCAAGTTTACAAAGTGTATCGAGCAAACATCTACGCAAAAATAGAGAATTTACTGATTTATTACGTAAGACTTACATAAAGTGTATTTACATAGTAAAATAAATGAAGGGGTGGATAGCAACACTTCATCTCCTTCGCTTCCTCCTTCTTTCTTCTTTCTTTCAATTCTGTCATCTTCCGGTCTTCTTTTCTTTTTCTCATCTTGCTTTTTCTTCTTTTTTTCATACGCCTTTCCGGCAGCTTCATCTCTTCTTATTCTCTCTTGTCTCTCCTCCCATAGCTGAGTTTGTCTTTTATTTTCTTCTTCAATTCTTTTCACATACTCATCATTGTTCTTAGCCACTTGCGATTGGCTACTTCAAAAACCAAATTGAAAGAGATCCCTCCTCTTTTGCCTGGATCTATGTACTCAATGTTTTTGGGCGGAGGTCTGTCCGAAACCTCTCCACCACCACCTTCTTCCTCTACCTTTTCCTCCGGGCGTGTATTGACTCGAGGCCTTCTTTTCCCACCGAGTGACTAGCGGAGTGACCAGCAGAGTATTGCGCTGTAGTCTTTGCTGTCGGCTTCTTCACATAGTGTGAGACCCTTTTCCCGATAAAGTCCTGGCTTGAGCCATGGACATGTTTGCGAAGTATCCTTCGGATGCGGCGTTTTAAATTCATCAACCGATCTTGGCTCGATTCCGGCATCCGAGATGGCATAAGTGTCTCTGCTCTTGGAATGCCTCCATGTTGTTTCAAAATATCCATAACTCGGGCATTCATACTTCCTTCCACTTCCTCCATCCCTCGCTTCAATCTGTCTTTCTCTTGTCGGCCATAGGTACAACAGTGTTGGAGTGGCGCAGAGTCACTATGAGTTTGCCGATAATATCACCGTGACAAGACCTTGTTGGGGTTTGTGCAATCATCAAGGTCACATCTCTCGATCCTTCCCCCTCAACAGACTTCCTTTCTTTTCTCTTGAAACTTCCTCACCGTGTTTTTCCTTCGCAGCTTGCTCCATCCTTCTCAACATCGGATCCCTTCAGCCGCTTTTAGGTATTCCTCTTCCCCCTTTTTGGCATCATCAAAGGAGAGAGGAACCCCCGAAACAAACTAGCAAACAGAAGTCGAGTCTGGCGATAGCCAAGTTCGCTTCGAGTGAATCATGCGGAGTATCTTTGCGAAACTCGGAGCGAGTAGCGTTGGATTCAACTTTAAGCAACTTCATCTCGATCATGAGAAGGTGAATTTTCGATCCATGTTTTCTTCCATACGCGAGAGCTCATTCTTATTTTGCTCACGCAGCTTTTTAACTCAAGGCGGTGTGAGATTCATGCATGTGCTCAATGTGTTCTCTCAATTTTGTCTTCGCATCGGCATTCTCATTTCGCCATACCAATAGCTTGTTGAACAATGTTAAAATATCTAGCTTGTTCCACACGCATTGTTTCTTCTTTTGCCACCACTCCGGATTCGACTATTATGCCTCTCAAGTCGGATGAAGGTTGGCATCTCTGTTATCCATCTCATGTCCATCGAGGCATGGTGCCTCTCCATCCGTTCAATTTCGAAAATAATGCTTTGAACACCTCCCGAACTTCGATGTTCCTCTCATTGCGGTGACTGACCAAGCAACGTCAAAATCATAGTCACCGAACGATGGTATCGATTGAATGACATGATGCAGTCCGTGGAAGCGCTCGAGATCTCTTTTTCGACTCTTTAGGGAGGTCGGGTACCTCCAGAGAGAAGGGAAATGATTCTACAAAGGGATCATCACGGCAACTAGGATTTGTTCAATGATGAGTGGTGCTCGTGAAGTTTCTTGTGGAGTCGAACCTGCTGCGGCTGGGAGCCCGCGCGCATGGACTGACTTTGGGTCTCATTGTGAAGTTGACCCGACTTCTTGAGCCTCAACAGCCTCAACAACTTCGTTGGTCTCAAACTGGTTTTCTACGTGAGTTGACCGGTCCTCGGCCTTATCGGAGCGTCATCGGACGATGATGAGATTTCCATGGGTGGCTCATCATCAAAGTTGTAATTTTGACGAGTAGACTTGAGGTCGGACTTACTCGTGGTTGGAACATCCTCACCGAGTCTTTTGGATCGACCACGGGGGATGACTCGGCCATCGTCTCCTTCCGATCCCGAAAGGTTACATCGATTATCCTAGGAATCGTGAAGCGCGCTTATCTCCTTTTCGATGGATAAATGATAGCGGGAGGATGTGTTCGTAGACTTGACTTCTTTACCCCGGGAAGTCTCAACCTCCCGTGGATCTTCATTACCTCCTGTAGTCTCAATCGGCGAGGCCTTGACATCCCTTTTCGACGCAGTGTCGGTATGTCTTAGGGTCTTCATGCGGTGGCATCCATTGGAGTCTCAACTCCATGGATTGCACTTTCGTCGCCCTGCAGTGTTAACTCCCAGTTGTTCCTTCCTCGTGCCTCGACTTGCATCGGCAGCGTCATTAGCCTTCGAGTAGTTGGCACCTCATCCGAGACAGTCTCAACTATGCCTCCGAGCCTCGTCGATGATAACTTTTGTGTGGTACTTTGTGTTTGTTCCTTCTCCACTTCGCCTCCTAGATTCATTGTGGAGTCGGGTGCAACATCCTCCGACCTTCTTCCGAGGGGAGTTTCCCCCTCACCGGCACACCACCAGAGTGACTTGGAATGGGGTCACTCGTCTCAGGACTCATTGTTCCCATTGAGTATTCAGCCCGTCAGGCGGTTTAATAAGGTTAGAGAAAACTTCCGTGAGAATGATGAACAAGTAAGGAGACAAGGTCTCCTGCCTAATTCCTCATGATGGAGTGACATACCTAACGGGTACACCATTAACATTGAAGTAAAAGGCGTGAGAGGACACACAAGCCATGATCCATTTCACAAAACCCCGATCAAACCCCATTTTAATCATAACAAGCGAAGCCCTTCCCACTCAACCCTATCAGGCCTTGCCCATGTTAAGTTTAATGGCCATATAACATTTTTTAACCGAACGATGTCTATTAAGGAAGTGCACCGCCTTATTAGCAATAATCACGTTATCAAGAATCTACCTGTCATAAACAAAGGCTAATTGATTTTCGCAAATGCAAAAATGAATGCAAGTTTTAAGCTAAATGCAAGAATCTTGGAAATAATTTTATAAATAACATTGCATAAACTAATATGCCTAAAATGGAGCATAGACGTGGAGTTGTGGCATTTGGGGATGAGAGTGACATGGGTGTGATTGATGCTTTTTAAGATTTTCCCGGATCGAAAGAAACCCTAACGGCTAGGCAAATGTCGTCCGAGATAGAATGCCAACAATGCTGGAAAAAAAAGAGGGGGAAAACCATCCATACCAGGGGCTTTATGCGGGTGCATATCAAAGAGGGCCTGCTTGATTTCTTTTTCATCCACCGGTTTCATCAAATCATCATTCATTTCTTGAGAAATAGAGTGTGGGATACCTACCAGGAGATTGCAATCCTCAATCGTCCCCTAAGTTGTAAACAATTTAGAATAAAAATCAGTGATATCAGAGGCAATCGCATTGGGGGAGGAGATGACCGAATTATCATCGATGAAGCGAGGAAATTGAGTTTAACTTCCTGCGTTGAATTGTGGACGCATGGAAGTATTTGGTATTTTTGTCACCATCTTTGAGCCAAGTCGATCGGACTTGAATTTCCAAAACGCTCCTCACGACAATAGAGAGAATCAAGCCCGATCTTAAGTGTTAGTCAGTGGCTACGATAATCTAGAGGGGGTGAATAGATTATGCGATTTTTCGCAAATCACCTTCTTTTTCGAATGATCAAGCAAAGACAAGAATGTAAATGTGGAAATTAAACAACACACATTTATTTAAAGAGCTTCACCCCACCTAGGAACTACGTGCTCTACCACCACAAAGATATTAGGGATGTGGTACGAAAAAGAAAAATAATTTTATTTACAATTACCACAATCATACAACCCACCTTTGAAGATTACCACAATCTTCTTACAACACCTTCAAGAAGATTACCACAATCTTCCTTCAACACCTATGAAGAGTACCATACTCTTCAACACCTAAGATCATCCAAGTGTGTTCTTACCACAAGAACACTAACAAGGATATTTTGTTTTGGATGATAGACAAATTCAAGATTACAACTCAATAAATGAAGTATACAAACTTTGAGTGCAAGCGTAATCAAGAATAGAAAGCTTAGACCTCAAGATGTACAAGTGAATGACTTAGGCTATTACAACAAGAATATTGGAAACGAAGACTTAGAGAAATTTGTTGATTTTCTTGTTGTATTGTTTGCTTGTGTTGTTGTGTTTTTTGCTTCAAAGCCTTCATCTATTTATAGAAGAGTCTTCAAGATTGGATCTCCAACATAGGCTCCCCCATCTTCACTTTTGTCTACAAAAAGAAGATCACAAGATGTAGAAATATAGTACAAAATTGTTAAAGTAAATCTTGTTGATAATGGTTGTCCAATGGTTTGAATTTTGCTGTCAAAAAATATATGGCGACCGGTCGTGTAGAGATAGAAATTTGAAATATAGATCACATATTTTTACACAGGGGGACCTAGTCGACCCCTGTTGGGTCAAGTTGCCCTCTTCAAATTTCAATACATGAGAAAGTTACGTAATTTGCTTGAAAGCGGACGCCGGTCGACCTTGAGGTCGACGGTCGACCTCCTCCAAAATTCTTCTGTTTTGTTTATGTTTCAAGTTTCAACTTTCGAGACACGGGATGCCCTTCAGCGTCGGTTGACCTCAAAAAGTGTTGTCCAATTTTTGTCAAAAGTAAACTTCAAGAAATACTATGAAAAATTAGTAAAAACATTTTAAATCAATTGAGAGTATTTGAACAACATTTAAGAACACTGTTTTGGTTGAAAAACTCAGTTAAACAAAATCATCAAAATCATGATAAAAACATGTATCTAACAAATTCCCCCTTTTTGATGATTACAAACCAAAACAATTTTAGGAGATCGATTTTAAAAACAAAACACATTTTTCCTGTCTAAAACAACAAACCATTTTTAAGCAACACTTATCATAAATAATAACACAAGAATAGGAGCAAAGATTTTTCAAAAATAATTTTGCAAAAGCTCCATCTATCAACATGCATAACAAGAATAAATAGAAGCAACCAATTAAAAGCTAAAAGCTTAGCTTTTACAATTTAAGCTTGAATTTCATGAGCTTAGAAGCTCCCCCTGTCACAAGACATCATTAGTCAAGCATACAATAATACATCAAATGAACTAAGTATTATTCACAACTTTTGGTTTTTAAAAGTTATAGCTTATAGCTTCTTTTGCGAGCTTATTTTAGCTTCTTTGAGCGTATAAGCGTTTTTCCTGTTTTTTCTCCCCCTTTGGAATCATCAAAAAGAATGTTAGCACGATAAAAACATCATACAATCATATCAAAGTGCGCAATTTAATCGATTTATCGAGCATTTTGAACATTGAAGCTTAAATTTCAAATAAAAGGGAAAAGTTGATCATTTGATTTGCAAAGCTCATTTGATTAATAAAACATGATCTCTATAAACTTGTAAGACTTTTCAAATCGAGAGAATCATGTAGGTGATGAATTTTTCATAGAAACATTTTGTCGAACACTTGGCGTGCGTTGAATAAAACAAGAGATATATAACGCATTTGTAATTCAATTAAGCCAAAAAATTCATCACCAAATGCAATAGTACAACATTCATCCATCAACAATCATCATATACATCACACCAATATACGAATTTCATCAAAATATCAAGATATGAGCACATTCTCAAGGGTTCAACCCAATTGAGATTAAAAAGAAGAATTCTTACCAATTAATCGGATAAGTCGGATAATAACGATGAAATATAAGTTACATAAACTCGAAAATATAGAATTTATAAGAAGAAAATCATTTTGAGTGAATTGTGTGTGAAAAATGCAAAGGGATTCGAGTTTGGAAGAAAAAAAATCAAAATAACCGTTTGAAGGATGAGGAAGCAATTTTATTCTTTGAAATAGGCTAGAGACGACAGTCGACGTGTAGGGCGACCGTGCACTGCAACATGTCGGCCGGTGCTAGACACTTGTTCGGTTTATGTCCGACTTTGCACCAAAAACCCAATTTTTCTCCCCTATGTTTTAAAAATATGCAAATTGCAATCGGACCTTATTCAATATGCATTATGCCTAACCGAGCTCGTATTGAAGCAAAGGTCTCGGAAGATAGCGGTTTTGTAAATATATCCGCTAATTGATCTTGAGATAGAACAAAAGATATCTCAATTTTTCGTTTTGAAACACAATCCCTTAGAAAATGATGTCCAATCTCAATATGTTTAGTACGGTTATGATGAACCGGATTTTGAGCAATATTTATAACGAATATATTATCACAAAAGATAGGAACATTTTCAAAAGAGCATTTATAATCCACTAAAGTTTGTTTCATCCAAAGCAATTGAGTACAACAAAATGCCGCAGAAATATATTCGGCCGTTGAAAGTGAAACACAATTTTGTTTCTTTGAAACCCAAGAAACTAGGCAATCGCTTAAAAATTGACATGATCCAGAAGTACTTTTACGATCATCAATATTATCCGCATAGTCCAAATCACTATAACCTTTAAGAGAAAAATTTCCATTCTTTGGATAAGATAAACCATATTGAATAGTGCCTTTCAAATATCTAATTTTTTTAACGGCACTCATATGAGATTCTTTGGGATTGCTTTGAAAACGAGCACATAGGCATACGACATGAATAATGTCCGGTATACTTGCGATTAAATAAAGTAAACTACCAATCATACCTCGATACTTAGATTCATCAACCGACTTGCATTTTTCATCTTTGTCAATCTTGACATTGGTTGCCATAGGAGTAGAGACGATTCTTCCTTCTTCAATGCCGAACTATTTCAAAAGTTCTTTTGTATACTTTGATTGTGAAATGTATATTCCTTCTTGGCATTGCTTAATTTGAAGTCCAAGGAAGAAATTGAGCTCCCCCATCATACTCATTTCGAATTCACCTTGCATATGCTTAGAAAATTTCTTGCACAAAGATTCATTAGTAGCACCAAATATAATATCATCAACATAAATTTGCACTAATAAGCAGTCTTGCCCTTTTTCAAAAACAAAGAGAGTAGTGTCAACTTTACCTCTTGAAAATCCATTTTACGAAAGAAAAGAGTTAAGTCTATCATACCATGCACGAGGTGCTTGTTTTAAACCATATAAGGCCTTTTTAAGTTAATAAACATCATTTGGCCTAGAAAAATTTTCAAACCCCGGAGGTTGTTTTACATAGACTTCTTCTTGAATAATACCATTTAGAAAAACGGATTTAACATCAATTTGGTAAAGCTTGAAATTTTTAAAACAAGAATAGACAAGTAAAATATGAATAGCTTCTAAACGTCTACGGTGCAAACCTTGCTTTGTTTCGAACAATATTGCCTTGTTCATCGAGCTTGTTTCGAAATACCCATTTTGTACCAATAATTATTTGAGATGGAGGACAAGGTACTAATTCCCAAACATCATTCATTTCAAATTGATTCAACTCCTCTTGCATTTCTAGGAACCAATCCTCATCTTCAATAGTTTTCTTAGCATTTTTAGGCTCTTTTTGAGATATAAGAGCTTTCTCGGCAAATTTTCTTCGGGTCATCACTTTATCAAGGGGATCACCAATAATAAGATCTTTTGGGTGATCTCCCTTAAATATCAATGCTACGGGAAGATCCGAAGTATCACCTTTGTCTTCTTGAGGAACATTTGAGCTTGAAGGTTGATCATTTTGAGCATCATCTTGAACAATTGGTTCAACAACATCCTCTTCATCACTATCATCATTGGGTATTCGTTAAACACCCGAGGCTTCATTGAATTTGACATGGATGGATTCTTCAACAACCATACTAGTCTTATTGTAAACTCGATATGTTTTGCTCTTTGTTGAATACCCCATAAATATTCCTTCATCGGCCTTAGGATCAAGTTTGTCCAATTGATCCTTAGTATTCAAAATAAAACACTTACATCCAAATATTTTGAAATAACTAATATTTGGAGTTCTTCCTTTCCAAAGCTCATATGGAGTTTTATTCATTTTAGGACGAATATAAACTCGATTAATGACATAGCAAGCGGTACTTACGGCTTCGGCCCAAAAATATTTTGGAAGTGAAAATTCATTGAGCATGGACCGACTCATTTCTTGAAGTGTCCGATTCTTCCTTTCGGCTACCCCATTTTGTTGATGTGTCATTGGAGCCGAAAAATTGTGATCATATCCCTTGGTTTCACAAAAGACTCTAAATTCTCCACTTCGATCACTTCGAATAGACTTTATGGTATATTCTTTTTCATTCTCAATAAGTCTACACAACTTAACAAACTCATCAACGGCATCACTTTTATTTGTAAGAAAAAGAGCCCAAGTATATCTAGAAAAATCATCAACTATAACAAAAGTGTAATGTTTTCCACTTAGACTAAGCGTACCAATATCCCCATACAAATCCTAATGAAGAAGTTGTAGAGGCTTGGTTGTGGAAATTTTATTTTTGGGCTTAAAAATACTCTTAACTAATTTGTTATATTTTGACAAATGTCACATAAGTCAAGGTTTTCAAAATTTAACTTGGGTAGTCCTTTGACATGTTGATTTTTGTAAATCTCTTTCAAATTTTTGTATCCAACATGTCCAAGTCGCCTATGCCATAAGCTAGTTAAATCATTATTGGCGACAAGACAAGAAATATTTTGACTAACCAAGTCACTTGTGCAAATTTTATAAAGGTTACCTTTTCTACTAGCTTCACAAATAATTTTACAAAGTTGGCTTACACTTATCAAATTAAACTTTAGCCCATCAACTAATAAAACATTAGTAAGAGAGAAAGAAGAGTTACCAATGTCTCCACCGCCAATGATTTTTCCTTTGCCATTGCCGAACATGACCATACCCTCTTCATGTAGCTTGATGTTGGTAAAAAGTTCTCTCCTTTCGGTCATATGGCGTGAACATCCGCTGTCCATGAGCCATTTTGAATCTTCATTGTTGTTATAGCCCCTATAACCTACAAAAGAATTATTTTTAGGTACCCTATAGTTTTGGGGTCCATGGGGGTTAGCCTTGAGACCTTTGGGTCTCCAAAAATAGTTGACATTGTTCTTCAATTTACAATGACTAACATAGTGACCAACTTTACCACAATAAAAGCAAATAAGATTGTGGGCACTACTAGCACATACAAAAATCGGACCTTGGTCATTTTTCTTTGAAATAGGTTGAAAAGGTTTATAGCCAAGTCCTAATTTAGAATGCTCACCTCTTTGTGCATCTAAAATTTTTGTAACTTTATCCGTACTTAAGTTAAAACGATGCACATCCTTTTTCAAATTTTCAATATCATTTGTGAGCGTTTGTTTGTCGATTTCAAGAGTCTGAGACTTTAGTAAGAGTAATAGCATGAGCTTTATCAAGAGATTCATAAGAAATAAACAATTTATCCTTTTCAATTTTAAGCTCTTTATGCTCCTTTTTTAAAGTCTTGTATTTAACAATCAAATTTTGAAATTCATTTTGCAATTTATCAAAATCACATTGCAATTCATCAACTAAGGAAGAAGTTGAGGAGTTAGAGCGTACCTCGTTATTTTCATCGTCTATGGCCATAAGACCATGTTCGGTTTCTCCTTCCTCGTCGGATGTGGCGAGTAGTTCATCCTAAGTTTTGACATCTGCATTTAGAGCCTTCTTTTTAGGGAAAGGCTTTTTCTTCTTTTGCTCTTCTTCCGCAAATTTCGGGCAATCGACTATGTAATGCCCGGATTTCTCGCATTTGAAACATGAATTGTCTCTTGGCTTCCTTGCTTTATTTTTATTAACAAACTTTGAAAATTTTCGAACAAGAGCCTTCGTTTCCTCATCATCTTCATCACTAGCATAATATGAAATATTAGAAGAAGCTGCTAAGCCTTTAGGAAGATTTTGCATACCCGGTTTAGTGGTGGATGGTTGGGGATTTTTCCTCTCCTTGAGATAGACTTCATAAATGAGGAGATTTCCCACGAGCTCATTGAATTTGAGTGTTTCGAGATTTTGTGCTTCCGTGATAACCGTTACTTTCTCGGACTATGACCCGGGAAGAGCATTCAAGACTTTGGTCACTTTATCTTCTTCGGATATGACTTTCCCAAGTGCCACAAGAGTATTGACAATGTTGTCAAGTCTTTCCACCATTTTTGATATGCTTTCACCATCATGCATATTGAAATTTTTAAAGTCTTTAACAAGCATGGTTTTTCTTGCTTGCTTAACTTTTGTACCCTCATACATAGTTTCCAATTTTTCCCATACATCATGTGCCGACTTTATTCCTCTTATGCGATTGTACTCGGTGGCGGTGAGTGAACAATGTAAAATATTTAAGGCCTTACTCTTTAGAGAGAAAACCTTCTTGTCGGCATCATCGAATTCTTTGAAACTTTTGGGAGCCAAGGAACCGTCCTCCAATTTCTTCATTGGTTGAGCTATGCCTTCAATAACCGCATTCCATATATCGAACCCACACCCTTGAAGCAAGCACTCCATTCGGTCTTTCCCAAATGCGTAGTTGTTGACGCTGTCAGCGGTGGCTTGTTGGTGGAGGTGCCGGTGGTGAGGTAGCTTTCGTTCGTAGCTATGGATATTTCCTCTTTACTCGTGGTGTGGAACGGCTTTCCAAAGAGTTTGGCTCTAGTAGTACCACTGTTAGTCCAAGTGGCTATGATAATCTAGAGGTGGGTGTAAGTCCCAAGGGGTGTGAGTAAGGTTTAGAAGGGGTTGAATAAACCTTGCCAAATTTTCAATTTAGTCCTTTTAAAGAAATTACAGAGTTAATACAAACAGCTAAGTCCTTGAGGGACAACTAAGTTGGTTACTCAGCAGAGTTAGCCACTCAACAGACTCGATAGAGCTGTTGATAGAATAACTCAGTTGTTTAACCTGAAACTTAACTTGGCTGTGGTGATTTTATCAGCGGAAGACTTAACACCATTTGATTTGTTTTTAACTTGCTTTAACACTTGATTTTAGCACTTAGTTATTAATCAGTTTGGTTCACAAATCAAATTAATCAGCAGATATAAAATAGATATGCAGAAATGAAAATGTGCTGAAAAATAAATGACACAGTTAATTTTTATAGAGGTTCGAAGATGGGGTAATTCTTCTAATCCTCTCTTCTCCAACTCCTAGAGGAATCCACTAAGTAATGATCAATTCACAAAGTGGTTCTCAGTCTAGAGACAAGTCTTGATCACACAGCTGACTTGCTCCTTTGACTCAGTCTAGAGATGCCTTGGTCACACAGCTGGCTTCTCTTCCGACTCGGCTTCTTCACAGGGCAGCTGCTTGCTACTTCAGCTCACTTTCTCAAGCTACTTGGATTTGATCACGAAGCCCTCCAATAACTTGATACTGGTTCGACCTTGAACCTTCCTACAATCCTCCTGGGAAAGTAGACCCCTTTTGATTCTTCAAAAGTTTCCTCTTCAACAGTTTGAAGTAGTCTTTCCTTCACAGCTTTGTGTTGGATTGATTTTCTTCGAGTTTCAGACTTGAGGATTTGCTTGAATATCTTTGAGAATATTTGCAGGTTACAGTTTGAATATTGCTTGATTTATCAGGTGTGCAAGGTAACCTTTTCTCAATGAATTTCCTCAACCTTTTATAGTGAACTTTCAAAAATCTGCCCGCTGAAGAGATAGGCTGATTTTCAAAAGACACTTGTTTTCGTTGGCTTGTTTTTTCTTGGTCTTCAATCTTGAGATGTAGACCTTTCCTCGTATTAAATGTATGTTCAGCTTTTCAGGTTCTGACACGAGGTGCAGTACTTCCCATTGGTTTATTCCTTTTGCACGCTTCTGGGACGAGCACTTTAAGACCTGGCAAAGATGGAAGTATTACTTGTTAAAGTAATGTTCTTGACTTCTGTGCAACGGATTCCTTTCGGTTGACTTTTTTTGGTTGCTGCCTATTTCCCCAGGTGACTTGAGTCTGCTCCAATCATTTGAAGACTCAACTGTCACTTTAAACTTGTGACTTGGCTTCTTGAGATGACTTAGACCGACACTTCACACGTTGTTCCTCGGTGATACATCTTGATCAAGTTCTTGATCTTCCTTCTTGGCCATACTCAAATTTCCACAAATGGAGACTTGATCTTTAGTTGACTTCTTGTATTTCCAGACATAGCTGACTTGACTCAGCTTTTCCAGCCTTATCTATTACAATGAAAATTACAAGGAAAATGGGATGCCAACTTTCTAGTTTAAGTTTTACATGGCATTCATAAAAATCTACAAAATAAATTTCCCAACAGGGGGTGAATAGATTATGCCGATTTTTCGCAAATCACTCTCTTTTTCGAATGATCAAGCAAAGACAAGAATGTAAATGTGGAAATTAAACAACACACATTGATTTAAAGAGCTTCACCTCACTTAGGGATTATGTGCTCTACCACCCTAGTATATCCGGGATGGGTTTCGAAAACGAAAAAAAAAATTATTAACAATTACCACAATTGTTACAACACCACCTTTGAAGATTATCACAATCTTCTTACAACATCTTCAAGAAGATTACCACAATCTTCCTTCAACACCTATGAAGAGTACCACACTCTTCAACACCTAAGATCACCCAAGTGTGTTCTTACCACAAGAACACTAACAAGAATATCTTGTTTTGGATGATAGACAAATTCAAGATTACAACTCAATAAATGAAGTATACAAACTTTGAGTGCAAGTGTAATCAAGAATAGAAAGCCTAGACCTCAAGAAGTGCAAGTGAAAGACTTAGGCTATTACAACAAGAATATTGGAAACGAAGACTTAGAGAAATTTGTTGATATTCTTGTTGTATTGTTTGCAAGTGTTATTGTGTTTTTTGCTTCAAAACCTTCATCTATTTATAGGAGAGTCTTCAAGATTGGATCTCCAACATAGACTACTCCATCTTCACTTTTGTCTACAAGAAGGAGATCACAAGATGTAGAAATATAGTACAAAATTATTAAAGTAAATCTTGCTGATAATGGTTGTCCAACGGTTTGAATTTTGCTGTAAAAAAATATATGGCAACCGGTTGCGTAGAGATAGAAATTTGAATATAGATCGCACATTTTTACACAGGGGGACCGGTCGACCCCCTGTTGGATCGGTTGCCCTCTTCAAATTTCAATACAGGATAAAGTTCTGTAATTTGCTTGAAAGCAGACATCGATCGACCTTGAGGTCGACCGGTCGACCACACCAGTCGACCTCTTCCAAAATTCTTCTTGTTTTGTTTCTGTTTTAAATTTCGACTTTCTCACACGGGATGCCCTCTAGGGCGACCGGTTGACCTCAAAATTGAAGTATTGTCCAATTTTTGTCAAAAGTAAACTTTAAGAAATACTCCGAAAAATTAGTAAATACATTTTAAATCAATTGGGAGTATTTGGACAACATTTAGGAACATTGTTTTGGTGTAAAAACCCAGTTAAATAAAATCATCAAAATCATGATGAAAACATTTATCTAACATTAAGTTTCGACCAGAAATTCCAATCCCTAGCACCCCCCTGCTTACTCAAAGTTTCCAATTGTTTTTGACCAACGTCAAGGCAACATCAAAGTTGGATTGCTTGTTCTTGCTCCATTTCAAAAGCTCAACTCGACAGTGCTTAAGCTTAGAGATAACTTGGAACATGAATGTACCCGAAAACCTTTTGGACCAAGCTTTATCCACAGTGTCATTAAGGTCACCACAATCGAGCCGTGGAATCGAAAGAGAATCTTCTTTTAGGTTTAGGAAGGGAAGGGGATGGATTTAGGATGAGCAAAAGGTGGTTAGAAGGGAAAGAAATTATTGGGTGACCTTAGCAAGAGAGGAAAGAAAGTCGCCATTGAGAAGAGCAAGAGAATCTATCCAATTTTTCCTCAAACAAATTCTCATCTTTTCTATTGTTAGACCATGTAAACCTCCAATTCGAAGAGCGAATCTCAACCATTTGCATACATGAAATAAAGTTATTAAATTTCTCAAAGCTAGAGGAAGGTCTGTTCTTGCCAGCCACCATTTTTCTCAAAATTGCCACGGAGATCATTGAAATCCCCACCTAAAGTCCAAAGGCGCCCCAACTTACTTTTAGCCGAACAGAGGTAGGCCCACTAAGCATCACGGGTGTGGTCATTTGTACTAGCATAAACAAAAACCGACCAAAAAGATGAATTGGCCCCAGAACTGGTGTATTCAATTTCAATACAAAATTAGTTAAAAAAATGTTCTTCACGTGCACAGAGTCACGCCAACAGACAAACAGGCCCCCACTAAGGCCAAACAGATCAACACAATGCCAACTGTCATTAACTTTCAAATTCTGATAAACATTCCTAATAAAACCAATCTTTTTTTTTGTTTCGCAAATAAAGAACAAGTCCGGGAGGTGGAGTCGCCAAACTTCCTTGAGCTGGGTAACTATAGAGGGTCCGCCCAAACCTCTTCAATTCCACACACATGTATTTATATTTGACTTTGAGGCCAATTGAGGCTGGCTTCCTCCACACCAGCAAATCACCAACTGACTTTTTACTTCTTTTTCCAGAAGGGGTCCAATTTTCTTTATCACTGATATCACTTTCTGTTTCATCCACAAGGTTAAATTTCCTTTTCAGCCCCACCACATGAGTTAGAGAGTGAGAGGGAAGATCAGTGGTTCTGGCACGCAGGGCTCTTGACAATTTCCTTTTCTTAGCAAGCTGGCCAGAAACTTTAACGGGTTTGAGAGGGAATTTCGACTTAATGTTGGTCGCATCCATGAGTGGGGGACGGTTATGATCATCAAAGATGGGGGTGCTATTAAGATCCATCAAGTCTTCAAAATCCACTGGGGGAATATCAACAGCCATATAGACAGGGGTATGAATTTTGGAGGTCGAGAGAGAATTAGGGGTGGTTTTTTCTGAGAGAGGAAGAGGTGGCGATTGTTTTATGGTTGTTTGAGGTTCGTTGGCAGGGGACAAAGAGGGGGGGCAGGTGGAATCGAGAAGATGAAATCAGGGATGAGGGGTGCGGATTCTGGGTGTGGCTTTTAGACTGGAGAATGGGTTGGTTGGAGGGTGGGGGAGATGAGAAGGGGAGAGAGGTGCAAGATTGAGTTCTGGGAGGGCCTGGGGATGCAATGCAAGGACGGTGGTATTGGAGGGGATATTTTGGTTATGGTTAATTTGGATAGGTTATATTGGGGAAGAGCTGGTGCTGGTCGGAGGGATGGGAGATTTGGGGGTGGGGGTTCTGGAGGAGGAAAATACAGGGGGATTGGCTTTGAGCCATTCACCAAACTATCCCTCAGTGAGGAATGCTCAATGTCAAGTTTTCTCTTGTCACAAAGTTTCTGAGGATGGCCAATGTGACCACAAAGATGGCAAAAAGGTTTAGGAGTTTTCATACTTGAAGTCTAATCATATGGTAGAGCCACCCGAACGATCTGCTTTCCACGAGGAAAGGTTTTCAAGATCCACGAGGACTAAGAGTTTGAGGCATCTACCTCTCAATGAGCCTGATTCCGGGATGCAGACATCAATAACTTTTGAGGAGGTTTTGCCAATCTTAAGACCCACATCCGAAGAAAGGCAATGCACATGGTTGTTCCATATTTGGATCCAAAGTTCAATATCCTTGAAATGAGCTGGGGATATGATGAGGGATTGAGACCATTCTTTTAAGATGATGTATTGGTTGTCAACGTTCCAAGTTTCCCACCTAGCACTTTTTTCAGATCGTCATTGGAGGAGAAGATAAACTGGAAAAAGTTCAATCCAATTTCTTTAACTGAAAAGGTATTCGAGACAGGCCAAATATTTGAAAAGGTGTTTTTGAGACCAAAAAGTTCACTCTTTTGCTGTCAAACATTCGACCAAAAAGGCTTCTTTTATATTCTTCTAAGCTAGAGGAAATATCACTCTCATTGATGATAAGTTCAGTTTTTTCCGAGTCCGAGTGAGAGAATGTTTTGAGCTTAGATTCAAGATCTGCAGCCATATGAGGTATCCCACACTATTTCTCAGGAGGCCTTAATGATTGAAGAAACCTGAAAAAGAGAACAAGCAAGCAAGAAAAAACTGTTAGAAATAAATAGCAATAAGAAGCAAGCAGGGAAATAAATGCACTAAGACATTAATGGGGGGTGAATGATGGAAAACATCTAATAAATGAGGGAGATAGGGCAGTAAAACGGGGAGAGGGAGAAAGATAAAAATAGGAGACCACAAAAGGAACAGGATGAGTTAAAGGGGGCAGAGAGAGAGATCGGTGGGTGGACAGTGGGAGAAATGGACGGGGCAAGGAGGCGGCGGCGCATGAAACCTAGAACCTCTTAAGGAGGACAAATATTCTCAGAGAGAAATAGGGCACTTCGAAGAAGACAATCATTGGATGGTTCATGGTTACAACAATGATCACCATGTTGATAAGAGAGTGTTTGAGACATTAGATAGTGATCGAGTGGTTAAGACTCTGAAACTCATACCAGACTACCAGATGTCTAAGGTTCGATTTTCATTACTTATCCCCTCTCATGAGTCAGGATATGCACTCAAAAAAAAAAGGAACTATAAGAGAGTGTTTGGTGGATAAAGTGTAAATGTGCTTTATTTGTGCGTAAAAGTCAAACCAGAAGCAACATCAAATATCTAAGTATTTATCCTTTCTACTTTTAGATTTTGACAAAATAAATCAGAAATTGACATTGGCAAACACTAAAAAGTGAAGTTTTCTAGTCAAAAGTCGAGATTTTTTTTTTCTTTTTTTTTAGTGTTTGCAAACACTCCCTAAATATCATGTTCAGTTCATAATAAAGTTCGTTGTTATGTTTTATACATTAATTCCATCTATGATAGAGGAAGGAGAGGTAGAGTCCATCTTTTCTTGTTCCAATTTTTATTCCATCAGATTTGGTGGATATCACTTGTATAATTAAAACATTATCTTCTACAAGTAACATTCATCCAATATAATAAAATTGAAGTAGAATAAAAAAAATAGAGGTCCAAAACTCATATACGTCCGTCTTACGGTCTCAATCCGTAAGATGGATCCTATTTTGACCGCGGATCCTGTTGACTGTCCGCGGTGAACAACAGCTCCTGTTTTTTTTGTCTTTTTCTGTTTTTCTTTTTGATTAAAAAATAGATTTTATGAGAAAAGGTATCGGTTATTTTAGATAAAGTATCATATTTTTTAATATAGCAACAGATTATGATTACATTACATTGAAGGACAAATAAATATATCGGAGTTAAAGTAACACCTTTATGAGTAAAAATCTATATTTTTTAGACAAAATATCATGTTTTAAGAATAAAAATATCTATTTTTAAATAAAGTATTATATTTTTTAATAATAAATAGAAAGAAAGATGAGTAATAAATATGGTAGAGTTAAAGTAATAATTTTATAAGTAAAAGTATTTGTTTTTTGAGATAAAGTGACATATTTTTTAATATAGTCACAAATTATGAATATATTACAATATATAATATATATATATATATATATATATATATATATATATAATGATTAAAGTAACATTTTTATACGTTAAAGTATCTATTTTTGAGATAAAGTATCATGTTTTTTAATATAGTCACAAATTAGAAATGAAGGAAAGAAGAAAAAATAAAAAATAAATATGATATAGTCAAAGTAACACTTTAATAAGTAAAAGTATCTTTGTTGAGATAAAATATCGATTTCTTATACGATTCAAACTAGGAACAAAAAAAAAGAGGAAAAATAAAAAATAAATATGATGTAGTTAAAATAACACTTTTATAAGTATCCATTATTGAGATAATGTATCATGTTTTTAATAGATTTGGGTTCGATTCTTAGCCTCTTCATTTAGAGGTGTTTTTAATTTTTATTGAATTTACTAGGCGTATTTATGAATGACTTTATATACATGGTTACACAAATTGCACAACAAACACTAGTAGTGTAGTGGTAGAACACCACCTTGACCATGTATAGGTCGCGGGTTTGATTCAATCTAGCGTTGAAGCATTTTTTTTTCTTCTAAATAACAGTCCCCGGATGGCGGGCGGGTAGTGGTCAGGATCCGTGAGCGGGTGTGTGAGTGGGCTGTAGTGTAGGATCTGCGGGTGGGTGGATGGGTGGGTTGTAGGATCCGTCTTCTGCAATATGATCCGTAAAACAATTCTACAAGAGACTCTTTAAAATAGAGTATATGATTTTAAAAAAATAAAATAAGAAAAGACAAAAAGAAAAAAAGACAACACGAAAAAAAGCAGAAGTCAAACACTTGAATGTGCCTCGGAAATAGTGGTGTCTCCCAAAATGCCGAAGCTGCAATTATCTTTTCAACTACAACTTCCTAAACCACATATGTATCCATTATTTCATTTTATTTTATTTGAAGATGTAATTAAATTAATAGCATTGGCGGTTGTGGTATCTGCCTGGAGCCCAATAAGAAAAGGAAAACCATATATATGCAGCGACTCAAAGCAGTTGGATTTGCATCACAATATAATGGACAAATCCACCCCACCGCCACCCCATTTACCCAAAAGATGAAATCCAAATATTCCATTCCACGTCACTCTTTGCCCAAATTTAAAGCCCAAAGAAAACACTTGTGCTTTTTTTTACATGAAAAAAAAGAGATTTATTGTATTGAAAGTTGAGAATCATAAGTTAATAATATTTGCAAATAAAATCAAAAAGCTGAAAAAATCAAATTTAAAATATTTGAGAAAAAACATATTTTTAAAATTGGCTTTTGAATAGAAAGAAAAAAACACCCATATATCATACATGAATGATTTGTGTATTTAGGAAGGGGAATGATAATTTTGGATTATGATAAAATCTGAGGGTAAAAATGTCAAAAACAAACTTATATTTATAAAAATACCAAAAATACTTTTTTCAAAAGCAGAAGCACCATATCCCTAATTCTTAGATTTTGATTCCATAAAGCGGAAACAAAAGCACAAACTTACTTTGCAAAAACTAAAAAGTATTTTTTTTATTTTTCAAAATTATTTGTTTAGTGTTTGCAAAAACTCTTAAATCCTTAGAAATATTTATAATACTATTATATTTTCTATTTATACAACTAAAAAGATAAGAAATGGGCGATACACTCGGCACTTTTTTTTTTTGAAGGAGAAAATGGAAAATTGGATATCTTGGAAGGAGAAAAAGGTTTGAATCTGGGTATGCTCGTATAATAACACATTTTTGACCACTTGTGCTATATCCGAATCTCTGAACTAATTTATTTTGAGGTGTGCTACATAATATTATAGGAGTCCTTAATTGGCCTCGTGATAGTGATGATGTAATAGGAAGTCAACTTCTTTCCATGTAGTTAGATCAGGGATGGATTTTATCCACACATCATACACGCGCTATATATAATGTAAATATATTATTCAAATATTTTAATTTTTACAAGGTTGATAATTTGACCTTCAACCCTTCGTTCATTCATATATCAAATGTACCATATAACATAAATATTACGTACCTAGGGTGTCAAAATAATTTCAGTGATAACCCTCTTACGATCACTTCAATATAGAGTAAAGAAATGTTGAGCGCAAAAGGCTAAAGTTGAAATGAAACGTCCTTAAAATAGGTACGTACGTTTTTTGGGGTGAATTTCATAATATGATTCAAATTTAAGAAAATCTATCATTTTAAGACCCAAAAATTTCAACCTTCTCAAATCAAGATCCAATTTTTATTTTTTTCTCAAATTGGGCTCTCCTTCAAATTTTGGGTTCTCACTTCAAGACCCAAAATTTCAACCTTCTCAAATCAAGACCTAATTTTTATTTTTTTTTCAAATCGGGCCCTCCCCCAAATTTTGGGTTCTCCTTCAAGTTTTAGAATTTAACAAAAAGAGAAATATTAGTTTAATCTATCACGTCAACCACAAAAATATTTTTCTTCCTCTTTTCGTTTTTTTCGCTCATTCTTTTTGTCCGATCCATACTTATTATCAATTTTCTTTAACGTGTAAAAACCAAGATCTATAATTAAATGTATGTAGCTAACAAGATGAAAAAGGCCGTAAAATATTTATCTGTTACTAAAAAAAATAAGATATCCAAATTATGAATGAAAAAGAAGTAGTAAAATATTTTCTAGTTACTGAAAAAAAATAAGATATTCAAATTATGATTGAATTTTACAGTTTAAATCGATTAGGAAAATGAATGAGCAAAAAAAAAAAAAGAAAGAAAGTTAATTTTTGTGGCGGTGTGATAGATTACATTAATATTTCTCTTTTTGTTAAATTTTAAAACACGAATTGAGAGTCAAAATTTGAGGAGGACCTCATTTGAGAAAAAAATAAAAATTGGGTCTTGATTTGATAAGGTTGAAATTTTAGGTCTTGAAGTGAGAACCCAAAATTTGAGGGAGAGCCCAATTTGAGAAAAAAAAATAAAAATTGGATCTTGATTTGAGAAAGTTGAAATTGTGGGTCTTGAAATGATAGATTTTCTTAAATTTGGATCCTATTATGAAATTCTCCCACGTTTTTGTGTAACGTCTTCATTGATATGTTTTGATTCTAGAATTAGTTAGATCTTCTGTTTAGGTTTAAAAAATTTAGAATTTTCTAGATATTGGACATGATCTATTAATATATTCAATTTGAACCACAATAACATTATAATTTTTTGGTACTTAAACAGTAAACTCAACTCGAAGACCCACTAAAATATACAAAAACAATTTGGCAAAAACTTGCGTGAGACGGTCTCACGGTTTAGATCCGTGAGACGGAGCCTTTACACAAAGTTTTAAAGTTTTTTTTTTTTCGATTTTATTTTTCTTAGGGTTTATATTTGTTTTTTTAGGGTTTCTTTTGTTTCTTGGGTTTATTTTTAATTGATTTGGGTTTTTAGGATTTTTAGTTTTTTTTTTAGGGTTTATTTTTTATTTTTGAGTTTATTTTTATTTTTCGGGTTTATTCTTCATGGTTCATGTTTTTAGGGTTTATTTTTGTTTCTTCATGGTTTATTATTATTTTTAAATTTATTTTCATAGTTCATGTTCTCAAGACGGAGCCTTAGGAGGTCCGTCTCACGGATTTAGATCCAGTGAGACCGTCTCACAAGAGACTTGCTCAAACAATTTAGTTCCCAAAACAAACAAGGTTGTGATATCCTACCAAAATTTTCATTTTATTCATTTGGAGATGTTTTTCACACCAAATGGGTCTGTTTATGATTTGTTTTTAGAAATTACAATATTCACTCACTATCCCTTTTTCTACAACCAATCACACCCACATTTTTTAAAAAAAAAAAACCATCAAACCACTAATTATTATTATGCATTTTTTCACAAATTCTATTATTCACCCACCCACATATCCAATCACCATTTTCATCTCACATCCAATAACATTTCAAAAATCATCATTTTTCTTTTAATTTTTTTATTACTACTCTCTAGCTGAAAAAAACTAGAATAAAGAATATCCAATCGCAATCCAAACCAGCTCAAACCTATGATCTTTCTTGTGGCTAGGCTACCATAGTAACATTATATTCATGATGGCACCAATCACCATCAATTTGGAATTTCCAAATAGGTGGCATATATGTAGAAGATAGTGCAACAAGTAGGAATTGTGGGGTCTTTTTCATGGACTTCCCCAACTGTTGGTTGCTCCTTTTTTGCCTCTTTCACAGTTCAAAAGTCAAGTAAACCCTAGGCCTAGGGAATTTTTATTTATTGGTGTCTTCTTCTCACCTCAAAAAGTCAATGGCCAATTTTCCCTGTAACTAAAAAGTTCAGATGTGTGGTCCTAACTCATAATCTGCGATTAGATATGAACGAGATTCATTTTAATTTCATTTAATTTTTTTTTTTTTGACTAAATATGTGATTGTTTATGAAAATTTTCGAAAAATATATTATTCTCTCACTTTCATTTTTTCTCATTTTTTTCTTTCACCTATCACATCTACACATTTTTCCACAAAAACTAATTATTATTACACATTCTCCCACAAATTTCACTATTCGCTCACTCACATATTTCTAAGTTCTAACTACCAATCACATTCAATCATTATTTTATTATTTTTAAATCAAATCAACTTTCATCATTATATATCCATTCACACTTTTCAAAACATTCCAAAAACTTTCATCATAATTTTTTTCACTATTTTCTAAATAAAAGAAAATTTTCAAAATGAAAGATATCCAATCGTCATCTAATCGATCAACTTTCACTAAAAAAAAGAATCTTTCTGTATTTTTATATTTTATATTAATTGGATCATTTGTACTTAATTTTGATTATTTGTTTAATATTGTAATTTTATATCTTATTATATATATACACACAAAATGTATATTTTAAAAAGGCAATTTTAATTTACCCCCTAAACTATGTGAGTTTTTCTACTTTGACCACTTAAATTTGAATTATTCTACTTTATCCCCTCAACATTGTATATTGTTGCATTTAACATATAATTTCCAAATTTACATCTCAAAGATTAGTGAGTTATTTGTAGCTATTACATCTCGAATAATTATTCGGATCTTTTTACTCTCAAAATATCCGCAACGTTAATCAATATAAAAATACTATTACTAATAATAAATTTCATCAATAAACCTAAGCTATGAGAGATCACAAAATAATATAACCATAAAGGTTAAGGGTAAATTTGAAAACTATGGGCTAAGTGCAACAATTTATCAAATTTAGGGGATAAAATAGAACAATTCAAAGCTACGTGGGCAAAGTAGAAAAAAATGTACAGTTTGGAGGCAAATCAAACTTACCTCTATTTTAAAATACAGTTGATATATATATTGCATGTATTTATGGGCTAATTTATTATATTACAGCACTTTTAAAATCTATTTAAGAAACTAATGCAAAAAAAAACATTAATCCTTTAGGTGAAAACATGAACTCTGTTTCCTCAATTTTACTTTTTTTTTTTCTGAAAATTTAGAAAACAGAGTTTTAGTTTATTTATTTTTTAATTATTTTTTGAGAAAAATATTTATTTATATTATTATTTTTTAAAAATTAATTTTCAGAAATAGTTTTATATTTAAAAAAAATTGAACTTAATAAAAAATTTTACGACACTATTTTTCGGATAAGTTTAGTAATCATGTTTCCTAGTCTAGTTGTGTTTCTAAATTCATTCTATATTCCAAAGATTTTTTCAATTTTTGAATAAAAATCGATTGAACTTATCGAAAAATGATGTTATGACTTATGAGTGGCAATTTGAGGCACGATATGAACACGACACGAGAATATCGAGTTTGGGTCGTGTGATTGGGTTTAGCCTGTTATCGTGCCGACCCGATAAGTACGATAAAAAATCAAGTCCTAAGGGCTTTATATGTGATAAGAACTTGACGAAAAAAATAATATTATACTATATTAACAAATGGTTTAACGAGTCAAATACTCTAAATTCTTCAAATGAGCCAAAATAATAATAATAATAATAATAATAATAATAATAATAAATATAAATAAATTTGCTTTGGGTTTAATGGGTCGTATCTGGGCTATCTCGGTTTTATCGTCTCTTATTTTGGCTACCATTTCAATTCCGTTAAGCTTATTGGGTCGTGTTAGGATTAGTACTTATTGGGTCGTGCTCTTAATGGGTCGGCCCGATAATGGCACGACCATACGATTTGCCACCAAAAAATGGTGTATGTATTTTCAAATTTGTAAAGTAAAAATTCAATTAAGTTCAATTTTTTTAAATATAAAATTATTTCTGAAAATTAATTTTAAAAATAATAAAAAATAAAATAATTTTTTAAAAAAAATAATTAAAAAATAAATAAATTAGAAAACAGAATTCCTAACTCTGTTTTCTAAATTTTCAGAAAAAAAAAAAAAAAAAAAGTGAGAAAACAGAGTTAGGAATTCTGTTTTCACTTAAATAATTAATTTTTCTTTTTTTTTTTTTTGGCATTAATTAATTAAATATATCTTAAAAGTGCTTTAGTTTAAGTATTTATGGTATAATATATTAGTCAAGTAGATCATTAAACGTTGGAATAAAATACACATTTATAATCTGGTATAGGCAGTTTAGAGTAGCATAGATATCTTTTGGTTTGATTATTTGTCAGGTAAAATGACTTCATCAATATAATATTTTTTTCAACAGGTGAGATGAGAATAATTACTTTATATATATATGTAAAAAATATTATATCAAGTACAACAGATTTTCCTGTCATCACACATGCACCACATCTCTCTACCTCTCTCACACACATGCATATATGCGTGTTACGTGTGTATGTATATATGGTTATTCACAAAAGTACTCCTGACATTTTAACCTAATTACAAAAAACCCAACTAACTTACAAAATTATAAAAAATACCCCTAATATTTTATTTTGTCTAACATTTACCCTCTTCATAAACAAAAAGATATTTCAAATTCTCTCTTATATTTATTTATAGTTTACCTCTTAATTTTAACACTGAATCCAACCTCATAGATACATTTTGTAATTTTGAAAGTTAGTTAGTTTCTTTTGTAATTAGATCAAAACTCATGGTACTTTTTGTAATTATCCCAATAGGGGTATATTAAGATTCTCCTATTTTCAAGTTGTACTAGTTTGTGATGGAGGTTGGGCAAAAAGTAGAGGTGTAGATGAAAAGTTTGTCATAGAAATATCTGAAAATCAAGTGCATGCACATGATATATAGTTCCAAGAGCCTTGCATATGCCAACCATTTTGAATATATACTACTTTGAAGCTATCAATCATGGATTAATTATTATTAGCTATATATTATACTAATTAATTTTCCCTGATTTTGTTCACAAGGTCTAGGTTTCTTAATTTTATTATTATGTATTATATGAGTTGTGTTTAATTTCACTCTTGTATAACATTTATCTATTTCATTTTCTTGACTTTTTAATAATTAAGCAACTATATTGAAATTAATTGATCTAGATTTAAATAATTGATCCCTTCCAAATGAAAGAGGGTAAAATAAAAACTAAAATCAAGAACTAAACCTTGATATATTTAAAATCACAATTGACTTAAAAGTTAGAGGCTGAGATAACAAAGAAGAAACAGCAGGTGAGAAATCAAGTGCCCACCAGAAAAAGAAAAAAAAACACTTAAACCAGGAAGAGAAAAAAAAAAGTCAAAAATAATCACAATCAAGTTCTAAACTAATTTCCATTCAAGTTAAATATAAATGGAAATGAAAAAACCAAAAAAAAAAAAAAAATTAAAAGAACAGCCGCAGAAGCTTCTTTTCATTTCCACGGTAATTCTGCTGTAAATCTTGATGAAACACAAAACCGCTCTCCAACGTCGTCGTTTCAGACTCATCCGACGGCGAAGCCGGTCTTTTCTTCTCGCTCCGCCGGTTCACCTTCCCTCCGGCCGTCATTTTCGCCGGCAAATCCGCCGTCAAACCGAGATCCAACCCACTCGTCAAATTAAGTCTTATGTTCAAATCTCGCATACCGTACAAGTCATTGTTATAATCAGCTTCCGAATCTCCGTCAATCTCCGGCGGCTGACCCGATCCGGAATATTCCGAGCAGGCGCGGAGAACTCCGCCGCGAAGCACCGTCTCCACCGCCGACTGGCACACGTGCCAATTACCCGTCCACAACAGCCCCACCGCTCCGTTCACCGGATTCACCGTCCTCCCGCAGGCTTCGAACAACAACGACTGAAAAAGAGCTGCAAGAAAAAGTTGTAATAAGCCAAATCAGCCATTTATGTCATTTGAATCGGTTACCCATAAGCCAAAACTTTTTTTAGCTCAACTATTTTTATCCCTTAAAAATATATATATATATATATTTTTTTTTTTTATTTTTCTCTCATTGAAAAAAGGGATAAAAATATTTTGAGATGTTCCTGGGCCGGGGAGACCCCCTTGGATATGCCCTGCTTCCCAGAAATGAAAATATATAAGGGTAAAACTTACATTTGAACTTAAAAATGGCTAAAAAATATTTTTGCTATATAGAAAAGGCCAAAAACCCGATGACTCGAAATGAAAAAGTAATTATCAGATCGAGTAATCCCAAAAAGAAAAGTGAAAAATGAAGAATAATATGTACATATGATAACATACCAGGTCTTTGGATTTCAGGGACAGAAGAAAGGAAAGACATGAGACCAGAACGGCCGAAAAATTTGGCGACAAAAACGGTGGCGTTTGCTTGAGCTTGAGGGGTGTCAATGCCTTGTAAACTTTGCCTTAGAATGCAGTTTTCGTTGCAGCCTTTGCGAAGTATTCTACAACCGTTGCAGCTCATTTTTCTTAATTTCAGCTACATACAAATTATTAACAAGTTTAATTAAGTTTGATGTATTTTGCCTCTGCTGCGTTACTCGATCTAAACACAATTAAGATGATATATATAAATATGGTTGGAGTTTGAGAGAGAGAGAGAGAGACTCTTTTGGGGAAGTTGAAGGATGACATGAATATATAGAGGGGAGGAGATGCATGTCATGTGGAGAAAATGACAATTATTTTGTAAATCCAACAAATAGAAGGGGCGTAGCCAGCCCGGATAGTTACCACTAGTCCAATTTTTTTCCCTTAAAAAAGTATATATAATTTTTTTCATTTTTCCATAAAAAAAAACTGGAAAAAAAAATTTGGGTGTGGGGGCCGGGTGGCCCCCTTTAGCCACACCCTGACAAATAGATATAATCATTGTAAGTATTAAATTTTTATGGTTGTGACTTGGAATCAATGGGGAAAAGAAGAAAATGAAGAGAGAAATTTCAAAATTAAAAGATATAAATTTGAGAAATTTATATTGTGTTTCAATTTATCAAGTATTAAGACGTTGTTATGTATATGTGACATTCACATAATATATTGAAAGATCATATCAAACACAAGTGGAGAATAGGAGAACCTGGATGGGTCAATATTGTCACAAAAAATGTATATATCGATTTAATTGGTTGGTGACCTTAAATTACGAATGATATATTCTATTCAAAAATGGTATTTCCAACTTCTAGCTATTCTACCACATGGATGATTGTCACATGTTTTTGTAATTACCATTTACTTTATAAAGACCTTAATTTATGTTTAAAAAATAATGGGATAATTTTTTATACACGTGACAATCATTTGTACAACATAATATAAAATAAAAACCCCATTTTCAAATAAAAGATCTCATTCGCTTTAGTATATCATTCCAAGTGAATTAAATAAGGGTAATTTAGTATATTATTGTATAATTAATACTTTCAATAAGGAAACAAACCTATAATTTGGGAAAAATGAAAAAGAAAGTTGGCTTATCTTTTTTGGGACGAAGGGAGTAACTTGTTTTTAGGTTAAAAGATAAAAAATAATTTATTTTTTACCTTCTTATAGGATTTCATTTATTTTTAAGTTAAGGTTGACTAATAATAACTAGGGTTAGGGTTTATTGGAGGGAAATTGACCATTGTGAGGGGGTTCCAAAGGTATTGGGGCAAGAGGGAGCGGCTCCGTGTCTCCGCGAAAGGTTGTGGCTTTTTGTTTCCTGCACCTTTGGATTCTTTAAACCGTCCCTTCAAATTTGTGAATATTCTATCCTTTTGTTAAAGTTTTTGTAAGAGCACTTCAAAATTAAACTTTTATATTATAGTATGTATGACATCATAACTATTAATATTTTAAAAACTGTACTTTTCATTTTTCTTTTTTATATATATACTAATTTTTTTTATGCGAACTGTGTAAAAGTACAAGGACCTGCATGTGTAGCTAGATCCTAAATAAAATGGTCAAATAAAGGATTTAGTCATATGATATATTTAATATTACTTATCTTATAAGTCATATAGGCTAATTAATTGTGTAGAATTTGATAATATCAAACGAGCAGAAGCTCATTTGTTCAAAGAGATCAATTAATGAATAGTATGAGATAATATATATTAGACTATGATACTAATTAATTAAACTTGTAAAATTTGCTCAATTATATTTCTTAACCCTTTTATTTCATATATCTAAAGTAGTACTATTGTTTTTGTTTAACATTTAAGCAGTTATTAATAATAATTACCTTCTTAAAGAAGATATATTTAGATTTTGTTTAGGAAAAAAACACTTTGCCATCCGAACTATGGGGTTTTTACACTTTGCCACCTAAACTTTTTTTTCTTTTCACTTACCCATCCAAACTATACGGGATTTACACTTTGCCTCCTATAAGCCATTTCCGGCTGAAATTTCCGTGGAAATAACCACGTGCTTGGCACACTTTAATTTTAAGGGCATTTTTGTCCATTCAAGTGATGCTTAGTCTCCCGCCTAAATTACCAATTGCAAATCACGTTTCTACCCTAAATTACAATTAGATTATCTTTGAAATCTCTGAAAACAAAAGTCGCAACGCAACATTCGAATGAAACAACCTCCATTGAGCAAAAAATTGTGAACAAAATCTCAAAAAAGTCGAATATCCTTTGAAGCAAATTGCGAAGTGTTTTAGGGTACTCAAAAATGGTATGGAAAATTAGGAAAAGGGCTACCAAAGTTCCAATGAAATCGCATATCCAGATTATGGTAAGTTCTGGGTTTGTATTTAAGAATGTTATTGTTGTCCTGGGGTTATGTGATGTTTGTGAAAAATTGTCTTTTTCTTAGGTCTTAATATATTATATTGATCAATGTTCTATTTTATTTGGCTAAAGAATGTTAGGTTATAATATAATATTATTGTTTAGTTAATTGTTTGATCAAGTTAGTGGTTTTGTACTGTTCTTTTGAATTCTTTTTGGCATGCAAAATATTTCATTGTTTGTCTTGTTATGTGTACCAGGTTCAAATTCAGATTTTTTTCAATTAGAATGCATCATTCAGGTATTTTTGTTAATTTGGGGAAGATGATGTATTACGGGGCAGAGATCAATCATATTGATTATTGTGATGCTGATGAGATGTCTCTGCTTGAGTTGCATAATATGGCTAAGGAATTAACAGTTAAGGAATATGTTAGGTTTTATTACAGTAGGTTTGGGGTGGATAATTGTTCTGATTTGGTAGTAGTTGAAAATAATATTGATGCCCTTAATCTAGTGAATTGTATTGATCACAATAGAATGGTTGGGGTGTTCATTGAGCATGAGAAAATCAATCTCTATGGTAATGAATCAGAATCTTACCATGAATTACCTAGAGTTGATGAGCCTTTAGAGTTTGTTGGCAATGATCGTAATGAGACAGAAAATAATGATGTCCATGATAATAATGAGTCAATTGAAAGTGAAGGTGACACTGAAGAATCATGTAACAGTGCTAGTGATATGTCTGATAATTTCATTGATAGTGATTGGGATATTTCTGATGATGATGTGTTATTTGATTCTTACATTGATGAAGAAGTTGAATGGGGTGGGTTGCATATGAACACTTCACAATCTTCTGTGTCTAGTGCTCTAGTAGCAATTGAATCTAATCGCAATAGATGTGAAGGAGAAATGTATAATGGTAATCCTATCTTCAATAAAAGGGTAGATGGTCAGGATCCTAAGTTTGAGCTTGGAATGTTATTTAGTGACACTACAATGCTTAGACAGGCAATAAGACAACATGCCATTAAGAATGGGAGGGATGTGGTGTTCACTATCAATGATAAATTTAAAGTGCAAGCTAAGTGCAAGCATAATACCTGTCCATGGGTAATATATGCTTCTAGAGTTCAAAATGAAGACACAATGCAAGTAAAAACATTTAATGGGAATCATAAGTGCCCTAGGCAACAGAAGGTGTCTCATGCCAATTCTAGATGGCTTGCACTAAATTACAAGGATAAAATCTGGATTGATCCTAAGTGGCCAGTTGAGTCAATGATGTGTGTGATGCAAAAAGACCAGAAATTACTTTTTAATAAAAGTCAGTTGTATAGGGCAAAGAAGAAGGTATTTACAATGGGCAGTGGGTCAGACAGTGAGCAATATGGTTTGTTGTGGTCATATGCAGAAGAAATAAAAATACCAACCCTGAAACAACTGTAAAAATCAAGTCAAAGCTAGTGGATGGGAAACCTCAATTTGAGAGGTTATACATTTGTTGGGGGCTTTGAAAAGAGGGTTTCTTGATGGGTGTAGACCTATTATTTGCTTGCATGGGTGTCATCTTAAGAGTACAGCAGGAGGAATTTTGTTAGGAGCTGTAGGAATTGATGCCAACAACTGCATGTTCCCTTTTGCATATGCAGTGGTTGAGAAAGAGTCCAAAAATCATGGCTTTGGTTTGTAGACTTACTAATACATGACCTAAATATTAAAAATCCTCATTGTTGGACTGTGATGTCAGATAAACAGAAGGGTTTAATAGATGCCATTGAGACTTTGTTACCAGGATGTGAACACAGATTTTGTGTCATGCACTTATATAAAAACTTCAAGATTTCACATAAAGGTTTGGCCTTAAAAGCCATACTTTGGAGAGCTGCAAGGGCCACTAGAGTAGTTGATTTTGATACAACAATGAGAGAGCTTAGGGAAAGGGATCAAAAGGCATATGATTGGTTAGTGCAAAGGCCCCCATCACACTGGTCAAGGTCACACTTTAGTACTTTTTCCAAGTCTGATATTCTATTGAACAACATGTCTGAATCATTCAATTCATTGATACTAAGGGCAAGGGCTAAACTAATTGTGAGTATGCTTGAGACTATTAGACATCAGATGATGAAGAGGATACATGTTAGAAGAGATCAGATTATCAAGTATGATGGAGATATTTGTCCTAAAATCTGCAAAATGTTGGAAGAGTTAAAGAAAAAATCAATGGATTTCATAGCCCACTGGAATGGGCATGATCAATTTGAAATTGAGAGTTGTCATGGTACAAGGTTTAGGTTGCATGTTGGGGAGAAAACATGTACATGTAGAAGATGGGAGTTAACTGGTATACCATGTGCACATGCCATCTGTGGATTGTATTACTTGGGAAAAAATCCTGAAGATTATGTAGATGAATATTACAAAAGAATACTTTTTTGAAAGCTTACGGTCATTTGATGGGAGCTTTAAATGGTAGTGACATGTGGCCAAAAGTGAATTTTGAACCTTTAATTCCTCCTGTTACTGGGAGGTTGCCTGGGAGGCCCAAGAAACATGATAGAAGGAGGGATCATGATGAAGGAAAGAAAACAAGTGGCAGAGAAAGCTTTGATGAAAAGAATGCAAGGGTTTTGGGGAAAAAGGGAGTCAAGATGACATGCTCATTTTGTAAGAAACCTGATCATAATGTTAGGGGATGTCCACTGAAAAAGACAACTCAACCTGAACAAGGATTAGAGCCACCTGCACCATCTACATTAGCTCCAAAAAGAAGGGTAAATCTTACTGATTTTAGTTGTTTGTGTAATTTATATTTTATATTACATTTATCTTGTGTATACAGGGAAAAAATAAGAAAGTCACAGGTGATCACACTGATGGAGAAGAATATATGCAAAATGAAACTGATTTTAACACACAAGAGTCAGCTTTTATGCCAAGTGTTGAGCCACAAGCTGCTACAAGAGTAAGACTTAATCCCTTCATGTCAAATGATAGAAGTCCTAAAAAAAGAGTGACTGAGACAAGCTATACAAACTCAACTACTACTACAGAAACTTATAAAACAACTTTGGGGCTGACAAGAAAGTTGAATGTGAGTGTTTAGTTCATTTACTCTATGGCATATTTATTTTTTATGAATCTGGTCACTTATGTGATTTTTTTGAAAGTTGAATGTAAGCATTTTATTACTTTATTCCAATATAGGTAAAGAAGAAACTTGTTGGGGATGTAGCATCCACTGGTATCCCTCAAGCAAAACCTGTATGGAGACCTCCAGGAAGTAGCCAAAATGTAAGGTTCTCCACCAAGAAAGGAAGTTCATCCAAGCATGTGGTTGCACCAGAAGAAACACCATAATGCAAGCAAGTGTGATTGTTTTTGGCATACAAGATGCTTGTAATTGAACTTATTTTAATAGTCAAAAGTTTGATTGTCCAGTGATAATTTTGTGTAGGATGCTTCTAATTGGTCCTATTTTAATAGTCAACCAATGTACTTTGTGTTTTGAACTTCGGTGATGACTTATGCAATGAAAGAAACTTATCTTATTTGATTTAGTAAATTTATCTTAACTTATTTGATTCAGTCAATAATTTCTTGCAACATAAAACAACCATTGTCAATTCATAAACTTACACAGTCATGTCCAAATTTACAAACCATCTGAAAATTGAATATGGACATGTTTAAACCCTATAAACTGAAAATTCCAAAAATGCAATACATAATCCTAGAAACCGAACATACCATTACATAAAGATAACATCTTTGATAACCTAACAATCAATCAACTAAGAAAGTACATAAAAATCCATGAAAAGAGTAGTGCCATCCACAGCCAATTCTCCTTGATCTCTTCTTTTTTATTTCATCTTCAAACCGATTAGCTCATCTTAGTAGCCCGGGATAATCTGCTTAGCTCTATTACACATTGGCGGATCAATCCACACAAAATATGTGCATCCTCCAACTTCCTATCAAATAAATAGAAATTCATTACTCATCAATCAATATAACAGAAATGCCAAAATTATTATAAAAAATTGCTCATCCGAAAAATGTGAAAATTATATCAATAAAAATCAACTATTTTAAAATTTAATATTAATATGATAACCTGAAAATAATAAAAAATGGTTGAAATATGGGTTTGTTTTTCAAAAGTACGTTCTGCATACTCATGTTCCAATTTTAAAAAAATCTGGGTTTGTTTTTTACCAACCATCCGTTGGGTTTCTTGCCGAAAATTAGCATCAATCTGGTTTAAGAAATTGGGGACAAAATTTATTTCACAAATGCTATCAGATTTAAAAGCAAAATTTCTTAAAAGGGGTTAGGGTTTTTAGTGCTTACCTTAAATTTTTCACAAGCAACATATCTTCTTCCTGGGTTCAAATCAGTCCAAGATGTCTTTTTTGTTGTTGATCTTCCACAATGACATATGTCATCCATGATGAATTCAGCAGTTTGCTTCCACATTGAGAACAAAGTGAGAAGAGAAAAAATCGAATTGTGAGGAGAAATGACCGTGAGAAGACTAAGAGCTTATGGCAATTTTTCTTTTAATTGGGTAAGTGTTTGATTACCTTTCTGTCCTTATGAGACAAAGGTATCTTTACAAAAATGCCCTTAAAATTAAAGTGTGCCAAGCACGTGGTTATTTCCACCGGAAATTTCAGCCGGAAATGGCTTATAGGAGGCAAAGTGTAAATCCCGTATAGTTTGGATGGGTAAGTGAAAAGAAAAAAAGTTTAGGTGGCAAAGTGTAAAAAACCCCATAGTTCGGATGGCAAAGTGTTTTTTTTTCCTTTTGTTTATATACAAAATAACGATGAAACATGACTTTAAACTGATATGATAATAGAGACTCTTTCACCATAGACGGGGATGGCGATCGGAGCCATGGGTTTGGCGGCAGAGGTTGCTCCCATAACTTCAAAAAAATTATATAATTAATATAAATTTTGTATATAAAATCATTTTAATGTTAAAATTTTGGCCCTAGCTCCAAAACAATTTATTAAAAATACCTTTTTCCCACTAATTTTGAGAAGAAAAAAATCTCTCCCCTCTAATATTCATTTTCCGGCTCTAAGACCATCTCCAGGTGGTTTGCACTACTTTAACGTTGTAACTTGCACTATTTTAGTGCGAGAATCAGATTCTATCTCCAAATTTAGTTTGCACTACTTTATTCACTAAAAAAGAATATTCCATAAGATTCTTTTTTAAATTCATATAATGTTGATTTTTATTATATTATAATTGATAAAAATATTACATAAATAATTTTATTTAATATAATGTTTATTAAATATTTTATTTTTAAAATTAAATAAATTTAAAAAAATATAAAGCTTAATGAAATTAATGCAAATTTAGATTAACAATTAATAAAATTACATATTCTATTATTTAAAAAATTATCACATATAATTGTATTAACTTTTGCATTATTTTTATTAGATTTGCTTTAAATATAAATTAATAATATTATTTAAAGTTATAGTAAATCAATAACAAATTAAATTAAAAAAGAAAAAAAAAAAAAAAAAAGTAAGCTACTCTTTCTGTCTTTGCGCCACAAATGGCGCAAAGATCGTAGCAAATTGCTACAATAGCGCGAAAAAATAGAGCGATCTTTGGAGGGGGCAAAATAGCGCTAGGCGCTATTCTCCAAAGATCTTTGAGATGCTCTAACTCTCGACGATCATTCCATTTGTGTGGACATTCACACACACACACACACACACACACACACACATAGTGTGTATCTATGTATATATATATATACATATATATGCAAGAAAACTAGGGGTGTCAATTTCGGACCCGACACGAATCTAATACGAAATTAATGGATGTGGATCTAGGCTTCATGTGTCCGGATTGAAATCGGGTCGAACCCGAATAACCCTCAATTAAACAGGTCTGGTTCGGGTCAACCTGCTATAACCCATTTAACCCGTCTAACCCGCTTGTGAATTTTAAAAAAAATGAGTAAATAATTATTAATTATAAGAAAAACAAAAAATAAAACATGTTCTTAAAACTTAAATTCTAAAACCTCAATTATATATGTTATAATTTTGAATGTTGCCCTCAAAATATGATAAGTATGTTATATTATTTATATAATTATGTTATTTCTTTTGAATATTGTGAATTGTGAAATATTTTTATTGATTGAATAGTGTGCTATAATGATTGATTTTAAAAAAATTAAATTTATTTAGTTGAAATTACTAAATATGAATAAAAATAATTTTATTATATTATACGAGTTAAACGGGTCGGGTCCGTGTGAAATAAATAGGTCGTGTTTGGATTCAAGATTCTGACACGAATAATTAAACAGATTGAGTCCGAGTTGTCTGATTTTAACCCGCAAACTCGGACTCAACCCAAATTGACACTCGTAAAGAAAACAATCTTCCCCATATATTGGTATAATTACTGCAACGATAATTCATGATTTGTCCTTTCAAGACCATGTAAAGTCCTTCTTGTTTCGGGACAAGGTTTAGGTAAGATTCCTTGTCTGTATGGGTTAGTGCCTCATACTTATATGACTCATCTTTCACTAACATCCTTTTTAAAAAAAACCTCTGCCACGTACTTTAATTTCTAGTTATTATTATTGTATTCACATTTCTTTGGAAACAACTGAAATCCATTTAGATTAATGAATATGAAATGGTGCATGCAACGTGACACCAAATTAAATGATCAATAATTGAGTTAATACTATTCCATTTATATATTATTATGCAAATAAGCGATATTACAACTAGGACTACGTACGTACATAAAATTTATTATCTTCTCTGTTACTAATTAACATTAATATAATGTTAAGATTGTATAAGATTCATCGACACGGCCAAAAGATTCATCGACATGACCGATAATATTGGTACCTAATTTAACTATCATATACTGACAATTTTATTTCAGTTTGGTATTATATTTCATATGGGTCATCATATAAAAATATATATGTGTATATGGGAAAGAAAGGGAAAATTAAAATTGTGAATGGGATCGTAAGCATGATTCAAATGCCAAATTAAGTTGAAATTGTGGATGATATATTGATATATCCATTTTATTTCTCTTGACCCAGAATATATACAGTAAAAATATGCAAAGGGTGTAAGATTCTTAGCTTTTTGCAGTTGTGAGGGCCTTGTAAGATTCTTGGCTTTATAGTAATAATCAAGAATAACAATAAAATGATATAAATTCTTCTGTCTTGGAGACTTGGACAAAGACCCCAAGCTCATTGGGTTAGATAGACCTGTCATTATTGGCCACAAATTAAAGACTTCACATTTTGGCCTCTGACATAAACAATTTTTTTCTTTGGCTTCAAAACATCTACCTCAATTAAATTCCCCTCATAGCTAGGGTGTTCATTTTTGGATCAATTTGAAATTTGATTCGATTCGAATTCAATTTCAATTTCAAATTCGAATATGAATATTCAATCGAATAACGAATTGGAGAATTTTTTTCGAATTCTATTTGAAAATCCCACCCGGAAATTTGAAATTCGAGTAAATTTGATTCGAATATTGATTCATATTTGTATTTTAATTCGAATTAAGTGACTAATTCGAACTCAATTATAATCCAAATTTAATTTATATACAATATATTATATATTTTAGGGATAATTACAAAAAGTACCCCGAGGTTTGACCTAATTACAAAAAAACTCAAATAACTTTAAAACTTACAAAAAGTACTCCCAGAGGTTTGACCTAATTACAAAAAAAAAACTCACTAACTTTAAAACTTACAAAAAGTACCCCTAAGGTTTGATTTAGTGTTAATATTAAGGTGTAATCTGCAATGATTTTACAAATATGAAGGGGATTTTGAAATATATTTCAAACCTAAGGGTACTTTTTGTAAGTTTCAAAGTTAGTGGGTTTTTTTGTAATTAGGTCAAACCTCATGGGTACTTTTGTAATTATCGCTATATTTTAAATATTATACAAATAGCATATGCAAATAGGAATTATATATTAGTTGATGTATAAACAATATGCTTTTGATTTTAAGAGATTACAACCTTACAAGAATTTTGATCTTAGTTTTTATAATATTTCTTAAAATAACAATACGGTTTTGATAATTTATATGATTTGCTTATGTTTTTAGTTTATTTTAGGATTCTTTGGTTTAAAAAATAAAGCTTCAGCTTAAAAATATTGCTTTTGGATCCGAAAAGTATGAGTTTGGATCCTAACCGTGCCTATTTATTGATAATTTTGGATTTTTGGATTAACTCAATTCAATTCGAAAATCGACAAATTCAATTCGTTCAAATTTAATTCAAAATTAATCGAATTAGGATCGAATTTCGAATTGGGGTTTTAGAATGTATCCATTCGATTAATTCGATTCGAGGAAATGGAAGAATTAGAATTGATTCGATGAACACACATGGCCATACCTAAAGTATTTTTGTTTTTCTTATCTTGTAGCTAGAGCCTAGATGTAGTCTAATATTGCCTTCTACATGCATAAACGTCTTATGTATAATCAATTAATCATGCAAAAAGATAAAATGTAAACAACCAAGCTGAATACGAGCAAATAGAGCTATGGATGGGATTAACTAAACAAAATCATTAAGCTCTTGTCCCAAATAGGATAACGTGACCTATTGATCCCATCTGTGGACCACAAACAGAACCAGAAACAACTTCTTTTGATGCAATTTATTCCAATTAGTATACTATTTTTGACATTTACCTTTTCTTTCATAAATTGCAAGAATCAATAAAATAAATGAAAATAGTGCTACAAATAAATTAAGCTAGCCAAATAGGTAGCTAGCTAGCTTAAGTACAAAAGTCAAAGATGACCACAAGCAGTCACGTACCTAGATTGAGCTTCATTAAAACTCAAACAAGAAAATCCAAAGGGGAAAATACTTTTCTTAGGAAAAAGAGTACCATATATAAACGAACATAAAATAAAAAAGAAATAACAACGAATGACCAAAAATAACTTAAAGATGTAATTAAATAGAGGACAATTATTTGTAGATGATTTTCGAATGATGTTGTCATTTGTTTGTACATCCTTTGCGGTGATCAATATCTTTTGATGGTCCGATGAATTTGAAGACATAAGATGTGTGAGTGCGTATGCAAAAGAAAGTGATCAATGAAAAGCTAAGTGAGAATCGAACCTGACACATCCATGAATTTTACAAATACCTTACCTATAGGCTACTAAGCAATTTTTGGCTTTTACCTTTGAATATGGGGATAGTTACAAAACCCCGAGTTTTCTGCTAATTACAAAAAAATCATGTGTATAGTTTTGTTTTAAATTTAATAGGGTAAATGTTATATTTTTATAAAAGTTAGGAGATTTTTGAAATATTTTGTGTTTGTGAAATGGAAAAATAGCAATGTTGTAAAAAGCGCTAGGCGGTAGATTAGGCTAGCTTGCACAGCGGGGTTAGGTGGGACCTAGGCGGGACTAATCGGAAAAAAAATCGTAGGCGGACAAGGGGGCCTAGCGCCTAGCGGGGATTAATCGAAATTTGGCGGAGATTTTTACAAAAAAAAAATAGAAAACGGAATCATATCACGAGGGAATTTTTTAAATCAGCTTGAATCTCAAGGGTTTTTTGTTTTTAGTTATGCCTTGAATATATATATAAAATGTGGGAAAATGATTCTGATTTCCAAATATTTGTGAGTGAACCACTTTTGAGTAAGTTTTGAGCTGGTCATTTATCCACAAATGGATTTGGTAATATGTAGAAAGGGGGGACACTTTTGGCCTCTTGCTTCCAAGATTAATGTTGACCTTCCATGGAATAGAGAGACAAGTATTGTTTTACCCTCTCTAGAGAGCCACCACAAAATAGTAATTTTTTATTGATGATGCAAGGTTTTCCATGGTCTGTGTTTGAAAATATGACGTATTGATTTAATCTTGATCTTGATCTTGATGATAAAATAATTAATGAAGGTTTTATGTTTTAAAACTTTTGCAACATAAAGGTTTTTTATTATTATTTCATTCTCTCTAACAAAGAGTTCTATTAATGGTTTAGAAAGACTTATAGGTTATGTAGTAATTTCAAGTATGACATAAATATTAACTGTAACGTAATAATTATTACTCATTTTTTTAGCAAGGTTTTAAGATTAAAATCTCTTCGGATATTTTTTTAAAATAATATTTGTTAATTCCCCACATGCATATGAAAGACCAATCTCATTACCACTAAGTTAGTCTTTAAGCACACATTATTGCCCTTAATTATTAACTAATACATCAAATTTCCCTTGTCGCTGCAGCCAATGATGTCATCTTATTAGGGAACTTAAATTATCATTATTGAGATCCATTTAGTGAAAAATTAATTTTCTTTTTTAAAAATAAAAATATGGGTAACAAGGTATTTGCATATGCGGAGAAATGGTGCCGGAAACATCTAAAAATATTGTGACGATTATTTCAAGTGTCGGGTCTTCTTATGGATAATGTTTTTGTTAATTATTATTATTTACTTTTTAAAAGGGTTAAAGTAAAGAATGCAATTGCCTGTCTTACGCACCGAATGGCAATATTCAACTATAAACTAGCCCATTCCACGTTAGCACTCATTTGTATATTGCAATTTGGTTTTCTAAAAAGTGTTGGAACTATTTATTAATTGGGGAAAACTTATGTGAACCAATACAAATGAAGCAGACCGAATTTTAATCCGTGTATATGATAGAAGCTTTGATCTAATAATTGTCTATAAATCATCAATAATAAATTTAAATATTTATACATTTCGTATTTATAAAATATGAATATCTTGTAAACTTTCATATACCAAGAATTGAGGAATACATTTTTAATGAATTTATATTAATACAGGAAAAATATGTACCATCCGTTAAAATATGTTGTGGTCAATTATGTGTCGTGGTTCCAGTTCAATTACTGGTGAAACATGCTATCTGATACATCTGAAGAGGCGGCTGCTTTGAAAATTCAAAATTTTGCTTCCAAGATGTTATTTTCTTTCCATGAATTCCAGGGAGTTAGCTTAGCATACCAAATTGATATAGAACTAGAAATAGAGAAGCATATTTTTTGGCACACTTTGAATAAAGAGATAGTTGCAAAAATTACACGTGAGGTGTGGATTAATTACAGAAAAAAACCCAAAGGTTTTTGAAAATTATAATAAACCCCTTGAACTCTGACTTTGTATTACACTTCACCCCTTTATAAAAAAAAATTATTTCAAACACTCCCCCTAACATTTGTAAAAATGTAACAATTGTCCCCTTACATATTAAAACAGAATCAAACCTCAAAGGTTTTTTTGAAATTTTCAAACATCTCTAGGTTTTTTTCTAATTAAACCAAACCTTATGGGTAAATTTTGCAATTATCCCTAGAATAAATGATAGGCGCTGAATGAGTATGGGAGGATGACTTCCCTACCCAGATTCTTCAAACTTTGTCAATTCCTGAGGCTAACTCTTGATTTTATGAGGTGAAGTTCGTTTCTCTCGACAGAAAAAAAAAAAAGGAAAGAAAAATAATTAAATAAGTATCAACATTCAACGGCTCATAAACTACAAATTCAGATACCCTTCAGATAATAAAAGACTCACAATTGGCAAACACATAATAAAATGCATCTTATACAACACTCACCAAAGCAAACGAATAAATACAGACCTGTATAGCAGTTTTTTCTGAGTGAGACATCCTAGATCAAATTGTGTACAATCGTCATAGAACTTTTAAATATGAACGAAAATAATTTCTAGGAACATATAAAAAGATTCACCCACCACCTAAAAATGAATGAATTTCGCTCGACCAACCAATTTCCCAAACTACATAGCTGTTCTCTTCTTGACAAACTCAGTCAGTGCTGTTCCTATACGAGAGGTGGACAAAAGCATAACGGTACTGAAACCTGTGTGATCAACAACTGTTCACATCTAATAACTTCAGCAGGCCATTTCCAAATAATTTAACTAGAGCTAGGCCACAAAGAGCTGAGCCTAGCTGCCAGCTTTGCGCTCTTGTAGTCGTCTCTGAGCTGAATAAACCTGATTTTTTGCAGCCATTTCAAAATTGCATCACACAAAAGAATGATGAGTATTAGAAAGAGAATAAGACATTTATTTAATCTAGGGGTGATTAGAAAAAAAAAAACCTGAGGGACGGCTAATTACCAAAAACAAAACCCGGAGGTTTTTGAAAATTGTAAAAAAAACCTTGAAGTTTGATTCCGTCTTAGACTTCCCTATTCATAAACAAAAACATTTCAAAATCCCCTGATATTTCTAGAAATATTATAGTTATCCCCTTAAATTTAAGCTAGAATCAAACCCAATGGGCTTTTAGTAACGTTGAAACATCTCTGAGTTTTTTGGTAATTAGCCCAAACCTCAAGGAATCTTCTGTAACTATCCCTTTAATCTATGTTTTCACAAGTTCGCTGCTGTAATTGCGCAAAGTGTTTTTCCGAAAATGCATGGGATTTTGAGTCTATGTTTATATCAGATACAATCGAGAGTTGGTTGTACCTTTGTGCATCTTTTCGGATGCTTGGTGTTCCCTCGAATAGACTGGACAGACTTTCAGGAGCAACAATAAAGACATTGGCCATGCTGGAGAGAAATTATGGCAGTTAATTCTAGCTTGCCTATTATTCTGTGCCAAATAAGAAGAATAAGTGAATACAAAATGAAGTTACTTACATGCCCAGCAGCTCAAACTTCTCATCTACCGTGGGAGCATTAAAACTGCGAACAAATTCCCGTACTCTGTTATATCACGCTTAAGCAAGCAGCCCTCCACTGCAGATGCCAAATATGATGAAAAATATTAAAGCAGCAGCAGAGAAGTAATCAGAAAAGAAAATAAGAGGAAGTTAGTTTTCTTTAAGTTAAATGAGCTCACAAATCATATAACTGAATTAACCCACTGTTTAATCCGCCAGGGCATATGTAACCAGAATTTTCTGTTATAGTTTTCTTCTTTTTTTCTTAGAGCTATGGACATCTTTTAGAGCTGATTGGCGGGGGCAGAAACGAATGATAAGAAAGAACCTTGGCTATAGATGCAGCAATTAATGCATTCACACTCTCAAGCTTAGGAGTGAGAGTAACAAGAAAATGATTCTTGAAATTGCAATATCTACATATACTGATTTCCCCCTTCTTATAAGATAACCAAGTTTCATTCCCCACAATGATGCCTTTCTACAACAGCAACTCGTTTGTTTGGGGAGGAATTGAGCTTGCTCTCTGGGTGAGCTAAGGCAATGCCTCCCTCAGAATTCAATTATGATCCTGGATTAAAAACTAAAGTAAAAAGGAACTTCAGATCTATGGCTTTGGCTTTAAATGTATATATGTGCCAGTGCTGAATATGACATATAAGCACAGGAATATAGTAATGCTTTACATTCATGCCGAGGGGACTTGAAGAGTGTATCATCAAGTATGCAAGTAAAATGCAGTTCTGGACTAGCAATTAAGACAGAGAACAAGAATTACCTTGGATTAAAGGTGAACTTCTGCCAATGATTCAGAAGCCCCTTATGCAAGCGGTTTCCCTGAAACAGTCAACCACCAAGTTACCATTTCAGGATCCCATTTATGTTAAAACTTCAGAATGTCCAGCCATACCCGAAATTTCCATTTCAATCATTTGGCTTTAGTGTCAAATGGGTACATGAAGTATCAAATATAGGCAAATAAGGTTTGATGGTCAATATCGGTTGACAGCTTCACCTCTTGCACACAATTCACAGAATAATAGCTTTCACAGTGATTCATGAATTATGGCTTGAAGTTCAAATGGCAGAACAAGTTACACATTGTACTCCATGCATTCTCATAGTTTTCAATCATACATCATACAGAGATTTTGTTATATAGGATACATAAGATTCAACAAAATCATAGGAAAGAGAGTTACAATAGAACTTTACGCAGTAATTTTTAAGTAACTTGATAACCATTTTAATCAAAATTTGTTTCAAAATTAAATATATTTATTACATATTCAAAAAGTTATCATATTAGAGTCCAATATATCCTTTCAATCAATTTTCAGTTGGCACCGTAAGATGTTGCTGTTAACTTCCAGGTAAAATACATACTGTTTGTTACCTTGTCATTAAGCTCCTAGCCATAGGTCACATTAAAATTGAAATATTCTTTCATTTCTTAGTAGATAATCTATGACATGTCACTTGTTGATAGTATCCTGGTAATACTCATATTTCCATGACGTACATGTTGATTTTACAATATCAATCATGTAATGGGACATGACTAGAGCAACTATCTCAACTCATCGCCGTCTCATCATATTTTTCCATGCGGTGGAAAAACCTATGATGATGGTTTTGGAATTTCATCTCATTTCTCCTTCGTATGAAGGTTGCGTCAGAAGGGCATCCGGCGTAAATTTTGCCACTTTGCTTTTTGTGTGAATTTGTAGTGTTAACTAATTTTAGACAATTAGTTGACACTATAAACTTCACACACCGACTTCCCACGTAGTGGATAAGGTGCGATTGATGATGATGATGATGATGATGATGGGGCACTTGCTCGCAAAGCAACCCACATAGGGGAGCATGCTCAAGCACATACACGCACTATGAACCCATGAATGCATGCAAACGCAAAAACAGAAAATAAGAGAAAAAGGAAAAAGGTAAAAAAAAGAAAGGAAGAAAGAAAGAAGAACCTAGAAAAACCCAATGCTTACATACACGCCTCCATTTTGAATCCCACACGCCACAAAAACATACATCCATGCATATGCAAATACAGACAAACAAAAGGAGAAACACCTAGACAGACCCATCGCACGCACATCCTTTATCAATCCTACTTATGTTGCATTGTCCAAAACTTAGCTGCTATAAATTTGGAAAACTTCATTAACATAATTTTATTAGAAATAAAATAAAGACAAGTTTTGTTTTTGTAATTTGCTCATTGCGAAGAACGCATTTTGGAAGAATGGAATTGGACAGCACATTTTAGTTAAAAGTACAATATGGAGTGAATAATTCATGAAAATTTATGTTGTCGTTAAAAATTCAATGATAGGTACCTTTGCAATGAATTGGAACTCAACACTTTCATATGTTCATCAGTTCATGTTTGAAAAAGCATATTGTACATTTTTCAGAAAAATGAAGAAATTAAATGGAATATGGGAAAGAAAAACTATTGAAATATTCTGCAAGTGAAATCAAGTTATGCCACAGTAGAACAATTGAGAGACTTGCTTTCATTAGTCGCATACATGCAAACATGTTAACTGAACAATGCCAAATGAAATTATCATAATGATGTAATGCCAAACATAAGTCCAGTATGGCACCACCCAGAACTATACTGCTTAAAAGAAACTATCATACCAGTTCAGTCAGGAATGCTTGTTTGTTAAGACCTTCAAGACCTGTGAAAGCAGACTCAAGCACCCGGGATAGATAAGCAACAACCCTGATAATCGAAAGAGATGTGTTAAGTGTAATCATATAAGGTGACCATATGTGGTGAAACTGAACTATGATGATGACATAGAGAGATAAAAGAATTAAAAAGATCCAGTATGGAAATCCAGAAATGCTCTCACATGATGATTCATGAAACATGCCACGAAATGAACAGAAACTTGATCGATTCATTACGTTTAACAATCTTCAAAATAAATTGCACAGACTAAACATGAATAAGATTTCACACCTTGTGCAGGCATTTGTCGGTCGGTGATCAGGAGCAATACCATCATCAGGTGACCGATAATCAGTTGCTTTTTGTTCAGCTGATAGCAGTCGCTCAACCTTCAAGAATTTCAAGGATCAATTAATTCAAAAGTAAATGGAACAAACTAGTGAAATAAGTCAAAATTTCAAGCAGATTGGTCCAATCAGCCCCCAAATTCTAGCCTGGGCGGAAATACCTCATACGGGAACTGATATATCAGGAAGAAATCTTAATTACAAACCTCAGCCATCACTGTCTCAATGCACTGTTGAAGCCCCTTGTAAGCAGCACCTTCTGCACTGGCCATTGCTGTGGCCATTTCTTCACAGGAAGCAGCATGTGCACCATCCACAGGTAGTAAAAGTCGAGAAATAGAGTTCGCAAAGTACTGCAAAATGGGAATTTAATGCTAATGAAATCTATCACAATTTTGATGATCAATATCAGCAATATTATAACAGCCAACAAATTAACATACTTGCTGAACAATAGCCACACTGCTTCCACAACGCTGTACAGTAACCATAAAAGATCTGAAACTGCTTTCACCAGCTGCTGCAGCAGCTTCTGCCTGCTTTAAGTATAACAAAGGCTAACACAGTCAAACTGAACACTTACTTCAAATCATAAGGTTATCTTGTTTATACTCTTCTAGTAGACCATAAATAATTAAAATACCGAAAAGTAAAAACAGTAGAAGTGAAATAGAAACAAAATAAATAAAGTGATCGAGTAATTACAGCTGAAGCAGCTGCAGCTGCAACCCTTCGACTAACACTAGTTCCCAAAACAAACCGTTCCCTCAATGCTGCAGCTTCGGTCAGGCTATCTCGAGCTCTTTCCAGACCTTCAGTTATATATAGACTGACCTGAAACAGGTGAAGGGATGGAAATGGGACAAAAAAATAGTTATTAGAAATACTAAAAGAAAAGGTGCTCAGGATATGGAAAGAAACTGCAAAATTCACCTGGTCCAAAAGACAAGTGAAAACAGCCCGCGCATTGGCTGCAAGTGCGGCAGGCTGCACAATGACAAGGAAATATTGAATAAATTAACCAATGAAAAGTAACAACCTACTCAAACTAACAAGTGGTAGCAAAATTCATATCATTTCAATGGAAACCCTATTTTTTTGAATAGCAACAGAAACCTAAATTTTGAATTAAGTCATAATATATGGGGTGTTTACAGGATATCATTTTTTCCTTTTTGGCTGTTAAGTAAAACTAAAGCCAACAGAACATGTGCATGAATCATGGATGCTGAACCTATGCAATAAGTATATGCTCAAATTGAGCCAGACAAAAATTCATATAATCACTTCTGCAGAAACTTAATTTTTGAAGCCAATCATGGTTGTGGTGTGTACTAAGTACTAACACATGAGACTTACGAATAAAGGATGAAAAATAAAGAAACACTGCATCTCGCGAGCAAAGGTGGCAAAAAAAATATTTCAGCAGGGGAAGGCTGCTAATGGTCACTAATGCCGATGCCCAACATGCATCTGCTTTATTACTCGTAGAAATACACAAGAATAGAATGAAAGAAGCCCCAGTCATAGATTGAGCCTTACATCCCACCTTCCAGTCAGAAAAAGCAAGCAGCAAAGAAGAAAAAAAAAGATAAACTCCACAACATCATTCACAATACAATGGGACTCTGTACACAGAATAACCATAACTGAATTCCGTCATGCTAGTCCTGCTCTATGGACACCCACTTATTCAGGCCAAGTGTAACTAGTTTGAAAATCATATGTCATCCTATCAAGCTTAATAACTGGCAGACTCAAAGTTAGCACCTCATTATCCCGAGTTTGTCATAACAATCATCAAACCTCAACATAAACAACAAAGAAGACATACGTACCTGTGATGAAAACAAAGTTGATCTAGATATAGCTTCTTCATTCCAGCGTACAAATTCGGTCACCACAGTGACGGATATCTGCTGCTGGGAAGAAGATATGGCAGCTCCTTTTGAACGTCAATGGTCCCGTCAGATTCAGAGGACTGCTGGCTTTCAGCCCGCAGTTCCTCCATCTGATTAATAGGCACAAGTTTTTGATTTGAAAAAGTATTAATGAAGGCAATCATCATGCTAACTGTAGTCAGTAAAAGCTACCAGGCTAGAGTGCACAAGTGAATGCTGAAATGGAGATCAACAGCTTGGGGCACACCTTTGATTTATACAGTTGCCTGAGAGAAGCCTGCTCATACTCTATGTATATATCTTTATGCGGAAGAAACAGAGACTCTGTTAAGCCTGAACAAATAAATAAAAACATTGTTTATGTAAATGTCTCTGCAAAGTATGCTAATACCACAAACTCTCATTCAAAAAATGTCAATTATTCCAAAAAGAGTTGATCCTTATGAAGCCAAATGACCATAAAGACCAGCTGTTAAGAGTTACTGCTTAGAGGTTTTGTTTTGACAATGTTTATGTTTGTCATGTTTGCTTTCTTCAGGAAGCACTACACAGTGTACACTCGGTTCCTTTCTTTCTTCCTTTTTTTATTTCAAATGAATGTTTTGCAGTTTCTCATAATCAAAATATCCCAACATGGTTCTTGGAGATGATTAGTGCAGGGATTGATAGGTTCGCCTTGTCCTTAATAAACATTCTGGGTATGGTTTCTTTCCTCAAGCTTAGAGGTATTGTGACAGGGTTAATGTTTGTCATGTTTGCTTTGCTTCGAAAGCACTAAATGTACACTCAGTTCCTTTCTTTCTTCTTCTTTTTTTTTTTTTTCAAATGTATGTTTTTGCAGTTTCTCGTAATCAAGATATCCCAACATGGTTCTTGGAGATGCTTAGTGCAGGGATTGATAGGTTGCCTTGGCCTTAATATACATTTCTGAGTATGGTTTCTTTCCCCAAGCTTTGTAAAACTGAAACTTTACTAACAAAATATGGAAAGTACAAGGGAATTTAACAAGATCAATGTGAAACTAGACAACACCAAGCAGACAAACTGAATTTATGCATCAGAATAACAATTTATTAGTGCATTGAATATACTGACAAAGCAGCACATTACATTAAAAACTAGTTCCCAGGTAAGACACTGAGGCTTTCTGGCTCACAGAACTAGCAACAAATTCCAATTTTGTACCTTCAACATCCAAGTCACCACACCCCACACTGTGTAAATCTTTAGCAAGATCCTGTGTCTTCTCATATGCCACTGCTAGCATTCTAAGATACTGAGAATAATAAATGAAAGCTGGGTTATCAGTGCTAAATATGGGAGTCATAAGAGCAATTCAAAGGTACAGAGAAACTTACCAATATAAGTCCACCTTCTTCCATGGGGGGTGGATTAAGCAGAGACGGTTTTACCAATAACTTCTCGAGAAGTTTAGGAATACGGTCTTCCAGAACACGCTACATGTCAGAACAAAATTTCAAATCAATATATGTAATATATCCCACTAAACCCCATGATTTTAACTCTATGTGAACATAGTGATACGAAAGCAATTGAAAAAGCCTTAAGGACTCGGAGCTTAGATATTTGGGAAGTAAATGCAATATATTTAAGTGGTTTTATTGATTGAACTAGTCATAAATTCAGAAGATGTACTTGATACAAGATATGGGTTGGATGGTTCCAAAAAGATTCCCTAGAAAACACATGGATTATTCTTCTACTGGTTTATATAGAGGAAAGTAAGGGTATACATATTAGTCAAAAACTTTCTGCTGCTTCAGTAAAAAAATTGGAGTGATTTTGTCATTTCAGTGACCAGGAATATTATTCTTGATTTTGCATGTTCTAATATACTAATTGCAAAAGCTGAGACAATTTAATAATTTTAGAGATGCTAGGTGGTTATTCCTTTCAGATCTTATTTTCTTGTTCCAAAATCATTTTAATGTTGGCCTGCAGCTGAACAACCTAAAATATCTTAATAAGTTTTCCTACATCAGATTTTCTGCAGTAAAAATTATTGGTCAATGGGGAACAATCCTGATAATAGCAACCAGGGGTCCTATTCAGACACTTATGTGGCACACCATGAAAGTTGGAAAGCCTAGGACCTACCAAATGCAAGAATACAACAGTCACGCAGGAATACCTGCACCAATATTGACATGACATCATTTGGTGAAGGAAATACTGCTGTTATTGTTGCTGCTTCTTTCCGTACAGTATCTGCAAGCCAGTCATAATAAACCACAGGAACATTTCAAAGCCTGCAACTTTCATTAGATCAATGGAGTCATCCAAACCTGTAATTTCTTTGTATAATGAAGAAAGTCCACGCGCAACATTGCTAGGACTAGGTTGAGAACCAGGGTCACCAAGAACCAATCTGGCATCTGCATTCATGACCTCCAAATCAAACATTGGGCGTAAGCCCACATAGTGTTGCATAGCACTGGTACCCCTGTTGAACTGAATTCAAAAAGTAAAATGTGAAGGTTGGAGGGAAAGAATTTTGCATTTCATTCTTTCCATATACAATCCAATTTGCATGTGTTAAGCAATATTTTGAGAGGAAATTTTCACAAAACACAAACCCTATGAGCATAATTAAAGATACATATAGATAGTTTAGCGAATCCATTGCCCCATGCTACCCCCAAAAACATTTCCAAAAATGAAAAGATAAATAATGACCTTATGTGTACAATGTCTAACAAAGGCTCAGTAATGTTTCCTTATGATGGTATTGGTTCTTGATGTGAATTTTGGATAAATCTATCCAGCATAATCATAGCTAGACATAACCTGCCATATAAAAGTTTAAAAATTACCTGTGACAGAATTTTTGCACATTCTGCCATTGTAGACAATTCCCGTTTTTGGGATGCTGCATCAAATCTGGCCAACAATCTGTTTTCCAGTTCTGGATGTGCATATGAAAACAGAAGCAATTGTCATTTGATTAATACAAAAGATTATAAAATTGAAATAAAAAACGAGACGAAATGCACCACTCCGGGTAACTTATCACCAAATGAAGTTCCTTTATAACAAGAGAAAAATTGTTTTCAGAACTTCTTACACGAAGTACTGGGCATCCACTTAGATATGTAATAGTAATTAGTAATTGCCATCTAAGAATGATCACAACAATAAGAAAGGAAATCCAAAAAAGACTATATATGAAACCACAGAAAATGAGGACAAAACACAGCTTATTTTGTTAAAGGTTTTTTAAAAGTTTTCTAAAATATGTATTATTCCGTAGTCTTGGCTAATGTCAACCACCCTTAACAAGAACCTCAAATAATGTAATTGGCTTGTGCTTGTGGCAGAAGGTTGTCTGCTATGACCATATACAGCTCGCTGAAATCAAGTGAAATGTTTTTAACACAATTCCCTGGTTAACATTAAAAAATGTAATTGGTTGAAACTTCGTCATTCGGATCCAAAATTACGATGTCAAAATTGATGTAATTGGTGGTCATGGTCATCCAAACTATGCCAGAACCTCACTGTTTATTTTCTTGAATTGTTTGGCATCTGATCTTTTTCGATATAGATGTAATTGTGTATGACATATTAACTTATCAGAATTTTGCATACCAATTCAAGCCTATTTATGATGAACCAGGACGCTAACACTCCTAATTCTCAAGGAATTATAGATTGTTGCAATATTGTGCGTCAACTAGTATCGAAAGAATAAAACACCATGTCTGCAAAAAAAAAAGGACAAACACAAAACAAAAACAAAAACAAAATACAATACATATATCTACATCTTAAAACTTCAAAAGTGATAGAACTGAACAAGATGTGATGCCGGTACTGAAAATTTTCATGCTCGCTAAATTTAGCTGCATCACAAACCAATAATTTTAGCTGAGCGCATTGAGTGGTCTTCATCACATATTATTTATACACATTGGAATCTCTTTGATGAATACTATATTCTTCAATTAGAGAGGAAAATGGACATCTCTCTGTGCACATGTGACATGTCCTTGACTCTTGCATAACTTGCAAAATATTAGTCCACACAATGTGAACTACTAGAGAGCTAACAACTTTACATCTCTGTGCAAGTTAATATAAACTATAATCACATTTCAGATTCAAGAACGAGATCTAACCCTAGTTAAAATTGGCTGAACTTTAATCTGGTCATTTACCCTTAGTTAAATACAAAGGCCCTCGTACAAGTGACCAAATAACACTTCATTCAGAGCAGTTAAAAAATAATCAGTGCTTAAGGTAGTTACCAGTATTTACTAATGGTATAGTGATTAATAAGACATGAGACATATCATACCATTGCAATATTCTTGGAGATTAGCAACAGCCACTTCTAAACCTCTGCTTGCTGTTGCATTCCCAATAACTGACGAAGCAATGCCTTGTCTTCCAATATCTTCTTCGGCAAATGATCCTAAAATCAAGCTTATTAGTGAAACTTTCCACAATACTGTAATCAGAGAAATAAATATTCAATATTTGCTTCAAGAGAAGTGCTCGTACACTTGCAAAGTATTTATAGAAATTACAGAACACTTCCATCTTTTGGCAGTTTAAAAACTTGTCAAAAAAACAAATTTGTGATAAGCACAGCTAAATTAGAATATCTCTTTGCAGTATTATTATGTCGCTAAAATATTATGAGACAAGCTCGATATCGACACCTATCTGTCAGACCATAGCTAGGTTTGTATTTAAAACTTCATAGATTTTCTACTCCAAAAAGGTTGATGACGGTCATACGGTCAAGATTGCTTAAGAAGGAAATAAAATAATTTTAAATACAAGATATGATAGTGCAAGAAAATACAATTTTCAGATCTCTACTGCGTTGTTAAACATACATCGATATATTAACAATATCAATTGAGTGCTCTCTTTTTATTTCCCTTCTTGGTTCAGTAGCAATTTGCTCAGAAATCAATTAACTGTAGGATATGGGCTAATGGGCATAGTTATTGTAGGGAATAACTAAGACAGGAATCAGCAACATCAGTACTGAAGCTCTGACTGTGGCAAGAACTACCAGTGAGAATTAAGAACTACAGAAATGCATTTATTTTGCAAGAGAATTAAGCTAGATGTTAATGGGGAACAAAGAGTCATCAAAAGTGACACCCCTATGGCTTTATCAAATCAGAATCAACTCACCATTTCAAGATGTGAAACAATAGTAGTAAACACAATATACAAATTAACAGTCTGAGATGTTCTATTGTGCGACATGACAATAACAAATTCCTTTGAACATGTACGGAAATTGGACAGAGGTGCCAAGAATTATATTTGACAGAAATACCAAGAATTTACAATTTTTTAATGTCCATCAGGAAAAGGACATCTTACTCAATTTCTGTGCAATTGAAGCTGCTTCGGCTACCCGACTATCATCAGAGAATAGAGGTGAAAGTTCCATTAAGTCACCCGGACTGCTATTGAACTCCATCAGGTACTGCAGGATAAAATTCGCATAGTGCTACTCAGATGGAATACTATATGGCTAATCATATTCTGCAGGCATTTCTTACATACTTTTGAAACCCATTTATCAAAACTATACCTTAATGAGATCTATAGTCTGACTGGCAGTTTCTCGCTGGGCATCAGCACTCTGGCAAAATACAAAAGTTTAAATCAACTATGGCTGAGGTCCAGGAATAAATCAGCAAAGCAATAATTTGAAATAGCACCAGGGGAAAGAAAAGAGTGATGAAGTATTGTATTAGCTTCACACAGAATAAACTGCTTTTGCATGCAAGATATAAATAAATAAAAGAAATAAACCGTGAAAAACAAAAGAAACTGGATTTAGCATTTTAATTCAAGCTTTACCTGCAGATGGTCTCCTATCTTAGCAGCAGTTTGGCCAACACTTGATATACGCGAATCCAACCTTGCGAAACTGTCAAACAAGCCATCAACACCTTTTTCCAGCTGCATATTATATGGAGAAGAAAAATTATAGCAGCTTTTCCTAGTGATCATAAATCAAAATATAGGTTTCTAAAAGGAAACATCAACGTAAGGCAGGCTAACTGACCTCAGAAAGTGTCTTCCGGTGCTTAGAGTCTTGGGTGGAAACTTCCTTTTTGAGATTGTTGAGTTTCCCATCAATCTTCGAGCACGCACGAACATTAGAAAGATGATGCAGCGGTAACATAAAACCAAAAATTAACAAAAAGTTGGGGGTTTACCTGTTTCCTAAGATCAGTCAACTGCATACATGAATTCTTAAACAAAGATAAGAGAGCATCTACTTCAGGAAACAATGGGCTTGATAACCCTTGTGCCAATTTTCCAGTATCAGAAGCAGTTCGTAAATGACCATTTGTCATTGCATCATTTGCACCATGTCCTTCAGAAGTGTCTGTTTCTTCTTCAAAATAAGAAGGCAGCAGCTCATTAACTAAGTTTCGAACAGCGCAGATCGAAAGAAAAGTCACCCTACATGATATAAGCACATCACAGCAATAATTAGCTGCATGGGTAAAATCAATTGGAGGCGCACACACATTAAAAAAAACACGTTTGAGGCATCACCTTAAAGTCTTCAATGTCTAGAACAAGCGGATAGGAGTCTGTTGATAGAGATTTAGAAATTCTATCCGTCCTCTTACCATCTTTAGTCTCTTTCATCTGAGTAAATAAACATATCATAATCCGTGACTTATACTTGGGCACCAAAAAATAAATAACAGATGTTCAATTCATACAACTTAATCAAGCCCAAAATGTATAGCATGTAATTTGAGGATTGATCACAAACATAGAACTCAAGATCAGCATGCATCTCCAATCCACACAAAGTAGTAAGTTTAAAACTTTGACGGAATGGGTCAACATGAAGAGACACGACCGAATCAAATTGAAATTGCAAAATCATATTAAATCTCTTTAAGTTCTCTTTCCTATTTTTAGTGAAATCAGAAAGTGAGTGATGCTAAAACAGAAACTACATAGTGCTCCATAGATGATGGAAACTTTAAACAATTTCCAGAACCCCATAATGTAACTCCAGATGAGTCTGATCTTCGCTAACTTCAGAGTGAAAAGGAGTTAGGATCAAAACCAGTGCGCAATTAGAACAATAATATCACCCATAAATGAAAAGCAGGGCCTAGACATATAAACTCTTCCATTCATTTAACCCCATGGAGTAAGAACGACGAATGCAAAACTAGTTATTTTTCAAGTCAAGATTTAAAACAAAATTAATAAACTGGATCCAGGTTACAACTGCAATTGCTTGATCCATTAATCCATTTCATGAACTGCATTACTGCTGCAGCTTAACTAGAATATGCTAAAAGCATATTATCAGGCACTCCTTCGGTATAGTCCATCCACATAACTAGATGCAAATAACTGAATTGAGAAACGATTTTGAATCTCTATTAGTACATCGATTAACATCAAAAAGCCAATTGAGATCTTGACTGTGGAGGACTTCCCCCTTCCCAAGTCAAGAAGTAAAACAGACAGACAAGGACACACACACACACACAGAGAAAGAGAGAAAGAGAGACTACAGTTGTGAAGTTTGATTACAACTTTATAATATTAATCATAAAGCTCAGCCTGCAACGGCGACATATACACATATATCTAGAGAACGAAATAAACATAATTACTCAAGTAAATTGTCTCGGCTCAATCACATACACAAGCAAACACAAGAAGTATATTGCATATGATGTTAACTTCTTACTTTCTAACAAAAGTGTATCGCATATGATGTTAACTTCTTACTTTCTCTAATCGACTTGTCATTTTAATAAATATGTAAGAGGAAATTCTCCCACAGTTATACTACACTAAAATTCTCCTGCAGAAAATCGTCCGCTTTTAACCTACAAGATCAACCATAATGACTAATAAATTCTGTGTCCCAATCAGAAAATGAACGTGCATTGGCATTCACAAAACTTGTCATAAAAAAGGAAATCCTACTAAATTTACAATTGTCCCATGAAAAGCGAAAACCACCAACCGTCGTCGTATAAGCATCGCAACTGAAAAACTAAACAAATTGAGAAAAAAAAAACATAAATGCAGCAATTAATCCAGCAAAATCATGAATCCTTCATCGAATTAAAACCCCAGTGGTTCCCAATGGCGCAGCTAATATTGATCAAAGCAATCGCAGAAAAAACATCAATTCAACTAACAAAAGAGGGGAAAAAACAGAAATGAAAAGAGAAAACTGACCCCGGAACAAAGGATGACCAACCGGCGGCGTTGAGACGGCGGAGTATCGCAGTGGAAGACAAAATCAGAGCACCGAAGAAATTTCTGATTCTATATAGAGAAAGAGATGGAAGGCGAAGCTTTGTACAGATCGCAGAATATATTTCGTGTATACTGGCTGTATATGTGTGTATATTGAGAAATGATATAATCTACAGAAAACAATGAGTTTACATTTTACAGAAACAAATATGTTAAGAAAAAATTACCGCTACTTTACTGTCCTTGGATTAAACCGTAGCGACTGCAAACATACACAGAACCAGTTTTACTTTTACCAGAGAGAAAAAGATTGCTGTAAAAAAGTAATTGAGGGAAAAAAATTGGTGCATAAACTTTTATTTATTTGTCGTGTAGGGGTGGCCAAATGGAATCGAAACCGAATTCTAAACCGAAATCGGAATCATGATCAACGGTTCCAAAATCGGAACCAAAACCGTATAGGCAGTTCCGGTTCCCTAGGTCTCAAAAATCGTGGAACCTAGTTTTAACCGTCGATTAGAACTGTTTTTTAAGGTTAAAACCAACAATCTTGTTTTGGTAAATACATGCTAGAAGAAATGTTAAATGTTTATTATGATGTTTTATTTTTCGTAATTACATGAGACACATTTTAGGCCAAATGTTGTAAACGAACTACGTAAACTTTAATTTTTCTATACTCTAATAGTATATATAGATAGTTTAATACTATTATTATTATTAAGTATAAAACTTTATTGAATATTAAGTCCAAGTCTTTTTCTTTATTTTCTTTTTTTTTAACTGAAATTGATAAACTATTTTAAGAAATCAAAAATTATCAAAAGATAAACAAACGGTTCTGGTTAAAATCAGAAGCGGAACCGTGGAGGAACCGGGTTCCGAATCGAACCGGAACCGTAAGGCAACGGTTCTGATTCTGGTTCCTCCAAAATGAGGAACTGAAATCGGCGGTTTTGGAACCAGAACCGACGGTTCTGGAACCATGGTCACCCCTAGTCGTATTGGTACATAATAAATATTTTCTAAAATGGCTATATCAATACATGATTTCATGAATTTGGTTACTTTTTCTTGTAAATATTATTTTACCCCTATTATCCATTTTGGGAAATATTAGTTTTTTTCTATTTTTGGAGTACAATGCTATAGGACATTACACACTGTTATCTATATATATATATAAAAGCAAAATGGTTTCTAAAATTATTTTCCCGCCTAAATGACACTTTCTAAAAAAAATTTTTTTTTTTTTCGGATTTTAGAATCCAAATTAATATGGTTGACTTTAAAATTTTGTATGTATCTTTGAAATTAAGGAAAAAAATATAAGAAAATTAATTTTGGTATCAATTCAATAATATATCCTATTCAATTTAGTTAAATATGGTTTAAATTGACTAAATGACTATAAAAAAATACCAAAATTAAGGCTAAATCTTGATTGCAATCACAAATAAATGTTGTATCTTTTTCTATAGAGCATCAATTCGAACCGTTTCAGTTTTGGTATGATAATCCGTCTAAGTTAGGAATATTAGATAATTAAATTTATTATTGGTATACTATTGAACTTCGAAATCAGATTTCAACAGAAAAATATTACTATACAACTGTCTTAGTCTAATTTGTTTAACTTTCCTTATATCTATAATCACTTATAAATAATAAACACGGTTTATATCATTGAATGGTTGAACACTTATTGAGATTGTATTCATGATTTAGGAATTCCAAAGTAATTATTTTTGGGAAATCTGAATTACTACTCATAGCCTTTGTAGAAGTAATTTTATTATGGTTAATTTCTATTTCCTTAGGTATGTTTGACTATTGATTGATTATAATAAAATATAGGTCGATAAATACTACAATGAATAACATTTATTATTGATTCAATTCTGCCAATATTTATGGAATTATATTGTTTGAATATACACAGAGTCCAAAAATATAGGATATATACATATCATTATTTAAAATTTTAAAACTATATCCTGAGAAAAAAACAGAAAATATTGATTCAATTCTGCGAATATTTTTAGAATTATGTTATTTGAATATACAAACAGTCAAAAAATAAATACAAGATACTCCGATCATTATTAGAATTTCGAAAATATATCAAGAGAGATTATCAGAAAACGAAATCCGATTTTCAATTATTCAAAACTTAAGATACAAATCTTTTCCAAAAAAAGAATTATGGAAGTCTTCGACATAAAGGATATTATATTACCAAAAATACCAATTATTTGGATATTTCTGACAGATGAGTAATATCTGAAAAAATATCAAAAGTCAAATACTAAAATATTTGGACAAAAGTTGGCAAAAGATTACAATAATTGATTTCCTTAAATATTCTATATCACTCCACCTATAAATATGAGTTTTCATTCATATTTTTTTACCACATTCTTTGCTCAATAATACTATGATTTCTCTCAAGAAAATATTTTTGTCAATTTTTCAAGAGCATAAAAGAAAAATGACACCGATCATGATATTGATCAAGGATATCAACATGAGCAAATCTTAATGGTATATGAAATTGTGGTTATCTGTCTCTACGTGAAATTCCGCATTTAATGACAAAAGACAAACAACAAAATTAATCCAAAATGATGACTTATCTATCAAATGGCTATCTTCATCAGACTTATTTTGCATAGTTCAAACAAAACAGCAGTTACAAGTTATATTAAAATGATTTATTTAAAGAACAATATAGACCAAATTTCATAATTTACTTTTGTTTCTGAAACCTGAATTATTTTTTTTTCCATAAAATTAATCACAACTCAATATATATCCTAACTAATATATTCAGAGATGGATAAACGTTAAAAAATAAAATTACCGTTCAATATATGTTTAGAGTAGAAACTGTTTTGTCACATAAAAGCATTTGTAAGATTCTTGCAAGAATCTACAAAGAAATTTTTACAATCGACTAGATAAGATAGATCGGGAAATTATTCAGAGTAGTTCAAAAATTCTAATAAATGTTCATTTATATTTTGATAGATATTTAGAAAAACATAAATTTTTATAAAAGTTAAACAGAGCCCCATTCAAAAAATATGCAAGAATAGCACCAAAATTATATTCGGAATAGTATGAACAAAATTTTCGTTTAATATATGTTTAGAGTCGAAGTTGTTTATCACATAAAGTCATTTGGCAATTTCTTAAACAAAATCCGCAAAAAAACTATGAAAATCGTCAAGATTGGTCAATAAATACATTATTCAAAGTTGTTCAAAACTATAATGGATATATATTTAAAGTAAAATAAATATTTAAAAAAACCATATATTTCCACAGAGATGAAACAGAAACTCATGTAAAAAAACACAAAAAAGCATATACAATATATTCACATTTTGATAAATAAAGAATACCGTTCAATATATTCTTAGAGTCGGGGCTGATTCTTATCTATCGTTAAACGTTAGAATATCACCTGTAAATAAAAATAATGAAGGCTTAGTTCATTTTCCTACTGAAGAAATTAATATATTAAAAAAATAAATAATTTATCAAAAATACACCCTTTTTGTTCATATCGATTACATTTTTGGGCGATACAATGTAAATCAAATATTCAGAGAACCCTAAAAAGTATGATGATCTAAAGAAATCGTAAAAAAGACAATTATAATTAGATATGCATTTTGAACACATATGTATGGGCTTTCAAGTAAATGTTTTTTAAGAAATTCATCAAAAAAATATCACCGAAGATTTTGTGTAGGACATTAATTTGCATAAAAACCGAAATAAATGCCCAAAAAAAAAAATATAGTTGGTGAGTTCATCATTTCAAAACAAACACCATCGGCCATGTTTGAAGGGGATGGGGAGTGGTTGTTCGCATGCATAGAGAGAATAGAGAGAGAATAGAATATGAGACGAAATGTGCAAGTCTCAAACCCTAAGAAATGGCGGATGAGATCTTCTATTCCAGGATGATGTTTCATCTCCTATTCCACCGCACGGATGATTGACACGTGTCTGAGAATTACCATATTAATTTTGGAGCATAAATCAAGGCTAAATTGTGGGGTTATAATATGGTAAACTTTCTGTACACGTGTCAATCATCCGTGCGGTGGAATAGAGATAAATCATCATCCCTTAATAGAAGATCCCATCCGAAAATGGATACTTTGTTTTTATGTTATTTCTTGCTCAATCTTGATTGTTGATGACGTGTCATAATCACAACTTACATCCAATTAAAAATTTAGTCTCGAAGCTTCCGAAAATGGGTTGGGCTGTAAATGGGCTTGACAATTTTTCGGTATTGAGCATAATACTGTTGGGCCTCGAAAATATCAAACCAAAACTATTGGGCCTCGAAAATATCAAACCCATTTATTTTGGTTGGGCGAAAAGCTGATGCTTAAAGAAACCTTTATTTTAATTTTTGTAACTTAATTAAAACTTATATTTCATTTATTCTACGTATTCAAATTTTTTGTCTTATATTTTCCAGGAAACGTAATTGAAGTTTTTATATATGTATATTAGTTAATAAATCTGACGTCATTATTGGATTTAAAACATAAATGTATAAAATAAATATAAATATTTACTTATCAACTAATACTTTACAAAATAATGCTTTTATTTCAAATATAATTATATGATATTTTTACTCAAGAGCCAAGGCCAATCTCTCTCTAATGTCGGGTTGTACTTAAAGAATCCAGTGTTCAGTCATGGCCAGTTATACGTTGTTGTTTCTCGAATTACGAATCGTAAGGGTTTGAAAATATTAGTTTATGGTGATGACGAATCAAACAATAAACAAACGATGAATGTGGTGTATAAAGAAGTATTCCAAAATTTGTAATATGTACAAGTAGTGTTTTATTTGAAAAAGTCATTTTAAGTCTTTGTTATTTTTTTTGTGCTCATTACAATTGTTTTGTATACCCGTTCAAATTATATAATTCGACAAACAAATAACATATGATTCATATATCATATGGTTTAGCATAACATCTTTCGTGCATCGCACGGGTCAGTACACTAGTTATTCTTAAAGTAGTGGACTACGTAATATAAGTGTGGTATTTATATTTAATTCAAGATTAATATGTATTGCTAATGATTTATTTTGTATTAATTAAAAACCTCATATTGGTTCCCAAAAAAAAGAATCCTCATATTGGGAATGTTTGCGATCACTCTAAAATAGGGTCCATCCTATGATTTTTATTAGGGTGATCACGGTGCGGTTTGGGCGGTTTTTCTCACTATTTTCAAACCGAATTGCTAAGTGCGGTTCGGCAAGAGCTTGATTTTAAGTCGCGGTTTTTAGAATAAAACATACATGCGGTTTTCAACGGTTTCGGGCGGTTTCGGTGGTTTTGCGGTTTTAACATATCATACGTGAATATTAAATGGAACAATCAAAATGAGTAAAAAATTTATCAATTCGATAACTAAAAAGTTAATGACATGTTGTTGTCTAAATTGAATATTATAACAACTTCAATAACATATAATAGTTGAATCTAATAGATATAAGGAGTGTTAGCAATCACTAAAAAGTGTTTCTTGTATTTTTACTTAAAAATCATTTTTTAGTATTTGCAAGTATCAACTTTTGCTTCATTTATTTAATCATAACCTAAAAGCATGGAGAAGTACTTTAGATTTGTGCTTCTACTCCTAGTTTGATTTTTATAAACAAATAAGCACCTCTACAATTTGTTCACTTAACTCAACTTCGATTCTCAACTTTTAATTTTACTTTTAAACTCTATCAATTTATGATTCTCAACTACTCTTACTTTTACTACAATAAATCATTTTTCTAAAAGCATAAGTTTTTGCAAACTCTCCCATAACTTCAATATTTCAATCCCCATGTCACAAATTTCCCAAAATAAATCTCATTATACAATTTACATCCATAACAAGAAATAAAGACTTTGATGTATTAAATTATTAAGTAATTCGACTATTAATATACCCACAATAAAAACCAATGAAAATAATTAAATATGACAATTCATAATCATACACAAATATACTATAGATTGAGAGAAATGTAATAATATATATCGAATATATATACATATATGTAGTATTCGACTTGCGGTGCGGTTGGTGCGGTTTGAGACTTGAAATTGTAATTGTACCATCTTTTATTCGATTAAAAATATTAATCGCGGTTTTTTTCGATAAATAAGCAATTGCGGTGTGGATTCGATCGGTTTTAGCGGTTTTTCGGTTTTTGTTGATCACCCCTAATTTTTATAGCCCAAAGCACCACATAAATTTGGCGACACTGGCCATAATGGCCTTACACAACGTTTTTTTTAACATACTTGGTAAATATTAATTAACTTGTAAAAAGATCACAAATATGAGCTAATAATGTCACATTCATAAAAATCCACCAACAAAGAAAAATTCATATGAGCCGACAAAAGAAACAAAATATCGATATATAAATTGTAGAAATTTATGAATATATTTATTCAAGTGACTATAAAAATATAAGATGTTAACTTCCTAATAAAAATATATCGATGAAGCACTAAAAATGGTCGAAGTTGCTCACTACAAAAAAATATTTTGGGGAAAAAACAAAGAAGATTTGCTAAAATAATGGGGAGGATAACTCTAATGCATATAATTTATAGTTTATACGTAATTTTATTTGATTTTGGTTTGATATATTTGTGTAGAGAGAATGAAGAAGATAAACGAATGTGATCATTGTGATTTTTTTTTTGTGTGTGTAATAGTCGTGGAATTGGTTGGCCAAATTTCGCCCGGGCGCCCAATATAGTCGCCTGAGTAGCCTCATAGCAGGATCGGGCCTGCTAAAAGAAACAATTTTTAGTTTTTGGCTAAAAAAATTACTTTGGAGTGTTTGCAAATATTAACTTCTGCTTCTAATTTTATTTTATTTAATCAGAATCTAAAAGTAGGGTGAGGTGCTTTAAATTATGTTTCTGCTTCTGGTTTAATTTTTACAAACAAATAATTATTTTTCAACTTTTTCACCAAACACTCTCAACTTCTCATTCTATTTTCATACACTACAAATTTATGATTGTGATATACTTTTACTACAATAGTAGCGATTCTATATGCAATTTAAAGCAGCCTTATACTTAAATACTTTCCATACATATTCCGAGCCTGGGGTTACTGCATGATATTAATAATATGGAATTTGTTTGAAAATATCCTCTTGATATGTTTCGGTACTTGGATGTAAAAAGTCATTGCCTAGTGCAGTTGTTCCATTAGAGAAACTGTTCAAGTCGAGAGAATAAATAATTATTGATTAAGAGAAATTTGTATCATTTAATTATTGATATTTTACGAAGGAGAAATGCAAATTTGATATTTTATATTTTATGATTAATGTTGGAGTTCAATATCGGGCTTTTAGTTGAATAGCTCCAGTTTAGATAATTGTTTTACAATTATTAGAAGCCTTGATTAATAATAATTGTTGGATCTCTAAATTAGCTTAAGATAATTGGTGTGGCCTATATCACCATTAATGGACTTCTATATTTGGGTAGGGTTTGTTAATACTTGAGCTTAGACTTAAGTAAGACCCTAGGCTTAGTTCTATTAGGATTAGAGAAATCTATAAAAATATAAGATGTCTGTATTCTAACATATAAAAAAAAAAAAATAGAACAGAGAAACAACGTAGAGAAAAGTCAGAGGTGAACTTGGAGCGCTCACACGCCGCCGCACCCCTTGAGAATAGTTTAGAAGATCTAATAAGGTATTCTCTTCTTGGACAAGAAGGATTCAATTGCATGTGTATTTCACTAATTTGTAGCATTAATTTTTCATTCACCCGGAATTGGTTTTGAGAAATTCAAAATGTCAAATGTCATCTACTCACTTAGTAGAATTTTATTGTATAATTTAATTCAATTTTCCACCAATGGAAACCACTTAGATATTTTTCCTCTCTGCATGTCTTCCGTACCTGGCCTCTATTTTCTTCCCTCATTCTCTCCAATGGAGAGGAAGGGGGAACCCAAACCATGTAAATCATTTTTTTGCTTTGTCTTTCTAATTCCCCTATGTGGGAATGATAGTTCACATTGTGGGATTTCAGTCTCCTTTTCATGGGAGTGTTTTAGTTTCTTTTTGTGGGAATTTTTTTCTTGCTTTTTTCTTCAAATCCGATCGTTTTGGCACCAAATCTGACCGATCTGACTTCAGATATGGTCATTTAGGTGTTTGATTGGTTACATGGGGAGGTTTTTTCATGGTTTACCAATATAAGAAAATTACGCGAAGAAGCTAATCCGGGTTTAATGTGAAAAAGACGAAGAGTTTGTGATAAATTGGAGCTACTAGCCTTTTAAGGAGTTTTAGTTGCTTTTTTGGAACAATTCATCTTTGTATTTCTTTAATTTTTCTATTTGGTGTATGTCTTTTCCCCCTTTTGTTTTATAGCCTATTTTGTTTTGGGATTTTCTTTTCGGGTTGTGCCCATGAATTATCTCTCTCCTCTAGTTTGAGATTTTTGCTTGAGGGCTTTGTAGCCACTAGGCTTCAATTTGTAATTGTTTTTGTGAATTTTCATTTATGAAATATTATTCTATCGTTTGAAAAAAAAAAGAAACCACTTAATATTTAAGTCAAAAAAGGTCAACACCATTTCTTCAAACACCAAATTTCAACAAAAAATAACTAGGAAAAATAAGCTCAAAATCAATAATTGCTTCGAGTTATTAGTTTTGATCTTACATTACTTCTACTAGCTTAGAGGACATCAGGACAGCATCTCATCTGCATCAGTTGACAATCAAAAGACATAGATATTGATTTTTACACCAAAAGAGATCTGCTGTTCTGCATTAGAGACATCATTAACTCCTCTAGACCATATCCTACATTCTTGATCAATGTAAAAAACTAATAACACACTAACAACATTTAAATTAAGTCGAAAAACGGAGGGGAAAAAACAAAAATCCAAGTTCTTCATGAAACAGAATGCCTCCCTCTCCTAGTAGGCGTACATTTAACGTCATCATGATTAGTCGAGCCAAGACTATCCGATGAATCCGACCCACTGTTCTCCGTCTGCGTCCCCTCCTTTCTGGACCAGATTTTCGAAAATAATTTCTTCGAATTGATCAAACTTTTCGTTTTAGCCGCCTTGTCAGCAACCCTATTTTCTCCGACATTTCTGTCATTCCCCAATCTTAAGGCAGCAAGCTCCCCTCTCAGGGCTCTGAGCTCTTCTGCTGAGGCAGTAGCATCCCAGTCTTCGTCGGCGTTAGTGTTTGCCGATCTTGATCTGCCGTACGAGCCGCAGTTTAGGTCTTTAATTGCTTTGGGAAGATCAGGTGTGCTAGTGCCGGATGAAGCAGAAGCACGTGTTTGCTCGAAAAAGAGGACTTGCACGACAACGCGCAAAGGAAGTCTCTCGTTTTGCACGGCGTGCATGCATGCGTCGGCCGAGAGCTTTTTGCAGTCCATTAATTGGCATATTTTCTTCCTCTCGCTCTTGCTGATGCTGGGATGCGCCTGCACCAGGACAACAGATGAGTTTGTTGTTAGATGATGGATTTATTGTAGATGCCTGGCTCAATTTATGCATAGGAAGGGATAATTACAGAAACAATCCCTGAGGTTTGGGTTAATTACAGAAAAACCCATAGATGTTTGAAAATTACAAAAACCCCTCGAGGTTTGATTTGTGTCAAATGTAAGGGGGTACTTCCATACTTGCAATATTTTTACAAATGTAAAAGGTGGTGTTTGACATGTTTTTGCTTATGAAGGGGTAAGTTAATACATAATCAAACCTAATGGGTCTTTTTGTGATTTTTAAAAATCTGTGGTTTTTTTTAATTAAGTCAAACCTCAAGGGTATTTTTTGTGATTATCCTTACGGTTAATTACAAAAGTTACCTTTGAGGTTTAGTCTAATTAAAAAAAAAAAAAAAAAACTAGCTATCTTTCAAAATTACAAAAAGACTATCTTTCAAACTTACAAACTTACAAATACTCCTTGATATTTGTTTTCATTTTACAAATTGCACCTCAACAGGGGGTATTTATTAAACAAATGCAAACCTCAAGTTGGGGTGTTTGTACAACATTAAGAGGGTATTTGTAATTTTGAAAGATAACTGAATTTTTTGTAATTAGGCTAAATCTTACGGGTAGTTTTTGTAATTTACCAAGGCATATGCACATCCTTTTACTCCTTAAAACCTACTTTTAGCACCTTTTTCTAACTTCGTTTTTGGGAGGGGTTGGGGGTGGAATTCTAACAAGTTTGACATGAATTTGATTGGAATGATATTCAGTTGATAGATTGTGCAGCAAAGATGTCTGGTTGAAACATGCATCAGAGTCCTTTGATAAGATCACAAGTTTCCAACAGAAAGCAGAGCAAATACACCAGTAAACTATTAGGATAGAAAACTAGGGATAATTACAAAAACTAACCCAGAGGTTTGGGTTAATTACAGAAAAAACTCATAAGATATTTTAAAATTACAAAAAAACACCCTTGAGATTTGATTTTGTGTTAAATGTAAGGGGGGATAATTGTAATATTTTTACAAATGTCCTGGGATGTTTGAAATGTTTTTGCATATGAAAGAGGGTATAGTGTACAAGGGGCTGTTTGTAATTTTTAAAAATCTCTAGGTGTTTTGTAATCAACCCAAACCTCAGGGGTAGTTTTTATAATTATCCCTAGAACTCAACGAGTCCAACTGCCATGAAATCCTGGGCTATAACAAAATTCATCATGCTTACGCAAATATTGGCACTTCTCTCAAGTAAGAATCACCAAAGAACACTTTAAAGAAAACTTACCTTGAGATACGTATCAATGGCACGATATAAACCATCGTGTGATGGCCGTGAGAATTTCGACACCATCTCTGCAGTATTCATGAACATCGACAGAGATAGATTATGATCTTTTGCAATCTCAGCTAGATAACCGTCGATCAGTTTCGCCACCATCAGCTTCGAAGCTTCTGACAAGATTCCGGGACTTATAATCTCCCGAATTTCACCTCCATTCTCTATTTCTGTTTCACCATTCTTGAATTGTTCGACTATTTTCTGGACGATAAAAACATCGTAAATTGTTGCTTCCCCACCGCAAGCACGAATTAATAGATCGTTAACAGAAGCCTCCTCTAATTGCTGCCCTATTCTTTTTACGAGCTCTGCTTTTACCGGTTCCCCCGAATTTACAGAAACAGCCGCTTTCAACAACTTCAGCAAGAAACTACATGAGACGGTGCTTTTTTCCGCAGGCAAAAGCCAAACAATTGTATCCAACATGGACTGGAATTTTAAGACATCATTATTTTTTATTACACCCTTGCTAGAGCTAGGCAGTTTTCGATAAGCGTAAGCTTTTAAAGCTTCGCCAATCACGTCGTGCGATATTATCCCTTTATTTTTTATGGCGATAATAACTCGCTTATAAAAATCTAATTCGAGATCACTTAAATCCTCGACCCACCAATCATTTGGCACCGTTCGGGTTCTAACGCCATTCCAGCTAGGATCTAAATTTTCCTCGAGGAGCGCCTTTTTCCGATTATACGTATAAGACCAATCCACTTTCGACACATCAGCCGATGCCATGGAAGCAATCGCATCGATGCATCGGTTTATTAACTTCAGTTCCTCCGCCAATGGTAGTAACGTTTTCGTTGTCGGAAGAAGTATGATAGAGTCCTTCCAGCTTCTGAAAATGCTAGAGTTGAGGAAAACATCAATCTTGTAGACGAGGTTGCCTTTCTCGATCGTCTCATGCATTTCAAGATACTCGGCCGCACAACGTACCAAAACAACGTTGTACGCATTAAGGTTGACGGTCATGTCGTAGCAGAACTTGGCGCATATTTCGAAGGCGCTCGAACCGCCGGGAATATCGTGAATGTGGACTTTTTCGGCGTTTCCTTCGTTAGCTGACGACACTAATTTCTGTAAACGTGCGCTTTTAGAGAGAAGTGGGAACTGCAGAATCCATTTTTAGCAGCAAATCAGTATTTCAGAAACTTAAACACCACTTTGGATTTTTACTTAAGAATGTCAAAAAGGTAAGGGATAATTACAAAATTACCCCTGAGGTTTGGGCTAATTACAAGAAAATCCAGAATTATTTCAAAATTACAAAAAAAAAAAAAAGGAAAAAAGTTATACTGTCTTAAATTTAAGGGGTAGCTGTAATTTTTTTTTATAAATGTCCAGGGGGTTTTGAAATATTTTTTGTTTATAAAGGGGAAAATGAAAGAAGGAATCAAACCTCAAGGGGTCTTTTGCAATTTTCAGAATTGTTTTTGTAATTAGCCCCAAACCTCAAGGGGTTTTATAATTACACAAAAAGGTAACAAGAACACTCCTCAGAGTATAAAAAAGGACTCTGCTATGATCTAACAGCATATACAATCTAAACTCCTGTTGTTTCTCAGAACTAGTCAATAAAAAATGGTAGTTGAATATTAAAGCATTCTCAGATCATCATACCTTGTGAAGATAGAACTTCACATCAGCAACATGGACTACAATGTCTGTTGCCAACTCAGTAGCCGCATATCTGCATATAAACTTGGCTTTAAGTGGAAACACTATTGAGCTGTAAATATAATGTTTTCCAAAGTGAACTTCCAAAAACAAAATCAATCACGTGAAACTATAAACATGGTGGCGTAGTAGCAAAATTCTCCAAATGTTTTGAAAACAACTCGAATAAAACTCAATATTTTCATACAACATTGAAATCCTCTATAACGTTCATAAATAATAATGTGACAAAATCTCCCAAATTTTTCATTGATAAAGAGTTTTTTTTTTTCATTTTTAATAAAATTGTACTAATATTAGTTTATTTTTCTATGTTTCAATGTAATAATAAAATATATAATTTTATTAGATAATATAATATAACTGTTTTGAACACTTTATTAAGAACTTTCCCACAAGATATATTATTTTCTATAGAATAATCAAATATTTGTATCGATATATTGCCGAATTAATCGCGTATTATACAAACAAATTTGTTGTATAATCAATATTTTATTGAATTATTGTCCCGTACAAGAGTTAACAAATTATTCCTATGCGTGGAGGGAGATTGATCAACAATGACATAATAAATAATTTGAGATTGAAAACAAGACCGCTACTTTCTCATCACCTAGTTCAAGACTGCATTAGTGTATTTAACTACAAAGTTTACTGATTTGACTATAATGTATATCATCATCAGATTGAACTTGAGGAAGTAACACTTCTAATGCATGAGAATGGTGTATCTTCTAACTATATTTTGAGTTATCCATCATAAGCTACCACAAATACAAATAAAACAAACAGAGAATCAGTAATTAGGGGATTCTAAAAAATGGACACATGAGACGGTCATTGAATCCTAGAGACTTGCACTCAAATCATTTCGAACAACAGTATTTTAATTATTTCTGCTTTCCTTTAAGATGGACGGATTGCTTGAGTTGAAAAGCTCAGAAACGAATTAAGTAAACAATGATTATCTGCTAACGTTCACCTTTTTGCAAATAGGTAACTTAAACTTATAAATGGAAGAAACAAGATCATGTGATTCGTCTTAAAAACCTCAGAAGCACCATGGCAGATGATGCAACAAACCATTTCAATCAATCATATTTATGTCAAAGCAGCAAGCTTAAGTAAGTATAACGGAAAACCGCAACGAATGGATACTTTTCAGTAAATTGACCAATGAAGAGCAACACTTGTATTGAACCAGAAAAAGGTGATAAAAGTTTTTGGGATAATTACAAAAACTATCACTGAGGTTTGGGTTAACTACGGAAAAACCAGAAACTTTGGAAAATTACAAAACCCCTTTGAGGTTTGATTACACTTTACTCCATAAGGAAAAATATTTCAAACACCCCCCTTACATATGTAAAAACATTACAATTCCCCCTTAAATTTAACATAGAATCAAACCTCAAGGGGTACTTTTTGTAATTTTCAAATATCTCTGGTTTTTTTTTTTTTTAATTAACCCAAATCTCAGGGGTAGTTTTTGTAATTATTCCAAAATTATTAGGAGTAAAAACATGAAATCCAACACAACATAGACAATCGTTTATCGTGGTAAATATTCTCGTAGAATGGTTCGCTTATATTCAAAACAGTGAAATTCACAATATCTAGTGGAAGTCTAAAAAGAAACAAGATTTTATTTTGTAGATGATATTGACTTCTGATTCTACAAGTGAGGCCAAAGGCTTCACATTTTCTGAAAGACACAAAAGTTAATGATGATTGAAACTAGACTACTAATGTAACAGTAACTGATCAGGAGATACAAAAGCATACAATAAATGAAGACTTAGATCAACAACAGTAACTAATTTTTTCAATTATTATTATTAAACAAGAGATAGGCATTAAACAACAAATCAAAAGCAAATTTATCAAGCACTTGAAATACATCACTACATTATCAGTAAAAAAATGCAAATATTAATTAATCTATTCAAAATGGTTAATAAAAAAACTAACCTTATGTTATTCCCATCTGTCTGAAAGCTATCAGGTTTGGATCCAATCTTCATAAACTTCATCCTTCCAACTCCAAAAATACCCTCTCTTTTTTTTTTTCTCTCCGATACTTCAAATCTCTGTTTTCACACCAATCAACTCAACGCGCGGCAAAATGCACTACAATGAATCGACTTTCAGACATCCCAAATGATGAGTGCAAAAAGTGTAAAAAGCTCTAAGTGATGGGGCCAAAGTCCAATTACAGACAATTTGAACTACAAGATGAAAAAGCAATGGCATCTCAAAGAGAGAATGATAAGAGAATATATAGAATGGTGTTTTATTATACAGATTGTTTCCTTGTTCATCGGCAAAGCCCACGTACTCCGGGCTGGCCTAGTCAGCACAGGAGACATCACATACAGACTACCACACTAAATTATTCCCCAAAACCAGAAGGGACTATTTCTTTAACTTTCTTTACTCTGTTTTCCATGGGTTTTTTACTTTTTAAATTGCAAAAAACATACATCATAAGTATTTCACTTTCCCCCAAAAATAAAGACCCCAGGTACTTCTTCTCAATTCTTCAAATTCCAAATCTTATAAAGAAATCAGAAAATACAGCAAGCATGTGCGTTTTTAATTATTTATTTGCAGGTCAAATTCGAATAACCTGCAACAGAAAACAGAAAAATTTAATAAACCACCAAAAATGTAGACAATAAGCATCTCTCCGTATGGGTTTAGAGAGGATCACAAAGATATACAGGTCTGTAAACGAATTATTAACAGTACTATCTATGTCATTTTATGAATATTTTATTCAAATATAAGTGAACAACAAAATCTGAGCAACAGAAAACAGAATCGTTTGAGGAAAACGAAGAAATCAGGACATTATTACTGCTTGAGTAAGCACATGAATATCAGCATGTGATCTGAAAATAAAAACCGTTCAAGTTTTAAAGAAATCAAGTGGGATATTCGAAATGTATTCGAGATTTTAGTCAAAAACAGAAACCCAGATACATTTGTTTAGGCAAAAATGTTTTTTTCATCCACTAAGTGGACGACTTGAGAGATTTAGTCCACACTTTTAACGGCTCAAAATAATTCATATTAGACAATAGACATTAACGGCTCGCAGAAAACCAGATAGCACACCTCAAAAGCAGTACACCACGCAGAAAATGTGAAGCCAAGGTTCACCCAGTCAACTCTTTTTACAGTGGTAAATATTTCAAAAAAAAAAACACGCGTGCAATGTTTCTTTCCAATGTTTCTTTAACAAGCTCGTTAAAAATGAACGAACAAAAGTCAAGTTTAGGGATATTGAGCTCATCACTCACTAGTCATTAGCATACTCGTAAAGAAAGGCGTTTCTTTAAAAATATGTATAAATATGTTTCTGTAATTTTAATTTTTATATATTTGCTTATGATATATATAATAATATTTGAATAAACTTATTTATTTGAAAATGGATAACTATGTGTTTAGAAATATATAATTTTATATTTGAAATAAATTAAAATATAATTTAATTTATAATTAATATTTACTACGTTCATTCTATCTTACTTTCTTCTTTTTACCACGCATACTCATTTTGGTGGTGGGTTGAAATGTGTTGCCCCTCCTGGGTTGTTATTAAGGGGAAAAAGCTCGTAAATAATCAATAAATTAAGCTCGAGTTCGATTCGATAATAAACGAGTCAAATTCAAACTTCCAAAGTTTGGCTCGATTTGAATTGCAACCCTATATATTTAATTTATGCCAAAAACAAAAGAAAAATAAAAAAAATGCATTTCCGACAAACAACAAAGAAAGGAAAAAAAATACATTTCGGGCAGACAACAACAAATTGAGGAATATGTGATGTTCGCTTCGCTGACACCCGCAGTGTGGAGGTTCGAATCCCCTGAAAATAGGTCAGAGGAGATTTCTTGTGTAGTGACTCGGTCTAAAGCAATTCAGGACCCTGACTTGTTAAGACATATACCGCAATTCACCTTCTCCACAAAACTTTAGGGGTGGGACAGTGGGGCCCTTAGGGATGAGATTCATAGTTTTTAAGGAAAATTAAGGCTGCGATTGGATGTGGAAGGGATTCCATTTTCGTTCCGCTTGAGATTTTTTTTTTGACCAAACATGCGATTGTTTATGAAAATTTTCAGAAAATATACTATTATCTCACTTATATTTTTTCTCATTATTTCTCTTACCAATCACATCTACACATCTTTTCACAAAAAACTAATCATTATTACACAATCTCCCACAAATTTCACTATTCACTCACTCATACATTTCTAATTATCAATTATATTCAATCATTATTTTACTATTTTTAAATCAAATCAACTTTAATTATTATTTGTTAATCTCACATCCAATCACACTCTCAAAATTTATTTTTTTTCTTCTAAAATTTCTTTTATTACTATTTTCTAGCAAAATGAAAAAAATCAAAACAAAAGCATATCCAACCGCGACCTAAGATTTTGTTGCTGTGTGGCGTGTGCCTTTTGATTTGCTAGAATGAGCAATGCAATTGCACCCTTTTGTTTTCTCAGTATTTCCCATTTCCTTTTTTATTAAAGACAAACAACAAAGGAGAAAACCCACTGAAAAGAATTTCATTTTCCTTTTTTCTGAAACAAGAACCACTGTGAATAGGCCAGTGGTTTCTCCTTTTCTCTTTGTTGAAGTTGTTATTCAACAACTATGGTTTTCTCTATGGAAAATCATAAGTTAAAAAAAGCAGTACTATAATGACTTCCAATAATTAACTTCTTTCCTTTGCAGATTTTGGAGGCAATTCTCCATAGGCACACCCAATTGTCAAAATGAAATTGCATAAATAATTGTCTGCTTAATTGCGGATGTGATCTCATATTCCAAGATGGTGTTACATCTTCTATTCCACCGCACGGATGATTGACACGTGTATAAAAGTTACCATATTAAATTCGGAGCATAAATCACTCCTAAATTGTAGGGTTTTAATATGGTAACTTGTATACACGTGTCAATCATCCGTACGGTGGAATAGGAGATGAAACACCATCCTGTAATAGAAAATCCCATCTGGCTTAATTGTAGTTATACACGCATGAAAATCAATCCTGACGAATACAAATTAAATTATTAATGTGATTAAATTACGCAGTACAAATCTTGAAATCCTATTGGTCAATACACACAGAAGCAAACCCTAACATAATAATTAAAATTCTACATTTTAATTTAGAGTTCTATCTCATATTTAAAAAAAATCGAGTTTATTTAAGCAACTATATTGAAATCTGAGCTAAGCCTGCAACTAATAACTTGTCGCAAATGCCTATTTAGCCTCAATTCTAATTAAAAATATTCATCACATTAACATAAGCTCAATAATTGCACTAATATCTTAACAAATAAATGATTCGAAATTGTTACTTGCTCGATTGGCAATGGCGATGCACATGGCGTAGATGCCATACGTACTGTATGCAAACAAGCAAATCAAACTCGGACAGTGAAGTTTATGCTAATTTAGTTGAATCAAGTACTTTTTTTTTCTTTCATTACACACATAATTATGATGATTAATCAATCTTAATTTTAAAAAAAATAAAAGATGCCCTAATCATCACTAAACCAATGGTGTTCATAGTGGCACGTTATTAGGGTGTTTGGTCACATGAAAAAATGAAATGGGCATACGCAAAAAATGAAGATATGCATCATCGGGCCGTACCATATGGGCAGGACCACAGGAATTGGTGAATGGTGATTATTTCCCTCTATAAGTTTGCTTTTCTAAAAAAAATGTTTTTGGTTCATTTAGATTTAAAATAAATATTGCGGAGATGTGGGCAAAAAGTGAAAAGAACAATTTTATTCAATCCTTTTTTTTAATAAGTAACTAGGAATCCACCCGTGCGATGCACAGAGTGTGAATTAACACACAAAAAGGTTAACGAGTGAAATGTATGAAAATAAAAAAATATTAAAGAAGGAAAATATGAATTACACAATACAGTAATAAATCATGATTACCCACCCAAAAAAACTTAGTATATAAATAAATAATATTTTTTAAAAATAAATTTAACTATAGAGTAACACATTAGTGAAGGAAATTTTCATCATTCGTTAGACCAACAATCATAGAGATACTTGGGGTTATGACCAATAAAAATAAAGTCAAATGATAATTTCCCATATTCGTAATGATATACTAACTGCAAAATAAATCTATATATATATATAAAGAGAAAGTAACTTATTAATAGCCAAAAAAAAAATTCCCGCCCACTGCCACTTTCTAAAACTGATTGTTCATTAAAACATTGAAAACGTGTTTTTGTATGTGTTTTTGTATTTTGTAATGAAACGCGTTTTTGTTTTTGGTAAGTTGAATTGTGGACTTTATAAATGTCAATAAAATCTGTAAATAATTTATAATGGAAACATATTTATGCAAATCTAAAAAATTCAACTCTTGATTGCACTGTAAAATTACCTAACGGCTGAAAGTTTTTATTTGTTAAGGTAAGATAATTGATTGATATACAAGTTACTATTGTTGTTGGATTCCAAAATTTAATATTTACAATTTTGATGAATACAAAAAGAGTAAATAAAAAATAAGTCAACAAAAATATTTATTGATTTTCAATACTCCCAAATTTAAACCTACCGAAATTATGTAAAATCTAAAATTGCCAACATTCAAATATCAGTATTTCTATGTCCAACTCGAATCGAGTAAATTAAATATACAGCCTATAAATCGTCCAGTTTTAATGTTAATTAATTTCCTTAAATAATTAAAATCTGACAGTATAAATACCTATTGTCATTCTGAAAAATTTATACTTGCGAATACAGATAGCAAAAACAAAAAAAATCTCTCTACATTGAATCATAGAATTACTCTATCAAGTTCTGCATAAATGGCACCAATGTTCAGCCTCATAAAGGACTTAAACATCACCAAGACACATTGGGTTATCAAGCTAAGGCTGGTGAGAATCTATCAAAAACCAGCATTCAACGATAAAAGTCAGATTCAAATCATGGAATGTGTATTCCATGATGCTGAGGTATACAATATGTTTCATTATTTGAATTTTATTTCAAAGTTCAACACAGTATCTAACAAATTTTTTTGCTAATGTAGGGTGACAGAATACATGCAACAATAAGGAAATCGCATATCGAACAGTTTAAAAAGCTGTTTCATGAAGGCAGATTTTATGCGATAAGAGACTTCATAGTAACAAATTTTACTGACAAGTACAAAACTGCTGCTGGAAAGTATAAAATACTGTTTCATGAAAAAACAAACGTTTTTGAGATGTTTGACAAGGCTTTCCCAAAATACATGTACGTTTTCAAGGATTTTAAGCAATTGGCAAGAGTCGAAAACGTTGACGAAACCCTGCTTTTCGGTAAACATTGTTGTAAATTTTAAAACATACATTTAGAATATTTTTATGTAAAACTTTACATATTCTAATATTATTTACTCCAACTAAATTACACATATATCATTGGAAATGTGGTCTCGATGCAGTCAGCCCAAACAAAAGAATTCAGGGGGAGGACAACCCGTTTTATTGACATAACTCTGGAGGACTTGGAGTAAAATATATAAATTATATGTTTTGTATATAATTTGTTTAAATTGTGTTGATTATATATTTTATTTAATTACTTTTGTGCAGAAACAATCATATGACATGTACACTGTGGGAAGACTATGTGGATACAATTTTGCCATATCTTGAGGATCATGATTTTGAGCCGATTATTATTATTCTTCAAATGTGTTTGGCAAAAGTTTTTAGAGGTAAACAATATATTTAAACTCTTATTTATAATATTTTTTTTCTCATTTCAATGTTGATTTCTGTATATTGTAGATGAAGTGAAGGTGACAAATAATTTTCATGTCACTAAAATGATTGTTAATGGAGATGACGAGAAATTCAGGAATTTAAACAGAGGTAATTTATTAAACTCAACACTATTTTTTTTCTGGATTATTAATTTTACAATATAATTTTTTTTCTTTTATTTAGGATTCGGAACAGCAGTAATAAGACCCATTCGATCAGTCAAATAATGGTGCCCTCTGCAAAGACAGTAGCGGATGATTTGGCTTCTGGAGAAGCGCTCATTAGAATAATTGAACAACTTTTTTCAAGTCAAGAGGTAAGTTCACCTCATAGATTAAATAGTTAAATTTGAATTAATTATGTAAGTATTAAAACTAAAATTTAATACTAACTGAATTTATTTTCCATGTAGGTTGGGAGTTTTTGGGTTTGTGCTACTGTTATATCTTTTTTTGGAGAATGGTGGTACCTCTCATGTAAAAAGTGTCCCAAAAAACTAACAAAAGCAGGAGAAAAGTTCTATTGTGAACGTTGTGACGCTTTCTACCAATTTGGGAATTTTAGGTATATAGTAACAATTTATGCTGAATTTATTGGAATAAACACATTTGTTTAAAAGATAGTTATAAAAAATTCATATTTAATTTTGTTGTTTCATTTCTCATTGTAATGTTTAGGTACAGGATGCAACTTCAAGTTGTTGACCAAACACATAATGTATCCCTACTGTGCTGGGACAGGGATTGTGAAAAGTTGATAGGCATACCATGTTCTGAATTGAGGAAAAGCTTGACTGAGGTATTTTTTCCTTTTTATTTAATTAACTGAGTCTGTAATTTTTTTTATTTTAACAATATATTTTATTAATTAATTTAATTTTTTTAGCTAAATGAAGGTGATATACCAGATGACCTTGCAAATGTGCTTGAGAAACAAGTTTTTTCAAAGTTCAAGTTAGATCAGATGAGATTCATAACTTTGAAGGAGTTTTTTCTGTGGTGAAATTGACAACAAATACAGACTTAATTAAAGCTTTTGGCAATCCAGCTTTTGAGAGGGAGGTAAATTACAAGATTAATTCTGAATTCTATATTTACTTGAATTATACAATTTGTTTATTTTTTATAATTTAATGCATTCAATTTATCAATGCAGGAATCGGATTTTTTTTCTAAACTTCAGGCAGAAGATCAAGATTCTGGAAATGTAAATATGACTGTTGTTTTTACTCTGTTTTACCAAATTGTGTATTAATTTGGAAACATATTAACTTTTTCATTAATTTTTTTTTCAGGAGTCTTCATCAGATAATGATGCTACCACTCCCAACAAGTTGACATCGCAACGGGAAGTTGTTGTTGATAGTCCTTCTCTTAAGAGATCATTGTTTGATGATAAAACATCATGTTCAAATGCGAAGAAATTAAAGGTTTTCATCAAGCAGGAAGACGAGGGGCAAAAAAAGTGATTTTGGCTGAAAGATTTTGAAGATATTTTAGACGAATTTTGTTATTCGATTTTATATTTTATCAGGGACAATGAATTGGAATTCATAGTTTTTGTTAGGAATAGTTTGTTATTGAATTTCATATTTAGTTTTGGAACATTCAGTCTTTGGATTGAAGACTTATTTTTTGGAAGAATTGCTCTTTTGAGTTAATTTATATGATTTCATAGTTTTTATTCGAAATTATTAGTTTTGAACCTTAGTTTCAATTTGGAACATTCAGTCTTTGGATTGAATTTTTTTATGGAAGAATTTTTGTTTTGAGTTCAGTTATTTTCTGACTAATTACATTGGTTGTTTGGATTTCATATTTTAGTTTCCAGTTTTTATTTTATTCTCATCAAAATAATTTAGGTTGCAAAACTCAGAATAGAGTTAAGAGTAATTTTTTTTTAAATTTTGATTATGAGATAATTATTGATATGGTAAAAATAATAGTACAATTCATCAGGATAAAATAAATACTAACAATTAACTTAAAAATGTCAAGAGGGAAAAAAATAGAGTACTTCGTGAGTAAATCAATTTTTTTTTCTATATACTAATGAAACCCCACACACCAACATGATTCCACTACACTCGCGGTGTAGGGTCAAGTGGTTTTTTAGTGAGGAGTTTTTAATATGTATATAGAAAAATTATTCTAAACAAACATAGTATTCTTCATCAATGAAACATTCAATGCAACAGAAATGTATGTATTCAGAGTTAACAAGTTCTAATGGCCACAGAAAGAATTAAGAGAACCAATGAATGTTTATACACACAAGTAATTGTACTGAAGCATTTCTATGTACTGCATACATCCGATGAAATAAACTAAAAAACAAAATAGGAACAAATACCAGAATTACAAGCATAATATGACATAAATAAAGATTATGGGTATATATTATAAAAACAGGTCATTTTTTTTTTCTGAACAACTAGATGAAGTACAAAAGTTTTTTACATATAAACTTTTTTTTTAGTGATTCATGTACATTAAGTGATTCATTAAACTGAATCAGATGTTTAAAAAAATTAAACTAAATGAAGATCCATTTTTTTGTTTTGTAATTCAGATAATATATACAGTATATTGACTAAAATTACAAAATAAAATAGAAAAATTATTTGATTTCTTTCCAAATAAAATTGAATTAATATTTAATGAGATTGATTCTATATACTTTTTTTTAACATGAATTAACATTCAAAACTTTTCTAATTATTGCATCATATTCTTTCCATTATAACATAGTTATATAATTAAGAATCTTACCATGTAGCTCATGCTAAAAAAAACTATATAAATGCACATATAACATTCAAATTTATCCTTTTCAGACAACAACAACGAGAGAAAAAAAACTAGTTTGATCTTATACCTTATCAGATAACTGGATAACAGAAGTACGTAGGAGAAACACATCAAGGCAACCAATATATCAATTAATCATGCGGCAATTGACAGGGTATACTATTTTGGGCAACAAACGAACCAAAGATAGGGTTTTTGAAGATGGTGTTTTATTTTTTATGGTTTAAACAATATAGATTATATTCATTGATGAGATAAACTTAAGAAATAGTTTGTTAGACTTACTCATACATATTTGTTCTCCGTTGGTATTGTGTTATTCTGCCAACATCTGCAAATTAGACAAAAAGTTGTTTAAACTCCTAAATTATCAAATGTTGTTATAAAAATAAATTTCATTTCGTGATTAACTTATCTTTTTTCAGTTAGTATTAAAAATGTTGTTTCAGATTTTCATTTCCAATATACAAAATGGGATATTATATATGCAGTAGAAAAAAGAAATAAATTACAAAATCATCCTAAAGTTTATACTCATCTATGTTTGAAGTTTTTTTAAAAGATTTTAAAATAATAGAATTATAATCATATTATGAAAACATAATATATATTTCAGCTGAAAACAATGACAATACATACAAACCGAAAATATATAACTATGCTTCTAATACATGCAAAAGTAGGACAAATTTCAAAATGAAAGATTAATGAATAAATAAACAAAAAACACATAAGTCATTTAAAATTTTTCGTGTATCTTGATAAAAAAATCATAATTTCAAAAAACTTATTAAAAATAAGGACAACTTTTTTCTTCATTCAGATAAAAAAAAACATGATTTTTTAAAACAAAAAATATTGAAAATACAAAATATTGCTGAATATAAAAAGGTTAGAAAGTTCTTATCTTATTAGTTGGTATAAGTGCTTCTCGATCTGTAATTTATGATTGTCCGATATTCTTTAAATAGAATCCAAAATCATTTCCCTGCAACATTGAGAAAAAACATTAGAATATAAAAATTATAAATAATTAAAAATTAAAAAAATTAAAAAAAATTACAATAAGACACTTATCTTTTTTCCGGACTTTCTCTAGATCTTAACATTGAAACTTTCTGTTAGTCCAAGTGGCTACAATAATCTAGAGGGGGGTGAATAGATTATGCCGATTTTTCGCAAATCACCCTCTTTTTCGAAACAACGAGTAAATAACAAGAATGTGAATGCGGAAAATAAACAACACTCGTTGATTTAAAGAGGTTCAACCCACCTAGGGCCTAATCCTCTACCACCCCAAAGATTCTCTGGATGGATTTCAAAAAGAAAAAGATTTTATTAATTTACCAAAAATTAATACAACACCTTGAGGATTACCACAACCCTCTTTCACCACCTTGAGGATTACCACAATCCTCTTACAACACCTTTGAAGATTACCATTCAAACACCTATCACCTAGATCACCCAAGTGTATTCTTACCACAAGAATACTCACAAGGATGTCTTGTGTTGAATGATAACCAAAATCAAGATTACAACTCAATAATGATTGATACAAGATGAGTACAAGTGTAATCAAGAATTGAAAGCCTAGACCTCAAATAAGTGCAAGTGAAAGTGCTTAGGCTAATACAACAAGATATAGAAATGTTTGCTTTGTATGCTCTTTTTGCTTGTAGTAAGTGTTGTGTCTTGTTGCTTGAATGAAGCCTCTATTTATAGGAGAGGACTTGGCTTTCATTTCCAGACATTGGCTCCTCCTTGAGAGTGATTTGCTGCAAAAGAAACCATTTAAAATGATCAATATAGTCAAGTTAGAAATCAATCCCACAAAATAGGAAAAGTTGTCCAAAATGCAAATGGATAGTTCTGGTGATAAACATGGGTGCGACCGTGCGGTCGCAGAGATAAGATTGAAATTGAATTCTGCGAATTTTTACACAGGGGACCGGTCGAAGGGGGTGCGGCCGGTCGCTTAGTCATGGACCGTTGCTTTGACGATTTTACGAAACAGAAGTCTGGAACAAAATCCAACTTTCAGTCTGGTCGCCCGCCGGGCCGACCGCGACCGCCCGCCCACCTGGTCGACCGGTCGCCTCTACCCTGTTTTTTTTTTTACGTCCCATTTTCGCTCACCAACTCAGTGCGGGTTGCCCTATAGGGCGGCCGGTCGAGCTGAAACAAATGTGTTGTCCAATGTTTTATTGAAAATAAACTTCAAGAAATACTCCGAAAAATAGTAAAAACATTTTAAGTTGATCGGAAGTATTTAGATAACATTTAGGGACATAGTTTTGGTTTAAAAACTTATTTGAACAAAATCGAACATAATCATCAAAATCATGATAAAAAACATTTATCTAACAAACTCCCCCTTTTTGATGATTACAAACCAAAACAATTTTCTTGAGGACGATTTGAAAACCAGATAAAATTTTCGGTTTTACGAGTAAACTATCCGTTAGAAGTATTTCATACAAAGCTCCCCCTATTTATGAGCATATCAACAAACGATTTTTATAAGTAAGAAGCACAAGCTATAACAAGCTTATATAGATTGCATCATGAGCTAAGAAGCTCCCCCTGTCATAAAACTTATAATCAATTTCATTCGAGTCCAAAGTTCGATCTATGGACTAGGTATTAGAGTCCACAATACTTATTGCGAGCTTTTATTAGCTTCTCTTGAGCTAACGAGCCAATATCCTATTTCTCCCCCTTTGGAATCATCAAAAAGAATGTTAGAATGGTGAAAACACCATACAATAATATCAAAGTGCGCCAAAGGGATGGTTTATTAACCGTTGATCAATTAAAGCATAATAATCCAAGGAAAATAGGAGAAATGTAATATGAAGAGTTCATATGCTTGTTTTGTTTGTCAAAACATGATCTCAATAAGTAGAGAAAACTTTTGAAAGCAAGAGATTCATGTATAAGTTGAAATTTTCATTTTGACATAACATCGAACACCTTGTGTGCGTTAAAAATAGAAGAGGTTGTATATAACCTTTGTAAATGGTCAAGCCAAAAATTTTCAACATCAATTCAAGTCAAACATCATACATAACAACACAACAACCAAGCTCATCATGATCATACGAAAATTACATCAAAAATTTTCAAGAAACTCGAAAACTCAAGGGTTCCACCCAATTGAGTAAAAGAAGCGAAATTCTTACCATTTGACCGGAAAGAGTGAGCCATAATGATGATGATTATGCTATATAATGTCCATGTTGTGTAAGAGATGCATGAAATCCATTTTTGAATGATATTTGAGTGAATTTGGCAAAGGGGACGAAAAATGGCCAAAACTTTGTTAAAAAGAAGAATGCTGAAGACAGAACATTTAAAAGCCAAAAAATAGCTTAGGGCGACTGGTCGAGGTTGAGGGCGACCGGTCTAGGTTGAGGGCGACCGGTTGCCCTCAACTCCTTCAGCCCACTGTTTTGTCAGTTTTTCCAAAATCCGAATTTTCAACCAAAAATCCGATTTTTCGCCCCCAAGTTTTTAAAACGTGCAAAATGCAAACGTAAGCTTCATTCAATATGCATTATGCCTAACCGAGCTCGTATTGAAGAAAAAGTCTCGGAAGATAGCGGTTTTGTGAAAATATCCGCTAATTGATCTTGAGATGGTACAAAGGATATCTCAATTTTACGTTTTGAAACACAATCCCTTAGAAAATGATGTCAAATCTCAATATGTTTAAATGCGGTTATGATGAACCGGGTTTTGAGCAATATTTATTGCGGATATATTATCACAAAAGATAGGTACATTTTCAAAAGAGCATTTGTAATCCGCTAAGGTTTGTTTCATCCAAAGAAGTTGAGTACAACAAAATGCGGCGAAATATATTCGGCTTTGGTCGTTGAAAGAGAAACACGCTTTTGCTTCTTTGAAAACCAAGAAACTAGGCAATCGCTAAAATTGACATGATCCTAAGTACTTTTCCGATCATCAATATTTCCCGCATAGTCCGAATCACTATAACCTTTAAGAGAAAAATTTTCATTCTTTGGATAAAATAAACTATATTGAATGGTGCCTTTCAAATATCGAAAATCCTTTTAACGGCACTCATGTGAGATTCTTTGGGATTGCTTTGAAAACGAGCACATAGGCATACGACATGAAGAATGTCCTGGTCTACTAGCGGTTAAATAAAGTAAACTACCAATCATACCTCGATACTTTGATTCATCCACGGACTTGCCTTTCTCATCTTTGTCAATTTTGACATTTGTTGCCATAGGAGTAGAGACGGTTCTTCCTTCTTCAATGCCGAACTTTTTCAAAAGTTCTTTTGTATACTTTGATTGCGAAATATAAATACCTTCTTGACATTGCTTAATTTGAAGTCCAAGAAAGAAGTTAAGCTCCCCATCATACTCATCTCGAATTCTCCTTGCATTAACTTAGAAAATTTCTTGCACAAAGAATCATTAGTAGCACCAAAGATAATATCATCAACATATATTTGCACAAGTAAACAATCTTGCCCTTTTTCAAAAACAAATAGAGTTGTATCAACTTTACCTCTTATAAAACCATTTTGTAAAAGGAAAGAACTAAGTCTATCATACCATGCACGGGGTGCTTGTTTTAAACCATACAAGGCCCTTTTAAGTTTATAAACATCATTAGGCCTAGAAAAATTTTCAAACCCCGGAGGTTGTTTTACATAGACTTCTTCTTGAATAATACCATTTAAGAAGGCGGATTTAACATCCATTTGGTAAAGTTTGAAATTTTTAAAGCAAGAATAGGCGAGCAAAATACGAATAGCTTCTAGACGTGCTACGGGTGCAAAAGTTTCATCATAGTCAATACCTTCTTCTTGACAATACCCTTGAGCTACTAACCTTGCCTTATTTCGAACAATGTTGCCTTGATCATCAAGTTTGTTCCGGAAAACCCATTTTGTGCCAATAATGGTTTGAGAAGGAGGACAAGGTACCAATTCCCATACATCATTTCTTTCAAATTGATTCAACTCCTCTTGCATCTCTAGAAACCAATCCTCATCCTCAATAGCTTCTTTAGCATTTTTAGGCTCTTTTTGAGAAATAAGAGCTTTCTCGGCAAATTTTCTCCGAGTCATCACTTTGTCAAGGGGATCACCAATAATAAGATCTTTTGGGTGATCTCCTTAAATTTCAATGCAACGGGAAGATCCGAGATATCACCTCTATCTTCTTGAGGACCATTTGAGATGGACGGTTGATCATTTGATGTAGACGGTTGATCATCAATTTGAACAATTTGTTCAATAATATCCTCCTCATCACTTTCATCATTAGGAATTCTTTCAACTCCCCGAAGCTTCATTGAATTTAACATGGATGGATTCTTCAACAACTCCACTAGTCTTATTGTAAACCCGATATGCTTTGCTTTTTGTTGAATATCCCATAAATATCCCTTCATCGGCCTTAGGATCAAGTTTGTCCAATTGATCCTTGGTATTCAAAATAAAGCATTTACAACCAAATATCTTGAAATAACTAATATTTGGAGTTCTACCTTTCAAAGCTCATATGGAGTTTTATTCATTTTAGGACGAATATAAACTCGATTAATGACATAGCAAGCGGTACTTACGCTTCGGCCCAAAAATACTTTGGAAGTGAAAATTCATTGAGCATGGACCGACTCATTTCTTGTAATGTCCGATTTTTCCGTTCGGCTACTCCATTTTGTTGAGGCGTCCTTGGAGCCGAGAAATTATGAGCATATCCTTTTATTTCACAAAATACTCTAAATTCACCGTCAAATTCTCCACCTCGATCGCTTGAATAGACTTGATAGTATCTTCTTTTTCATTCTCAATAAGTCTACACAACTTAACAAACTCATTAACGGCATCGTTTTTATTGGTAAGAAAAAGAGCCCAAGTATATCTCGAAAAATCATCGACTATAACAAAAGTGTAATGTTTTCCACTTAGACTAGCCGTACCAATGTCCCCCGTACAAATCAAGGTGAAGCATTTGTAGAGGTTTGGTTGTGGAAATTTCATTTTGGGCTTAAAACTACTTTTAACTAATTTGTTCTTTTGACAAGTGTCACATAAGCCAAGATTTTCAAAATTCAATTTGGGTAGTCCTTTCACATGTTGGTTTTTGTAAATATTTTTCAAATTCTTGTATCCAACATGTCCAAGTCGCCTATGCCATAAACTAGTTAAATCATTATTGGCGACTAAACAAGAAACATTTTGACTAACCAATTCACTTGTACAAATTTTGTAAAGATTGCCTTTTCTCTTTTGCTTCACAAATAATTTCACCATTTTTAAGTATAAGGCATTTTTCTTTATTAAAGGAAACATCATATTTTGAATCACAAAGTTGGCTAACACTTATCAAATTAAACTTAAGCCCTTCAACTAATAGAACATTACTAAGAGAGAAAGAAGAGTTACCAATTTCTCCATTTCCAAGAATTTTTCCTTTGCCATTGTCGAACATGACCATACCCTCTTCTTGGAGTTTGATGTTGGTAAAAAGTTCTCTCCTCCCGGTCATATGGCGTGAACATCCGCTGTCCATGAGCCATTTTGAATCTTCCATTGTGGTTATAGTCCCTATTACCTACAAAAGAATTTCTTTTAGGTACCCTATAATTTTGGGGTCCATGGGGGTTAGTCTTGAGACATTTGGGTCTCCAAACATGTCTTGAGCTATTTCTCAATTTGCAATTATTAGCATAATGTCCAACTTTGCCACAATAAAAAAGTAGGAGTATTATAATTATTAGCACGTACAAAAGTCGGACTTTGGTTATTTTTCTTAAAAACACTTTGAAATGGCTTATAACCAAGTCCCGATTTGGAATGCTCACCTCTTTGTGCATCTAAAATTTTTGTAACTTTATCCGTACTTATGTTGAAACGATGCATATCATTTTTCAAACATTCAATATCTTTTGTGAGCAATTCCTTTTCGGTTTCAAGAGAATGAATTCTAGTGAGAGTAAGAGCATGAGCTTTGTCTAGAGATTCATAAGAGGTAAATAATTTTTCTTTTTCAACTTTAATCTCCTTATGCTCCTTTTTCAAGTTTTTGTATTTAACGATTAAATTTTGAAACTCAATTTGCAATTCATCAAAATCACATTGCAAGTCATCAACTATGGAGGAAGTAGAAGAGTTTGAGTGTACCTCATTTTTTTCATCGTCTATAGCCATGAGACCGTGTTCGGTTTCTCCTTCCTCATCGGTTGTTTCGAGTAGTTCATCCCATGTTTTGACTTCCGCATTTAGAGCCTTCTTTTTTGTGAAAGGCTTCCTTTCCTTTTGCTCCTCTTCGTCGAAGCCGCACCGGCAATGAAGTGCCCGGGTTTTCCGATTTAAAGCAAGCATTAGCTCTTGGTTTTCTTACTTTATTTTTATTCACAAATTTTGCAAATTTTCGAACAAGTGCGGCTGTCTCCTCATCATCATCATTATCATAGTATGCATTATTAGAAGAAGAAGCAAGACCTTTAGGAATAATTTGCATACCCGATTGATTTGTGGATGGTTTGGAGTTTTTCCTCTCCTCGAGATAGACTTCATAGATGAGTAGATTTCCAATAAGCTCATCAAACTTAAGTGTCTCAAGATTTTGTGCCTCCGTGATTGCCATTACTTTTTTTTAACCATGAGCCTAGGGAAGTGCATTTAATACCTTGGTCACCTTGTCTTCTTCGGAGATGACTTTGCCGAGGGCCACAAGAGGATTGACAATGTTGTCAAGCCTTTCCACCATTTTGGAGATGCTTTCGCCATCATACATGTTAAAGTTTTCAAGTCTTTAACTAGCATGGTCTTTCTTGCTTGCTTGACTTTCTTAGTCCCTTCATAGATTGTCTCCAATTTTTCCCAAACCTCATGTGCCGACCTTATGCCTCTTATGCAATTGTACTTTCGGTGGCGGTAAGAGAACAATGCAAAATATTTAAGGCCTTATTGTTTAGGAGAAAGCCTTTTTGTCGTTTTCATCAAACTCCTTGAAAGGTTTAGGAGCCAAGTGCCATCCTCCGATTTCTTTGTTGGTTGATCAACTCCTTCAATGACCACATTCCAAATGTCGAACCCGCACCCTTGTAGGAAGCACTCCATACGGTCTTTCCAAAATGCGTAGTTGTTGGCGTCGAATAGTGGTGGCTTATTGGTGGAGGCGCCGGTGGTGAGATGAGCATCATTTGTAGCCATGGATCTTTCCTCTTTACTCGAACGAGCTAGCCAAAGAGTTTGGCTCGATACCACTTGTTAGTCCAAGTGGCTACAATAATCTAGAGGGGGTGAATAGATTATGCCGATTTTTCGCAAATCACCCTCTTTTTTTGAAACAACGAGTAAATAACAAGAATGTGAATGCGGAAAATAAACAACACTCATTGATTTAAAGAGGTTCAACCCACCTAGGGCCTAATCCTCTACCACCCCAAAGATATCTCCTGATGGATTTCAAAAAAAAAAAAAAGATTTTATTAATTTACCAAAAATTAATACAACACCTTGAGGATTACCACAACCTCTTTCACCACCTTGAGGATTACCACAATCCTCTTACAACACCTTTGAAGATTACCACAACCTTCAAACACCTATCACCTAGATCACCCAAGTGTATTCTTACCACAAGAATACTCACAAGGATGTCTTGTGTTGAATGATAACCAAAATCAAGATTACAACTCAATAATGATTGATACAATATGAGTACAAGTGTAATCAAGAATTGAAAGCCTAGACCTCAAATAAGTGCAAGTGAAAGTGCTTAAAGCTAATACAACAAGATATAGAAGTGTTTGCTTTGTATGCTCTTTTTGCTTGTAGTAAGTGTTATGTCTTGTTGCTTGAATGAAGCCTCTATTTATAGGAGAGGACTTGGCTTTCATTTCCAGACATTGGCTCCTACTTGGAGAGTGATTTGCTGCAAAAGAAACCATTTAAAATGATCAATATAGTCAAAATCAATCCCACAAAATAGGGAAAAGTTGTCCAAAAACGCAACGGATAGTTTCTTTGATAAACATGGGAATGCGACGTCGTCACAGAGATAAGATTGAAATTGAATTCTGCGAATTTTTACACAGGGGAACCGGTCGAAGGGGGGTGCGACCGGCCGCCTTAGTCGACCGGCTGTTGCCGACGATTATACGAAACAGAGAAGTCTGAACAACCGAACTTTCAGTCTGTCAGCGCCCGCGGCCGGCCGGGTCGACCGCACCGGCCGCCCCCTCGGCCGACGTCGGCCGCTTTGTTTTTCTTACGTCCCATTTTCTTTTCTCACCAACTCGTGCACGGGTTGCCTTATAGGGGCGGCACCTGTCGAGCTCAAAACAAATGTGTTGTCCAATGTTTTATTGAAAATAAACTTCAAGAAATACTCCGAAAATAGTAAAAACATTTTAAGTTGATCGGAAGTATTTAGACAACATTTAGGGACATAGTTTTGGTTTAAAAACTTATTTGAAAAAAATCGAACATAATCATCAAAATCATGATAAAAAACATTTATCTAACACTTTCATGACTGATACCACGACCAGATCTCCAAAAATACGAGAATACTGTTTCGATTTGCAGATCGAAACACAAGAAAACAAATAGGTTCCGAAACAAAAGAAAATGAGAATAATACTTCCGATGCGCAGTTCGAAACGGTAAAATCCTAACTCGGACAAGATTTAAAGAGAAGCATATCATTTTCTGAATATTAACGAAGAAAATAAGAATATATTACAGTGAAAAAACTTTAAAATACATTTGTAAACATCTAAGAACGAAAAAAAAACTGTAGATTATGAAATAATTGTAAGTCCAAGCGGCTACGATAATCTAGAGGGGGGGTGAATAGATTATCGCCATCTTTTCGATTTCGCCCTCTTTTTAAACCGAATGCTCAAACAAAATAATGAAGGTGCGGAATGTAAACAACACACGTCGATTTAAAGAGGTTCAACCCACCTAGGGCCTAATCCTCTACCACCCCAGTATATCCGGGATGGATTTCGAAAAGAAAAAGAATTTTATTAATTACCAAAATTAATACAAATTCAACTTACAACACCTTGAAGAGCACCACACTCTTCTTCAACACCACCTTTGAGATTACCACAATCTCTTCTTGAAGATTACCACAATCTTCAAACGGCACCTTGTGAAGATTACCACAATCTTCACCTCAAGAGCACCACACTCTTCAACACCTCAACAAGAAGATTACAATCTTCTTACACCTAACACCTAGTTCACCCAAGTGTGTTCTTACCACAAGAACACTCACAAGGATATCTTGTGTTTGAATGACGACCACAAATTCAAGATTACAACTCGATAATAATTGATACAATAGAGTGCAAGTGTAATCAAGAATAGCCTAGACCTCAAAGATGTGAAAGTGATAAGCTAGGCAATTTTACAACAAGAATAATGACTATGAAAGACCAAGTGTTTGCTTGAAGTGTATCTTGTTGTGTTGTATCTCAATTGTTGTTTTGGTTGCTCCAAAACTTCCTCTATTTATAGGAGATGATTGATCAAGCATAGGCTCCTCTTGGGGATTGAAAATCTACTGAAAAAATACAATTAAAATCAAGAATATAGCTGTTAGAAATCAATCCCACAATTTAAGGAAAGTTTGTCTCATTTGTCAAACGGTCGAAAATTTGTTTGTCAAGCATAAGCATAGATGACGGTCGCGCACGAGAGATAAGAGTTAAAGAGAACACTTTGAAAAATACAACAGGGCGACCGGTCGACGTCTACCTCGACCGGTCGACCATCACTCCAACCGGTCCCCCTCATTGCAAAATCAAGGATTGAAGAGTCTGTTTCAAACCTTAACAAGCAGGTACCGGTCGACCCCTGGGCGACCGGTCGACCGGACCGGTCGACGCCCAGGGCGACCGGTCGACCTGCTCGTTTTTTTCTTCCGTCTCATTTTCTGTTTCTAAAAACATCTTCAGGTACGGGTTGCCCTATAGGGCGACCGGTCGACCACGAGACAGAAATATTGTCCAATTTTTGTCGAAAATAAAACTCAAGAAATACTCCGAAAATTTAGTAAAAACATTTTAAACCGATCGGAAGTATTAGGACAACATTTAGAAACATCTTTTGAGAGTGAAAACTCAATAACGTAAAATCATTAAAAGCGTTGTCCAATTTAGACGAAAATAAACTTTGAGAAAATACTCCGGAAAATATTAAAAACATTTTAAATCATTTAGGAGTATTTGGACAACCTTTAAAAACATTGTTTTGGTGATAAAATAAAATCATCAAAATTAAGATAAAAACATGTATCAAACAATCTCCCCCTTTTTGATGATTACAAACCAAAACAATTTTTACTCAAACTAAGAGAGCAATTTTAGAAATGATTTTCCGGTAAAAACATTTGACCGTTTGGAAGCAACCAAAATTTCCAAAAATATTAAAGCAACCAAATAGGGAGTAAATATTTTCAAAAATAAGCACAAGCTCCCCCTATCCACAGGCACATCAAGAATAATGTAAGAGCAATAATCCATAAGCTAAAAGCTTTAGCTTTTAATTTGTTCAAGAGCTTATAAGCTCCCCTGTCATAAAACAACATTTAACAATAATATAGGTCCATCAAGCAACAATTGGACTAAAAATAAATCACAATTTATGGCTTTTATGAGCCATAGCTTATAGCTTTTATGACAAGCTTTTATTAGCTTCTTTGAGCTAACGAGCCAATTTCTGTTTCTCCCCTTTGGAATCATCAAAAGAATGTTAGGATGATAGAAACATCATAGAAGTATATCAAAGTGCACCAAAGAAATGGTTTATCAACCATTGAGCAATTTAGCTTAAAACCAAGGAAAATGGGAGAAATATATCATGAAGAGTTCATATGCTCGTTTTATTTCCCAAAACATGATTTCAATGAGTATAGAAGACTTTTGGAAGCGAGAGAATCATGTAGAAGTTGAAATTTTCATTGAAACATTTCATCGAACGCCTTGTGTGCGTAAAAAAAAATGGAAGAGGTTGTATATAACCTTTGTAAAGGGTTCAAGCCAAAAAAAATTTTCATATCATCAATCAACCTCATTTCAAAGCTCAAAAAATCATATGCACCATATGCAATAATTTGTTCATCAATTAAGAAGCTCAAAGTAGATTCTCAAGGGTTCAACCCAATTGAGATAAGCTAAGAAAGATCAAGGCATTACAAATGCCAAAAATTAGAGCAACCATCAAGTAATAAGTTATGCTTTCAACAATACATGTAACAAATGACCCAAAATATTCAACTAAGCATAACAAAGCAATAAAAGAAGCACTTTTACCATCAAGTACTTCATTCTACTTATCAAACAATGCTTTAGAGTATTTTTACCATCAAATACTCCATCATAAATCATGATCATCCACAAGTCATTACCAACTTGCACTATTAACCCTTTTAAGAAAAACAAGCAAATATCATTAGTACAAATGAGTTTTACGTAAATTCATCAAAATACAAAACATCATTAATGAAAATGCTAGAAAGTAAAGGGGTGGGGTAACATCATTCCTCATCCGAGGAGAAGCAAGATCCGGAATAAAGTCCTTGATGAATTTCTTTAACTTGCCGATAGACTTTTTGCATTTTAGAGGTCTTTTGCTCCAAAGCCTCATACCTCGTCTCATGAAAAGCCCTCATGTCATCAAATTCGGCTTGACTATACCTCCTAGGTGATTGAGCACCGGTATTACCCTCCGGATTGCTCGGTTCGCCTTTCTTCCACCAATCTTGCGGCCCCGGCGTCATCAAAGATGTCATTAGGATCGGAGACTCTTGACCTCTTCCTCTCGCCATTTTGGTTGGTCGGATGTCCATATTCTTGCGCATCGTGACTATTTGGGAGATATTATCAATGTCAAAGTCATTTTGAAAAACTTCCGAGTTAAACTCCGACGAAGGAAGTCCCGATTGAATAAGAAGTTTACAAATCCAATTTCCCATAACCAACTTCTTATTACCTTGAGTAATGGACTCGATTAGACATTGAATAAGTATGGCACCAAAGTTAAGTGGTTCCCTCCTAGCAATCTTATAAGTCAAAAAGTAATCCATATTGCTAGGCATCTTCCCCGATTTACCACAAATGCAATATGCGACAATGACCGATAAAATGCGATGCTCAAGTGTCATTGCCAACAAAGAATACTTAGGCCATACTCCCAAATACGTCTTGACTTCTTTCATCGACACCCCCAACATTTCATCATTCCAAGTCCCGCAAGAGAAGTAATCCCAACCACCTTCTCTAACATGTAAAAGCCGGCAAATATCATTGGGAGTCCATCTAAAATGACGACCCTTTATAAGCGAATTAACGGAATCGGCTTTCTATCATTATCATATTCGACCCACATATTGGCATAAAAGAGTTGGATAATATCATCATCATACAACACATAAGCATGTTCCCATAAGTACATCCAACCTTGCTCCTCAAAAAATCCTCTAATCGTAGGATACTCATTCGTAAAAGAACTAAAACGACACATTTTAGTCCGAGCAATCGACTTTCCTCCCATTCCCGAGTCCTCATAATACCATTCCGCATATTTGTGAATAAAATTAAGAACATTGTGGGAATTAGGGGCTTGAGTAACAAAGGATTTTTACCTTTCGCCCAACGGCAATTTTGGAGCGAAATCGTTCGCGTAGCTCGGTAATTTGGGCCCGAGAGAGAATGGGATTTTGAACATCATCACCTTCTTGAGCCACGTTTCTTTGAGCGGCTCGAATATCCCTTTGTTCGCTTCTTCTTGCCGATTTCTTGACGAACCCTCTCCGCCCCTTCTACGCTTGGAGATGGGATTTCGACCGTGGAATTTCTTGGAGGAGCCATATATGAAAGATTCTTGAGAAAATAAGAAGATTAGCAACAAGAATTGTGAAAATGATGAAGAATTGAAGATTCTAGAGAAAAGGGGATGAAAAAATCGCTCTTGGGGTTTTGGGGATTTTGGTGCGTCTTTTGAGAAGAAGAACAGAACAATTATAAGCAAAAAATAACCTGGGCGGCCCAGGCCGAGGTAGGGGACGACCGGCCGAGGTGCGAGGCGGCCGGTCGCCCCTGCTATGACCGTCCCAGGTGATTTTTCTTTCTCCCAGATTTTTCCAAAATTCGATTTTCCACCCCAAAGGTTTTAAAACTTTGCAAAAATATAATTTTGGACTATGTCCAACAAACATGGGTTTTGGGAAAAACATATAAACGATAAAATCGAGACTAAACACGTAGTGCCTTTTAAAAGAAAATATATGCAAGTTCAATTTGGGGCACTTAAGGGGTCAAAAAGAAATATCTTGAAAGATATGTGCATAATATCGAGTTTAAAGAAAAATACGAGTAGACATACCTCGATGGTTTAAGAAACTTGAAGACGTAATAGCCAATGAGTATGAAGTATGTATCCTACACAATTCTTAGACAACATTTGCATAGAAAATTCAAGTGTAGGCAAATAATATGAGAAAAAAAAAAGATTATGCTATAAGATTTCATAAGAGATAATAAGCCACATAAGTCTAATGAAAAGCTCAAGAGTTTTTTTTGAAAAACATGCAAGGTCTCTTTCAAAAAAAAATGAAACTCATAAATATATAAGAGACCAAAAAAAAATAAATATTTGAAAAAATCATCTTGCAATTAAGACACAATTAAAAACATGCATATAATTAAAAGAAAAATGCATATACAAATGGGAGATACGGTTTACCAATTTCGCCGTTTCCATGGGTTGTGTCTTTCCCATTCTTGATGATATCTTCCCTTTGAGAAGTCACTTTGTTGATGATGACTTCTTTGGTTACTCCATTTCCAAGGTTGGTTACCTTCCCATTGTTGATGGTCTCTTCTTCTTTGAAAATCATCTTGTTGATGATGTCTTTGCCATTTCAAGGATTGTGTTCTTCCCATATTTGATTATACGTTCTTCTTGGAAATTGGCTTTGTTGAGAGTGGTTTCTCCTTCTTTGATCAAATGAAACGTTCATTTGATGTTTTCTTGGTGGCATGAATTTTCTCCGATTTTTGCTTTGCCGGGTACCTAATAGCACATTGTTTTGTGGTACCCTCATGTGTTTGGGTCCTTTAAGATTAGCTTTGAGACTTTTAGGTCTCCAACAATATTTAGAGCTATTTCTAGCCCGACAAGAATTAGCCGTATGACCCTTTTTGCCACAATAAAAACAAGTAATAATTTTAGGAGCATAATGACCAATATGCATATTGACTTGATCCTTTTTCATATGATTAACAATATTAGGCTTATGATCAAGTCCTTTATCACAATTATTAATATCAACAATATTGGACATTTTATTGGTACTCAAGTTGGATTTTAATAAATCCTTTTTCATGCAATCAATATTCTCAACAAGAGTACTATTTTCTTTTTCAAGGTTTCTAACCTTGTCAAGTGTGGTGGTGTGAGCACATGATAGTGATTCATAAAGAAAAAACAAACTATCCTTATCATTTTTCAAAATATTGAATTCCTTTTTCAAGTTTTTGTATCTAACAAGTAAGCTTTGGAATTCATTTTGAAGTTCATCATAATCATTTTGTAAATCACTATAATCATTTTGAATAATGATATCATAAGAAGTAGAGGGCTTAAGACATACCTCATTTTCTTCATTGATGCCCATAAGGCAATATTCAACTTCTTCACATTTGGAAGTTGTAAGAGGCTTATTCCTTAGATTTGAGCTTGTATGACCTTGAGAAGTAGATGCTTTTGTTTGACTCCTTTCATTTGCAAATACTCCATAGATGGCTTCTAATTTTTGCCATACTTCATGTGCCGACTTTATTCCTACAATATGTTCATATTCTAAATTAGTAAATGAACAATACAAAATATTTAAAGCCTTACCGTTTAAGGAGATGAATTTCTTTTCTTCATCATTGAGCTTTTTGAAGCCTTTTGAGGTGTATGGTGTATCTTTCGTCGGAATGGATTCTCCATTAATGACGGTGTTCCAAATGTCGAACCCGCAACCTTGTAAGTAGCATTCCATTCTTTCTTTCCAAAATATAAAATTTTGGAATCAAACCGAGGTGGCTTGGTGGTGGAGGTGCGGATAGATGAGCTTCGTTAGTAGCGACGATCGTTTCTCTTCACTCGCGATGTGAAACGAGCTTGCCAAAGAGTTTGGCTTTGATACCACTTGTAAGTCCAAGCGGCTACGATAATCTAGAGGGGGGGTGAATAGATTATCGCCATCTTTTCGATTTCGCCCTCTTTTTAAACCGAATGCTCAAACAAAATAATGAAGGTGCGGAATGTAAACAACACACGCGATTTAAAGAGGTTCAACCCACTAGGGCCTAATCCTCTACCACCCCAAAGATATCCGGATGGATTTGAAAAAAAGAATTTTATTAATTACCAAAATTAATACAAATTCAACTTACAACACCTTGAAGAGCACCACACTCTTCTTCAACACCACCTTGAGATTACCACAATCTCTTCTTGAAGATTACCACAATCTTCAAACGGCACCTTGTGAAGATTACCACAATCTTCACCTTAAAGAGACCACACTCTTCAACACCTCAACAAGAAGATTACCACAATCTTCTTACACCTAACACCTAGTTCACCCAAGTGTGTTCTTACCACAAGAACACTCACAAGGATATCTTGTGTTTGAATGACGACCACAAATTCAAGATTACAACTCGATAATAATTGATACAATAGAGTGCAAGTGTAATCAAGAATAGCCTAGACCTCAAAGATGTGAAAGTGATAAGCTAGGCAATTTTACAACAAGAATAATGACTATGAAAGACCAAGTGTTTGCTTGAAGTGTATCTTGTTGTGTTGTATCTCAATTGTTGTTTTGGTTGCTCCAAAACTTCCTCTATTTATAGGAGATGATTGATCAAGCATAGGCTCCTCTTGGGGATTGAAAATCTACAGAAAAATACAATTAAAATCAAGAATATAGCTGTTAGAAATCAATCCCACAATTTAAGGAAAGTTTGTCTGTGTCAAACGGTCGAAATTTGTTTGTCAAAGCATAGGGGCGGCCGTCGCACGAGATAAGAGTTAAAGAGAACACTTTGAAAAATACAAAGGCGACCGGTCGACGTCTACCTCGACCGAGTCGACCATCACTCCAACCGGTCCCCCTCATTGCAAAATCAAGGATTGAAGAGTCTGTTTCAAACCTTAACAAGCGAGTCTGCAGTCGACCTGGCGACCAGGTCGGCCGACCGGGACCGACGCGCCGACGGCCATATCGACACCGACTCGTTTTTTTTTCTTCCGTCTCATTTTCTGTTTCTAAAAACATCTTGGTGCAGGTTGCCCTATAGAGCGGCCTGGTCGACCACGAGACAAAATATTGTCCAATTTTTGTCGAAAATAAAACTCAAGAAATACTCCGAAAATTTAGTAAAAATATTTTAAACCGATCGGAAGTATTAGGACAACATTTAGAAACATCTTTTGAGAGTGAAAACTCAATAACGTAAAATCATTAAAAGCGTTGTCCAATTTAGACGAAAATAAACTTTGAGAAAATACTCCGGAAAATATTAAAAACATTTTAAATCATTTAGGAGTATTTGGACAACCTTTAAAAACATTGTTTTGGTGATAAAATAAAATCATCAAAATTAAGATAAAAACATGTATCAAACAATAATTTCCGAATAAAAATAAATAAAAAATCACATATTCAGTATTACTTTCCGATTTATATTGAACATCAAAAAAATTGAAAAATATAAAAATTTTAGATTCTGAAATAATTTCCGAATGAAAATGAAAAATCACATTTTCAAAATTATTTTTGATTTATATGGTAACTCCTGAGAAGACAAATGAATCGGAAAAAAAAAACAGAGATTAATCTATTTGAATCGGAACTGAAATTCTTAATCTAACATAATCTGAAATAAAATTTTTAAATCTAACATGTTCTCGATTTCTAGAAAAATCGAGAAGAAATGAGAGAAAATCAAAGATTTCTCTGAGAATTGCTAGAGAGAGAGAGAGAGAAATGAGAGAAACCGAGAGAGTGAGAGAGAAATGAGAGATTTTTTTTTGGCAGAATCGAGAGAGAATGAGAGAGGTGCATTGGGTAACACTAGCTTGTAGCTCAAGTGGTATCACTAACCCTTTATAAGGGCGTTAACCAAGGTTCGAACCCTGTATCTTTCAGTTTATTTGAAATTTATCTCCTCCCAGCTTATTAAAAAAAGAGAGGTACATTGGGTAAGGTGAATAGGGTTTTGCACATCTGGCTTTTTTTTTTGTATTTTCTTAGTGTAATCTTACCCGTTAAATCCTACACGTGTCACGATCTGAATATCATAGAAATGGATTGTGTTATTTCACACGGATTGATGATGGGTCGAGACCGCGGACGTCCGCTATGCCACGCGTACGATCCAGAATAATCTTTTTTTTTCGTTTTTTTAACTTGAAATCAGATGTTAAAATATATCTCTCTATATATATATAGGATATGGATCAAATAGGTCCTCCTACTTGGGGTGAGTCTACGGGGACACATCCTAACCATAGATCAACAATTTTGGGTGGTCCAGATTTTTAGGGCTTTTTTATGTTTATTTTTTTGTTTCAGTAATTAATAAGGGTAATGTGGTAATTTGGTACTTTAGAATCAGTTATTAAGATTTCATTCCCTCTTTCACGCGATTTCACCCACTCTTCATGCATACTCTCTCTCCAGCGTTTCAGTTTCAAAAAAATTTCTCTGTTGCTTATGTAGTATAGGGTTGTTGCTTGTGACTTGCTTATGTAGTTAATGTATCTGTGATGCATGTGTAGTGTATATTCGTTGGTTATGTAGTATATGCTTATCGCTTATGTAGTATGGGTTTGTTGCTTATGACTTGCTTATGTAGTTAATGTATTCGTGGTGCATACGTAGTGTATATTTGTTGCTTATCTAATATAGACTTGTTGCTTATGTAGTATAAGTTTGTTGCTTATGACTTGCTTATGTAGTTAATGTATCTGTGGTGCATACGTAGTGTATATTCGTTGATTATGTAGTATATGCTTGTTGCTTATGTAGTATGGGGTTGTTGCTATGACTTGCTTATGTAGCTAATATATTCGTGGTGCATACGTAGTGTATATTTGTTGCTTATGTAGTATAAGATTGTTGCTTATGACTTGCTTATGTAGTTAATGGTATATAAAAATACAATGACACATCTACACAAGCAACAAATTACATCTTCATAAGCAAACTTCGAACTGAAGTCAAGCTCTAGCAACTATGGCAAATTGTCTGCAACTTTTTTCACACAATAGTGCGTTGAAGAAGAAGGATGAATGATTTCTCACAGTAGTGAGTTGAAGAAGAAGGAGGATGATTAAGGAAGATGAGATTTGTTCACGTTGAATTTGATGTGAGATTTAGATAGATTGTGTGATCATAATGTGAACAAAATCCCATGAATATTGGGTAATTTTGTAGGATGACTAATTTACCCCTTTCTCTAATTACCAACATTTAATCTGAATTTTTAGCTCTAAAATCACAACCATTGAAAAATCTAGAAATGTGGCTAGGATTGGTCCCTATGGACTTACCCTATGAGGTGGTCTAATATAACCCTCTCCCTATATATATATATATATATATATATATATATATATATATATATATATGTTATTGGGCTTGAAACTGGGTTGTTTTTACCCAATTTGAAATTATATTTGGGCTTGGAATGTGGTTGTAGGCTTTTTTTATTTAATTTTTTATTTTAAATTAATTATATATTTAAATAATTAAAACTTTTTTCTGTAAAGTAGTAAATATTATTACAGTTAATTAAAAAAACATAATTATAAATTAAAAAAACCTAATTATTAAGAGTAAAAATATTCTAATGTACTTAACATTTTATATGTTAAAAATGTTATCAGTCATATATTTAAATATAAAAAACGTAATTTATTTATATTTTAAATATAAATAAACTGATTTTTATACTATTAAATAGATATTTTGCAAAAAAATATAAAATTACCAATTAATTAAATAAATGTAATCATAAATTAAGAACGCAATTATTAAGAGTATAAATATTCTAACATAATTAACATTTTAAATGTTTCAAAGTTATTGTATATATTTAAATATAAAAAAATATTTTTTACAGAAATGTTAAATATAAATAAATTCATTTTTGCACTATAAATAGTTATTTTGCAGAAAAAATAAATTTAAAATGACTAATTTATTTTATCTATCTAACAATAATAATGTACATAATATAACATAGAGTGTTAAAAAATTATTAATTGTACTACACTTTAAATGATTTATTATTGATGTCATTTTGTAATTAATTTAGTAATTTTCTTTTGGGAGATTGTTTTATTATATTTTTATCTTTAGTTTAGTTTAACCTAATTTCTATTTATATGTTTTTTGAATTTTTTAATTTTTTTTATTTGTTTTGCAGAAAATGGGAAAAAATCCGTGAATACATCGTCAAAACCATTGACAAGGATGATTAATCATATTTCGTCGAGCAATATTGTTTATCCTTTTTCAAACTCCCCTTTCACTGACATCACAAACGGTATACATATATTATGTTTATAATTTATTGATAGATGTTGATGTTGATTTTAATTGTAATTTGAATAAAGTATATAATTAGTGTTAGTCACACTTTCAACGATATTAATTTATTTTTCTGTTACAGACTAGAGAAGAGTTCTTGGTATCGGAACTCAGACACCATCTACGAATAAAATTTCCACGAGTTCTTCGAGAATTCATGTTACTCATATTTCAAACATTCCGCTCAGTGACATTACAAACAATATATTTAGTTTTAGAAGGTATTGTAATAAAGTAAATAATTAATATTAGTCACACTTTGAACGATATTATTTTATTATTTTTTTACAGACCATAGAAGGATATTTGGTATTGGAACTAAGACACCATCTACGAATAAATTTCCCACGACTTCATCGAGCGTCCATGTTACTCCTATTTCAAACTTTTCACTTAGTGACATTACAAACGGTATATTTAGTTTTATAATGTATTTGAAATAGTGTTGTTATGAGATTCTAATAATTCATGATAATTAACACATTTAATTTGTTCTTTTACTTCAGAAAATGGTAGAATGTCTGCGAGCAGAAGTCCGATGCTATCTACGAAAATGAATTTAATAAATCCATTGAGCATGAGTGTTACTCCTCTTTCCAAAATCTCACTTACTGACATACCAAATGGTAATTTTTTTAACTTTGATATGGTAATTCTTTCCAAAATTGATACCTTACGCGATTATTTTTACGCAGGAATGGTATCTGACATAAACATGGATGAATCAGTTGATGCCAATATTAGTAGAAGTAACATTGAAAGGAGTGATGGTGTATTGGATTTAAATCACAGTCCGAATCATCTGAATGATACATCTACACTAATAAATAATGATGCGTTTACAGAAATTTTGTGTAATTTTATTTAAAATAAGATTTTTATTTAATGTATTTTACGTGACAAATACTTAGCAAAATAGAAATTAATCGATTGTTTTGTTTGTTTATAGAGTATTGGGATATTGGTGATGCAACTTATAGATGTCGATTTTGCGCTGCCATGTTTTGGTACGAGGAAAGGATACAGTCCCATGTGAAATCCAACAATCCTCAGTATTCATTATGTTGTAGTCATGGGATTATCCAACTTCCTCAACTAAGACAACCACCTATTTTCCTTCGTGATTTAGTGTTTGGAACAACTGATAAAAGCAAACACTTTCAAGAGAATATACGGTCATATAATAAATGAAGTATACGATACGAAAAATGAAATATCTCACAGAATAAATCTTGTCAGGTTTGTTGTTCTTTCCATTAATATTGATTAAATAAATACAATTTTTATTTTTGTGTATGTATGTCATGCTATAATTTGAAATTTTGATTTGTTTTGCAATATAGGCAGGGAAGTGAAAATAATAATCTACACAGAGATATTGTGGATGGGCTGAAAAAAATGCTTAACGAACATAATGTATTGGTAAAAACATTCAGAATAGCGAGAGAGAAGATCCAAGAATGTCAACATTCAGATGTTAGAATGCGTTCCATCGAGTTCTGAGGTAACGACTGTGATTGTTGGTGATTTTGATCAGGCTTTAGGAGACCGAGATATTTTGATCGAAACAAGAACGGGGCAGTTGCAACGGATAAATGAATTAAATGCTTCGTACTTGGCCTTACAATATCCTTTGTTGTTGCCTTATGGGGAAGATGGTTTCAGAGAAGATATCCCATTTTGGACCAAAGAAAAAAACGCAGTGGAAGGAAAAAACATTAGCGTTCGAGAATTTTTTGCTTATCGGATGCACGAAAGGGAGCATGAATCTTCAACTATTCTTTCATCAAGAAGATTGTTCCAACAATTTGTTGTCGATGCTTATAAGATGGTTAAATGGGCCAGATTAAAGTATGTTCGCTTACATAGAAAACAATTACATTGTGATATATATAAGGATCTTGCAGATGTTGTATTGAATGGAGACACTGATCCCAACACTCAAGGAAAACGAATTATACTGCCTTCGAGTTTCACCGGAGGTGCTCGGTTCATGATACAAAACTATCAAGATGTGATGACTATATGCCGATGGGCGGGTTATCCTAATTTATTTATAACATTCACCTCAAATCCAAAGTGGCCAGAAATCGTTCGTTTCCTTGAGAATAGGAATTTGAACGCCGAGGACCGTCCCGATATTATTTGCAGGATTTTTAAGGTGAAGCTAGATGCGCTTATCAAGGATCTTCGTCAGAATGAAATGTTTGGTAAAGTTGTAGCAGGTTGTATAGATCTTTAAATAGATTGTTTTATTTATTTGTATATTTCATCATGCATTTTTTTCTAATTTTATTTTTCTTTGTTTATCACTGTACAATAATATACACTATAGAATTCTAGAAAAGAGGATTGCCACACGCTCACATTTTGTTATTTCTGGCGAAAGAAGATAAATTCCCTAATGCAGATGATATAGATAAAATTATATCAACCGAAATACCCAAAGAATCAGAGAATCCATGTTATTATGCTGCGGGAAGGGACTTCATGATTCATGGTCCCTGTGGTGATGTGAGAAAAAATTCTCCGTGCATGGCTGATGGTCGCTGCACAAAGCATTTTCCGAAAAAGTTTGTTGACGCAACCTGTGTTGATGAAGAAGGTTACCCTCGATATAGACGTAGAAATAATGGAAGAGTTGTTATGAAGAATGGTGTCCCTCTTGACAATCGATTTGTTGTGCCGCACAATCGTCGTTTGTTGCTTAAATACGGTGCACACATCAACGTAGAATGGTGTAATTAGTCGAGATCGATTAAAAATTTGTTTAAATACGTCAATAAAGGACATGATCGTGTTACCACATCATTCTATCAAAGCAGTGGCGATGATGAATCAGGAAAACCTGTTGATGAAGTAAGCATGTATTATAATTGTAGATATGTTTCTTCATGTGAGGTAGCATGGAGGTTATTAGGATATGAAATACAATATAAGTATCCTCCTGTCGAACGTCTTAGTTTCCATCTTGAGAACGAGCAACCGGTCATTTTTAATGATTCCGAAAGACTTGATGATGTTCTACGGAGAAACACTATTAAAGAGAGCATGTTTCTGGCTTGGATGGAAGCCAATAAGGTATATCCTAAGCTCGAGAGCGACTTATCTTCAAGCTCCTACAAAATTTACATGGAAAGCAGAAATTAAGAAGTGGGTTCCAAGAAAGTGTGGAAATACCATGGGACGTGTTTACTACGTCCCTCCTGGTTCTGGTGACATGTACTATCTAAGGTGTCTTATCAATGTAGTCCGTGGTGCTACCTGTTATGATGATTACAAGAAGACGCAAGGTGTCCAACACTCATCATATCGTGAAGCTTGCTTCGCTTTAGGTTTGTTAGAAGATGATAGAGAGTATATTGATGGAATCACTGAAGCCAGTCATTGGGCATCTGCAGAGCATCTTAGGAGTTTGTTTGCATCATTATTATCATCAAATTCTTTGAGCAGGCCTGAAGTGGTATGGGAGAAATATTGAGAGTATCTTTCGGATGATATTTTATATAAAAGACGACTCCTTATGCAACATCAAGATATAAAAACTACCACTATATATACACTTCTTCATTAATTATTAAATTTAAATAGATATAGATCCGTTATTCTGAAATTTTATTTATAGTTGTTTTATTTGTTTACCTTTTTTTTTTAAAAAATGTTTTGTTATTTTCTTATAGAATTGGTATTGAGTGAGGACCAGATCAAGAATCTTACCCTATCAGAGATTGAAAAATTACTACACAGCCGTGGTAAGAGCCTACGTGAGTTTGATACTATGCTTTTTCCAGATGTTGATAGTACTGACACGTGCCGGAATAGATTGATATACGATGAGTTAAGATACGATTGTAAGGCTTTGGCCGTGGAGCATAGAAATCTTATTTCGAACCTGACTGATGAAACCTGACTGATGAACAACGTCACGTGTATACTGAAATTATGCGTGCAGTTGACTCAAATCAAGGTCGTAGGTTCTTTGTTTATGGCTATGGAGGGACATGTAAAACATATTTGTGGAGAGCTTTATCTTCGAGATTGAGGTCAAAAGGACGAATTGTCTTGAACGTTGCATCGAGCGGGATAGCGTCTCTTCTCTTGCCTTTCGGAAGGACAACACATTCTCGATTTGTCATTCCATTAAACCCAAAAGAGGGTTCGACTTGCGAAGTAAAACTAGGGAGTCCGCTTGCTGAATTGATTTTTCATTGCAAACTCATAATATGGGATGAAGCTCCAATGATGCACAAACATTGATTTGAGGCGGTGGACCAAACTTTGAAAGACATTATGAAAGTCGATGACGCGCGTAACAGTACGATCCCATTTGGAGGTAAAACAGTTGTGTTCGGTGGAGACTTCAGACAGATACTGCCTATTGTGCCTAAAGGAAGCCGGCAGGACATCGTGAATGCCACAATAAATTCTTCCTATTTATGGAAAGATTGTATTGTTCTCAGACTTACTAAAAACATGCGTCTTCAGAGACTAGGTGAAACTGATGATATTGATGATTTGGTTGGGTTTTCGAAATGGATAGCAAACATTGGAGATGGAACGCTTGGAGGAGCTAATGATGGTTGTGCAACCATTGATATTCCTGAAGATATTTTGCTTGAAGCATCGGGTGATCCAATCTAGACTATTATCGAAAACACATATCCAATGTTCAAAGATGCCACCGATGATCCGACATACTTGAAGGATAGAGCTATCTTAGCGCCAACCCTCGATGTCGTTGAGTCCATAAATCAATATATGACTTCATTGAACTCATCCGAGGGTCACACTTATTTGAGTTCTGATACCACATGCAAATCGGACGCCAATGTTGACTTCTTGCATGATCTGCACACGCCAGAGTTCCTAAACAACATAAGATGTTCCGGTGTTCCTAATCACGAATTACATTTGAAAGTTGGGACTCATGTTATGCTTCTGAGGAACATAGATCATTCAATTGGATTGTGTAATGGTACAAGGTTGGTGATCACGAGACTTGGTGCACACATGCTCGAATCTAAAATTCTCACAGGTGCAAATGCAGGGGCGCCTGTGTTGATTCCGCGAATGTCACTGACCCCTTCTGACCTCAGGATACCTTTCAAGTTTCAGCGGAGACAGTTTCCTTTGACCGTTTCATATGCTATGACGATAAATAAGAGCGAGGATGCTCTCTTTTTCTAACGTCGGGTTGTACCTAAAGAATCCAATTTTTAGTCATGTCCAATTATATGTTGCAGTTTCGCGAGTTACCAATCGAAAGGGTTTGAAAATATTAGTTTGCGGCGATGATGCATCTAAAAACAAACAGACAGTTAACGTTGTGTACAAAGAAGTATTTCAAAATGTGTAATTCAAGGAACGTTATTGTCGTTTGATTGTTTTGCGCTTTATATTGCATATCTTTTTATGATTATTTTTTTATATATTGATTTATTTTAATGAGCAATACCGCACTACTGTTACACATCCCGTGCATCGCACGGGGGAAACAATAGTTTTATTTAAAAACATGAAAAATAAACTTACCATAAACACATATTTCCTAATTTGTGTTGCACAAATAATGCCAATAAATAATTAAGTCAAAAATAGACTCCATACAGTAGAGATCGAGCCGAACTTTATATATTACTGAATGGAAAAAATGTGTTTCAAGCTTAGTTTGTTATGTTAATGAAGCCGAACCCAAACGAGCTTTCAATGATTGATCTTGAATCGAATATCGAGTAGTTTGATTTCATCATAAAGGAAAAAAGATTGGTTGCTTTTTGGTAAATGGAGCCGAGTGTGGGAAAGTCGAGCTTTATGAGAAATAATTATGGTGTGTTTGTTTCTATTCTGCACAATTCAAGGTGAATCGTAAGATGTCGGCTATTTTTATTCCCTTTTTTTTTTAATTTTCAATGGTAGCAGGTCAATGAACTCTATCTAACGAATTAGATTCGTTAGACAGCGTGGCAGGAGACTACCTCCAATATTCATACTGTGATTCATTTTTATTTTTTCGTTTTCAGCAAATTAGACATTAAACAATCTGGGCTAGAACGATAGGGAAATAGGACTGGGTTCATTAAAGCACCCAACCAACAGAGTTTATTTCAGAAGCATTAAACGTAAAGCCTAATGGGCAGTGGTGCAAGGCTACGTTGTACGTTCTTCTTATAAAGAAAGGTTTCCACAGTTGCAGCAGAAAAACAAGAAATTCTGATTAATGAATTTAAGGTGGTTGTACCTTTATCGATCATTAATTAAAAGTGAAACTACTCCGCGTCCCAAAATTCAATTTCCTCTGCCACTAATATTTTTATCATTTAATTGGTTAGTTGAAATTATTCAATGCTTCATATTAAAACTAATTACTTTATTTAAATGACATATATAAATAAAAATTATAGGCTTCAATTTCATTAAATTAAAAAAAGTTTTTACCGAAGGCGAAACCACCCCACCTGAACCAGAGGTCCCTTAGCCAGACAATATGTAAATCGAGGGATATGCACGAGTAGCAGCCATGCAAGGGAGATGACCAACGGATACGAACCCTGAAACAACCCTTACAATATTTCAAAGAAAGAATCGCGACAAATGATTCAACCTGCAACGCCGTCGAAAGATCACACTCTTGTCACCTTGCCACTTACCAACTCAAATCCTGTGCCCTTAAAATTATAGGCTTCAATTTCATGATTTTTCGTTCTTGAAACCTCATCTTTTCTAAATAGTATAGTTTCTACAAAAATTAAAATGTGGAGAAATATTTAATGCTATAAACCTTTTCATGGCATCCGAAAAACAATGTAGATAAAATTAAATATTAATTTAATCTCATAAAATTTTCAATTTATTTTTGAAATATCTTTTACAAAAGTCCAAATTCAAATGAAGATTAATTAACATCAAAAAGTACTACAAAATATAACACCAAATTCAATGTGTATTCTCTATGAAAAGTTTTTTCTCTATGAATGCTAGTCTCATTTCTGATAAAATTGGTCAACTTGATATTGCTGAGAGTAGTGAGTTTCAGAGTCAAATTCTTAAGGTTAGAAACAGAAGTTGGAAACTCCCCATTAAAGGTAAAATTAAACATTTTTTGTGGAAATGTTTTTCTGGTAACACCTCTTTGAGCTTCATTAGAATCGAGAAATAAAATAGGTTTGATTGGCCATCTTTTTGATATATACATAAGGCATTCTCCGGATAATTCAAATCGAAGCAATTGGATGTCCAACTCGGGCCTATATGACCGATCAATAGAAATACTCCACCTTTGTCATATATTCCATACAGCACACTAGATAGATATCATATGCATGGAATATGATGCACTTTTAAGATGCGTTGGTGGTGAAATGGTAGACACGCGAGACTCAAAATCTCGTGCTAAAGAGCATGGAGGTTCGTGTCCTCTTCGTTTAGTTTCTAAGATAGGTAGGTTTTGCCCTCAAAATGTAATGTTTCCATAAAAGGTGTTCTGCTGGGATTCTATTTGTTTGAGTTGTGGAGAGGTTGAGAAAACTAGTAAACACATTTTCTTTCATTGTAAGAGAGTTCAGAACATCTGGAAACTGGCTCCTCTCCAATTGGATGGCCTTGTGGAATTTACAGATAATTTTGCTTTTTGGTGCGGTAAAGTGTGTGAAGTTGATAACAATCAATTTTCTGAGGATAGAATCCAGCTTACTTCGTATATACTCTGGTGGTTATGAAAAACACGCAACCTATGGGTACTGTTTCAAAATTGTTGGATGCCTGAAGCTACTACAGTCAATGCAGCAGTGAATGAGTGGAATGAATTCAAGAATAAACAGAAGTAGGCTGATGGGTTGGGAGTGGTTAGATGCTGCCATTTTGGTTTGTGATGATGCTGTTGATGTAGGGATGGCAAGGGGGGTCAAAACCCGCCCCCGCATCAAACCCGCCACGCTGGAGCGGGTCTAGACCTGGTTAAACGGGTCCAAGGGTGGGTCCTGGGTCTAGAAATGCAAAACCCGCCTGGGTCCGGGGCGGGTCATGGGTTCAATAGGACCCGCCCCGCCATATTAATTTTTATTATATTTTTAAATATGTATTTAGATATTTTTATATTATTTATTTTTAAATTTGAGTGTTATATTGATTTTAACTTACTACTACAAACAACTTGTAATATTGCAATTTATCTAAACAAAATCTTGCAATATTGTACTTTGAATATTTATTTTGAGTATTAGTTGAGTATTATTGCAAGATCCTAATAATATATATATATATATATATATATATATATATTTAAAAATATCCTAATAGTAGCTAAATAATTTTAAAACGTAGTTATAATAAGTTGCATAATTATATTTATTTATTTTGGACCTATTGGGATTGAATTGCTTTAGAAAACTTGGCCATAAATACAAAAAAATAAATTATTATAATTAAAAAAATATATTGGTAGATCTAGCGGGTCTAGACCCGCCCCAACGGGTTTTTGAGCGGGGCGGGGCAGGGCAGATCTCGAGGCGCCGGGGGAGGGTCCCGAGTCTTGAATTTTCTTGGCGGGACGAATCCCTGTGCGCCATACCCGCCTTGCCATCCCTATGTTGATGCTTTCCTTTTGGTTTGTCTTGCTCTAGAGATCATCTTTGATCCAAAGTGGAGTTTGATTTTTGACTTGTTTCGGGGTTTGATTTGTGTTTGTTGTGATTGATGAACTGGGCTATTGAAATTTTGTTCTCTACTGCCATATAGCTTTGTTCATCAGTCATTTTGGTTTGGAACCCTCATTCTCATATTTTGTACAATTTTTGCTGATTCTAGGCTATCTGCTGTGGTAGTTCTCTTGATCCTACTGGGATTTTTGTGTCTCCAATACGATCTTTGGCTAGTTAGCCAACGATGTAATGTTCTGCAATTTGAGTTCAATACAAATTTAATCGTTTGATAAAAACATACTAAATTCAATGCAATAAAGAAAAGAGTTGGTCTCATGTCAGACGGTCAAATGAATCTAATTCTTTAGAAGGAGCACCAACAATAGATTCGAATTCCGATCGAGCCCAACCAAACAAAAAAGTTACAATATATGTGTTTGACAACCCCTTCCAGGCCTAACCCACACCCCATCATGGCCCAACAATCATCCGTAGATCTCAATCAGGTTGCCAACCGATGCATCTAACCTTTTGCATGCGAAGCAGCGAGAAGGGGAACAAGAATGCATCTGGGTTTTGCAAATTTTCTGGTTTTCATTTAGTTATTTTTTTAATTATTTATTCTTCATTTAAAGGTTTATGCTTTGAAATTTGTGAGTGTTATGAGCAAAAGGTGATAACCAATTCAAAACTTTAAAAGTTATAACATGTTTCATTTCTTTTATTATTTTTGGCCACCTATCATTTTATTTTGCTTTGTATTTGGTGTAAACTCATTCAACGATTATTTTTCAAAAATATATTCATCCATGTTATCCAAGTGTTTGTTGATTTGTCTGAATCAATTCTGACGCATTTCAGGGGAACTATTGTATGGTTATTTTCCATGGACCATTTCTAGTTTCTAGTGTTGGAAATTGAATTTTGTGAATTTATTGGTTTTCGTGTGAAAATTGGAAATATGTTTGGATGAGTGAATGAAAATGAGTTTTATGTAGGTTTGGAAATGAGATTGTGTTTGGTTGAGTAGTTTTGAAGTATTATTTTATGTATATAATAATTTGAAAAGTTGATAGTGGTTGAATATTTTAATTGAATACATAATATTATATTTGTGAGATTGTAGGCTAGTGGATCCCAATGGGTATAAATAATTAAAAAATAATAATATTTTATGTTGATAGAGTTGGTAATAGTTGGTCCCATATGTATAATTGGATGAAAAGATGATAATAATGATTGATGAGCGATGTAGATAATGTATAGGGTTGAAAATTGAAATTATAGGTTTGAGATGTAGTTTTATGTGAAAAATGGAATGTGAAAATGATGATTTCCATTAAAAAATTTATAAACAAACATGATTCCAGTTTTATGAATAGTTGGAAATTGGAAATAGGTTGTTGGTAACATAAACAAACTAGGCCATACTTTTCATGAAGACTATTAATACTTTTCAAGAGAACGACTAATACATTTCAAGAGGAAAAAACTAATACTTTTTAGAGGAGACTACTAAATATTTTTCAGGGGGACCACTAATACTTTTTAGGGAAAAACCTAATACTTTTACCCCGAATTACTAATGCTTTTTATGAGAAAAACTAATAATTTTCAATGGAAATTACTAAATACCTTTAATGATAAACTCTAATACTTTTTAGAGGACTACTAATACATTTTAGGAGGATTACTAATAATTTTGTGGGAAAAATTAATAATATTCTGGATGGCTACTAAAATACTGTTCAAAGAACTACTAATAATTTTTCGATGGATTGCTAATACTTTTCAGGTAAAAAACTAATACTTTTGATTCTATGTCACTGCCTAATATTACAAGGATACCATCATGTCGGTTTTGGGGATTCGTTTAACAAATTTTGGCTCGTTAAATCACCTGACATGAGTTTCTGTCTAAAAAAATGTATATTTCAAACACTATTCGGCAAATATAATTGTCCTGTTATCACGTGTTGTAGGTCCCAATGGGTGATAAGTAAAGTTTAGAAGGGGGGTTGAATACACTTTACCAACTTTTCGATTTTAGTCCTTTTAACAATTTCATAGATGACTCAAGTGAGCTAAGTCCTTGATGGACAACTAAGTTGACTTACACAGCAAAGTTACTCACTCAACAGACTCGATTGAGCTGTTGATTGTATAACTTAGCTGTTTCACACTTTAAAGTAGTAGTTGACTTGGTTTTTAACAGCGAAAGACTTTCACTTTTAGTTTTTGAATACGTTTTTCAACACTTGTTTTAGCAGGGTTATTATCAGTAGACTTAAGTAATTTAACTATCATCAGATATAAGGATAATGCATGAAAGTAAGTGTGCTGAAAGTAAATGGACACAAGCAATTATAGTGGTTCGAGGATGGAGTGATTCCTCTAATCCACTCTTCTCCAACCCCTGGAGGAATCCACTAAATAACTTGACTTGGTTATAAAATGGTTATCAGTCCGAATTAGCTTTAATCACACAACTAGCTGCTCTTGGGACTCAGCTTCTTCACAAGATAGTTGCCCTGCTACTTTAGCTTCCTTCAAACCTTTGGTCTTGACCACTTAGCCCTCCAACAGGTTCAAAGAACTGGTTCGATCTGGAACCTTACTACACCTCCTTCAACCTTGAAGAGTAGACCCATTGTTCATGATAACAAGTTTTCCTCTTCACCTGATGAAGTTGTTTTTCCTTCACTGAGTGTGTTGGATTGATTTCCTTCGAGTTTAGGCTTGGGGATTTTCTTTGAAAGCTTGAGAGATATTTTGCAGGTTATTGTTTGAATGCTTGTATGCGTTAATAATTTTCGTTGAGTGTCCGTATTCTTATCTCAAGTGAATCCTCAACCTTTTATATTGCACGTTTGAAAATATGTCCGTTGAAGAGATAGACACATTATTCAAACTACATTTCGTAGGTTGTTGGCTTATCTTGTCTTATCTTGCAGCATTGATGTAGACTTGTACCATGAATTTAATGCTCTGCAACCTTTCCTTAATCTCTGCAGGTTTTCAGGTACATCTCATTGGTTCCTTACTTTTTGCACTCTTTCAGCAAAACATCTTTATTGCTGGCAGTCTGACACATGCCTATTTCCAACAAAACATTGACTTTACTTCACAATGGATCTATTTCAACTTTCTTTGATCCTATCTGCTGCATATCCCTTTGACAGTCGATTCCAATCATTTTGGAATGACTTTCTTTGTCGATCCGACCGAGAGACAAACTTTTCGTACTGACCAACATTCACTTCACTTTACTCAGCTGCCACACAGCTGGGTCTTCATCTTCAATCTTCAGTCGAATCTTGCAATTTTTCAACTTGGCTGCATTTGACTCAACTCATACAACCTTATTTATTACAAGTTGAATTACATTTGAATTGGGGTGTCAACTAAGTTTTACATAGTATCATCAAAATCTATACATAAATTTTCCCAACAACAAACAATCCCTTCAAATCTTCAATGTTGAAGATTTGAAGTTTATGTGGATTGTTAATAATGAATAACTTTTCTTCTCGAAATAGTAAAATTTTCAATGTTGTAGAACTTGATAACTAATTATAGAAGAAAATTGCAATATTAGTCCTACAAGATTTTAGTGGCTACAATTTTGGTCCCATAAATTTGAGATAGTCCCACTAGAATAGTTTTCTTGCAAAATTAATCCTACCATTAACTTTTCCGTTAATTTCTTTTGCAATTTTGGTCCCGTCGTTATTTTCTTTGCAAATGGGACTAAAACTACAACTATTCCTATCCTATGGGACCAAAAGTACAATTATCCCAAATCAAACATTAAAATAGATAAAATCTAAACTAATTTATCTCCTTTGTTGTCATTTGAATTTTCTTTTAACTTCAAAAGCATCGTTTAGTCAAAAATCTTAAAGAATTAATTAAGACAAAAATGGTAAGATTAATATGTTTAGTTCAACTTCACATCATATTACAATTCAAAACTGATGTCATTTTTCTTTAAAGTTATTATCTTTGTGTAACTTAGTAGTATAACACGATTACTATTTTATCTTTCATAATAAATCTTCTAAAATTTATTAAAATAACTATTTTCTTTATTAATTGGGAAAATTTGTAAAACTAGTCATGTAACTAATAGGTGGTTGCAAAAATATTCCCCAAAATACATGGTTTGCATATTAGTCCTACAATTATATAAAAAAATTCAATTTTGGTTATAATTTTACCGAATTATATATGCCCTCATGAGATTGAAATCTAACTAAATTCCTAATTTATGGCGAAATTAGGAACACAATAATTTTCATACAATTATTGGACTATTTTGCTCTGCAAGATTTTTATACGACCGTCTTGTTTTACAAAACTAATTTTATAATTTCGCCTATTATTAGTTTTGTGAAAATCTTTTTATTGTAGTATAAGACACCAAATTAGATCAAATATATGAAGTGAGTATGTCTAGTTGGTCATACATGCCAGACACAAAGTATATGAGTAGGAGCAAGTCTAGGTCTAATCTTAGCAGGTCACTTGTCGATTTGAGTAAGCATCAAAATCAACATTTTCTAACAATGCTCTCCTTTAAGATTGTCTGTGCATTATCTTAATTTTTTTAAAATATTAAGTTTAATGAAAAATAAAATACAAATATACTTAATAAATAATATATAATGAATTTTTTTAAAAATTGCGCATTTACTATATCATCTGAAGGTCAAATCTCAATGGAGAACTATAAAAATAATTTAGATTATTATGAGACATTAACAGAAAACAATGGGACCATACTTGCAAATAATGGACCTAAAATTGCAATGTCCAATGTTTGTCAACAACTTAACGGCACATGATACTCTCCGTTAGTTTTTTTAAGGCCATGGTGCAAAAACGCAATCTCAGATTCTTATGGAACTGTATGTAAAAAGAAAACTTTGGGACCAAAAATGCAAACTATGGGACTAAAATCGCAACGTCCCAAATCCTGTGGGACTAATATTGTAACTTTCTCTTAATTATAGAAACTCTTCATTGGACGAGCATGTATGTATCAAGCCCAATGCATATAAAGTAGTCCAGTGAAAAACAAAGTTCACCAGTCATTTGAAGACAGACCTAATAAAACCGGATTTAGCCCAAATATTTCAAATCTGCATGTGCAAATTACAAAAACTCTACACACACACATACACACAAAAAACAAGGAGGGAAAATAACAGCATCAAGAAATTAAGAGCAAAAGAAGACGAAAATATTAATTCAGCATAATCAGAAGGCATGAGCAATTACAGTAGAGTATGTAAGTTTAAGCTGTGCTATAGAAGTGTACAAGTACAACTCACCCTTCTCCACTATTACAAGAAAATACAAACGATCAGCTCGACTATTCACTGAGTCAGTAACTTTGAGTCACATGCGACAATCTTAACAGAATCAACAGTTTCCTGGCCTTCCTCGCTTTTAAGCTGAGCGTTTTGTAAAATGAAGGTCCACACATTGTCACAGAATCGATAAGTATGAAGATGTCCCTGCAGTAACAACAAGGTGACCGACAAAAACAAAACATGAAGCTGTAATATCAATGGTTCCACCTCGAAATATTATCAGGCTGGAAGGAGGAAATCAATAAAAATGAAAATTTTAGGGTTAAATGTAAACAGAAAGCCACAATGACAAGCACTACATTTCCTGGATATTATATGCCGCACATGCTAAGTAAACATGCTACTGCATACGATGAACAACAGACATAACAAAAGATTGTTGGAGTATCTTGCCTTGTATCTCTACCTTTTTGCTTGTTAACATCACCACCATTTCAAAGGTAACTAAATTAAAAACTATGTATGAAGTCAAATAAATTATTGCCAAGTCCCGTATATGATGTTTCAAGTAGACAGTAAAGCAGTTAAACAATTTACCCAGGACTGATTCACCTGGAGAGAATACTTCATCATTTGGAGTACAATAATCTTTAAGATAAATCATAAATGAGGAAACCTTGCAAAGTTCAAGGAGGAAATAGTGTAAACTAGAAATCTCTTTGAGTAGTAACACAAAGTTTGGAGGTTTTAATACCATTTTATACATATCCGGATATCCTCATGAAACTTAGCCATTAGTCTAGTTTAACGCAATATTGTTATTTGTTTGCTTTATTTGCTTGCTTTTAGATTATAATGTTAAAGATATCCATGTCACCTGTAGAGGGATTGTGGCTACATACATCTACACCACAGTCACCACTAACAACAATATTACCAATTATCTTGACTGCACATTCTTCAATATATCTTCTCATGACCCATTATGATTCTGTCGAAGTATCTCTACTGTCATCAAGACCCTTTTACAATTAGTCAAAGAAAAATGCAAAAAATAATAATAATAATAATAATAATAATAATAATATTAATTCACAGAAAAGCAATGAACTGATTTTCAGCTTCAAACAACAAGTGCCATCACAAAACTGAAAATAACACACGCATAAGCATAGAGGCATAGACATCAAAAAAACTTCTCCAATCCATAAACCTGACTTCATAACATAGGCAAGTCTTAACTATACCTTTGCCATAAAATGAAAAGCCTTTTACCTTAATGGATACTTTGCTCTTCACCTCAGTTTCTAGAGCTTCAGTCATTGACTGCAAACCAATGAAGCAACATTAATGATAATTTAAGTGGAAAGCGTGCATGCAATTAACAGATGAGAGCCAACACAGAATCAGGGAACACAACTTCAACTAATACTTAACCATCAAGTTCAACTTATCCTTGTACATTAGATGTTGAATATTGAATGTCGAAAGCGGGAGTGCGGGACTTCAAAGAGCACATACTCCAAAGTCCAAACAATTTTCTTCAATCTATAATCTCCATCCAATACAGTTCACAATCGGGACATGAATTTGGGTGAGGAGAACATTGATGAAAAGGTTTTACAATGTGCGGTTTTTGAAGAAAATAGATCTTTATCAATTTAAGCATTTAGTTCATTCCCTTTTTTTTTATTCATGACACTCAATGACATTTCAAAGTAATACTTAATCTGTAGGAAATGATAAAGCTAGGGAAATCGATTTACTTTTCATAATCACTTTTCTTCATCAAATCTTGGATGAAAAAGGAGTGTTAATGTTCAGTCCCAATCCAGTCTTCAACAATCAAATGGGTAATTCTTCAATTTAAATAAATTTAGTATACAGTCATGCTTCTTTTATGACACACACACACACACACTCGCACACGCACACGCACACGCACATATATATAGAGAGAGATAACCTTGTCGAATTGAATCAGGACTTGAATGGCGTGCTCGGGGCTAAGAATTCCACTGGAAACCATCTGATCCAACGTTTCTGTCAAGCACATCCCAATAGTCGATCTCCTGTACAGCTCGAAAGTCGCCATTCTTCTCCAATAAGAGTACTATCCTGCACAATACGTATCGAAAAGCTCATTAAACAAACATAATCAAAATTCAGTTCTCGAAAAGCATTCAATTCAAAAAAATAATTTTACCCGCTCGTTAGATCGGTTAGTCCTTGCTGATTCAGAAACTTACAGGGGTTTTGCTTTGGTCGAAGACAGAGAAAGATCGTGTGATAAGGGTAGAGAGAGAAAGAGAGGGAGATGAATTGGGGCTTTATATACCCTAGATTTTATAGATAGCGGGTTATATAGGGGAGTGCTGGAAGAGCAAGAAGGAATGAAAAGACGATAATACCCTTTGACGTTTCTCATTTTTTTTGTGGGATTCCACTCGGGTTATAAACTCTTACCAGGGTTAGATCTGGGATTTATATATTTTGTTTTATCCCAAATTATCCTCCCCTCGTAAATCATTGAATCATAGTTCGGATAATTTTGATATTTGGCCCATTTGATAAAGTTAGTATATAAGATGTTAACCAGTAATTAAAAAGATATAGCTTTATGCTAATAGATATAGTTTTCCATATTTTAGTAAAATCCCCTAAACGTGTTTAAAATTCTGTCCGGTTAAAAATAATAAAAATGTTTATTTTTTCCGAGGAAAAAAATGGGAAATAGGATGTCTTGAGAGGAAGATATGAGATTCAAACCCATCTCTACTAGGGCAAATTTGATGCTACCCTTCTCGTACTATCCTAATCCGTACATATATTGACACGTGGCGAAGTTGGCAAAATGACTATTCCTTCAATTTTGGCTTGCGGATCATCGGACCTTTTCAAAGTTTTATAATTGAAAATAAAATAAAGATTTTGTATTAAATCTTAAATATGAGATAAAATCATCTCAACAAAAAAAAAAAAGAATCAAAGTAAAAGTAAGGATTTGTATCAAATCTATTAAAATATAAGAAAGAATTTGTATCAATTCTTAAATCAAAATAAAATAAATCATTCCAAAGGGGAATTTACTTTCTTCGTCTCGCACACTCCGCGCGAAAAACTTCTTCCTCGTAATTTTTGGTTCCAACACTTGCATTGGGCTATTGAAATATTCAGCTCTTGAAACCTTTGTTTAAATCTTTTCCATTATAAGATTAGCCAAGTATTCTTATTGTTTGAAAAGATATCATTTAAAGAATATGGATTATGAAGAAACCGAGAACACATCAGATTACCCAGGTTTGTAGGTTTTTTATTTCCTTTTTATATGAATAAATTATTATAAAAGTAGTTCTTTTAATTTAATTGTAAAGTTTTATTGTTGTATAGATTTGGAGGGAGACAGTCATGAAGAAATAACTAATGGGTCAGAAAACAACGTAGTTTTGTGGAGTCGGCAATGCCAAAAGATAATGAGGTACAATCTGTTGATATACTTGTAGATGAATTGGAGAGCAAATTAGCGGTGGGCAATGTCATGAGAAATGTTGATGATGCATATTTATTGTATTGTAACTATGCACATGCAAAAGGGTTTAGCGTTAAAAGGGTGATCAACGCTACTTTCCGCGTAATAATGAAATTCAAGCAAAGGAATTCGAATGTTCTTGCGAATGAGTTAAAGATGAAAAACGTTATAATCAAAGACTGCCTATCTATCAAAAACCGATAACTATAACTAAATGTAAAGTGAAGCTTAGGATTACAAGGGAAAAAGGGGGATAGTGGAAGGTGAGTAGGTTTGATACAGAACATAACCATGAAATGGTCGCGGCAGATCAAACTCATTTGTTAAGATCGTCACGTAATTTGTCGCATGCTAAGAAGTCTACTTTAGATGGAATATCTGTGGCTAATGCAGTTTCATTCATGGAAAATGAAGCGCATGGGCCACAAAATTTGGGATTTATTCGAAAAGATGCATATGATCACCTTAGTCGTTTGGAAAAACATACAAAAGTTGAAAATGGAGATGCATCTTCTTTACTTCAATATTTTATAAACAAGTCGAATAATGAGGCTTTGTTTTACTGGAATGTGCAATTAGATGATGACAACAGGGTGATGAACTTTTTCTTCAGAGGTTACATATATCGGGTTGATTACGAATATTTTGGTGATGCTGTTTCAGTTGACACCACTTATAGAATGAATAGATATAATTTGATATGTGATCCTTTTGTTGGTATAAATCACCATAGGCAAAATGTGATGTTTGGTTTGGCCTTTACGTCAGATGAAACAGAATCTTCTTTTGAATGGTTGTTTAGCACATTTCTTGATTCTATGAGTGGTAAGCAGCCTGAAATAATTTTTAGTGATCAATGTCAAGCAATGATGAATGCAATAGAGACAATATTTCCATGTGCACACCATCATTTGTGTCAATGGAATGTTAATCAAAATGATCCTTCACACTTAGGAAATTTGAATGGTGATTCAATGTTTAAACATTGGTGGCATAAATGTACGGGTCCTTGTGAAACGGAAGAAGAGTTTGAAGATACATGGAAATCAATGATGGATCAGTATAATCTTGGGTCTCATAAATGGCTAAATGGCATGTATAAGTTGCGACATAAATGGGCTACTGCTTTTAACAATCAAAAATTTAGTGCGGGGCTTTTGGCTACATCTAGAAGTGAGGCCACAAACTTAGTTTTGAAAAAAGCAGGTAACAAGAACATTTCCTTGTATGATTTTGTTCTTATTTATGAAAAGATTCAAAATAATTGGCGTGCCAAAGAGAAAGCCAAGGACACTCGTTGTCAACATGGAAAACCATCAATGATTGGAAAAATCACCTATTATTAAGTCATACTGCTTATGTTTATACACTCAATATATACAAATTATTTGAATTGGAGTTGATTAATTCCTTGAATACAATATTCGATGAACAACCATTGGATTTTGGTAGTCCGTTGCTTGAGTTTACTTGTCGATGAATACAATATTCGATGAACAACGATTAGACAAGTGGTGTACAATAGACAAAATCATGAAGTGAAGTTTACTTGTCGCAAATTTGAGTCATTTGGTATATTGTGTAAGCATGCTTTGAAAGTTTTCAACTATATGAATGTGAGTACTTTGCCCAACTCGTACATTAAAAAGCGGTGGATGAAAATTCCAGAAATAGAGTATTTGATAAGGCTATAGAAAATGAAAGTGGAAATGGAAACAGGCATACATATGAGATGGTATTTGTAAACTAAGCAATGAGATCGATATATGATCTTACTATGCAAACGAAGTCTTATGAGGAGACGAGAAAAGTATTGGTTGGAATTAAATAGTGCAACTCAACAAATAAATGCTTTGGTTGAAAATTTAAGTTTGGGTGATCAAATTGGTTGTGAAAATCTCGTTGTTGATGAAGGAGATGAAGATGAAGTGCTTATACGTAATCCTCTTTATGTCAAGTCAAGAGAAATTACAAATACTCGTATAGTGCGACATTGGGATGATAAGAGCAAAAAAGGAAAAGGGAAAGGGAAAGGAAAGCCTGAAAGTTCAAGTAAGTTTTAAATTTCGATTCAATAATTCTTTATTTCTATTGATTTATTAGTTCAAGAAAATTGAAGGGAATAATAAGTTATCTCGACTTATTTATGCTTCTGTTTCAAATACAAAAGGCACCAAAAGAAAGGGACAAAGCTCACAAGAGAATACCCATGCTCGAAACTCACAAGAATTGAATTTTTTCCCACCACCGCAGTATCCGACTAGCTATCCTCTTCAAACTCCATCATTTGGAACTCAATTTGGGGCAAATCAATCGCATTTGCAATATCCAATTCAAGTGGTATATGCATTTTTTTTCTAAGTAACTTTTATAAATACTGATCATTTTATAAATTTTATTTTTTTTTATATGCAAATATAGGGACTCAATAGAAATACCTACATGGATGGTCAAATGAACTTATTCACTTATCCATTTGAGGATCGTCGTTCTTCACAAGTATAATAACTATCTTGTTTTTTTTAAAAAACAACAAAGTAATTAGATTAATCTCCTTATGAGCTAATCTGATTATTCAATATTTTATTGGCTTATTTCCAAAGCTTGCCATCTTTTTATGATTTTTTTTTTTGCGGGGCAATTGATTGTGTTATTTGATGTCAATATGTAGTGTAGTTCCAAATGCATCTCTACAAAGTGGGAGTGAAATTGTATCAGTGCAGTATTAAAGTTAGCACATTTCTTTTTATTTGAATGTTAAACTGAAATGATTGTCACTTGCCACTTGAAGCATTTTGATAATTAATACTCTCATATGTTTCTGGTTTTCATAATTTGTTTCAAATGAAATTTCATTATAAGAATTCTACCGTTTTCAAAGGACATTTTTTTTTATATTTTTTTAATTGGTTTTTATTTCTTACTTTGGAAAAGTTATCAACACTCAAATATATCAACACTAAATTTAAAATTTTCAAGTTCTCCTAAAAAAAATGCAAGTCTGCAAGTTCATACCAGTAAGAAATGAACATTCAAGATGACCATACTCCACACATTCAAATATTACTTAAAAACATAAAAAAGAACTCAAATTCTTATTATTATTTCAATACAAGTACAACAAGAAATATATGATATTTACAAACTCTTTATATTTCTCCAATACTAAATATAGTTACAAATGAAAATCCAAACACTAAAGAAGAAAGCCCAACCCCAGCTACAACATTCTTGTATTGCGGTTCTTAGTCCGACGAGAGATCCCAAACACTCTTTGCTTGCCGCAAAAAGAGTTGTTTCGACTACACAAAACTACAAAACTCAAAGAAATGCTCTATTTATCTTTTAGAAAATGATAGATATGAAATTATTAATTATGCCACCAAGACTCAGAAACCACATATTTTTCTCAACATTTTTTTATCAATACCATCAACAAATATAATTGAGGTCCAATATGTTTTAGAATGGCCTGATGGTATATGAATTTTTTTCAAAGAAATAACATCATCGAAAAATGAAAAAAACGCTAGGAGGGAGGAAGACATTAAATTTTAATAGGGCTTTAAATATTTGACAACTTATAGGTAGCATAGAGAAACACAAAAAGTGAAAGCAAATGGAAATACATTGAAATCTTCTCGCTACTATGTTGTTCGGAGAATCGCTTCGGATTGACATAAATCCACCATCATATTTGCTCCTACATATTAGAATCTTTCTAATTTGCTATTAAGATCGTAGCCACAAAAGAGTTCCATTTGCAAATCCTCCGCTTTTGCACTCTAATATGAAGCTTGGAAATTGTGATGTGTACATCGGGTTTCATGGTGAAATCTTGATTTGTTACCATGGTGGTGGTTGTTGCGGAGGGGAAAGCAAATGAGTCGCGATGAGTCACTACGAGTCAACCTCTTCAACTCCATTAGAAAGGAAAAAATATTATTAAAGAAGCTTTCTCTTTCTCATTCTCAAAAAAAAAAAAAAAAAAGAAGGCTGGTTTTCGTATTTTAAGAGAAGATTTCGAGTTGAAAGTTCAAAAATGTAGTAGAAAAGGAAATAATTGTGTTTAAATTTGAGGGTTTCAATTTTTGAATTCAAAGCTGAAAAATATTAAGGGGGAAATTTTGAGATTGAGGGAAATTAGAACAAACCATGATTGAGGAAAAGATCAGATCTGCAAGCCAAAAATGAAGGAATAGTCATTTTGCCAACTTCACCACGTGTCAATATATGTATGAATTAGGGTAGTACCGGAAGAGGTAGCATCAAATTTGCCCTCTACTAGCTCGGTAACACATCATTTAACCATTTGAGCTACATCTGAATCTCAAATATTGAAAATATTTAGGGCATATGTTTGAGAGCACTTCTGCAAAAGTCCATTTTAAAATATTTTTCTTAGTAAGTGACCTTTAAAAAATTCTCTAATTTCGACTTTTCTAGAATTAAGTTCATGTTTGAGAGTATTTATGCAAAAGTCAATTCAGAAAATGGACTTCTTAATAAGCGACTTTTCAAAAAGCCTCCAATTCTGACTTGTCTAGAATGGACTTTTAGATGAGTGACTTATCCAAAAGTCCATTTTAAATTAACCATCAAACATCAATTATTATTGAAACGGACTTTTAGATCAAAAGCCCATCTCAAAAGTAGTGTTCTAAAAAGTGCTAGGCGCTAGTGAGATGGCAGACTGGGGCCTAGCGCCTAAGTAGAGCCTGGGCGGGGTTAAACAGGACCTAGGCGGGTTAAGTAGGGCCTAATCGGAAAAATTGTAGGCGGACAATGTGAGTCTAGCGCCTAGGCGAGGACTAATCGAGGCTAGAAGAGAATTTTTAGAATAGTGCTCAAAAGTGCTCCCAAACAAGCATTAACTTTCTGGAGGTGTCACTTATCCAAAAGTCTATTATATAATAATAATTACCAAACACTTATTACTATGAAAATGAATTTTTAGATCTAAGAGCACATTTGAAAAGTGCTCCGAAACAAAGCACTTAGTTGCACGTTATCTTAAAAACAAAAAGAGAAAATACTTTTAATCTCACTAAGCTTGTCGATGGGCCAAGGCCTGAGAGAGTTTGTTGGCTGTTTCTTTTAGGTTCCTCGATTATTGGACCACTCATCTTGAGTCGTATTCATGTTGTCAAAATTGGGCCTATTGGTTAGCCCATGGGCGACTCTCTACCCAAATACAATAGTGAACGCCTTTGAAAATATTTGTGAAACAGAAGGTTCCTTATGAAAATGTTCGTGGTACATATTGAATTTTAATATTTATTGAATTTTAATATTCATAAAATTATCGTGCAAAAATGAAATATAGTCTACACCTATACCATATCAGTATGTTGCCCACAGTCAACACACACATATACATATATACACACACACACACACACACACACACACACACACACACACACACACACACATATATATATATATATATATATAACCTTTCTAAAATTGTTTTTCCGCCTAAACACTATTTCTAAAAAAATTATTTTTGGCTAATTTTGTTGTTGATGATCGATTATATGGATTTCCGAAAGTGGAATGTTTGACCTCTTTGTTGCAGATTTTTGTTGCCATAATTTTTTATTATCGATGTTCATAGAATGCCAAATATACTTGGAATGTTTGAACTTTTGTTGCCTTTTTTTGTCGCTGAATTATGGGTAATTATAGATGTGCAAAGAATTTTTTTAGTAAAACGAATTAATAATTTATGAATTCGAATTTTTGAATCTAATTAAATCAGTGAATGAATCTAAATTCTATACTGGATTTATCTAACAATTGGAATGTAAAATTTCTGAATTGTTTTTTGCTATCTTAAAGTATATTACTCTATTTAAAAATATTTTTTAAATCCGAAAAAATCTTTAAAATTATATAACTTTTTTTACAATAATTCTGCATACTAAAAGTCTGTCCGAAAAATCTTTAAAAATCATACTACTTTATTTAATCTTATTACAAAAAAAATCAGCAGAATTAAAATCTGTTAAAAAAGGAAGTTTTTGTCCTATAAATATTAGATTCATATGCTCAACTATTTTTGCACATTCATTCATTCAAGTATCTGCAAAATTAAAAGCACATACATATACTTAATTCCCTTCATACATTCATTGTCATACAAATTAAAATGGCCCCCATCTTTAGCTTCATACGCGATGTTAACAACATCAAAACTCTATGGGCAATGCAATTGAGGCTCGTGCGAATGTACGAGAAACCATCCTTCAACGATAACAAGCAAATATCGAGTCTTAAGTGCATTTTTCACGATGCGGTAATATATTATATATTTATATTTTTGTTTCAATGCTTTTTCGATACTAATTATTATTTGCTGAAAATTGTATTTCATATAACTTCTTTTATTATTTAATAATTTGTTCTCCATCACAGGGTGACCGAATTCGCGGTACAGTTAGAAAGTTTCAAATTCCAAATTTTAAAAGAACTCTTAAAGAAGGGCATGTGTATGTCCTCAAATATTTTATTGTGGAGAAAGAAACCGATAAGTACAAAACAAAGTGCTACAAAATTGAAGATTCTTTTCTACGAAAAGACACATGTGTTCAAATATTTGACGAAACATTTCCAAGATTCATGTACAATTTTACGAAGTTTAGTGAACTGGCCGACAAGGAGAAAGTTGATGACACTATGTGGATTAGTATACACAAAATTCATACATTATTATAAATATGTTTTAATTTTTTTAATATACTAATATTTCGAAAACGTCTTTTTTAGACATCATTTGTAAGGTTATTTCAATACATTCTGCACAAAACAAGGATATAAATGGTCGGCTTACGGGTTTCTGGATTTAACGTTGGAAGATCTAGAGTAAGATAATATATATGATATTACAACCTATGTATATTTTGTTAATTTATGTATGTATGTATATTTCTAATTATTTTAATTTTGCAGAAAAATCGCCTAACATGCACACTTTGGGAGAATTATACGGAGCAGATTTTGCCTCACTTGGAGCAACAAGTTTTTGAGCTGGTTATGATTATTCTACAAATGAGTCGAGCAAAGATTTTTATAGGTGGTAAATATAAATTTAATTTTCTGTATATATTTTGGTTATTAATATTTTATTATTATTTATTATTTATTACTTGATTTGTTATTAGAATTTAATAATTTTATATTTTTTCAATATTCATAAGATCAAGTGAATGTATCCAATAGCTTTTATGTTACAATGCTTGTGAATGAAAAAGTGCGTATTAGTTTTAATATTTTGTGAATTCAGAATTTTTAATATATAAATTATATTACTTCACATATTTTTATCTAAATTAGGATTATGAACAACAACAATCCTACATATTCCATTAGCCATGTGAGTTTGCCCTCTGAACGGACGACCCGAGATGAGCTTGAAGCTCCGCACGCATCCGTAAAAACTGTGGATTATTTGTATGACAGTGAGAAGGTAATTATTTTATTTAATCTCTTTAATCAATTCATGTAATAAAATAGTAAATATTTATTATTTTATTAATTCTGTTCTAATTTGTTAATTCAATATATAGGCTGCCATCTTTTGGATTTGTGCAAGAGTGATATCAATTTCGGATGAGTGGTGGTATCTTGCTTGCACTCATTGTACGAAAAAAGTGCACCCGACAGTCAATAATTTCTTCTATGCGAAGTGTGACTCGTTGTTTGAAACTGGGATTTTGAGGTAACATTTTAATATTATTTATACTTATGTTATATTTATTATATTTATATTTATATTTTATTTTAATATTGTTTGTTTTGATAATATTGTTTTCGAATTTTACTTGTGCAAGTATATGGCACATATTCAAGTTGTTGATGAAACCGCTAGAGCCACTTTGCTTTTTTGGGATAGGGATTTGGAAAAATTAATCAGGAAGTCATGTTCAGATTTGAGGGAGGAGCATCTTGAGGTATAATTTAATTTTCTAAGTTTAATTATTTATCTTATCATTTATTTATTGTATACAATTTTTTTAAAATTTATTTAAATTATTAATATTTTATTTTATTTTATCAAACATTGTAGCGTGGAGGCGATGGGTTACCCACGGAGCTATATTGTTTCATTAATAAAAACTTCTTTTTAAAGTTCAGATAAAATCCGAATAGCTACATAATTACTCCGGAATGTTTTCCGTTGCTAATCTCTCAGCAAATCCAGATCTAATCTGGAAATATTGAGTAATGAATCTTGAGAGTTAAGTACCTTTTTTTGTTTATTTTTTCGATATTATTATTAATGACGAATAATTAAAATTTATTAAAGTAATATGGAATGTACATGAATCCGATTTTTTGTCGAGGTTGTAATCGAATGATATTTGTGACGACAAGGTTTTATTTGTGATCAAGTAATAATATTTTTATTAAATTATCAAAAGTGAAGAATTATTGAATAGTTATTCTTTTTTTGTAGGAAGAATCTTCCTCGAAATCCAAGGTCAATACTCCCACCAAGAACCTTAAAAAGAGGTTCTCTACGTCTGAATCTCCTCTTTGCAAATGTAGATTGAATGAAGATTTCTCATCATCAACAACGTCGATGAAGATGAAAAGTGTCATAAAGATTGAAGATGAAAAGAGAGATGGGGAATGATTTTATGTTTTTTGGACAAATTTTTCATGAGTTTTGGACAATATTGCCACTTAGTTTATTTGGACTGTTTTAGATTCTATTAAGTATGTGGGTGTTTTCTTTTTACTATTTTGGAACAATGATTTCTGATTGGTTTATTGAGTTTGTCACCCAACCATGAATATATTTTGGAATTTATATCTATGAATTTGAATTGTTTTTTTTATTTATGTTTTGTTTTATTAAGTAGTTTCAGTTATTGTCTTCTGAGCATTCTATTATTTTTTAGGTTCTTTTACCCTTTAATAAAGTTTCAGGTAATTTTTATTATGTAAAGATATGAAGTTTGATATTTATTTACTATTAAATAGATTGATTTTTAATTCTTAATGATCATAAAAATGTTTCAGGTTTCTAAAGAATGTTAAGTGAGGCAAGCGCAAAGAAAGCGTCCGTGGGAATTTATTTAGCTAGTATTCTCCTTTCATTTTTTTTCGACTCTGTATTAGTTGATAGAATGTTTTAGTTAGGTATTTGTATTTTTTTAGAATTTTATTTGTAATACTTTGTAATTATAAATATTTTTCCGACTCTGTATTAGTCGATAAAATGTTTGGTATTTGTATTTTTTCAAAAATTTATTTGTAAAATGCTTTGTAATTATAAATCTGAAAATTAATTAATGTAATTGAAATACATTGTAATTTTTTCTTTCAAGTATCTGAATTATTTTTACCTAAATGCAAATACTTCTATAATGTACCATTCTAAAAATTAACTAATGAAATTTTCAGACATTGACAATATGTATATTGCAAAGTCTTTTTCTTGTAGTTTTTATTGTATTTTTAAAATTAAACACATACCTCTATCAACTTCAATAAAAATTACTTAAAAATTATTTCAAGATACATATAATAGTAGTGAAACTGTATACATAAATGGAGACTCTTTTAACCAATAGGATTCCACTACAATCGTGTTGTAGGGTCAAGTAGTATTTATTTTGAGCCACTTTACAATAATTAAACAAATATATCTATAAGTTGTCAATAAAAAATTGAACAATTCATAAAAAATTAACAATTATAACCAACAGGATTCCAATACACTTTTAGTATACGGTCAAGTGATTTTTTTATATTGAGTTGTCTTTATATTTTTCTTATCATGAAAACTCTGTAAATGAAAAACATACTTTAGAAGGAGGGAATTATCATAATATAGATGAACAAAAATTTGAACAAACAGGCTAGTGTCAATTAAAAATAGCAGATAAACTGGAAGCATGTAAAACGATCATCCATTTCGGATAAGGGAACCTCTTTTCTACCCACTTTTTCAAACACACTACTTGTTTACCCGCAATGACCGTATACTAAAAATATACTTGGAGAAGCATTGTCGCTGGTAGGGATACTCTTCGTAGGGGACTTTGTTGGAACATTGGAATGGAGAGAGTGCGTATTTGGAAGGATCTTTGGATTCTGGACCAATCAAACTTCTTGCCCACATCACCAAACTTCAGTTGGCCTGAAGATGCAAAGGTGGCCGAATTAATGGATAATAATATTCATGCATGGAATTATGCCACTTTAGAGGAAATCTTCCACCCACATCTTGTCAGATCGATTTGTGCGATCCCTATCCGACGGTCCAACAAGCCCAATAAATTGGTTTGACACTATACAAAAGACGGCATTTATCGAGTGAAATCCGGCTACAAGGTAGCAAAAGCGGCGGAGGAGGCAAATGAAAACACGCCGTCATCTTTCGGGATGAATAGGCGGCTTTTGAAATGGCTAAGGAAACTCGATCTCTCTCCAAAGATTCAGGTGTTTTTGTGGAAATGTATACATGATATTATCCCCACCAAAACCGAACTAGCTAAACGAGGAGTGTCGACTGACCCCAGTTGTAGGGGCGGAGCTAGACGTATATAATTTAGAGGGGGCTAAGTAATTTTTTTGGGGGAGGGGCTAAATCAATAAAAAAATAATTATCTAGTATTAAAAATTAATATTTTAAAAATAAATACACAAAATAATTATTAATTTTCAAAAAAATTGCCCTTGCCCAGCTGTTCGAGATGCAGAGCCGAAAACGAAGATACAAAGCACGCTCTTCGTGATTGTCCTTGGGCTTTATTTCTGTGGGAGGCATGTCTGTTGAGGGTAAATTTCACAACAATGGATAATCGGGGCTCGATTGGGGACTGGATCCAATCTATGTCGAAGGTGGAGGATATAGATGCCCCGGAAATATTTGCATCAACATTATGGATTGCTTGGTATGCATGCAAGAAATTTACATACATCCCAACATAAAACCGTGGAACATTCCTGGTGCATTAATAAGGCCACTCAATATTTGAAGGAGTGGAAGGTGGCAAAGGATGGTCTGCATATTCAGGTACAGCACAATCTATAAACGGGTTCGGATTATATTTTTCATTTTTAACACTTAATGATTAAATTTAACTAATTTAATTAAGTAATAGGTCAAATTATTATTAATAACTTTGAGTATACTTAATAAGTTAAAATTTTATTAATTGATAAATTAGTAACAGTTCGGATTTTCAATGTCTAATTACTTTTAAAATTAATATAAAAAAACCCAATAAATCACATTAAACTCAACTAGACAAACAAATCATACCCTAGCCCCAATTTGGTTGGTTTCAATAAATCAAAGTGAAAAGTACACAAATTCCAACATATCAAGGATAAGAATAAACAAATTTTCAAATTCATTTTTGAAATAAAAAAAAGAAAAATTCCTAATCAAAAAATTTGATCTGAAGTCTAATCTTTTTATACTGATCTTGAAATTAATCCTTGGGCAATGTACATTAACCATTGTGTAACCCAAATACGTGAGGAATTGTACTAGAACACTACAAATTGAAGCAAAATATGGAAAAATCTCATTATTTCATACCAGAAATTTTAACAATAATCTCATTTTTCATACCAATTTTGGAGTTAATCCTTGTCCAATACAAAATAATGCTTGGGGTACTTCAAATTCGTATGGAACTGAACTAAAACAACACGAAATGATGCATAATCTAATTTTTATTTTTATTTTTGAATGAATTAGGGTTTGAATGAGTATTTGGGCAAGAACTTGGAAAATTTGGGAGAAAATGGTTTGATTGACCTACTAATTAGGATTCACCCCTTTTTTACCTACTCGAACAGGTAAATTATTTGTTTTTAATAACGGCAGACTAACAGTTGATAGTAGGATTGATCAAAATAGAATACGTTAGATACCAAAATTGATTAAGTTAAAACAATGAGTACTAAAAACAAAAAAAGTGATCGATAAAGTTTAGGTACCAAAAGTTAAATTATCCCATTTTTCATCATTTGAACTGTAATAATTGCATAACACATAAAAGTTTTCACATATATAATACTAAAAGTGATAACATATATATATGACATCAAATTGAAACATCTTTGATCGTCTCATAGAATTAAAATAAAAAGAATCCTCGATCCTAAATAAGAACCAAAGTACTCAAGAAATATATACCGAGCGCAACGTACACCAAAGTTTACAACTATTTAAAAGCAATCAAATCATGCCTTTAAATTTACATCTATGAATGAAAAAATGACTTAATCAACCCTAAAATGAGACTACGCTATTCTTTATTCACGGGTGTAGGTTCAAATCGAAATCTGGGTGGGGTGCATGGGCTGATGCGACGTCGTCTGAAGACACCCCGTTTCTCCCGGCGCTCGGACTGCCGTTGGGGGAGATTTTGGAGCTTTTATTAATGGCTCTTTCGATTTTTCCTTCGTAGTGCTTCCGCTTATGGCCGCCGAGAGCTGCACCGCTCGGAAAACACTTGTGGCAAATTTCGCACTCGAATACCCTACCGCCGCTAGGGTCCAAAGCGTTGTTGACATGAGTTGCGGCGGCGGTGGTTGTAGGCTTGGGGCGGTGGGCGGTTTTGTGGCCGCCAAGTGCTTGGTGTGATCGGAAAGTCTTACCGCACACGTCACACTTGTGAGGAGAATTCTCGGGAGAAGAATCTTCAACTTTCTTGATAGTGTCCGATGCGGTGGTTGCGAGAGGGTAATCTGCAGCGGCGGCGGGGCTTGCGAGAGGTGATTTTTGTTGTTTCACGTCTACAACATTGGAAAAATCAGTTACAGCAGCGACTGGCTTATTCTGGCCATTGATTTCAGCGGAGGAGGGACTAGATGTTTCGGATGACGAGACACAAAAACCTCCACGACTGAGACCGAGCAATAAAAGACCCTCAGCCGCACAATTTTCATCTTCCTCATAATTGCGCGGTGGAAGAACAGGTGTTGGCGCAAACTTCTTGGAGTTGATCATACTTTCAGGAAGATCCATATATATTTTCAGCGTGTTGCTTACGTGAAAGGCAGAAAAACACAAATAAAAAGAGGGTTAATTATAACCTGAAATTTTTGGTGAAGAATGATCGATATATATAGAGAGAGCGAGACCCTAATTTGTAATTGTTTTAGGAATTGGAGAAGATGAATTTGAGTGGTATTTGGAGTAGGAGTGTGAACTGACTGATCAATATGAATAAGGAAAGTAGATATAAATATTTCGGTGCCCTAGAGTGACAGAGAATGCAGTTGATTATTGCTAGTATGTGTGAGGAATATAATGATTGTGAAAGTGTGTACGTACGTGTACGATTTGTGAAGTGATGAGAGATTAAAGTGTGGGGTGTTATATATATAGAGATAGATATGTAATCTATTATTAATTCTATTTTTATAAGGATTTGGAGAATATAAAAATTGTTGATTGCTAGTGGGAGTGGGTGTACTTTAGAACTGATATCAATAAGGAAAGTAATTCAATATATAGGTTATATTTCATGCGTGAGAGTACTGAGAGAGATATATTCTAGAGAGATAATTCATGCTACACGGTTTAGTTAACTAAATAATTTTGGAAAATGAGAAATTAGAAATAGATAGAACTTTCCATCCTATATATGATGAGTAGCTTATCAATAACTTTCCATCTTTAAACACTGGTATTAATAGGAACCTTTGGACCAATTAATTATGACGGATTCCCATTAAAAACAAACGTACTTTATTTTTTCCATATCTTAATTACTCCATCCAGTTCACAATAAATAAGTGATGTCTTGGTGGATAAAAATTCATTTAGTAAAATATTCAAGGGTAATGATTAAATATTTTTCTTAAATTATATACCTATTAATCCGTTTAGTAAATTTTTTACCATGTATCATTTTCCAACTCACATTAATTAAGTGTATATAGGTTATTTAATTTGACTCTTTCCTAAATATTTGTGTATTTTACTTAAACAACACTTACTGTGAACTAGAGAAAGTAACAATTTAAACATTTTCAAGATCTTCACCAATGAAAATACCGAACTTTTACTCAAAGCCCAGTTAAGCATTCAATGACATTTGAAGTTTTGTTTCATGAGAATCTACTAATTCTAATGGACAGTCTTATCTTCTTTTTTTTACACATTATAGAAAATCATGAAAGTGCGTGTAAGCGAAAACTATCCTAAGAATTACATGAAGGTCCTTTTTTAAAGTTTGCATATTATTAAAATTTCAATACTGTAAATTTTGAAGAATGTAACATTGAGTGTGAATTAATTAAGTTGAACAAATTACTAAAATATAAATGAAAGTCTATAAATTACCGATTTTTAAGTAATGTTATTAAAAATGATAGATAAGACACGAAAATATAAATGAAAGCCTATAAATTACATGTAAAGATATTATACAACTAAATAAACCACAATCTTACTAAATTTCATCTACTCGAGTCGAGAGAACAATTTCTTGTCAAATGAGTTTTAATTAGGGGTGTGCACGGTACGGGACGGTTCGGAGATTTGGAAATCTTCAAAACCGTCCCGAAGTTCGGAGATTCCGAAAATAAATCTCCAGAATTGGACCATAGAAAAAAATCTCTGTCCCAAACCGTCCCGAACTTTTGGTACGGTTCGGGACGGAGATTCGGTTCTAATGGGACGGGATGGTACGGTTCGGTTTGGGACGGAGATTCGGAGATTAGCCATAAAACATACAAATTAGAAAAAAAAAAGAAAAAAATTAATATAAAACTCACCAAACGGATATACTTCTAGAGTTCTAGTATCTTTTTAGAGTAGTCTCAAAATAAAAACAAAACTATAATAGGTAGCACAATCCAAAATTCTAAACTTAATAACCTCTATAATACAATAATAGTCTGTTATATAGGCAATTGCATGTTCTTCTATTGACATAGAACAAATATAATTAACTAATAGTTTTTATAAATTAACATGAAATAAAAACTTGTAGAAATTTATAATCTCAATGCCTCATATACTTAACAACTTAATTAACATAATCAATAAAATTATAAATATAATTTTATGTGATATGGTAAAAAAATAAAATATGATCTTTTTTATATTGTTATAATATGATACTATTACTTGTTTCTCTTTTAAGTGCAATTTACTAATCATTTTTCTAATTTTAATTTCAAATAATTTACTCTATTATTAATATCAAAGTTTTTTAAAATTCTTAGTAGTTGCAGTATTATGGTTTTTTCAGAAATATGCTTTATAATCAATTTAATTTCAAATAGTTTGTAGTTAATTCAATATCAAAATAAAAATAAAATAGAAATAATGTATATGTAATTATATAAAATCTTTAAAATCGGTTCTAACTTCAGGTCCTCGGTTCGTAGTGGTTCTGTACGGTTCGATACGGTTCTCAGTACGGGTATTTGAAAAATCTCCAGAACCGTACCATAAATATTTTCGGTACGGTATGGTTCGGGGAAAGTAAAAAAATCAATGGATATTTTCGGTACGGTACGGTTCGGGGAAAGTCTTACACTCATGTACACGTAAAAAAAAAGTTTAAAAGAAACTAAAAAGAAAAGAACTCTTTAAGTCGTAACCCCATTCTTCAATCATTTGCGCCTTTCTCAACCCTTGAAAATTTTGTAAATTTAGTAGTTATATACAAAAAAATTACATTAATTTTGCTAAATTAAGTGGTTCCGGTAGAAGTCAGGTGAATGTCAAACAATATGGGGAGCAAAAAGGAAAAGTTGTCAAAAGCGAGTGGGGTATTTTCATAATTTAATAAAATATACTACATAATCATCTTTCTCAAGCATTACTGTTACATTTCTCAAACAAAAAAACATTACTGTTACAATATTTCAATAAAATATACATGACAATTAGGAATGAAAATAAGGTTACCCATCAAGGACTTCTGACATGGTCTGGCCTAGCCTATTTATTAAATGAGCCAGACCATGACCTTTTTTTTTTCCGAACAGTAGTATTTTATTAGAACAACTCAAAAAAACTGGAATTACAATTACAAACGTAGCCAACTGGCTATGAGCCGACGTGACTAGATAAAAGTCAAGCGGGGAATTGACAAGACCAATTCAGATCGACTCCACAAACTAAAAACTTCACACCCAAAACTAGAGATCACTCCCACGCTGGGAGACTTTAGCACTCCTTAATGGAGACTGTAATACACTAAAGAAAACCGAAACCGGGCACGAGCAACCACTACATACTACAGAACAGATAAAATTGATCCGCTTACGAGTTTCGCAAATCAACTAGGAAAAGAAAAGACAAACAAAAAGAAAACTACAACAATATATAGCTAAAAAACGAGAAAAAAAAAAAAAAAAAAAAAATGTCTCTCTCTCACCCAAATATACTGCTGCAGCCCATCGTCTACTCAGCTCCGAGACACCCGTGAAGCTCCAACCCGCTTTCACCCTGGAACGAAAATTTTGGCCACCTCCGGATGTCACTAGGGACCCCATCGTTGGCCCTCCAAAGATGAAGCATGGAGGGGGAGGGTGGCGGCTGAGATGGGGAGAGGGAGGGGGAAAAAGATTTTGGGTTAGGGTTTTTTTGTAGAGGGAAAGGAGAAAAAAAAGGGTTAGAGAGATGTTTTTTTGCCTGAAATGAAGAGTCTAGCTAGACCAAGACCTCTTAGCAAGCTTATTTATGTAAGTAGGCCAAACCGAGCTTTAAAAGTAGTCTTTCAAGCCTAATAGGCTGACCTATGCACGGCTTACAAATATAAGAAACACAATATATATTATATACTTTATTAATATTACTCTTACATTATATAATTAATTAATTATGATATAGATAAAATATATATTAAAACATACATGTATGGTTTTGTAAGCTTTTAATAGGCTACATGACTATTTATGCAAATAGATCGGGTTTGGGCTATCAAAAAGCCTACTATGTATAATAGGCCAAACTTAGGTTTAACATATGTAAATCAGGCTTAGACCGTACAACGAAAAGTCTAACTTGGTCTGACATATTTCTACCCCTAATCTATATATATAGGGGGGATCAAGTGAGACAATGTCTCTAAATGAGACACAATGGACTAATCTCAACCATTCCCCACTATTAATCAATGGGTATGATTTAAGGGATAAAAAATATATTAAAATATTAATTTAATCAACATAAGGGTAGTATGGTAAAATAACATAACAAAGTAGTTACAAACAAGGAATCAAATCTCTTTCTCTCTCATACATCTCCACACCCCCAATCTCACGTATTGTCTCTCCCCCACCCCATTCTCACGTCTCTCTCTCTCTCTCTCTCTCTCTCTCTCTCTCTCTCTAATTCCTCCATTAACGCTAATAAGAATAACTCTGAAGAACTCGAAAATTATAGTTCATGAAAATTACAAAGAATAGGCAAGAAAAATCGGTGCAATATTATAAAGAAATAATGAACAGTGAGTTCGAAACAGAATGATGAATTATCAGTCGTGGAAAAAATTCTATCGAACATCATCAATTGTGTAGTCATCGATGGAGAACTCGAAACTGACCATTAACATAAACTCTTAAAAAACTGTAATTTTCACGAATATGACATGATGCATAGATACTTATGACATGATGCATAGATACTTATGAAACGATGCATAGATCTGTAGGATATTACATATTCGAAAATATGCAACAAAAATCAACTAAATATGCATTATATGCAAACTATCTATGCAGCGTAAAAAAACTAATATGTAGTACAGTACACCCAACTATGCAAAACGTCATAAACTATGCAACAAAATCAACTGACTATTCATTCTTTAGAAACTATCTATGCAGTGTGGAATAACTAAATATGCAGTACATTATGTAACATCCAATTTTTATAATTTCCAAAAGCAACATCTCATTTTCATAACTAAATATACATTACATTGAACCTATTTATGCAGTGTAGAATAATGAAATATGCAGTACATTATATTCAATTATGTATTGTTTTCGTAAAACAGTGCCAACAAAACAACAAAATATGCATTATTTGATGTCTAATGATGCAGTAGAAGAACCCTAACTATACTGTAAAATAAAAATATTTGGAAAAAAAACTGCTTCCTTAAATTCCGCCACCAAATCCGGCAGTTTCAATCTCAGCCCATAAAACTCGCTGGGATCACTAATTTGAATTACAAAATTACAACATTACCCTTAAAATCAGCGGAAATTAGGATATAATTAAAAAAAACTGAATTAATCACATCCCTTCATTCTTTAAGATCAATGGGTAAGATGAGTCTACACTGTCTCACCTAAGGAGGGTGATCTCATTTGAACCAAGTCCTATATATATATATATATATATATATATATATATATATATACACATATATATATAAATAGAGACTATTCTTAGAATAGTAACTCATGGTTTTCCCGCCCATTATTCAGTTTCTAAAAAAAAGTAATAAAAATTCTTTTAAATATAAGTAATAAATATCTGTGGAAAAAATAAGAAGTCATAAATATTTGTGAATTATTTTTGGTATTCAACTTTCTTTCAATAAATCACTTTTTAAAATTATATAAAAAAATAAAGTTAATTAATTTAAGTTTCAAAATATGTGTGTGTACTGCATTAATTATTATATATATTTTTTTAAAAAAGTAATAACTTTTTCGTTTTAGATCCGTTTTTGACGTATATATATATATATATATATATATATATAATTAATCATCTTTTTTACGATCCGTATTTAAATCACTTTTTCATTTTAGATCCATTTTTGTAATGTGCTTTAAAAATTATGTATTCGAGCTATTGGACATCAATTTATATATTCATGTACTTGGTTATTTATGATATATGTATTGTTAAATGAGTTTATCCCATTTCTTCATCATTATATATAATTGTATTTAAGTTGATTAAATTCAATCAAAAATATATTTATATTAATTGAAGAAATATCTCAAACTATGTGTCCATATTATATATATATATATTAAATATATCCATACATAGAATTTGATATATTCATTTAAGAAGAAATTAAATTTTTTATATATATTTAATGTATTTTTTATTTATAATTTTAGTTTTTTCTCCATTTTTGTTCGTGTCAACTTTAGATTATATAGGTATTGCATATCGTGTCGGGTTACCTGTGTCATAAACATATCATGTTCATATCATGTATCTCGAACTGCGAACACGAAACACGACAAGATTGACGCCCCTAAAGATATATGAGAAAATTACACAAAATACCCCTGATTTTTAGAAAAAAAGATAAAAATACCCACCCATCACAAAAATACCCCACCCACTCCATCCCATGACAAAAATACCCTACCTTTGGTTTCACATCAGAGCTCGTCTCCTCAAACCACCATAACTAACAATCACGATCGAAAAAATGGTCGGTTGATCTCTCGTGTCTGCTGGACACATAACCTCCACCAATCTCATTTGAACCTCTGCTCTCTCACGGCAACTCGAACCACTGGAACTAATAATGTCGTAAAAGTTATATATCTCTTGCTCGATTCCCCTATTTGGTAAGCCCTAAATTCAGTTTGTCTAGTTTTTTCTTTCTTTCTGTTTCAATGGTTGATTTCAATGGTCCTTAGAAATTGTTGGTATTTAGCGTTTCTATTATCTCTGCGATTCTGAATTTTGAACATGAAAAGATGCAGCTCTGTAGTTATTTTGAACAATTCTAAATTTCTACTAACAAATATGGGTCAACATAATCCAACGATGTGGTCGGACATTTTGATCCCTGACTGTAATATTCAGTTCAATTAATTTTGAGGTCCTTTGAAGATTTTGAAAATTTAGGCACTTCATTTGGTGTTAAGGAAGCCTCATTACACGTACTCACAAACTAAAGTATGTTTACTTGTTTTCATGAATACATATTTCACAGTTATTGAGTTTAATCTTTGTATACTTTGGTATAAGCTTAGTTGTTTGGATATTGCTATTTTACTGCAGATAGTTACTTTACCTTAGTGTTATTCAATGTAGTTACTTATGTTGTGGTTCATAATTTCTTCAAATATTTTTTGCTAAAGCCTTTGGGGAGAGTAGATAGATGAAAACTTGGGATTCAATAGCTCATCGAATTTGCTGAGTGGATCCCGCTTCACGAACCCGCCCTGCTTTCCTTCTTTCTCTCTCTCTTGCCTGTCTCGCAGGATGAATATGTTTTCCTTCAGCGATTTGGATTCCTGGTTTTCTTCTTTTTGTGTTGAATGCAAATTTGAATGATTTGTTGATTTTGTGTTGCTCATGCATATTTTTATGTGTTCTTTTATTATTTTGTGATTTGAAGTTTTTCGTTTGTTTCGATGTTGTTTCGAAGTTGTTTCTTTTATGTTTCTTTTGTTCTTTTATGTATTTTCCATTTATTTTGTTTTTTTATTGTTTTTGATTTGCTGTGTTATCCATCTGACTGTGTATCTTTTTTTTATTTCTTTTATAGTGAATGTGGGATTTTTTGTTGCTTGTTATGCCAAGCACTTTATTGTTGGGAAGGCTATGGACGTCGAAGCGTTCGAGATAGAGAATGAACAAGCAAGGCTCAGTCATCTGCTTCACAATCATGCTAAGTTGAAGCTACAAAATGGTGATGACGATGACAACGACATTGAGATTCTACCTCCACTTCCTAATGATATTAGAGAATTGTTGTTACGTAAATCTTTAATGATGATGTAATCAGTTGAAACATGTAAGAAACAATTGTGAAACAGGGGATCATGTGATAAAAGTTTGTAGTAAATTAGCACAGTCTAATGAGTCGCGTGTTTTGGAGTGAGCTTGTATGCATTCGAAACTCAAAAATGTTGAAACTTTTAATAACTCATATTTAAACTCAATTCAATCTTAGACTCAGTCGTAGAACCATTAATTCTATTAATTAACTTATTTTATAACTTTTGGAAAATATTATTAAAAAGAAACACTATTAGAAATATATTTTTAATTAACAAAAATATATCTTATATCCTAGAATCTGAGGGAGTAATTGTTAACCCAAGGATGAGTAACTGATGAAAGCAAAACCTGATTTACATGGGTTTTTTTCAGTTTTCACGTGAATAAACTCAACATGTTGATGAAATTAAAGAAAGTAGCAAGATGTAGTGATCATAAGCACAATTGAGCAAAATATAAGCAGGGTTACAAATGATAACAAACTAGTGTATCTGAAAAATTAAATCAATATGTATTGTACATCCATCTCCTGGGAAGATACTTTACTTAATTTATTAGAGACTCAAAAAGTTTGCAGATAGCATAAATCTTTATTCCAAAGCTAAAGTAAACGGAAATATTCACCAACTCCCTAGAACAAAGTTGGTATACTCTTTATTTTCTTCCCATTGTCCATTGTGGCATACCACCTGAGATTTTCTCCATGCAACTGTGGAATTCAATGAAAAGTTGGTTAAGTGAAAGATATAAGAAACATAAATAAAACATGTATGAAACAACAAAGAAACAACAAACATGTTTGAAACAACAAAGAAACCAACGCAAAAAATCAGTGGAAAATGGGTATTTTTGTCAAAAATCAACGAAAAATGAGTATTTTTATCCAAAATCAGCGAAAAATGGGTATTTTGCAGGGATTGTGTATGGAAAATGGGATACTCATGTCCTTTTCCCAAGATATATTTCAAGAAGGGACAACAATTTTATCCATTTTATGAGTCAGAAGTTTTTCTTAATTCTTACATTGAAATAACTGCTCCATCAACTGAAATTATTATTATTATACACACACATGTTGTTCACTTGGTTTTATACCATTGATTTGAGCTTCCTAGACTTGAGTTTTGTGTTGTTTTTTAGTATTTTGAGTCATTTTTGTTATATCTCATAGGTTAGACATTAATTTCCGTTGTTTCGAGTCATTTGAGTGGCCAAAACCATATTGTAGGCCGAGTATATCAAGGGCATTGATATCAAGAAACGTCCAAACGCGTCTAGAATTTCCAGCACTGACAGGGTTTAGTATTTTGGCCATAACTCTCTCCACAAAATTGATATTGAGCTGATTCAAGTGGCTACGGAAAGTTAACAGATAGGGCTACAACTCCTATGAAGACACAAAAGGAAAATTAGGACATTTGGATGAAATGCAGGCTAAAACTAAGCGCTTGCAGCGCGAGGCGAAAATACAAGCGTGGCCAAATTTTGGATGAAGCGCTGCAGCGCCGGGTGTGTTATGTGCGCTGCAGCGCCCATTTTTGAGCGCTACAGCGCCGTGGGCAGATAAAATAATAAAAGTCCGATTTTCAGATCTAAAAACAGGGGACTATAAATAGATACATGGGAGGCGTGAACTAGGGCATGGAGGACACTTGGGGATGAAAACCAACACCACCAATACACAAGGAAAGAGTTGGGGAAGAAGATTGAAGACATTTATCATCTAGAAATAGATAAGATTCTTCTTTAATCTCTTTAATTCCTTCTTTGTTGTTTCTTGTATATCATTTGAGATGCATTCTCATTTGATTATGGGTATTTGTATTTTCATCATGAGCTAAACTTTATAATTTTAGAGGGATGATGTAATCTATGTTTGAACTTATGTTTTGATATTATGGTTTGCCAATCTAGATTTCCCAATTTATTTTTGCTATTTGGATCTATTGCTTCTAAATTACTTGATCAATAATCTAGAGTATTTGGTGTATTTGATTTGACACTTGAGAGAGGTAATTGAATACATGACCTTGAAATAACATAACCTAGGATTTCATAGAATTGAGAGATTTGTGAATCCTTTGAAGTCATTTATTAAGATTCATAGTTTTTGTTGAGATTGTATTTGGTGATTTTTATAGAGATATTGATTTCCCAATTGTGATCTAAAATCATTTGGTACTCGAGAGAGGAAATGATTATTGTAGAAATCTTGACTTATAAATTGGTAATTTGTGATTGATAAACCATATTGATAACATAAGGGAAAACTAGATTCATCACACCTCTAGAATTCATTCTCCCATAGATTTAGATGTTTATATTTTGATTAGTTACATCTAGTTATTTTTATTTATAAATTGAGAAATCCACCTATTATTGATCTGTCAAATATAGCATAGGTAATTTATACTTGGTACTTATACACGCATTCCCTGTGGATACGACAACCCTACTCATATCACTATATTAAAACTTGACACTGTAGACTTGCGGTAAGAAAAATCTCTAACAAGTTTTTGGCGCCGTTGCCGGGGAATATGTTTTGTGTGATATCAAGGTTGATTGCCTAGTTGTAATTTGACTATTTTTTTGTTTCGTTCTTTTATTGTTTTAATTTTGTGTAATTTGTTTTTTAGGCACATCGTTGGATGGATATATAATGTACGCATATACGTGGCCAACCGATGATGCTATTGGGATTTTTGGAAGTCAAAGTGTGAACAATATTGTTCCTTATTATCCACCTCAAGAAAATGTATGGGCCCAAAATATGGCAAATCATGAAACCTTTCATCATCCACAAGAACAATTGTCTAGCTTGGAAGAAACACTTTATCAATTTCTAGATGATTGTGAGGCAAGAAGACGACAAGATGAGATAAAACGTCGGTCCAAGTTGGAAGAAACTCTTGCTGAGTTTATCGAAGAGTGTACGATAAGAAATCGAGAAAGTGATGATAGATTACTACAAACCGAGGCAAGCATTCAACAAATTGAGATTACATGTCAAAATATGTCAAAGTTACTCCAACAAATGATTGACCAGCTTAATAATGAAGAGTCGTCATCATTCTTGGGACCTGGTGAAATAGAAAATCATGAACATGAATTGCCCATTATGAAAAAGGTGGACATCCTTCAAAATTTGGAGGAGACTTTTGAAGAGTGCAATCCGATCTTACAAGAGGAGGAGCCACACCAAATTAACTCAGGGAGTATCTGTATCTCTCACTCAATTGAAAATCCTCATATTGACAAAAATATGTGCACTCTAGATGTAAGCTTCAATACAAATGTATCAAATTTTAAGAAGCATACACTTTGAAGGAACAATGTTTAAAAATGGTGATCAATTCACATGTTCTACAGATTTCATGATATTTAATGTGAGTAAAGATAGAAATATCTTTACTATGATTGATAAACCATTTTTCATCATTAGAAACACATTTTTTGATTTCCAAAAGACCATCAACATTCTGATCCTTAATCATCCACGTCTTATATACACTAAAAGATCGCTTATACTGTTGGAAAATACAAAAGCGTGGCATGATCGACACTTGTCTTTGGATCCCAGTTGAGTAAAACAAAAGTCTGGCTAAAGACTTTAAATTTAGCACTTCTTTGGAGGCAACCCAAGCTCATTTTACTTGCTTCATAGTTAGATTAATTAGAATGTTTGTGTTTTATTAGTAGTAGTCATGTTGCATCTCACCCCTATCCCTCTTGCATGCTTATTACGCGATTCTTGTGAAATTATGTGCAAAACATGCTTATTGTGATAGAATTTGGATTGCTATTGAAATTTTGGGCATAATTGGTTATATAAATTGCCTCCACATCCTTATTCTCTATCTATGCTCACCATGTATTTCATAAAATGCCTTAATGAGAAATTTAACACTTCTGCATACCCTTCTTGGTTTATTGTTGGGAGTTCACATATTGATTACAATTATATGACATTAATGTCTCTCCCATGGTCTTCATATGATATTTTGGTACTTTACCCCATTGCTCGTTTCCACGTTTGGTTTTGTTTGACAGGTTGGTATTGTGCCTCCTAAATCATAGAAAGGAAAGGAAAAATCCATCGACCCTATGGAGTGCTACCAATTGGCCATGTTGTTTCTCTTTCACCCCATGATTCCGACGAGGAGTTGCACCTCTTCCATTGAGGACAATGGTTATATTAAGTTTGGGGGAGTGGTAATACCTTTTTCAGTTTCAGTTTGTGATCCTACTATCTTCGTGTTTTTTTTTGTCTTGTATATTTGCTTTGAGTTGAGTCGAGTAGAGTCGTTTGTTGAACTGTAAAATTGCATGACTAAGTGAATTTGTCGAATATGAGTTAAACGGTCAAAAGAGCATGTGTTTGAGCAGCGATCTATGTTTCGTTCCATTAATTCCATCTACATGCATAATTCGGTTGATTTATTTGAAAATGATTTTTGAAGTTGAGTGTTTCTTGTATGATCCCACCGGATTCTAGAACTTGTCTGATCACTAGCGAAATCCTAGGTGAAGTAATATTAAGGAAATGATTTAGGCCATCTTTGAACAAGCTAGAGCCAAATATGCCTACCTTTATATTATATATTTTTCACTAGTGTCCCTTTTGAGCCTGTTAAACTCGTTCTTTGGAAACAAATCTTATACCTTGAGCCTACATGTGAAAATCATAATTACTCATCACTCATACACACAAAATGTTGAAGGTTGAGGAGGGTATGATAAGTAGGGTATGTGTTCACTTGCATGAAGTTGCTGAGAAAAAGAAAATATGAACCCCCATGTGTAAAAATATGCAAAAGAATAAGTTTGGGGGTTTCGAAAAAAAAATCAGTGAGTTTAGGCTCATAAAAGGAGAACATTGGAGAATTCCAAAAGTGAAGGTAGTTATTTTGTTTGGCAATTGGTGATTTGAAGTGATAATTGTGTGTTTGGGTGAGTTGAGCCACTTAATCCTATATTTTCCTACCTTACCCTAAGCCCACATTACAAGCCTTGAAAGTCATATTGATCCTTGTGTTACATTAGCCTACATTAGTGGAGATTAGTGTGAATGATAAGCTTATGGAATCCGGTAAACATTATTTCTTGATAATTAGAAGTGGGTCATTTTGATAACACTTGATTGCATGAATCTATTTGAATAATGTAAACAGAATTGGCATGAACATTCAACTCATTTGATCACAATGTCAAAACACATGCTTGATTGATAGTGAAATGAGTAATGAGACAAATGATATTGGTTGTGAAGTTTGCAGTTTGTTTGCATTGTTGTGTCTTGTATTTTTCATTTTAGAGTTGTAATTGCTTGAGGACAAGCAATATTCTAAGTTTGGGGGTATTTGTTCACTTGGTTTTATACCATTGATTTGGGCTTCCTAGACTTGAGTTTTGTGTTGTTTTTGAGTATTTTGAGTCGTTTTTGTTACATCTCATTGGTTAGGCATTAATTTCCGTTGTTTCGAGTCATTTGAGTGGCCAAAACCATATTATGGGCCGAGTATATTGAGTCTAGAGTCATATTAATGAGTCACATATCAAAAGAAGCAAGGATGATCAAACAAGAAGGGGATTGATATCAAGAAACGTCCAAACGCGTCTAGAATTTCCAGCACTGGCAGGGTTTAGTATTTTGGCCATAACTCTCTCCACAAAATGTATATTGAGCTGATGCAAGTGGCTACGGAAAGCTAACAGATAGGGCTACAACTCCTATGAAGACACAAAAGGAAAATTCGGACATTTGGATGGCGCTGCAGCGCCAAAACTAGGCGCTGCAGGAGGAGGCGAAAATCGGCGTGGCCAAATTTTGGATGATAGCGCGCTAGCAGCCCGAGCGCCATTTTTGAGCGCTGCAGCGCCGTGGGCGGATAAAACAATAAAAGTCCGATTTTCAGATCTAAAAACAGGGGACTATAAATAGATACATGAGAGGCGTGAACTAGGGCATGGAGGACACTTGGGGATGAAAACCAACACCACCAATACACAAGGAAAGAGTTGGGGAAGAAGATTGAAGACATTTATCATCTAGAAATAGATAAGATTCTTCTTTAATCTCTTTAATTCCTTCTTAATTCCTTCTTTGTTGTTTCTTGTATATCATTTGAGATGCATTCTCATTTGATTATGGGTATTTGTATTTTCATCATGAGCTAAACTTTATAATTTTAGAGGGATGTCTATGTTTGAACTTATGTTTTGATATTATGGTTTGTCAATTTAGATTTCCCAATTTATTTGTGTTGTTTGGATCTATTGCTTCTAAATTACTTGATCAATAATTTAGAGTATTTGGTGTATTTGATTTGACACTTGAGAGAGGTAATTGAATACATGCCTTGAAATAGCATAACCTAGGATTTCATAGAATTGAGAGATTTGTGAATCCTTTGAATTCATTTATTAAGATTCATAGTTTTTGTTGAGATTGCATTTGGTGATTTTTATAGAGATATTGATTTCCCAATTGTGATCTAAAATCATTTGGTACTCAAGAGAGGAAATGATTATTGTAGAAATCTTGACTTATAAATTGGTAATTTGTAATTGATAAACCATATTGATAACATAAGGGAAAACTAGATTCATCACACCTCTAGAATTCATTCTCCCATAGATTTAGATGTTTATATTTTGATTAGTTACATCTAGTTATTTTTATTTATAAATTGAGATATCCACCTATTATTGATCTGTCAAATATAGCATAGGTAATTTATACTTGGTACTTATACACGCATTCCCTGTGGATACGACAACCCTACTCATATCACTATATTAAAACTTGACACCGTAGACTTGCGGTAAGAAAAATCTCTGACACATGTATAAATAAAGCGCCAGAACATAGATGCAAAACACAAATCCCACTCCCATGAATCATAGCAAAGAACATTAATACTAACAAGTAACAACTAAAATAATATATACACCGGAACGTTCAATGGAAGTCCACCATTGTTCAGAAAATTACTATTTTGATCCAGCGGCTAAGACTCTCAAACCTGACCCACAGGTTTGGGAATCAATATGACAAAACCTGCCTGCTATATTAACTTATCCTCAAACAATCAACTTAAAAAGCCCCATTTTCTCAAAAAAAAAAAAAAAAAAAAGAAGCTTAAAAGGCCAGAACAGGAAATATACACAGACAAAGTACCATTCAAATAGCGCATTGTACATAGTGACAAGGTGGATCCAAATACCAAAGTTAAACTAAAAGATGCAGTCCAGATAGTGATCATAACGTCTACGGTTGAACTCCAATAAACTGCCATACGTCCTGTCGGAAACACCCACAAACAAGGCATCAGTATCAGGGCTGAATGAGATTCCGCCTATCTCACCAAACAGATCGATCTCTTGCCCTGTTGTATAATCGGACAGTGTATCGAACACATGAACAAAGTCGGCTGGCTCAGCCATGGCCATAAATCGGCCATCGGACGTGAACTTAATGGCTCTGATTGCACCCATCCTTCCATTGAGTATGGCAAGAGACTCTTTTAGGTTCCTTATATCCCACAATCGGCATGTTGAATCCTGGTTGCCAGTAGCCAGGATGAGTCCATCTGGGTGCCAAGCAGATGCAAACGAATAGTCTAAGTGTCCCTTTAGGCTGCTGAGGACCTGCACCAAACGACTTGTCAGATCTCGTCACAGTTAAAAAACGATTTTAGGCACACCTTACAGCACGACTGACCTTTCCAGATTGAGGATCTGCAATTAAACACTCTGTACTGTCTCCGAGGACTGCAAGCAACTTTCCGTCTGGACTGACAGTGGTATTCTGTAATCACAGGACAAAACATACAGTTAGATGTTTGCAATACACTATAGTTGGTAATGTTGCATCTCAGGAAAATGTTTTGAGTTCACTCACATTCACAGACCACGGGAAAGTGAAATTATTTAGGCATGCAAAATTTGCGGTATCCAAAACCCTGACTTCAGCATCATTGTTCGCTGCAATAACCCTCATTGAACCACTGTCGACAATTTAGAAATTAAAATCCAGCTAAGTTAGTCCAAAGATCAAATAAACATACTCAAACGATCAAAATTCATTTATATTACCTAGGGTTATGATATATGTCAACTGAATTGGTCATGGCATTTTCATCCACGGCTAGTTTAGTGCAGAAGGCAACCCCAGGTTGGTTTAGATACTGCAGGCAGATAAATTGACACACACAGGAAAACAAAAGGTGAGCTTACAATAAAGCCGGCAATTCTTTTATGAAAAGGTTAACACAGCAATAATACCTTGCAGATAAGCTCACCATGGAAGCCACCAGCCACCATTAGATTGTCCTTCACAGTCATAGTACTTATCTGAACCCTTGATATTGTCTGAGCCAAACATCCAGGATACTTCTGCCAACAGACAGCTACTATGTCAAACACTCCATTAACTCACAATATCTCCAACAAATTAGATAAAATATATGTAACTGACCAGGGTTGGTGCGACAGGCTTAGCAACATTGAGTACTTCTTTACCCGTTCTAAGCAAAGAGGACCAGTGCATTACAGAGTAGTTTTGCGGGAGATATACATCATGCTTTGAGGTCGCCCACAATAGATTTCTCAGCTGAAAGGTGAAAATCTCCGGTTAATAGGCGAAAATGCTACTGCATAAAACTAGATAATCCAGAAAATAGCCACAACGTCCAATATATATAGTAAAATAAAGGTTAATTACAAAAACTACCCCTAAGGTTTAGCCTAATTTCAAGAAAAAAACCAATAATCTTTCACAACACAAGTACCCCCTTGAAGTGTTACAAAAGCCCCCGTGAGATTTGTATTCACCCTACAAATACCCAATAGCCCCTCAAGCCCCCCTCTTGAGGATGCAATTAGTAAAAGAGACAATTTTCTGGTAATGGAAAACAATCAACAGATTGCCAGGGGCAACACAGATATGACAGAAATAGTGCATGATAACCCACGGGTATTCAGGTAGGGCATGGCTAGCTATGGCACAAAGTCTTTATAATGTCTCATGTTGCTATCCAATTAAGTTGAATTATAGTCCACTCCATATTACAAAGAATTGGAATGGTGAATATGGGAGATACAATGACATGTATTTTAGCACTTAGCCTTAGTAAACCATTAAACAAGCTCGCTCAAACTTTACCCGTTCAACCCTCCAACTTCATAGTCACTGTCTAACTGTCACTGCAGCAGCAAATAAACCACCAGTACATTCAACCAATGCAGTTATTTGTAACCAAAAAAGGTTAAACATAAAAAAAATCAGTAACTCATTTATGATACAAACAAAATTTACATGTTGAGATACAAAACTTGCAAAAGGGAAAAGAAGTATCAAGGATGAAAAAGAAGCGAAGCGTCACTATTGTAATAGCCAGCAGTGGATGTTAAAAGAATTTAGATAAATAAGGCATAGAAATCAGAACATAATACAAACTAAGACTTAAAACCTAAGGTTAGTTCTATCTCAATCCATGAATGCAAAGAGCCTCTCATCACTAAGCACTTCAGATGGGACAAAAAACGTAACCTAACAAGACTAGGTACTGAAAAATTCATTGAAAAGGAAAATGGATGACCTAACAAGACTAGGTACTGAGGCGTTCATTGAAAAGGAAAATGGAAGTTGATAGAACAAAATCACCAAGGTACATAGTATCTAAGTAGCTATAATCAAGAGCTATAAAGAACAGAGAGGAACAAAGAGCAGAGAACCAAAGTTGCACAAAGATCATGGCCACACACCCTTCAAAGTTTAATACAACCAGAGTGAACTTCTTTAGTCAAATGAACAAACTAAAATGATGGAGTAGACAAAAAAATTATATTAGACAACAGAACTAGGAATACGTAATATTATCAAAACCATATTCTATATGGCATAGTGTGTTTGGTTATTATAAAAAGAGTTGGCAACAGGTATACAGAAATAGAAGGGGAAAGTAAAGCATAAACCTTATGTTAAAAGTTAAAACACACCCATCAGATGTAAAGTTTAATCATTGAACATATCAAACAAGAGCATGCGAGCTGAGAATTTATCCACCCAAGTTGTGTTCTAGAGAAGTGAATGCATAAACTTTCAAATGATTTGAATTGCACCCCAAAAAAAGCAAAATAAAATTCAGTTACAATGACCACAGCCTAGTACTACGCCTTTTTAATGCTCGGATGATGCCCCCATCATACCATAATGAACGTGTCCTTATTGCGCCAGCTGCTCGGAGAAAACTGCAATCCTGCTTCTAAGGCTGAAATAAAGATAAGTAGCAGTCCCATGCCATGGTAAAATTACAAAGCAATTAAGCAAACAATATGTATTTTTGTAACTTAAGCTCTGATTTCACTATAATCAGCTTACTCAGTGAAAATAGTAATGTCTGAAAACTGATATTTAGTACTAATTCAGATTATTCTAGCGAATAACCTCGTGCAGGAAACCATCAGACAGTAAGTAGATATGGTAGTCAACTAAGAGAAGGTTAAAACAGGAAAAGATGGCTCACAAGAATTATATAGTAATATGGAGATTGATCTAAGAATGATATTAACGCCACCAATATAATTGATATTCATGTAAACACCATTCATGTGTTTGCTCGAGTCACCAAACAACCAGAAGCAACATTACATTCAAGATAAAAGAGTCTATATTTTACACCATTCTTCCTTCCCAATAAAGGATATTTTTGTAACAAAAACAAAATTATATATATGCAATCTAAGACTCGTTAACTTTCAGAAGGATTGGAAAATGCACCAATCAGAGGGAACAACAGAAGAACACATGGAAAAGATAATGAAGGGAAAATTTGACCTAAATTATTACGTGCCTATAATTGCGGGAAAAAATTAGTTTTAATTATAGGTAATGAACATTCCTTATTGCTCCAAATGCATAGAGTTTTTTTAGCTTCATGAGTAAGTATGTCCTGCTGCATAATATAAACAATCAAAACAAGAATCAACTTATGAAAGCATGTATGTGAATTACAGCATTACTGACCTCGGTAAAAGCCATTATATGCTCATCACAACACCTCCATTACCATAACTATGTTTCAGAAAGTGGTCTAATAGCCTGTTAACAAGTATTCAATATGATACCTTCCAAAGAAGATCTAATATAATTTTATTGATACGACTCTTGGTCAAGTGTTCACAATCTGCACAAAAAGGATTCGGTGAATAGAAGCCCGGGTCAATGTAATATGACCTGGACAAAAACAAATTTCGTAATTAAAATTTGACTTATTTCAAACAAGAAAATGTTATTTTTTGTGCCAAAAGAATTTAAGTTTCTCCCCCCTAAAAGTTTGAGAAGAAGTATATTATAAATTGCTATTTATTTCCAGGAAGGAAGGAACAAAACAAATCTGACAAAGTCTCCACCATTCAGCAGAAACTGTAGATGATATTAATGAGTAATGATCTTTGCTGTGGAATACAGCATCATGATTGAGATGGTAAAATAAATAACGAGCAAACTCAACAGTAAATATGCCAGAACAAAAACAAACTAAATGGTCTCTATCATGCACTGCAATTTATATCTGGAATAGCATTGCATAAGTTAGTTTTAAGATACTAAATTGGCTAGATAACAACTGAATGAGGAACAGAGATTTAACGTAAAGACAACATCCATTAGCTTCATACCTTCAAACAATGATTAGGCGCACAGCTATGGATGCATAGTTATTAAACATGGCATCTGCAAAACTACATTCTTTTGCCATGTCGATGAAGAAACCCAAGGAATTAAAAAGTAACAGAAACATATTAGGAACTGACAGAAAAATTAACCACCCATCACCGATGTGATGCCATTCGTGATGCAATGAAAGATGCTAGATGTAGAAACTGATTAAAATGAAAAGATAAAAATGATGCGATTTACATAGAGAAAACCAAAGTACATTAGCTATTAGTAGGAGTCCCAACTCAATGAATAACCATGATAAAATGTTATTTGCATTTGGCATAAAAAAAATGGAAAGAAGAAAAGGTTGTGTAGTGTCATATTAGAAAGACCCGACGAACAAGTGGATGAAAATCCCTTCTAGTGCATCTATTTGGTTCATTCAAAAAAAGAAAGAAAAGGACAGTCAAACTCCAACTTATGCATGCGACTATAAACACCGAGCCTACCTTCATTCAACAAATTATTAACGGCTATAGAAGGGTACAACCAGTTTAGTTTCTATCTACCTGAAAATGTACTATCGTTGATTTGACAAGCCTCGTATTGAATTGGAAATCATAGAAGCTTTGGCCTTTCTCCACTTCTTTGCACTTCTGCGATGAAAGTAGAACATCTCAGCAACACAATCAGAAAGAGGACAAGTAATAAATTTAATTATTTAAAATACCGAACAAAATATTATAATTATAACGAAAAGAAGTAAAGAACTCAAAACTGAATGTAAAACACAGGGGATGACAAAAGAGTCAGTATGTGTTATTCATGTGATGCAACTCGCCCTGTGGTGAGGTTTCATAATTCTCTCATTTCCTATACCCAAACGACAACGGGAATTTGTATTCCAAGCAATCAAAATTTTGCACCTCAAATCCACCTCATAATCAGGGAAACTTGCATTATCCCTTTTGATGTTAAAACTTTTGGAGTACTTCCTCTCATCATAAATTGTCTTCCACCCCAATGAGATACACAACCGACCAAATTACCCTGCTTTAGTTCAAACAACAAAATCTAATAGATAACAACAATAAAACAATTAATGTTTTGGTAATCCAACAAAAGGCTAAGCACACCCAAATGATTCTGCAAAGTAAGCATAGACATCCTTTAACAGGTCAAGTTAATGATCCCAACTCAACTTACCAAAGTAAGGTGCAGTAGACAACACGATATAAAGTAGACATATTGAAAATGCAATTTTCCAAAACAATAAAAATAACATCATATATTGTTCTCCAACTTCTTCTAGAGGCTTATCTGGTTACCTTCTTATGGTATCATCATTATATTTCTTTTTTGTACCAAACCTTTTGCAACAATGTCAATTAAGAAATTGAGTAATAAAACTTACAATAAAATATACATTCGGTTGCCACCAAACAAATTCCGTTCTAAGCGGAGCAATCAAAATGCAACCGCGTACAAGAAGTAGTCGTACAGACAAATGCCGCATTTAAAGTCAAATTCTTAAACGTCCAAACCAAAATAAAAACACACATCACACACACAACCCCCTCCCAAAAAAAAAACAATAGAAGGCAGAAACGAAAATCTAGTACCTTCTGAAGATCTTGGCGGGAGCCAGACAGATTCTCGTAATTCTTGTATTGCTTCAGTCGGGATTCACGATACTTCTCTCTTGTAAAATTGAGCTTTTCCCATGGAATACCTTGTATATCCTTGCCATTCCTAGCTTCTAAAGCCGATGTATCAGTCCTTGGCATGCTCTGGTACAAATATTTCAACCCATCAAAACAAAGAAAGAAAAATAGAATCATTTCAGCTAAAACAAACAATCATACAATAATCTCTAACAAATTGGGTTACCAATTCGAGGTCATCCTCAAAATCTGAGTCCATCGAGTCCTCATTCATGGAACTACTTCCACTTCGCGGTGAATTTTTGTCGTCCTCAAAATCAGTGGGGTCGTAGTATTCGTCAACTACATATTGAAGCTCGTGGTTCGGAAATTGCTCCATTGATTTTCACTATGAGACACAAACAGCGGCAAAAGAACTCTTGATAAAAGCAAAAAAAATAAATAAATAAGAACCGATCGAAAACGAGACTTTGTTGAAGTTTTCTACAAATCCATGCGAAGATAAACTGCATAAATTAAGAAAAAATGCATGCATTTAACCAAATTAACGTTAGAAGAATCAAATTTCGACGAGAGAAATCTCATTTAAAAGAAAAAATGAAATTTTAATCTGATTTTTTTTTTTAAAAAAAAAAGGCATTAAAAGCCGAAAAAAAACCCGTATCAAAAGGAGCGGGATAATGATTCATACCAGAAAGGAGTACTGGAATTGGAAACGCACACACATTGGTTTAATTCCTATTAACATAACACAACAGAAAAAACAGACCAAAATCAAAACAAATACATTGGAAATTCACAAGCTTACCTTAAGATCTTCTTGGCGAAAAAAAGACCTCCAGAATCAGAAAATCAGCAAGAAACGAAAAACAGAAAGCCGCAAATGACAGGCGGAAAAATGAAGGTTGATGATGCGAAACTAGTCTTCTTCATATGAATTTTCTCCAAGTTTTATGAGGAGAGAAAAATGAAAGTTTTTTTGGGAAAAATGAACACTCAAAGCAATTGATTTTTGCCTATATTGGAGCAGCAAGTAATGGTGAGGCCTCGTCCGATACTTTATAATGGAGAACAGGAGAAGGTTCTAACTTCTTAACCGGCTGTTTAGCGACGAGATCTTCTATTCCAAAATCATATTTCATCTCCTATTCCAACCGTGTGGATGATTGACAAGTGTATTACACTTACCATATTCATTTTCAAGCATAAATCAAGGAGTTCTAATATGGTAAATGTAATACATTTGTCAATCATCCACGATTGGAATAGGAAATGATACACAATTTTGGAATAGAAAATCTCATCCGGGCTGCGTGGGACCCGCTTCGGGTCTTTTTGTGGGATCACTTTAGCAAAATGGCATAAATATCAAAAACTCGTATGATTTGCTGATTTGTGGGCTCCACTTCATAGTTTATACTTAACTGGTTTTATTTGCCTGCTGTTTGTAGATGGTACACCAGTAGTACTCTACTTAGTAGCGTTACAATATGTTTATTCTGATCCTACAATTCAAACAATTTAATATATATATATAATTATAGGGAGGTTACAATGAGACCACATATTATAGTGAGATAGTGTGGACTCATCTAAACTTTCCATTATCTATATCAATGGCTAAGATAAATAGGGGTTAAAATTACATTAAACATTTAATTAAGGCAAAATAAGGGTATAATTGTCAAAACAAATATGTGGGGACCGTTCAAATGTATGGAATCAGTTATTAGGAGAGAGTCACGTGTGGAGAGAGAAAATCGCGAGAAAATCGCTACTGAGAGAAAAATCACGCATGTCTTTCCGCCATGCAAGATGTTGTATACACTTATCATATATTTGTTGTATACTTAACACTATTTTCTTGTATGTTTAACATAATTTTACCGTATTAAAATGGTCAAACAAAAATATGTGGGGGACCGTGAATCAAGAATCGATTATATATATATATAGAGAGAGAGAATCACGTTCATTAACATGTGGGGACCGTTGATTAAGTAAATCAATTGTAGAGAGAGAGAAAATCACGCTCATTATTGTACTGTATATTTAACTTATATTTAATGTATATTTAACACTATTATGCTGTACATTTAACATATTTGTACTGCATATTACAATTGTCAAACAAAAAATAAGTATACAACAAAACACATATAAGTGTACAACAAAAGATATATAAGTATACAACAAAAAAAATAAGTATACAACAACATAAATATATTCATAAAAAATTAACTACTTATACATCAAAATACATCTAAGTATACATCGAAAAATATATGTGTACAATACTCCATCCACGTCAGCATCGTCTTCTTCACCAATCCTCCATCTACAACAACAGCTACACCACTCATCAACTAGAAACATAAGTCAACCTCAATTCTCCACCAATTGCTCAACAAAAAGCCCCACAGAACCCAGAAAAATCCATAATAACAGAGATGACGAAAAACATGGAAATCGAATCGAAACTCTTCCAGAAAATCTCCAGTGGAAACTTAGATCGGAGAATCGCTTTCGATCTCGTCGATCAGATGTCATTTCCCTTCGTCCGCGTCGTGAAACCCAAAATCTCAAACCCAGAACAGAGTCCTCTTTCTTTGCGAAGCTAGTAATCGGGACCCACACCATCAAAACCAAATCCCAACCCGCAAACAGAGAATGAGACCAAATTAAGCTTAAAAATAAAATTGAGTAATGACCTTTGTGCCCTTTTTAGCTTAAAAATAAAATGAAAATAAATATTAAATTAGAAAAATCTCAACCATCTAAAATTTGAGATGTGTTGTCAGGATTAGTCCACACTGTCTCACTCTAATTATGTGGTCTCATTTGATCTTATTCATATAATTATATATATAGACGAGTTGCTTATAAATATTATATAAAGAAAATTTCCACCTAAACCACTTTTCGAGATAGTAAAATATAATTGGACCAAGTAATGTCAATTTTGAAATTAGCAAATATCTGGAAAATCTATATATGTATAATAACAAAACATTATGTAAAAATTAGATTTCTAAATCTATGCACTGTATTAATCTTGTCTTTTCTTTTTACAACAAACTAACTATTTTTTTTCATTTTTTATTCGTTTTTTCTGTATAATATGTTAAATTAATTGCCTTTTTAATATCTCCAGTTTGACACTCATATTCCATATATGAAATAAAAAATAAACATAAAATATATAAGATAATTTATTCAAAATTTTATTTTATAATATGTTCTAGAAATTATGCACGGGCTATTGTACATCAATTTTTATATTAACGTATTTTGATTATTTATAAATTATAATAGATATAATTGTTATTTGGGTTTAGTCAAATTTTTCATTATTATATAGACTTGTACTTAAGTTCATTAAATTCAATTAATAATATTTATTTTAATTGAAGAAAGTATCTCAAACTATATATCCAAATATAATATATATGGCATATATCCTTACACAATATTATATATATTTATGTAAGAAGAAATTAAATAACTTTTAATATGAAATTATATTCTTAATATTGTTGTATATATAGAAAACTATTATTTATATTTATTAACATACTTTTCATGTTAATAGAAATAATTTTATATAATTATCAACGTATTTTGATATTCAACTTTTAAAGTTGTACGTTTGTACTATTAGATATAAATTTGACTATTTCCCCAGCCCGTCAACTGGGGAAAAAAATTCCCCATTTCCGTCCCCACGAGGAAAACTTTCGGGGAATCCTACCTCATTCGGGGCGAACTCCTATGGAGAACGAGGATTTCCTGCTCCACTGATATCGCTACATGCATTTATGCTCTCGTGTTCAAATTCTTCCTAGAGATATTTAAATACAAGGCTTAATTGCAGTTTTGGTCTTATAAATATAAGGAGGTGGCATATTTAGTCCTATAATTATTGTGTGTAGCAATTTTGGCCCCGTATGTGTTAAAAATTGGCATATTTGATCTACTAAGTATACTACGTAGCAATTTTGGTCCTGTAATTTTTTATTTTTGCGCAATTTTGGTCCCATAAGTTCTAAGTTTGTGCAATTTTGGTACTGAAATGATGAAATATGACTTACTCATTTGGGACCAAAGTTGCACAAAAATAAAAGTTATATGACCCAAATTGCACAAAAATTAAATTTTCGAGACCTGAATTGCTAAATAGCATACTTACAAGGTCAAATATGCCACTCATTTGAATTTACTGGACCAAAATTACTACATAAGATACTTATAGAACCAAATATGCCACCCTCTTATATTTACAGGAACGAAATTGCAATTAAGCCTAAATACAATATCTAATAAAGGGAATCTTCCGTTTGCACATATGCTAATTCTTATTGGTGTTAAGATTCTTATAATTGATAAAAAAAATATAATAACAATTTTGAGTTCTTGTTTGCAGTGTGAATGGGGGACCTCTTTATATTTTATTATAAAATAAAAATATCTTTCGTTTTGTATTTTAATTTTTTTATGTTTATTTTTTAATTTTAGGACAAAACACAGCTAATGGGAACAAAAGATACGTCCATTTCGAATACGAGGTGCTTTAATTAATTGAGCTTTTAGAGGATATACATGGAGGATAATATAAATAAATAGCTTGGCATTATTGGAGAAACAACGATAATCATTAATTTCAGTAAAAACAAAATGTGATAAAGACATTAAATACACCACCATCAATAAATATCTTCTCTTGAATGTACTTTTTTATATATAATACTCCACGAGAAATATCTTTTTGTTTATATATAAATATTCCATTAGAAATATCTCAATCAAATTACATTGAGAGAGAGAAAGTATTAATCAAGGAAAGGATTTGGAGTTGACACAGGTGGTCAGGGCATCTCCAATGCCAAACTTCTAACAACCTCTATAAACCTACTTTTTGGTGGAACTCATGGTGCCACATCATAAAAACCTCAAAAAGAAAAAACTCCACATTTCTCCCCACAATCCAAAAACCTCTAAACAACTTTTCTGTGGACCCTACACTCCCCACTATCTTTATTATTTTTTACATTATATAATTTATATTTTTATAAAGTAAAATTATTTTCTATACATATTTTATATATAATAAATAGTATTTTATACACTAAAAATATATATTACACATATCTTATAAAATAAAAATAAAAATATATTTTTGTTTTATTTTATAAAATATAAATACATTTTACAAATATTTTATAAAATAAAAATAAAAATATATATATTTATTGTATTATATTTTATAAATATAAATTTTATTTTATAAAATAAAATCAAAATATATTTTATATACTCCCACTTGAAAACAATACACCCACCCACCAATACCCCTTCTTTCAAATAAAAAATAGTTTCCTATCAAAAAAAGAAAAAGAAAAATTAGTGAAGATGTGGTACCGAATTAACGGTACCGCTTTTTGGAAAGCTCCAAAAACCTCACTCCCACAGTGTGATAAGGTTTTTTTTATTGAGGTTTTTCCCCCAAAAAACCTCCCAACAAAGCTAGCACTGGGGGTGCCCTCAGCTTCACCCTAAGGCCTAAGCCACAAAAACTCACAGCTGGCAATTATTACAACCCTAACTATTATTATATTATAATATATTAATATAGGGGGAGGTTACAATGAGACCACATATTATAGTGAGACAATGTGGACTCATCTCAACCCTCCTTTATTTATATCAATGACTAAGATAAATAGGGGTTAAAATTACACTAAACATTTAATTAATGCAAAATAAGGGTATAATTGTCAAATTAACCAAGTGGGGGACCATCTAAACATGGAATCAGTTATTAGGAGAGAGAAAATCCCGTGGGAAGAGAGAAAATCGCGCTGGAGAGAAAAATCGCGCATGTGCTTTCTGCATAAGATGCGATTATCTTTGTACACTTTTCATATTTTTGATGTACACTTAACACTATTTTACTATATGTTTAACATAATTTTACTGTATATTAAAATGGTCAAACAGAAATATGCGACCCGTGAATCAAGGAATTAGTTATATATAGAGAGAGAATCACGCTCATTAACATGTGGGGGCCAGTGGATTAAGTAAACCAGCTTTTAGAGAGAGAAAAATCACGCTAATTATTGTCTTGTATATTTAACACTATTATGTTTTATACCTAACATATTTGTATCTTGCATATTACAATTGTCAAACAAAAATATAAGTATACAACAAACCACATATAAGTGTACAACAAAACACATATAAGTATACAACAACAAAAAATAAGTATACAACAACATAAATACATACATAAAAAATTAACTACTTATACAGCAAAACACATCTAAGTATACATCGAAAAACATATAAGTGTACAATAATCCATCCATATCAGCATCGTCTTCTTCACCAATCCTATGCATCGAAGATAGGGAAGGTGGAGCCTCTCCGAACGGGGCAAGATGCAGTGGCAATATGAAAAGTATCTTGATTGAAATACTGAGTCAAGATAAGTTCCCCGACTCGGGTGATAATGGCGGGGCCCTCTCCGAACAAAGTCAACAAATGTAGCTACATATCCCATAGGCCACAAAAAGACCCAATTTTGCACTCACCCTTACCAGACCAATCGCTACTGGATGCAAATGCAAATTCTTGTTACGCCCAAAGATGCTCAATCAAATTTGTCCAACCAAGCAAGCCCCACATTGAAAATCAAATCGGGGCTAGAAACATAACCCAATTTGGGGCAAGAAACATTTTCCAATTCGTGATTCGTTTCCGGGCTAATTTCCCCTTTGTCAGCACTTCCCTCACTTTGATGTTCCGAACTAGAAATTTCATCTGGATCCATGAAAATATTGAATCGCTTGTTTTGACGAAGACCTTCGGCGCAGTCTCAATGTCGAGACGGAGCCTGTTAAACAGCTTTGCAATTTCATCTGGATCCATGAAAATAGAGACCTTATGTATGTAATGACAATCCTGCCCTTTCCAGATTTAAAATAAATTAAAAAGGTCTATTAAATTGGGTAAATCTCAACCATCTAAAATTTGAAATTTGTGAATGGGATCAGTCCACACTGTCTCATTCTAATTATGTAGTCTCATTTGATCCTATTCCTATTAATATATATTGAATAGGGGTAATTTCCTGTTGTCACCAACTGCGATATGAATATCCACGTGTTCTTTTGTGAGGTTGCATGGTTGTACACGTGGCGTAGGGGTTGGTGATGCAACATAATTTTTTTCCCACCAGAAAATATGGTATTTTAAAGGGACGACGTTAGTTGTGCACGTTTAGTTAACCGAGGTAGCCGGTAGGTAGTAGTTTTTGGTTGACAAGTTCATTTCATTTCTTCTACACCAAGAGCCGTCGATCTCAAATCTCGTTGCCCCCTCCCTTCTAAATCCTAAAAAGGATGAACCTCATCTTTGAAAGCCTCTGCTATTTTTGTCCTAAAATTTTGTGGAGTAGGTGAATAACGGGATATGTCTCAACAAGTTAGGGTTCTGAGCTGCCATAAACTAAGTTATCACCTAAGAAATCTTCATCCACCTGTTACCAGGGGATTCGAATCCCCAGGTTGTGGATGCCAACAAATGGACAACACGTCACTCAAGTCCTCCATCCTAAGTCATAAAGTTGTGGATGGATGACAAACAAACAGTTTTTATCAAAAATTTCTGAAATTCTTTTTTCTTCTTCCCAACGGGCCAACGTACTATTGTTTGACAATATTTTCAAAATATTACACTATTCATAATTGCCGAATTGCACAAAACAATACACAAAACTCTTTTTCATCATTTTCCTATAAAAAAAAAACTCTTTATATTCCTTACACAAAAAACATGCATGAGGTACTTTTACATCTTTACCCTTTTACTCAACCCCGTAGTTAACTTTGTTTTCTCTCTCTCTCTCTTCAACTCAAATTTATTAACAATTATTATTTTGAATCTTTATATATACCTTAAAACTATATATTATACCGTGAAACTAAATTATATTATCGTGATGTTAGTATAAAACTGTGATTCTACATATATATAGCGTGAAATTCCATATAACCGTGAAATTATGCATACCGTGAATTAATTGAGCACAATAATGTGAAATTATATGTGCCGTGAAATCATGCATATTGTGATAAGTAGAAAAGACGTGGACTTTTTTAAAGGCATGTCTAATATCCAGATTGCCGTTATTTATAATTTGTCTTTTTATTATTATTTTTGCAGATGAAAAAATTATATGTGCCGTGAAATCATGCATATAGTTCAATAAGACGAGATAGTAACTATTCTTGATGGAGATAATTATTTTTCGGACCTCATGGAGAATGTGCACGGTAGCCACAATTAATCTATCTGTAAGCCATAATTATACTAAAGATAAAAGGACAATTGCAAACAATTCTTTATAATAAATAACCAAACATTCTGTAAAGAAAAATGAAATCATAGTTTTTACACTAATTCTAAAAAATAATCACTTATTGTTTTAAAGTTAAAAAATTAAAAATAATATCCAATACAATTGCAATCAATTCATTCTAATAGATAATCAAATATTATATTAATAAGAAATATGGTTACAAAATTCTAATTGACCATAGAAAATTCTACTCTTGAAGAAAAAATAAACACTAATTGTTTAAATGTTAAAAATTGAGAACAATTGCAAACAATTTATTCTAATAAATAATTAAATATTATATAAATGAAAATATGATAGTTTTCTAAGTCCCTAAAAAGTTATATTCTTACATTAAAAGCAAAGAGAATAATTATTTAACGTTATGGTATAGTAATAAATTTGACGTTCTGGTATATTATTCAATTTGAATTCCCGGTATAACAATTAGTATGGATACATACCCGACATATTAATCAGTTTGACTTCCCAGTATAACAATTATTATGATTTCTCGGTGTATTAATAAGTACGACTTCCTGACATGGTATATTAATCAGTTTGACTTTACAGTATAACAATTAGTATGACTTCAAGGTATAGTAATCAGTGTGACTTTACGATATATTAAATAGTACGACTTCCTGGTGTATTAATTGGTTTGACTTCATGGTATAACAATTTGTATGACTTTCTATTATAAAAATCAGTATGACTTCTCGGTATAACAGTGGACCAAGTTAAAGTGTGACTAAATTATGGAGTGTGGTTAGATAAGTGTAGAAATGAGTTTTTTTTTTAATAGTGTGAGTAAGAAAGAATTTTTGTTATTGTAAAAGTGTATTTTGAAAATTCTCCCTTCTCATTTTCTAATCATCAATCAGATTAAATATTGTAATATAAAAACATCACTACCAACTATAATCATTATACAATCATATCTCAAATTTAATATTTACTATATCTTATTTTTCAAATCACCAATCACATCTAATCATTATTTTACCAAAAACTTATCACATCCACTATGAAACTATCATCATCACATTTTCTTATATTTCAATCATAGTTTCAATTTTTTTTTTTTATTTTCCCGAACAAATCTTTCATACTATTCTCTTTAAAAATAGAAAGGAGTGGAATGAAAGGCCAACCATATAAATTAAGCTCTCCATTTGATGAAAAAAAAATCAGATGAGAAAAGTAATATATAATCATTATTATTATTCAAAGGAAATAACAGTTGAAATTACTGTAATTAAATCAGTCACAAAAATGAGGGTAATTTTGAAAGTAAATAGAAAATGAAAATTATCTTGGAGTGTTCGCCAAGAAAATACGACCAATCAATTTGGGATAAGAGTAGTTATGTGTGGCCCGATTTTTTTATAAGGCAAATTTGCAATTAGTACCGTTTGGTTGAAATTTAAATTATATTGAGTCTAAACCGTAAAAGTAAAAATGAGGTAATTTTATTGGGCTCGTTTGGTTGCCCTTAATGGATCGGATAAATGACCCACCTTTTATTGTGTATCATCTCCATAAATGTGTTTGGCTCTTTTTTTTTCAAACGGTAGCATTTTATAACTCTCAAAGAGCAATAAATTACATCCCTGTAACCAATTTGTTACAAAATTCCTTTGATCAATCTAACCAAAACGAAAATGGGGGAAGCCATTCATTTGAGCTTTCCCCCCTCAAGGCTCGAACAAAGAGCCTTACAAACTGAACTATCAAAACAAATAAAAACTGAGAAGAACATGTGTTTAAGTACATAGATGTCTTTGGCAATCGTCATCTTTGAGACTTCGAATTTACATTCTTATTGTAGTCTACTGGCGATCTCCTTTACCTCTATGTACACCACCACCTTTGAACATTGTCTTCCCACTGCGTTAACAAGAGCATGTCGACTTAAATAGAATATGGAGCTTCCTTAGTTAGGTCGGCCAAAAGAATGCCTTCCACTGAATCTACACATCGATCCCTAAAAGAGCACCAAGCCATTATACCAGACCCTTTGTCATTTTTCAACACATCACCATACCCCATCGACCCTTTTTTTAGAAATAGTTGCACTGACTTCACATTCATAAAAGTCCTACCCCATTTCTCAACGATCTCTGCTGAAGAGTGGAGCTTTCCTCCTTCTTATGAAAAAGCTGCTTCCCAAAACAACAATTAGTCTCCTTGAATTCCATCCACTCCTTCCAAGCATATTCCACGATATGACTTTCTTCCACCCTAACCTCTTAGAACAGCCACATGTTTCTATCTTTCCAAAGCCACCACAAAATATAAGTTGATAGTTGGATTCTATCTTATGCATATTCATGCTTGCCAATAGTACATAGTTGAAGCCACCAGTTTTTGAAAGAATTCTGAGCCTTGTCCAATCCTTTCCATGACACAAGTGAAAGTTTCCACACCAGTTTAGCACGAGGGCAGCTGAAAAAGATATGCTCAATATTTTCATCATCTTCCCCACAAAAACAGCAGATAAAATCACTTCCCAACCCCTTTTTACCGAGTTGCACCTGAGTAGCCAAGTGATTATGCCAGCATCTCCACATAAAATTCTTAATTTTCCTTTAGATGTTCATCTTCCATGTTTTCTTCCACATAGCACCTTCATTATGTCTAGTGCCGCTGGATTCAAGTCTTTCATGGTCCAACAACAACTTATTCTGAACAGCAGTGTAAGCATTTTTGACTGAAAATTGGCCTTTGTTGTCAAAATGCCAAATGATCCTATCCATCCTTCCAAAATGGCTGATGGGGGTATTAGGAATTAGCTTTGCATCTGTTTCACAAAATGATGACAACACAATATTAGTATTCCAATATTTCCCATCTTCGTTCATCAAGTTTCGAACCTAAACCAAATTCTCATCCCTCCTAATCTGCTTCCCCGGCTTAAAATCAGGAAGTTTAGGTAACCAAGGTGATTCCCAAATTTTAATTGTTGTCCCATCCCCCACCTGGTATCTAAGCCTCAATTTCAGAGTTTCTCTCGCACTCAACCAACATCGCCAGAGCCATGAATCATTACAGTGAGATACATCATCAAAGAGTTTAACCTCATGCAAATATCTCCCCTTAATGATTTTACTCATCAAAAGGTTAGGTTGGGTAATAACTCTCCACAATTGTTTAGCAAGAAGAGCCTCATTAAAAGGTTGTATGTCTTTAAAGCTCAAACCACCTCTATCCTTAAGTCAAGCCATATTTTTCTAAGACGGCTAATGAATTTTATTCTGTCCCACCAACTTACTCCCCCACCAAAATTTAGAGGCTGACTTACAGACATCATCACATATTGAAACAGGAAGCTTGAAACAGGACATGCCATATGTAGGAAGAGTTCAAATAACAACTTTTAAGAGCACTTCTTTCCCAGCCTCACTGAGGAAATTATTTTTCCAATTCATCATCCTATTCCTAACTGAATCCATAAGGTATTTAAACGTGTCTCTCTTAGATCTCCCAATCCACAAAGGAAACCCCAAATATTTAGCCCCATGTTGCTCTTTAATGCCATTAAGAATGAGACACATATCATTTTTATTTTGCAAAGATGTATTTTTGCTAAACAAAACGGATCATTTATCCATATTTACCTTTTGGCCTGACACCTGACAAAAAAATTGAAGAATATCTTTAACAAGATGAGCATGCAACATGTCTGCTTTACAAAAAATGACTGAATCATCCGCAAAGAAGTGGTGGGTAATAACTGGTGAATGGGGACCAATTTTGATCGCATGAAAAGATTTATGAATTCTAGCTTGATTGAACAAATTTGAAAGAGCTTCAGAAAGAATAATGAACAAGTACGGGGACAAGGGTTCGCCTTGTCTAATGCCTCTAGAAGGGGAAACAAACCCCGAAGCTTGACCATTGAGATTAAAGGAATACACAGGAGAACAAACGCAGGCATAGATCCATTTAATAAAGAATCGAGAAAGCCCCATTTGCCCAAGAATAATAGCAAAAAATGACCATTCAACTCTATCTTTAGCCATATCAAGTTTGAGGGTCATAAATGATGATTTACCCTTTCTACGGCTATTTAAGAAATGCACACATTCATTGCTTATGAAGACATTATCAACAATTTGCCTACCAGGAACAAATGCGGCTTAATTCTTACTGATACAAGAGTGCAGGACTGGCTTGATACGATTAGTTATAATTATGGAAATGATCTTGTACGCCACACTACAAAGACTAATAGGTCGATAGTGGCTAATGGATGTAGGATTCTTAATCTTAGGGATTAAAGTGATGAGAGTGTGACTGGTAGATTTAGGGATTTTAGCATGACTGAAGAAGTTTTTAATAGCACACACAAGATCAGATTTAATAATGGACCAATAGAATTGAAAGAACAAAGGTGTCATACCATCCATGCAGGGTGCTTTGTTGGGATGTTGTTCTTTGAGGGCCTCCAGAATTTTCTCTTCTTCCACCGGTCTGACAAGAATTCCATTCATTTCAGGTGTGATGGAGGTTTGGATTCCATGCAAAATATCAGGATCAAGAACCGGCTTAGATGATTGAAATAAATCCTAATAGTACTCTGAAATTTCCGGACTGATTTCTTCATTAGTAACACACAAGGTCCCATCCCCCTTCATCAATCTTTCAATAGCATTGCTCTTCCTCTTTTGCATAGTGCATGCATGAAAGTACTTGGAATTTTTATCCCCTTCCTGCAGCCATTGAACCCTAGCCTTTTGCTTCCAAAACCCTTCCTCCTTGACATAAGCCATTTCAGATTATTCTTCTCCTTATGCCATTTGTTGGGAAATTATTTTTTAGATTTTGATGAATGCCATGTAAAACTTAGAATAGAAAGTTGGCACCCCATTTTTGTTGTAAATTGCATTGTAATAGATAGGGCTGGTCGAGTGAGTCAAGTCGGCTATGCCCGAACATGCAAGAAGACAACCGGAGACTAGAAGGAAGACTCACTGCGAGGCGGTGAGTGTGGCAAAGAAGAAAGACAGAACTCGATCAAAGTGCAAGCGAGATACAAACAGTGAGGAATCGGTCAAGTCATTTCAAGACAGGTCAAGTCTCAAGTTGAAGTGACGAAAGAGTCATCCATGATTGGAAGTCGACTCAAGTCACCTAGGAAGTTAAGAAAATGCGGTCAAGTCGAGATAATCGAAAGAGATCCGTTGTACAAGTCAAGGAAATTACTTAAACAAGTAATACTTCCATCTCGCCTTTCTTAAAGTGCTCGACCTAGAAGCGTGCAAAAGAAATAAACCAATGGGAAGCACTCGCACTGTGTGTCGAACTCAAAAAGTCAAGAATCATCCATACAAGGAAACAATTCCAAGGATCGCAACAGGACAAGCCAACGACCACAAGTGTCTTTAAAAATAAGCCTATCTCTTCAACGGCGATTTTTGAAAGATCACTATAAAAGGCGAGAAATCACTCGAGAGAAGGTTACCTCAACCACGAACATTCAAGCTAACATTCGAATCAGAACCAAAAATTTCTCTCAAGTCATTCAAGTTCAATCCTCAAGCCTACATTACGAAAAATCAATCCAACACTCACCGTGAAGGAAAGACGACTTCAATCGGTTGAAGAGGAAACATTTGAAGAATCAAGGGGTCTACATTCCACGAAGGATTGTAGAAAGGTTGAAGGTCGAACCAGTCTCAAGTTTTTAGAGGGCTTCGTGATTAAATCCAAGAAGCTTGAGCAAGTGGGCTGTAGTAGCAAAGCAAAACGCCTGTGAAGAAGAAGTTCGAGTCGTCGAAGCTTTTTGTGTGACCAAGGCATCTCCGTGATCGAGTCCCAAAAGATCAAGTCACCAGTGTGATCAAGACTTGTATCCGGACTGTTAACCACTTTGTATATTGATCAATACTTAGTGAATTCCTCCAGGGAGTTGGAGAAGAGAGGAGTAGAAGAATTACCCCATCTTCGAACCTCTATAAAAACTTATTGTGTCATTTACATTTCAAGATTTAATTTCTCGCATATTACTTTAATATTTGCTGATAAATTTGCTATCCAATTGATAATCAACAGAGTGCTAAAACCAAGTATTAAAACAAACTTAACCAAATTCAAAAGGTGTTAAGTCTTCCGTTGAAAATATATCACAGGTCGAGTTAAGTCTTTAGTCAAAACAAATCGAGTTATTCTATCACACTCAATCGAGTCTGTTGAGTGACTAACTCTGCTGATTAACTAACTTAGCTGTCCATCAAGGACTCAACTGTGAAATATTAACTCGGAACGTTTTAAAAGGACTAAATCAAAAAGTTGGTAAGGTTTATTCAACCCCCTTCTAAACCTTACACTCACACCCCGGGACCTACAAGTGGTATCGGAGCGGTTGGTTCATTGAGCCTTCCGATCGTCACTTGAACTAGATCTCCAAATTTTTTCAAAGGTTGCTCTAGCACTTGATCTTTCAAAACTCTTTTATTCAACAAAGTTATTATCATGGAAGCAAATTTGACACGCATCCCTATGTTCACAATTGAAGAATTTGATGATTGGAAAATTTGTATGCGTGCTCATCTATCAAAGATTACGATGAAATGTGGATAGTAATAGAAGATGGGCCACTCCAAATCTTAAAAGTGAACACAACTGCAAGGAGAGCTGCAGCTGAAGGAGAAGAGGATGTTGCTCCCAGACTAGCGATGGTTGAAAAACCAAGAGCTGAATGGACAAATGATGACATGAAAAGATATAACTTGGACAATGTGGCCGAGGATATTCTTTACAAAACTTTAGACAGAGCCATGTTCAACAAAGTCAAATCATGCAAAACGGCAAAAGAAATCTGGACAAGCTAACCTTGATTTGTGAAGGCTCAGGAGCAAATCAAGGAAAATAAACTATCTGTTGTTGTACAAAAATTTGAAAACTTTAAGATGTTTGCAGGAGAAACCTTGGATCAACTGGATGCTCGGTTCACAGAAATTACCAATGAGCTATCTGCACTTAGAAAAGAATATACACAAAAGGAAATGTGTATGAAGATTCTAAGAAGTCTCCCAACTGAGTGGGATATGAAAATCATGGCCATGAGACATTCCATGGACCTATCAAAGACATCCAACCATGATCTATTCTCAGACCTCAAAGCCTATGAATTTGAGCTGAGAAGAAAAGACCAAGAGGAAACAAATGTGCCCCAAAACAATTTTGCTTCTAATTGTTAAGGATGGAAAAGAGCTGAGGTCAAAGAAGTCATTGACCAAGAGAAGATCACACCGATGGTTAAAAGGTTTAACAAGTTCTTCAATAAGAATTACAAAAGAAGCAAAGGTGAATCCTCCGAGGAAGACACTCAGCTCCCTCCAAGTCAAGGGAAGAAAGACCACCCAAGAGAGCAGAGCATCAAAAAGTTGAATATCAAAGAGCTGACAACCCAAGGATGGAAAGGACTGATCAAAAAGTTGAAAATCTATGCTCGAACTGCAGCAACCCGGCACTATGCCATTGAATGCCCATATCCTGTAGTCAACAAATACAGGAATGAAGAGGGAAAGAAAAGTCTTGAGAGAAAGAAGACAGAAAAGAGAAAGGCAATGTTGGTGGTAGAGAAACTACGAGACAATCAAGTCAAAAGACACAAAGAGACTCGGAGAGTAGTGAAGTGACTACTCAAGTGACTCACGAAGAAGAAGCTTTGATCTGTCTAATGGCTAAAGAACAAAACCAACCTGACCAAGAAGATGAGGTACACTCTAATTCATCACACTCAGATACTAGTGATAGTGATTGTGACACACACACTTCATCACCCACTGATCTTTATGATTCATTAGGCAAAATGATGAAAGATTTTGAATACATTAAATCCTCACACACACTATCAAAATCTGGTAGATGGTACCTGGTACATGGATAGTGGCTGCTCCAGACACATGACAGGAAATAAGAAAAATCTATCAAAATTCAAAGAGGTTAGAGGTGCAAAAGTCATATTTGGAGGAAATGAAGCTCCAGGAGAAATAAGAGGCATTGGATCTATCAAGAAAAATGGATTAGAAATTACAGATGTTGCATATGTTGAAGGCCTCAATTTCAACTTGCTAAGCATAAGTAAATTCTGTGACAAATGCTACAATGTTGGATTCAATATGGGTGTATGCCAAATCAAGGACACTGAATCTAATGAAGTAGTGTTGCAAGGATGCAGACAAAAGAACATGTATGTGGTAGATTGGTCAACCAACACCAATCACTTGTCGTAGCAAAGAGCACAAATTTGAATCAAGTTGGCGTGGCACAAGAAGCCGAGTCACCCGAACTTCAAAACTATCAACAAGCTTGCAAGGAGCAATCTTGTGGAAGGACTTCCGGACTCGATTATACAAGAAGGAGAGTGTATGTGATGCATGCCGATGGGAAAACATATCAAATCATCATTCAAAGAAAAGGCATGTCCATCTTCAACAAGAATATTGACCTGCTACATATGGATCTATTTGGTCCATTGAACCACCAAAGATAAGTGGGAAGAAATACACCTTGGTGGTAGTAGATGACTACTCAAGATATACATGGACAATATTCATGTGTAAGAAGAAAGAAACTCTGCAAAACTACCACAAAATTGATGAAAAGAATTCAAAATGAGAAGAGTCAAACCATTATCAAAATAAGATCTCGAGAGAACCGAGTTTGTCAATGGTATAATAACTCGATTGTATTGAAAATGGTATTGGTCATGAATTATCTGCGACAAGGACTCCACAAATGAGAATGGAGTTGCGAAAGAAGGAATAGAACTCTCAAAGAAGCAACAAGGACCATGTTAGTCAAGCAGGTGCTTAAAAGATTTTGGGTCAAGCAATAAACACAACATGCTATACTCAAAATAGATGCATGATAAAATGGACAACCGACAAAGACTCCTATGAGATTTGGACGGGGAGAAAGCCAAATGTTTGCATATTTTAGAATATTTAGATGCAAATGCTTCATCCATAACAATGGCAAAGATAATTTAAAGGCTTTTGATGCTAAAGTCGATGAAGGTATCGTCTTAGATACTCAAATGAAAGCAAAGCCTCGAGTGCTCAACAAGAGGACAATGGTTACTGAAGAATCCATCCATGTGGTGTTTGATGAACCCAACGTAAATGGAAAAGACATTGAAGAGTCACCGATAAGTCAATCAACCAACCATGCGTAAGAGTCCCTATGTTGAAGGCGGCCGGAATTATAAGTCCGATGAAGATGAGATAGTCGAGTCTCAAAGACACCGGGAAAATCTGCAGCTAAGTGATGATGAGAGAGCTGATCAAAATAACACAGCTGAAAGACGACTGAATCCAACTAACTTACTCCAACCTGATGTAAGATGGCTGAGAGACCATCCACCAGAACTAATCATTGGAGATGTAAGAGAAGGTGTGAAAAATAGATCTAGAACTCAACAAGAAGCAATGTTTACTTGCTTCATCTCACAAATAGAGCCAAAAGATGTGTCACAAGCATTGGATGACACACATTGGATTCAAACCATGCAAGAAGAGCTGAATCAGTTTGAAAGGAATAAAGTGTGGGAATTGGTTCAAAGACCTACCCATCAAAATGTTATTGGCACTAAATGAGTGTTCAGAAACAAGATGAATGAGGAAGGTTCTGTGGTGAGAAACAAAGCAAGATTGGTAGCCAAAGGGTATTACCAAGAAGAAGGAATAGATTTTGATGAAACTTTTGCCCCCGTGGCAAGATTGGAAGCTATAAGGATGTTTCTTGCCTATGCAGCTCACAAGAACTTTATTGTATATCAAATGGATGTAAAGAGTGCATTTCTTAATGGGTTATTGGAAGAAGAAGTATATGTTGAACAACCTCCAGGATTTGAGCAGAAGACTCTTGGAGATAAGGTATACAAACTCAAGAAAGCTTTATATGGATTAAAACAGGCACCCAGAGCATGGTATGATACATTATCACAATTCCTGACTGAGAACGGATTCACAAAAGGCAAAGTGGATAGAACACTCTTCAGAATTCAAGATGGGAAGAGTATACTGCTTGTTTAAATATATGTAGATGACATCATCTTTGGATCCACAAACAAAGAGCTATGTGATAAATTCTCAAATCTTATGCAAAGCAAATTTGAAATGAGCATGATGGGAGAGCTGGCATTCTTCCTTGGACTCCAAGTGAAACAATTGAAGGATGGAACTTTCATAAGTCGGACAAAATACACCGAGAGATTTAATGAAGAAATTTGGTATGGAAGAGAAGTCTTCGTGAAAATACCAATGAATACATCATCAAAATGGATATGGATGCGGATGGCAAGCCTCAGATCAAACAAGATACTGAGCACTTATTGGATCATTGCTCTATCTCACAAAGAAGGGCCGGACATCACCTTTCTTTGTAGGTGTATGTGCAAGATTTCAATCGCACCAAAAGAAAGCCACATGATCAAGAAGAGAATCTTGAGATATTTGAAAGGAAGCCAAGAAGTTGGCTTATGGTATCCAAAGGAAGGTGGATTCAAGCTAATTGGTTATTTAGATTCTGACTATGTTGGATGTAGAGTTGACAGGAAAAGTACCTCATGCACATGTCAAATGCTTGGAAATAGGCTAATTTCATGGTTTAGCAAGAAGCAAAATTCAATAGCTACCTCCACGATGAAGCGAGAATACATAGTCATGGGCAAATCATGTTGTGCCCAAGTCTTATGGATGAGACAACAAAGAGAGACTATGAGGTTGAAGAAAAGGAAATTCCAATTATGTGTGATAACACAAGTGCAATTGCAATCACTCAAAATCCTGTGTTGCATTCAAGAACAAAGCACATTGATGTCAGATATCACTTCATAAGAGATCATGTTGAAAAGAAGGACATCACCTTGGAATATATCTCAACTGATAAGCAATTAGCTGACATATTCACAAAACCATTATGTGAATCAAGATTTGAAGAACTCAAACATGAATTAGGGTTAATTGAGCTGAGTTGACACTCAGAAGACTCAAAGAAAAGAGATGAAACACGAAAAGATGAAAAAGAGCTGAACTCTTAAATCAGCTAAGTGAATCACCAGATATCGGAGAATCACCGTTTGATCGAGTTAGGTGACAAATGAGTATTTATGTGCAAAGAGAGAAGAGTTAAAATCGCTAAGGAATAAGTTTGAGTCATTTATGAGCAAAGTGACAAAAACTCGACGTTTTTTACTAAGCGGAAATGTTTTTAAGAATGACGTCGATAATTATGATGTGTATAGTCAAAAGTCGCACACAAAGCTTATGATTGGATATAAATGTCTGCCGCATTAAATACGAAAGATTAAATGTAAATTGGCGTGCAAAATCTGAACCGTTGATCTTGATCAAATTTCAAAAACCACCCGCACGTCCTTTCATAACCCATACTTATACCATTTCGTCCGATTTTCTCTCACTTTACCAAAACTGTTCATCTCTCTCAAAGGCAAAGAAGAAATTTTCTCTCAAAACCCTAACAAATCCTTAAGTTCATTCTCAAAGTTTCGTTCGGTAAAACATCGAGAAATGGCATCTACTCATAATTTCGTCAAGTTGGGAAAGCAAATCCACACTGGGTCTACTGTGGATTTCGACGACATGATCAAACAGGGGTCTGACGACACCCTTGTGAAGAAGATAGCACAGAAGTTGTAAAAGTCTAGGCTGAAATCGTTTTTGACGATGGAGTTTCCAATGACCTACGTGGAAGAGGTCGCACAGTTCTACGTGAACGCTGAAGTTCACGATGAGGGCATCAAGTCCTCTATTCACGGAAAAGAGTTCACCATCACTGCCAAGGATCTGGCAGAACACTGTTTGTTACCGGCGGAAGGAATGCTGGAGATTTTTGAAGCTGATGTTAACTTGGCTGCTGCTTGGAAGGAAGTAGCCAAGTCCGACTGTGCTGCGAAGGTGGTCTACACAGCTAACAAGAAGCTGTTGAAAGAGGACTACCACAAATTGCTAGACATTGTTGCCAAATGCATAGACATCAAATTTGGAAGCTTTGACCAACTGTCCAAAGCTAAGCTGGTCGTAATGGCTGCGATCATTGAAGAAAAGAAGGTGAACTGGCCGAGTTTGTATACATCGACTCTGCGAAATATTGGGAATAAATCCTTCAAGGAGGATGGTACATTTGGAGGTTCCCCGGGATACGACCGTGATTGGTCGGATGATGGAAGTAAAAGGAGTTCCTCTTCGACATGGAAAGGCGTTCCATGTAAACAAGAAGATGTTTCGATCTAACCTTTCCTGAGCACGAAGAGAGCATATGCAAAGAGAGCGATCACAGTGAAGGGGAATCAATCTGTCTGAAGAAACAGTTGTCTCCTCCTCTCCCCGAAGAAAGGCCGCCCCTGCAGCTGCAAAGAAGATTGCTGCCCCTGCAACAAAGAAGAAGAAAACAAAAGATGCTCCTGCCCCTGCAGCCGCAGCGGAGAAGGAACCTCGAATACCTTCTCCGATTGTCAAGAAAAGGAGAACCGATAAGCTAAGACGACCCGCTCCTCGGAAGAAGACGACATCACCAGCCCCCGCCGCCCGGACTTAGAAGAAACCATATCCGAGCTAGAGATCCCTCTGGTAAGGACTAAAAGGAGAAGAATCTTCAAGCGTTCCGAGCTTGAGAAACCGGACTCAGCTGAAACAAATACCGAGATCACAGCTAAAGAAGTAGAGTCTCCGAAATTATTAGATGAAATGACCAAGTCTGCTGCCGATCAAGAGGCAAATCAAGACACAAATTGTAGTCCGAACCGAGAGACACAAAAGGCAAACAGAAAGCAAACTCGCTACTTTGTTGACAGGTTGTATACCCTCCTACAACAGACGCTACTGAGGGTGTGGAGCACCAAAGTTTGCTACCCTCAATCCCTGAGCTCGAGGGACAACAGGGAGAAGATGACAAGGATGATGATGTGATGATCCTATCCCCACCATATCCGCACATCCAAAATCGTCATGAGAATGGAGGAAATGGAAGTCGAGTCGATCCAAAGGAACAGTTCCAAAGACCGAAATTCATTGAAGAAGAAGACGAACTATTGAACTTTCTTGGATTGACCAATGTGGTCCAAGCACTGGATGAAGAAAACTGCATAGATATCTTGCAGATCTTCAAGGACAAGGAGAAGGAGAGACGCGGGAAGGAAGGCTCGAGGCTCGTGAAAAGGCCGATTTTGTCCCTTTACGGAACCACCGATCATACACATCCTCATGTCGACATTCTCTCTGGAGTGATGAGGATCCGGACCCTCTTCTTTATTACAAAAGAATTGGAGATGCGCAGCAAGCCATGCGGGAATCCAGGGCCCTACATGAGCAACGATTGTTGGAAGGACTAGGGAATCTTCCACATCACAGTTGGATATTGATCCGATGGGAGTGGTGCAAAGATATTGCCATCGTTGTCGCCGCCACCACTTCCCCACTCACTCGAGAAGAAGGTGATAAGGAACGGCGATGAAACGGGATTGTGGGGACCCCGGTCGAGCCAACCCCTAATGAAGGTGTCTTACCACCGCCCCAACGGCTGAATACTCAAAGGAAATGTTAAGTCCGGAGACGAGTGACCCCATTCCAAGTCACTCACCGGTGTGCCACCGGTGGGGAAACTCCTCCACCGCAGAAAGGTCGGGAGGATCTGCGGTGACTCCACAACGAATCTCGGAGGTGAAGTGGAGAAGGAACAACAATGAATACACAATAAGTTGTCATCGACGAGGCTCGAGCTTAAGATCGTCTCGGATGAAGTGCCAACCGCTCTGCGCAGCCAATGACGCCATCGATGCGGTCGAGGCACAGGAAGGAACTACCCAGGAGTTAACACTGGGGCACTGAAAGTGCAATCCATGGAGTTGAGACTCCGGTGGATGCCACCTCGAAGACCCCAAGACAGCTGACACTGTCGTAGGGAATGTCCAAGGCCTCGCTGTAGTTGAGACTGCAGGAGGTAATGAAGGCCAATGGGAGGTTGAGACTTCCCGAGGTAAAGAGACTGAAGCACATAACATCCCTCCTACTATCATTGATCCATCTAAAAAGGATATAAGTGCTCTTCATGATTCCCAAGAAAATCCGATGTAACCTTTCCGGGATCTGAAGGTGAAGACGGAGCTGAGTCATCCCCTATTGCTGATTCAAAAGACTCAGCTGAGGATGTTCATCCAAGCACGAGTAAGTCTGACCTTAAGGCTACTCGCCAAACATTTAATTTTGATGATGAGCTACCCATGGAAATCTCATCATCGTCCGATGACGCTCCTGATATGGCCGAGGACCAGTCAACTCATGTGGAAAAACCAGTTGAGCTCGACGGCATTAAGACAGTGAGGCTCGGCAGCTGGGTCAACTCCACAACAGACCACAACTGAAACAGAGTCAATCAATCGCGCTCTCTCAAGCTGCAGCAGGATCGACTCCACCGGGAACTTCACAAGCACAAGTTGTCATTGAGCAGATTCCCGTTGCCCGTGATGATCCTTTTCTAGAATCATTTCCCTTCTCTCTGGAAGTACCTGACCTTCCTGAAGAATCAGTTAGAGATCAAGAACGCTTACATAAACCTGATCCTGTTATTCCAACAGACACCATCGTCCCAACAGACTTTGACTTTGACGCTGCCTGGCCACCAGCTGAGACAGAAGTGACAGCTGAGGTTCGGGAAGTTTTCAAGGCCATATTTGCAGAGATAGAAAGGATGGAGAGGCACCAGGCCTCACTGGACATGAGGCTGGATAACAGAGATGCAAACCTTACTGCCAATCTGCGAGGCATAATTATCAGGATCCGGGAATGGTGGCAACAACAGCAGACCATGCGCGCAACAAGCTCGATATTTCAGAAATTGTTCAATAAATTGCTAGTCTCAAGGGGTGAGAATGCCGATGCAAAGACAAGAATGCAAGAGAACATCGAACGAATGCATGAATCTCACACCACGAGATACAATCTGCTGCGTGAATATAATAAGAAAGAGCTCCTGCGCGTGAGGAGAACATGGATCGGAAGTTCACCTCCTCATGGATGAAATAAAGCTGGTAACAGCTGAATCCAACGCCACCCGCTCCGAATTCCATGCAGCATACTCCGCAGCAGATTCGAAGCATAACTCAGCTATCAGCCGCTTAGACTTCATGATTGCTAGCTTGTTTCCAGGGGTTCCTCTCTCCTTTGATGATGCCAAAAAGGGGAAGAGGAATACCTAAAGGCATTGAAAGGATCTCGGTCGGAAAAAGGAGGACGCAAATTTGTGAAGGGAAAGACAAATGAGGAAGAGAGAAGAGAGAAGAAAGGAAAATCTGTTGAGAGAAGAAAGAAAAATCTGTTGAGGGGGAAGGTTCGAAAGATATGACCTTGATGATTGCTAAAACCCCCCAACAAGGTCTTGTCACAAAATGATATCATCAAAGAACTCCCAATAACTCGCCACTCCAACACTCTGTTGTACCCATGGCCGAAAAGAGAAAGATAGTTGAAGCAGGGATGAAGGAAGTGGAAGGAAAGATGGATGCCCGAGTTATGGATATTCTGAAACAACATGGAGGCATTCCAACAGTGGAGGAAGAGGTTTCAGACCTAGACCTCTGCCCAAAACATTGAGTACATAGATCCAGGCAAGAAATGAGGGATCTATTGGGCCGGTTCGAAAGTAGCTAACCTACAAGTGGCTAAAAACAATCTTTGAGTATGTGAAGAGGATTGAAGAAGAAAATAGAAGACAAACTCAATATGGGAGGAAAGACAAGAAAGAAAAAGAAGAGATGAAGTCGCTGTAAAGGCTTATGAGAAAAAGAAGGCGGTGAAGATGAGAAGAAGAGAAGAAGGTCAGAAGATGACAGAGCCGAAGAAGAGGAAAGAAGGAGACAAGGAGATGAAGTGTTGCTGTCCACCCCTTCATGTATTTTACTATGTAAATACATCTTTATGTAAGTCTTCTGTACATTGAATAAAAATTTTACAATTTCCATACTTGCATAGATATAGAACAACATGATTACCTTAAGTTCTCTGCTTAAGATCGACACTCAGAACAAATATGTAAAGAACAAGAATGTTATGATCAATAAAAGATTGATTCTACGCATACATTCCGCGATTCTACATTGTCCTGCACGTATCTTCTTTGTTTAATTATTGTATGAATGTTTTAAGTTTTGGCATCATCAAAAAGAGGAAATTGTTGGGAAATTATTTTTAGATTTTGATGAATGCCATGTAAAACTTAGAATAGAAAGTTGGCACCCCATTTTTGTTGTAAATTGCATTGTAATAGATAGGGCTAGTCGAGTCAAGTCGGCTATGCCAACATGCAAGAAGACAACCGAGACTAGAAGGAAGACTCACATTGCGAGGCAACCGAGCGGTGTGGCAAAGAAGAAAGACAGAACTCGATCAAGGTGCAGGTGAGATACTGGTGAGTGAGGAATCAGTCAAGTCAACTCAAGACAAACTGACAAGTCTCAAGTTGAAGTAATGAGAAGAGTCATCCATGATTGGAAGTCGACTCAAGTCACCAGGAAGTTAAGAAAATGCAATCAAGTCGAGATAACTGAAAGAGATCCGTTGCACGTAAGTCAAGGAAATTACTTAAACAAGTAATACTTCCATACTTGTCTTTCTTAAAGTGCTCACCCTAGAAGCGTGCAAAAGGAATAAACCAATGGGAAGCACTCTGCACCTGTGTCGAACTCGAAAAGTCAAGAATCATTCATACGAGGAAATGTCAATTCCAAGGACTCGCAACAGACAAGCCAACGACCACAAGTGTCTTTTAAAAATAAGCCTATCTCTTCAACGGGCGATTTTTGAAAGATCAATATAAAAGGCCGAGGAATCACTCGAGAGAAGGTTACCTGAACCACGAACATTCAAGCTAACATTCGAACTGTAACCAAAAATTTCTCTCAAGTCATTCAAGTTCAATCCTCAAGCCTACATTACGAAGAAATCAATCCAACACTCACCTGTGAAGGAAAGACGACTTCAATCAGTTGAAGAGGAAACATTTGAAGAATCAAGGGGTCTACATTCCATGGAGGATTGTAGGAAGGTTCAAGGTCGAACCGGTCTCAAGTTTTTGGAGGGGTTCGTGATCAAATCCAAGAAGCTTGAGCAAGTGGGTCAGAGTAGCAAGCGCACCCCTATGAAGAAGCTCGAGTCGCACGACGAAGCCACCGTGTGACCAAGCATCTCCAGATCGAGTCCCAAAGGATCAAGTCGGTTGTGTGATCAAGACTTGTATCCGGATCGTTAACCACTTTGTATATTGATCAATACTTAGTGAATTCCTCCAGGGAGTTGGAGAAGAGAGGTAGAAGAATTACCCCATCTTCGAACCTCTATAAAAACTTATTGTGTCATTTACATTTCAAAGACTTTAATTTCTCGCATATTACTTTAATATCTCACGATAAATTTGCTATCCAATTGATAATCAACCAAGTCTAAAACCAAGTATTAAAACAAACTTAACCAAATTCAAAGGGTGTTAAGTCTCCGCTGAAAATATATCACGGTCGAGTTAAGTCTTTAGTCGAAACAATCGAGTTATTCTATCAACATCCAGTGCGAGTTGAGTGACTAACTTTTGCCGATTAACTAACTTAGTTGTCCATCAAGGACTCAAATTTGTGAAATATTAACTCGAACGCTTTTAAAAGGACTAAATCAAAAAGTTGGTAAGGTTTATTCAACCCCCTTCTAAACCTTACACTCACACCCCGGGACCTACACCATTTCTGCCAATCCCTATCTCCCCCTTCCAAAGCCATCAAATCCAAGGTCTTCTTGCTCTCCTCAATTTTTTTAACCGCATTCATCTTATTAATCCCTTTCCATTGGAGAATAGCCACTCGGCAATTTTTCAGCTTCCTTTGAATTTGAATCGAGTACCATCCACCTTATCCTTCCATGATAGTCCATCTGGAATCAAAGAAGAACCTACTAGGAGCCTTCCCTTGATTTTTATCCATTTCCAAGATCATCGTACAGTGATCCGATGAAGGAATATGCCTGTGAATAACAAGCGCATCATCAAATTTACACATCCATTCTGAAGCAGCTAGGATTCTGTCCAGGCGCTCTTCCACAAAATCCTTACCAACCCTATTATTCGACCAAGTGAAGGGGTGGCCCTGAAAGCCAATCTCTGCCAAGCTCAAATTGTTGATAAAATTTCGTGATAAGTGCATTTTTGTTCACGTTTTTTTTTAACTCTTTTTCGATAATTTCTTTAACTTTTTAGTTCATTAATCAATAAATTCAAGAAAAATCACATTGGCTTGTTTTAAATGATGAAGGTAAAGACTTGAAGCAAACTCATATGGATTTTGTATGAACATACAAACAAAAATGAAGTCTAACATTGATGAAAAGGAAGGCAAGAAGACTCAACCTCGTGCAAAATACACCCCTAGTGTGATGAGAAACATGGCCATGCTTCAAAGAGAAGAAAAATAAGCAAAGCAGAAAAACACACCCTGGTCGTGCTTTGAAAGCACGATCGTGTTCAACATGACGACAAGGACAACATGCCCAAACCGTGTTTAAAAGCACACCCTGCCAAAATCCCACAATTGACGTGAAAAACACGGCCAAGCCGTGCATCATAAGCATGGCCGTGTTTGTCATTTTTTACGAACATGGCCTGGTCGTGCTTCTAAGCACGGCCGCGCTTTGTCTCCAGCTCATATTTTCTTATGGTGGAAATTATGAAAGTTTTTCCTTTTTGCTTTTTGACAACTTTTGTACAACTTTTACATCTCATTTTGCTGCATTAAGCCCCATTTTTTCCTCAATTATCATATGAAAATAAGGATTCAACAACCCAACTATGGTAGTGGAGCAATTATTTGCAAGAGATGACATTGTTAAGGTGTTCTTTCACAAAAACAATGTCTATAAAAACCAAGAGTTTGGGATGGAGGATTCATTCATTCACTCTAAGTTTCAAAGCAAAATACATTGAGGGGATAAAAGAGAGGTAGAGTTGGAAGTTGAAGGGGAATAGAGGGGAAGGTTTGGAGTTCAACATCATTCCAATCAACCAAGGAGGAAGTCTTGTATTGGTCTTGAATAAGAGCTAAGTACACCATGTTCATTTTATTCAAATCTTCTTGTGTAGTATACTCTTTTGTCAAAGCCATGTGTAGCTAAATTTCTAAGTGTTTGAATGTAATGAACTCTAGAATGAATTTGTGATTTTGGATTGGATGTTTTTGATAAAATTTTCATGTTTAGTGTGATTCACTTATTTTAAGCTTTATTCATTCGAGTTAATATTTCTGGTATATTAATTTGAAGTCCATTCCTCATCGGGTAATCGAGATATTTATGATGAAAAAGAACCTATTTAAGTGAAAAGAGTTGCATGCAATCCTAGATATAGGACAACATAAATCTTCTAGATTAGGGTCAAACCTAATATGGGAATTCACAAATCGTTTTAATGCAATCTTGGGGGTTTTAACTAGAAAGAGATTTCAGTTAATCAACTTGAGATTAGGAGTTTTCACCTTGAAAAAGGGTTTAACTTAAATCGGGAATTTCTACGGTCCATGAAACATGAGATTTTATTGAAAGAGGTTGGTTTTTGCTTAAAGGCTTATGGTTGTATTTTTATCTTGTTGAATCACAAAAACATTCAGAGGGATTTACATTCAAACACATTTCTAGCTCTTGATTTCTTATTCAACAATATACTTTTATTTGATCTATTGTAAGTTGTGATTAATTCAAATTCTTTATTTTTCATTTTTTTTAACAAACAAAAACTCTGAAAATTGCAAGATTAGATAACAAAAAGACGGTATTTATTTGTACTTACAATCCTCGTGGGAATGACACTCGGTACTCGACAATCTGTTCTATAAAATGATAGGTGCACTTGCCTAAGGTTTTCAAGGTAGCTTTTGAGCCATCAAGTTTTTAGCGCCGTTGCCGGGGGATTGTAATATTAAGAACACTTTATTTTTGTTAATCTAATCAATTTTTTTTATTTTTACCATTGCCTTTCATCTTAGTTATCTTCGTAAGTCTTGGACTACACTTATCCTCTTTATTTATCGCAGTGCATGTCTACTCGTCGCCGAATTTGGAAGCGCGAGACCGCTGGTAGCAACACAGAGGAAAGCACTAATACATACCACGAGGAGGATATTAACAAAGGCAAGGATCCTGATATCCCGGATGAACAACAAAGAACCATGTATGACTACGCCAAGCCATCTATGGACGACACGTCATCAAGTATCGTAAGGCCCGCTGTTGCCGCCAATAATTTTTGAGATCAAATCAAATGTGATTCAAATGGTGCAACAGTTTGTTCAATTTGACGGCCTACCGGACAAATATCCAAATAACCATATTGCAAATTTCCTCGAAATTTGCAATACGTTCAAAATCAATGGGGTCTCTGACGATGCCATCCATTTGCGCCTATTCCCATTTACTCTTCGGGGATGGGCTAAATAGTGGCTAAATACTTTACCAAAGGGAACAATCACAACATGGAGCATTATGGCTGAAAAGTTCCTTTTGAAGTATTTTCCACCGGCCAAAACTGCACGATTGAGGAATGAAATCTCTTCATTCACTCAAGAAGACGATGAGACCTTGTACGACACTTGCGAAAGATTCAAAGAATTGCTGTGGAAATGCCCACATCATGGTCTTCCTATCTGGATGCAAGTCCAAACATTTGACATTGGGCTACTCTCATCAACGAGGCAAATGATTGATGCGGCGGCTGGGGGAACTTTGAACAATAAAACACCAGAAGCCGCCCAAGATCTAATAGAGGGAATGGCCATGAATGGATATCAATGGCAATTCGTACGAGGTAAAACCAACAGGACAGTGGGTGTATACAATGCAGATGCGGTAGTTACGCTAGCCGTACAAGTCGAAGCTATGACTCAAAAAATTGACGAGTTGGCATTTCCGAAACCACCACAACAAGTCTTCTTATGCGGGACTTGTGGAGGATTGCACAATCACCAAGAGTGCCCCCATGCAATACCACCGCTTGAGCACGTGGATTATCTAGGTAACCAATCTCGACCTTCTCAACATAATCTTTTCAGTAATACCTATAATCCAGGTTGGCGCCAGCACACGAACTTTAGTTAGGGCAATCAAGGTCAACATCGGCCTAATTTGAACGCACTCCCTAACTCGTCTGCACCTTCTGGTTTCCAATCACGAAAAACAAGTTTGGAGGACTTATTGTCCAAGTTTGTCCAAACAACAGAAACCCGTTTCACGGCCACCGAAACATCCTTAAGGAACCAAGAAGTGTCCATTCGCAACTTAGAAAATCAAATTGGCCAAATTGCCAAAATCATTTCCGAAAGGCCACAAGGGAGTTTACCCAGCAATACCGAACCGAATCCACGAGAACATGTAAAAGTAATCACTCTAAGGGACGCAACAAAGCTAGACGAGGTACGGATGTTGGAGGGTGAGACCACCCCCATACAAAAAGGCGAACAGGTACTCAAGGAAACAAAGAAAATGGTGCCAGAATTCCAACCACCTATCCCGTATCCAAGCCGATTGCAAAAGGGCAAACATGACGATCAATTCGCTAAGTTTTTGGATTTGTTTAAACAGTTGCACATCAATATTCCTTTTGTTGAAGCCCTTTCACAGATGCCGAAATATGCCAAATTCTTAAAAGATCTCCTTTCTAATAAAAAGAAACTTGAAGAGCTGCCCATGGTACAATTGAACAAGGAGTGCTCGACAATTTTGCAAAACAAGTTACCTCAGAAAATCAAAGATCCAGGGAGTTTTACTATTCCTTGCAATGTTGGTAATTTGACTGTTGATCGGGCATTGGCAGATCTAGGGGCTAGCATTAATTTGATACCTTATGATTTATTCAAATAAATGGGTCTAGGAGAACCAAAACCTACTAGGATGAGCTTACAATTAGCTGATAGGTCCATCAATGTTTTGGTCAAAGTCGATAAGTTTATATTTCTTGTCGATTTTGTAATTCTTGACATGCATACCGACGTCGAAGTCCCCTTGATCCTAGGGCGTCCATTTTTAGTTATTGATAAGGCAATCATTGACGTGCATGATGTCAAACTAATTTTATGAATCGAAGATGAACAAGTCATTTTTAAAATCGCTACATCAATGAAAAATACGATAGATAAAGATGACTCTTGTTTTGCTATTGATCTTGTTGATATGGAGATAGCTAATTCCTTACCAAACATGATTTCTAACAAACTTTTGGAGACTTATATTGTTCAAGGTGCAGGTATAACGGAGGAAAATCCCTTTCTTAGGGAATCTGTACTCGCATTGGAGGAAAACGCACCAAATGAACGCTTAAAAGTTCGAAAAAAGTTGAAAACTCTCAAGTGGGGCATAACAAACCGTCCATTGAGGATCCACCACTGTTGGAGTTGAAAGAGCTACCCGAACACCTGGAATATGCATTTCTAGCCGATAACTCCAAACTCCCCGTGATTATTTTCTCCAATTTATCCTCACATCAAAAGGATAGATTGTTGGCAATATTACGGGTACACAAAAAGCCATCGCTTGGAAAACCTCCGACATTCAAGGGATCAATCCTTCCTTTTGCACTCACAAAATTATGATGGAGGAAAATTTCAACCCGGTTGTTCTACCTCAGCATCGCTTAAATCCAAACATGAAAGAGGTAGTCAAGGCAGATGTAATCAAATTAATTGATGCTGGGCTCATCTATCCAATCTCTGACAGTAATTGGGTAAGTCCAGTCCAAGTGGTCCCAAAGAAAGGTGGGATGACGGTGGTACCGAATGAAAAGAATGAACTCATTCCAATGTGAACGGTAACAGGTTGGCGAGTTTGCATCGATTACCGACGACTTAACGATGGTACTCGCAAAGACCATTTCCCTTTGTCTTTTATTGATCAAATGCTTGAACGATTATCTAGTCACCTTTATTATTGCTTCCTTGATGGCGTGTCAGGTTATTTTCAGATCCCGATAGCACCGGAGGACCAAGAGAAAACCACTTTCACTTGTCCCTACGGTACTTTTGCCTATCGACGCATGCCTTTTGGATTGTGCAATGCACCGTCAACCTTTCAACGGTGCATGCTTGCCATCTTCGACGAACTTGTAGAAGATATCATGGATGACTTCTCGGTTTTTGGGGACTCATTTGATATTTGTCTTGCAAATCTTAAAAAAGTCATTGTTCATTGCGAAGAAACTAACCTGGTTCTTAACTGGGAAAAATGCCACTTCATGGTACAAGAAGGAATTGTTCTGGGATATAAAATTTCTTGCAGGGGCATTGAAGTGGACAAGGCAAAGGTTGACACAATTTCCAAATTGCCACCACCCACCTCGGTGAAGGCAGTCCGAAGCTTTTTCGGGCATGCGGGGTTTTATAGGCGCTTCATCAAAGATTTTTCCAAAATCGCCCGACCACTCACTCACCTCTTAGAGAATGATGCAGTTTTTGATATCAATGATGAATGCCTTCAAGCATTCAATATTTTAAAAGAAAAACTCACCACTTGTCCCATCATGGTGGCTCCGGATTGGTCTCAATCATTCGAACTCATGTGTGATGCCATCGATTATGCGGTAGGTGCGGTACTCGGGCACAAAAAGATAAACATTTTCGACCAATTTACTATGCAAGTAAAACTCTGAATCCTGCTCAATCTAATTATACAACTACCGAAAAGGAGTTACTTGCAGTGGTTTTAGCCTTTGACAAATTCCGCTCATACTTGATCCTATCAAAAGTCATTGTTTATACGAATCACTCCGCCTTACGCTATTTGCTTGACAAAAATGATGCAAAGCCACGATTAATTCAATGGGTTCTCTTACTCCAAGAATTCGATGTGGAGATCAAAGATAAACGGGGTGCCGAAAATCTTGCCTCCAACCACCTATCTCGGCTTGAGCACTCCGGTACCGACAAGCAACACAATAGACATATCAATGATTCTTTCCTAGATGAGCAACTATTTGCCCTTAACTCAATTTCAATTGATATTCCTTGGTTTGCAGATTTTGCTAATTATCTTGCAGGACAAGTTCTACCAAAAGGGATGACCCATCAACAAAAGAAGAAATTCTTTTCGGGTCTCAAATACTATATTTGGGACGATCCCCACTTCTTCCGAGTTTGTGCAGATCAAATCATAAGAAGATGTGTATCACTTCCTGGAACAATCTCTATTTTGAATCATTATCACAAGGGGCCCACCAGTGGACACTACCAAGCAAATACCACGGCACGCAAGGTCCTTGGGTCGGGTTTTTATTGGCCCACACTTTTCAAAGATGCAAAACGGTATGTTGAAACTTGTGATAATTGTCAACGAACAGGAAATATTTCTCGAAAAAATGAAATGCCCCAAAAAGGTATTCTTGTTTGCGAAATCTGATGTTTGGGGTATTGATTTTATGGGACTTTTTCTTGCGTTGTTTGGCAATAAATACATTTTAGTAGCCGTTGACTATGTGTCTAAATGGGTAGAGGCTCAAGACTTGCCTAAAAATGATACTCGAGTGGTGATACATTTTCTCAAAAAACTTTTCACGCGATTCGGTACACCACGAGCCATCATTAGTGATAGAGGCACTCACTTTTGCAACAGTCAATTTGACAAAGTGTTAAAACGTTATGGTGTCACACACCGAGTCGCCACCGCCTATCACCCCCAAACTAGTGGTCAAGTCAAAGTGTCAAACCGAGAATTAAAACGAATTTTAGAAAAAATGGTTGGACACTCTCGTAAGGATTGGTCCCTCAAACTCGACGATGCCCTTTGGGCTTATAGAACGACTTTCAAAATGCCGATAGGGATGACCCCATACCGGCTCGTTTATGATAAGGCATGTCATTTGCCGGTTGAGCTTGAACATAAGGCCTTTTGAGCTATTAAAATACTTAATTATGATTTGTCAAGTGTAGGAAATAACCGTTTATTGCAGATTAACGAACTCGAAGAATGGCGAAATTCGGTATACGAGAATTCAAAAATTTACAAAGAATGAACAAAGCAATGGCATGACAAACGCATTAAGCAAGCGAGGGAATTTCAACCTGGTGATCAAGTGTTACTATTCAATTCCTGACTTCGACTATTCCCGGGTAAGTTAAAATTCAGGTGGTCCGGCCCATTCACTGTCACTCAAGTGTTCCCTTACGGAACTATTGAAATCATGCACAAGGAAATGGGTACATTTAAGGTGAATAGACACCGTATGAAGCTCTATTTTGGGGGCACCATCAATGATAGTTATCGAGATTCCATCCATCTTGACGTCCCCCAAAATACACCACACGAGTATAGGTAAAATGCTCTAGCTATACGAAGTTAAAGAAGCACTATCCGGGAGGCAACCCGCCATTTTGTGTGTATTTTCTTTTGCTTAATTTTCCTATTTTTGGTTGCTTGGGGATGTTTTGTTTTAATTTTGTCTAAAAAAAGTGAGAAAAAAAATAAAAAAAAACACGGTCCGGCCGTGCTTGGCGAACACGTCCGTGTTCGTCATCCATTTTGTGAACACACCTTGGCCGTGTTCAACTATCCAAGACCATGTTTGCAAATTTCGTACGAAACACGGCCAGGGCGTGTTTACCAACACGCCCGTGTTTTCAAAAAAAAAAGGGGATGAAATTTCGTACGAAACACGACCTTGGCGTGTTATTAAACACGCCCATATTTTTATTAAAATAAACGAAAACTGGCTGGGATTTGCATACAAAACACGGCTAGGGCGTGGTTTAAAACACGCCCGTATTTTAATTCGAAAAAAAAACCAAACTCTGGAAAAAGACATACCGAACACGGCCTTGTCGTGCTTCTTAAGCGCGGCCGTGTTCATACGCTTCTTACTACATGGAACCCCGATTTTCTTCTTTTTTCTTCCCCCAAACCTTCTTCTTTCCCAATCTTCCCTTTCTCTAAAACCCTTCCCTCACTTCCCCAAATTTCTTCTCTTCTCTCAAATTCTTCACACACATCACACAACACATCTTCACACCACAAGGTTCTCACTTCCTCTTCCCACAATGCAACCAAGGTATGTTTTCTTGTAATTTCTTTTCCTTTTTTCAATTTTTCTTTCAAATTTCGAAATTTCCATGTTTTAGTTAGTAGATTTTCTCTTTTGTGTGTTGTTGTGAAGGTCCTCCCATGTTGTACTTAAGAAATTCATGAGTTTTTATTATTAACTTTTCATGCCCTAGAAATTGCAATTAGGGAAATTGAAATTTAGATAGATGATGTCCATGCTAAAATCATGAATTTTCTTTTATGGCATGTTTCTTGTGCTATTTGGGAGTTTAATTGGGTTTGTTTGTAATAATTTCTTGATTATTGTGATAATGTTGGAAAATGTTCTTGTTGTATTCATTTTGCTAAAATAAGGAATTGGTCATTTGTTCTTGTTATTCATGAAAGGAATTGAGGAATTGGTCTTGGGTTCATATAATATATCGTTGTTGAAGATTGATATTCTTGAATTGTTGTTGCCAAGGGGATTTTTGTTGGAGAATACAAGTTAATTTTCAACTAAGGTTTCCATCTTTAGCTATCATTCTTGTTGAATACTTGTGTTGATGTGGTGGAATTTTAGATGAACTGGTGATTCTTCATGCTTGGGTTTGCTTGGAATATTGTCTATGTCTCTTAGAATGATTTTTCACGTTGTTGTAAGTTTATATTGACATAGGAATGCCAGGTCAAAATGCAGTCGTACTGGTGGTGTTTCATCCTCCGCGGCCTCCACACCCGGCGGCCGCCGAGCCGCTCGCACCAACCCACCGACCCTTGCCAACTCATATGGCATCTCTTTTCAGGATGCCGATCATGAGACCCAATATCACCGTCTAGCTCAATGCCAAATTCTTAACACGCGATTCTCGGACAACTTTACATTGGATGGACTTGGGCTTCGTACATATGTGGATGGATGCTCGAGCATATTGGGTGGGGCTATTTCATGAATTTATGCTTGCCCACCTACATCCGTCTCACATTGGAGTTCATTAGTTCTTATAACGCCGAGATAACATCGGGCCGCCATGTTGAAGAAGGGCGAATCACCTTTCGGCTCTTCAACAATGATCACCAACTCACATTGGCCGACTTCAACACTATCTAAGGTTTGCCCACAAATGGGCTGCACATTAAGCCATTGGGCTTCCGTGGTCGGCGATTTTGGCAAGCAATTACAAGGGAGCTAGAATATAACCCATCCTCATCAAAATCGTCGTGTATTGTCAATCCGTGCTTCCGTTATGTCCATCAGGTGCTCTCAAGCACACTTTTTGGCCGGGGCAAAAGCGAAGGGGTCATCTGCCTTGATGAGCTCTATTTTCTATGATCTATGGTGTATTCCTCTTTGGTTGACACGGGCTCCTATTTAGCAAAGCATTTTCTCAAAGTCAGCAAGAAAGATCGAGGCAAAATCGACATTGGTGGCCGTGTTACTCCTATCACCGCCCATTTTGGTTATGACCTCACTGGACTCGAGCAAGCCCGGGGACCGACCCAGATTGACTTTGAGTCTTGCATCGTCATGGGTATGATTCAACAGAGCAGTGTAGGTTATGTTTTAAAGTTCAAACATACCGACTACACGCATCCATTGCCGGATCCTTCCCGCACTTCGATTCGGGATCTGGAAAATTGGAAGATGCTTTATCCTCTCGGTGATAACCCGGATGCTTTACAACTAACCACCCTGCCGGCCTCGGACACAGAAGCTTATCAAAGTTAGAATCTGGATGTTGAGGGTCCCTCCACTTCTCAATCACCTAGAAGATCATCCCCTCATGCGGATGACACTAGATCTCTCCTCCAAGCCATTCGATTGGAGAAACTGCAACAAAGAGCAATATTAGATCAACAGGAGGAGAGAATGACACCACACTTTGCTCGCGTTGAAGAACAACAACATCAGTATTTCATGAATCTTCAACGACAACAACAACAACAATATGACCAACAACAGTCCTATTTTGCCATGATGGGTCAAATCCACCAATGGCATATTTCGCAGGGACATTTTCCTCCACCACAATAAAGGTTGTATTTTTTCTTTTATTTTAAGATATTTTTTTTTATTTCATACTGTATCCCATAGCTTTCTTCACATTGGGGACAATCTGACCCTTGAAGTTGGAGGTGGTGAGACTCGTTAGCACGCTTGGATTTTTTTAGACCTACTTTAGCTTTGCGTGAGATTTGGGTGTTTTTAGTTATTTTTGTGGATGCTTTGTTTTCTTTTTTTGCACTTTATCAATTTCTTGCAAACAAACATGAGATATTGTTTTACAATTAGATAAGTTGTTTGTGGATTTGTTATAACCATTTTTCTCCCAAAAAAGTAATCTTTTTGAGAACTCAAATCGCCAAAATATTTTAAACTGTGTGACTAGCAAAAGGATGAACTTGACCAAAGAAGTTTAATGTCAAGAAAAATCACATTGGCTTATTTTAAATGATGAAGGTAAAGACTTGAAGCAAACTAATATAGATTTTGTATGAAAATACGAACAAAAATGAAGTTTAACATTGATCAAACAGAATGCAAGAAGACTCAATCTCGTGCAAAACACACCCCTAGTGTGATGGGAAACATGTACATGCTCCAAAGAGAAGAAAAACAAGAAAAGCAGAAAAATACACCCTGGTCGTGCTTTGAAGACAAGACCGTGTTCAGCATGACGACAAGGAAAACACGCCCAAACCGTGTTTAAAAGCACACCCTGACAAAATCCCACAATTGACGTGAAAAACACGGCCAAGCCGTGCTTCATAAGCACGACCGTGTTCATCATTATTGACGAACACTGCCTGGCCGTGCTTCTAAGCGCGATCGTGCTTTGTCTCCAGCTCAAATTTTCTTTTGGCGGAAATTATGAAAGCTTTTTCTTTTTGCTTTTTGACAACTTTTGTACAACTTTTACATCTCATTTTGCTGCATTAAGCCCCATTATTCCCTCAATTATCATATGAAAACAAGGATTCAACAACCCAACTATGGTAGTGGAGCAATTATTTGCAAGAGATTACATTGTTAATGTGTTCTTTCACAAAAACAATGTCTATAAAAACCAAGAGTTTGGGATGGAGGATTCATTCATTCACTCTAAGTTTCAAAGCAAAATGCATTGAGGGGATAAAAGAGAGGTAGAGTTGGAAGTTGAAGGGCAATAGAGGGGAAGGCTTGGAGTTCAACATCATTGCAATCAACCAAGAAGGAAGTCTTGTATTGGTCTTGAATAAGAGCTAAGTACACCATGTTCATTTTATTCAAATCTTCTTGTGTAGTATACTCTTTTGTCAAAGCCACGTGTAGCTAAATTTCTAAGTATTTGAATGTAATGAACTCTAGAATGAATTTATGATTTTGGATTGGATGTTTTTGATAAAATCATCATGTTCTGTGTGATTCACTTATTTTAAGCTTTATTTATTCAATTTAATATTCCCGGTATATTAATTTGAAGTCCATTCCTCATCGGGTAATCGAAATATTTATGATGAGAATGAACCTATTTAAGTGAAAAGAGTTGCATGGAATCCTAGATATAGGACAACATAAATCTTCTGGATTAGGGTCAAATCTAATATGAGAATTCACAAATCGTTTTAATGCAATCTTTGGGGTTTTAACTAGAAAGAGATTTCAGTTAATCAACTTGAGATTAGGAGTTTTTCACCTTGAAAAAGGGTTTAACTTAAAATTGGGAATTTCTACGGTCCATGAAATATGAGATTTTATTGAAAGAGGTTGGTTTTTGCTTAAGGGTTTATGGTTGTATTTTTATCTTGTTGAATCACAAAAACATTCTAGAGGGATTTACATTCAAACATATTTCTAGCTCTTGATTTCTTATTCTACAATCTACTTTTATTTGATCTATTGTAAGTTGTGATTGATTCAAATTCTTTATTTTTCATTTTTCTTTTTTAACAAACAAAAACTCTGAAAATTGCTAGATTAGATAACAAAAAGACGGTAATTATTAGTACTTACAATCCTCGTGGAAATAACACTCGGTACTTGACAATCTATTCTATAAAACGATGGGTGCACTTGCCTAAGGTTTTAAAGGTAGCTTTTGAGCCATCATTTCGAAAATTACAGAAGGTACTTTTTCCTCTTGTGTTACCTCCATTCTTCTTCGTATTCGATGTTATGTCGTTAAAATCCCCACCAATAATCCAAGACTTCCCCCACTTCTTTCTTTCACCACTCAAAAAATTCCATTGAAGCCGTCTAATTCCAGGTTCGGTACTTGCATACACAAAAATCACCCACCACTTACAATTATCAAACTGATTTTCCACACATACCTCAATACAAAACTCATTGCAAATTATTTCACAGATCGCAATAGAACAATTCCAAACCACTAAAAGCCCACCTTTAGTTCCCACAGGCTCCACACTTTTCCATCTATCATCCAATTTCAGCTTTCTACAAACAGTTGAGACAAAACCTCCCTTTTTTTTAGTTTACGCCAAAAAAATTAAATCTGGGAGAAAGCACTTAATGGCCTCCTTCAATTGGGATATTGTAAAGTGTCCTCCCAACCCTCTACATGCTCACTCTAATTGATCACCGAGGGGCAATTTGTGCTGACACCCACCACCTCAAAGTCAAGAATTTCCGTCAGATTTGGATCCACCCCCAACTTGATCTTCTTACTATCACTTTGAGTGTTTTTCTCCACCTCATCAATAAGAGCCAATCCCCTCTTATTATTAGCATTTTTACCAGAAGTAACATTGATCACATCGGCATCCTATTTCATCCTATTACATCCCGTTTTTTTTCCTTTATTTTTTTGGGTCATTTTTTTTGTATTATTTCTGTTTTGGGCTGAAAAACCTGCATCGTAAGGTCCTTCAAGGGATTCCTTTGCTTCGCCATGAGTATGGGTACATTAACCATATCTGACCCAGTTCCACAAATCATCTTGTTTGTCATATCAAGCACCATCATTTCATTATGTGTCTGCAATTGATCCCCCTGCTTTGAAGACTCGCCTTTTAAACACAACAACCCTTCCTTATCCAATCCAGATGATAAATTATCACTCATCTTGTGTGACTCTCCTTCATAAGCTTGGCAGTTGGTTTTTTCCATCTTGACTAAACCTTGGTCCTTGTTTTGCTCACTCAGGTCCTACCCAATATTAATTATATCCTCATTCTCAAATTCAATCCTCTTAATCCCTAAATTCACATCCTTTTCCTTAGCTTCCTCATTCTTTTCCTTTCCCTTAGGACTTTGCTTTTTTTCCAAATTTGAAGTTATTCCACCATTCATTCGCCCTAATCCACTCTCCATATTGCTCCGCTCTAAGGCTTCCCTCCTGAACATCTATCCTTCTTTTTTCGCATGTTCTTTCTTGATGTCCAATCATCCCACAATAAAAGTAGAAATTTAGCAGATTCTCATATCTAAAGTCAACCCACACTTCGATTGCCCCATATTAATAAAAGTTCCTCTGAGAATCGGTTTCTCCAGATTAAGCTCCACCAAAATTTTAACAAATCTTCCCATAGCATTCCCCCCTCAGGTATGTGAACATCCAGAGTCTTCCCAAACATAGCACCAATTTTCAGACCTGTCTCAATCGAGATCCAATGAAGGGGTAAGTTCCAGATTTGAATCCAGATCTCTACTTTGTTCATATCCTTCACTTGCGACAACTCTTAACCTTCCCATCCTCTCAATTTCAGGTATTGGTTTTCATACGACCACGGTTTTCCTTTTAACACTTTTTCTCTATCTGCATTTTCTTTAAAAACAAACTGGAAAGAATTAGGTCCAATTTCTCTCATTTGGAAAGTATCTTTTATTTTCCAAATGGCCATCAGAGTACTTTTTAACCCAGGGAAACTAACCTTCTTTGAACCAAAGATCTTTCCCAACAAGCTACAAGAGCTTTCTTCCATGTTTAAACTAATGTCAGTATTCTCAAGTTCGATCCCATTTTTTTCCTCCTCCGAGAGAGCGAATTTTTGGAGCTTTTCAAGAAAATTATTATCCATTGCACCACCAACCAAACCTTTATCACACCAGAAATAAAGTGGAAATCATTCTAGAGAAAGATTTAGACAGGAGGCCCAAAAAATGTTCCACCAACAAAAGCACCACCTGAGGTATAAATGAGTACGAGAAAACAGAAGATCGATAAGACCCACCACAAACAAAAAGAGCAGTTTTGAAAAAAATTTTGAAAACTTTTTAAAAAAGCATTAAAGGCAACCACTCTCCACCCATGTGAAACTTTCTCCTCTCAACAGTAGTGAGAGAATTTTCGTTTCACACACGGAAACACTTTTAATTTTTGTTATCAAGAAAGGTGTTAGGAAAATGAGAATATAAATGTGTTTGGTTCCAACAAACAAAATCCTGGAAAATTAAATGGTAAGGCTCATAATCAGCAACCTATTTGGATTCTACATCCCACAACCACCCCTTGATCCATTATCCTGCTTATTACATTGGATGGACTTGGGCTTCGTACAAATGTGGAATGGATGTTCGAGCAGATTGGGTGGGGCTATTTCATGAATTTATGCTTGCTCACCTACACCCGTCTCACATTGGAGTTCCTTAGTTCTTATAACGCCGAGATAACATCGGTCAGCCATGCTGAAGAAGAGCAAATCACCTTTCGACTCTTCAACAATGATCACCAACTCACATTGGCCGACTTTAACACTATTCATGGTTTGCCCACAAATGGGCTGCGCATTAAGCCGTTGGGGTTCTGTGATCGGCAGTTTTGGCAAGCAATTACAGAGGAAATAGAATATAACCCATCCTCATCAAAATCCTCGTGTATCATCAATCTGTGCTTCCGTTATGTCCATCGGGTGCTCTCAAGCACACTTTTTGGTTGACACGGGCTCCTATTTAGCAAATCATTTTCTCAATGTCAGCAAGAAAGATCGAGGTAAAATCGTCATTGGTGGCCTTATTACTCCTATCACTGCCCATTTCGGTTATGACCTCACTGGACTCGAGCAAGCCCGAGGACCGACCCAGATTGACTTTGAGTTTTGCATCGCCATGGATATGATTCAACAGAGCGGTGTGGGTTTGTCTTAAAGTTCATACATATCGACTACATGTATCCATTGCCGGATCCTTCTCGCACTTTGATTTGGGATCCAAAAAATTAGAAGATGCTTTATCCTCTCGGTGATAACCCGGGTGCTTTACAACTACCCACCTCGTCGGCCTCGGACACGGAAGCTTATCAAAGTGAGAATCCGGATGTTGAGGGTCCATCCACTTCTCAACCATCTAGAAGACCATCCCCTCCTGCGGATGACACTAGATCTCTCCTCCAAGCCATTCGATTGGAGCAACTGCAACAAAGAGCAATATTAGATCAACAGAAGGAGAGAATGACGCAACACTTTGCTCGCGTTGAAGAACAACAACATCAGTATTTCATGAATTTTCAATGGCAGCAACAACAACAATATGACCAACAACAGTCCTATCTTGCCATGATGGATCAAATCCACCAATGGCATATTTCGTAGGGACATTTTCCTCCACCACCTCCACCACAATAAAGGTCGTATTTTTTCTTTTATTTTAAGATATTTTTTTTATTTCGTATTGTATCCCATCTCTTTCTTAACATTGGGGACAATGTGACCCTTGAAGTTGGAGGTGGTGAAACTTGTTAGCACGCTTGAATTTTTTTAGACCTACTTTAGCTTTGCGTGAGATTTGCGTGTTTTTAGTTATTTTTGTGGATGTTTTGTTTTCTTTTTATGCACTTTATCAATTTCTTGCAAACAAACATGAGATATTTTTTTACAATTAGATAAGTTGTTTGTGGATTTGTTATAACCATTTTTCTCCCCAAAAAGTCATCTTTTTTAGAACTCAAATCGCCAAAATGTTTTAAACCGTGTGACTCTAGTAAAAGGATGAACTTGACTAAAAGAGTTTAATGTCATGAAAATAGTTTGATTTTGCTTAAATATAGATACTTTGTGTCATGATCACTGCAGAAATCATAATCCGGGTTAAAAAAAACATCGAAAAAAAAATGTGTTTATATTTTTATAAAAAGGGACAAATCGAGGTTATACTCCTCTGTTTGTTGTTGTTTAGTAACTAGGAGCATTCATGAGCCCCATGTTTATCTTTTACGTAAAACGGCGACACAAATATGAGTATGGGACACCTCCCTATGAGCTTTTGGAAAGTCATTCAAAATTTAAACCTAGTGGAAGTTTGCCTAAAAAATGTCCTAATTTATAATTATATGCATGATTTAAAAAAAACCCCGAGTTTTGGACATCTCCTTTTATCATTACATTCTTGTATTTGGTCTAAGCGAATTATTAACAATTTATGTGATATGACAACTGTGATGATTAAACGATTCCAATTACTGAAGTCACCCTCTTTTTAACAAATTGGTTGACTTGAAAGAACGAATCGATTGGCTCAATTGGGAATAAAAAGGTTAGCGATTTACTTCAATCATGTCGAAATTGTGAAATAAATACATCTTTTTGTTTTCAACCCCACTCTTTGTTTTAAAATTGCTTGAGGACAAGCAAAATTTCTAAGTTGGAGGCGGTTTGATAAGTGCATTTTTGTTCACGTTTTTATAACTCTTTTTCATAATTTCTTTAACTTTTTAGTTCATTAATCAATAAATTCAAGAAAAATCACATTGGCTTGTTTTAAATGATGAAGGTAAAGACTTGAAGAAAACTCATATGGATTTTGTATGAAAATACGAACAAAAATGAAGTCTAACATTGATAAAAAAAGAAGGCAAGAAGACTCAATCTCGTGCAAAACACACCCCTAGTGTGACAGAAAACATGGCCATGCTTCAAAGAGAAGAAAAACAAGAAAAACAGAAAAACACACCCTGGCCATGCTTTGAAAGCACGACCGTGTTCAGCATGACGACAATGAAAACACACCCAAACCGTGTTTAAAAGCACACCCTTCCAAAATCCCACAATTGATGTGAAAAACACAGCCAAGTTGTGCTTCATAAGCACGATCGTGTTCGTCATTTTTGACGAACACGGCCTGGCCGTGCTTCTAAGCACGACCGTGCTTTGTCTCCAGCTCAAATTTTCTTTTGGCGGAAATTATGAAAGCTTTTCCTTTGTGCTTTTTGACAACTTTTGTACAACTTTTACATCTCATTTTGCTGCATTAAGCCCCATTATTCCCTCAATTATCATATGAAACAAGGATTCAACAACCCAACTATGGTAGTGGAGCAATTATTTGCAAGAGATGACATTGTTAATGTGTTCTTTCACAAATACAATAATCTATAAAAACCAAGAGTTTGGGATGGTTGATTCATTCATTCACTCTAAGTTTCAAAGCAAAATACATTGAGGGGATAAAAGAGAAGTAGAGTTGGAAGTTGAAGGGCAATAGAGGGGAAGGCTTGGAGTTCAACATCATTGCAATCAACCAAGAAGGAAGTCTTGTATTGGTCTTGAATAAGAGCTATGTACACCATGTTCATTTTATTCAAATCTTCTTGTGTAGTATACTCTTTTGTCAAAGCCATGTATAGCTAAATTTCTAAGTGTTTGAATGTAATGAACTCTAGAATGAATTTGTGATTTTGGATTGGATGTTTTTGATAAAATCTTCATGTTCTGTGTGATTCACTTATTTTAAGCTTTATTCATTCGAGTTAATATTTCCGGTATATTAAATTTGAAGTCCATTCCTCATCGGGTAATCGAGAGATTTATGATTAGAAAGAACCTATTTAAGTGAAAAGAGTTGCATGTAATCCTAGATATAGGACGACATAAATCTTCTGGATTAGGGTCAAACCTAATATGGGAATTCACAAATCATTTTAATACAATCTTACGGGTTTTAACTAGAAAGAGATTTTGGTTAATCACCTTGAGATTAGGAGTTTTTCAACTTGAAAAGTTTAACTTAAATCATGAATTTCTACGGTCCATGAAACATGAGATTTTATTGAAATACGTTGGTTTTTGCTTAAGGGCTTATGGTTGTATTTTTATCTTGTTGAATCACAAAAACATTCTAGAGAATTTACGTTCGAACACATTTCTAGCTCTTGATTTCTTATTCTACAACCTACTTTTATTTGATCTATCGTAAGTTGTGATTAATTCAAATTCTTTATTTTTCATTTTTCTTTATTAACAAACAAAAACTCTGAATATTGCTAGATTAGATAACAAAAAGACGGTAATTATTAGTACTTACAATCCTCGTGGGAATGACACTCGGTACTCGATAATCTATTCTATAAAATGATAGGTGCACTTGCGGAAGGTTTTAAAGGTGGCTTTTGAGCCATCATTTCGAAAATTACAGAAGGTACTTTCTCCTCTTGTGCTACCTCCATTATTCTTCGTATTTGATGTTATGTCTTTAAAATCCCTACCAATAATACAAGACTTCCCCCACTTCTTGCATTCACCACTCAAAACATTCCATTGAAGCTGTCTAATTCTAGGCTCGGTACTTGCATACACAAAAATCACCCATCACTTACAATTATCAAACTGATTTTCCACACATACCTCAATACAAAACTCATTGCAAATTATTTCACAGATAGCAATAGAACAATTCCAAAACACTAAAAGCCCACCTTTAGTTCCCACAGGCTTCACACTTTTCCATCTATCATCCAATTTCAGCTTTCTACAAACAGTTGAGACAAAACCTTTCTTCTTTTTAGTTTCTGACAAAAAAAATAAATCGGGGAGAAAGCACTTAATGACCTTCAATTGGGATATTGTAAAGGGTCCTCCCAACCCTCTACATGCTCACTCTCAATGATCACCGAGGGGCAATTTGGGCTGGCACCCACCACCTCAAAGTCAGGAATTTCCATCAGATTTGGATCCACTCCCAACTTGATCTTCTTACTGTCACTTTAAGTGTTTTTCCCCACCTCATCAATAAGAGCCAATCCTCTTTAATTATTAGCATTTTTACCAGAAGTAACATTGATCACATCGACATCCTGTTTCATCCTATTACGTCCCATCTTTTGTTTTCCTTTATTTTTTGGGTCATTTATTTTTGTATTATTTCTGTTCTGGGCTGAAAAACCTGCATCGTAATGTCCTTCAAGGGATTCCTTTGCTTCGCCATGAGTATGGGTACATTAACCATATCTGACCCAGTTCCACAAATCATCTTGTTTGTCATATCAAGCACCATCATTTCATTATGTGTCTGCAATTGATCCCCCTGCTTTGAAGACTCGCCTTTTAAACACAACAACCCTTCCTTATCCAATCCAGACGATAAATTACCACTCATCTTGTGTGACTCTCCTTCATAAGCTTGGCAGTTGGTTTTGTCCATCTTGACTAAACATTGGTCCTTGCTTTGCTCACTCCCGGCCTGGCCTACCCAATATTAATTATGTTCTCCTTCTCAAATTCAATCCTCTTAATTCCTAAATTCACATCCTTTTCCTTAGCTTCCTCATTCTTTTCCTTTCCCTTAGGACTTTGCTTTTTTCCAAATTTGAAGTTATTCCACCATTCATTCGCCCTAATCCACTCTCCATATTGTCCCGCTCTAAGGCTTCTTTCCTGAACATCTATCCTTCTTTTTTCGCATGTTCTTTCTTGATGTCCAATCATCCCACAATAAAAGCAGAAATTTAGCAGATTCTCATATCTAATGTCAACCCACACTTTCGATTGCCCCATATTAATAAAAGTTCCTCCGAGAATCGAAATCTCCAGATTAAGCTCCACCAAAATTTTAACAAATCTTCCCATATCACTCCCCCCCAGGTATGTGAACATCCGGAGTTTTCCCAAACATAGAACCAATTTTCAGACCCATCTCAATCGAGATCCAATGAAGGGGTAAGTTCCAGATTTGAATCCAGATCTCCACTTTGTTCATATCCTTCACTTGCGACAACTCTTAACCTTCCCATTCTCCCAAGATCAGGTATTGGTTTTCATACGACCACAGTTTTCCTTTTAACACTTTTTCTCTATTAGCATTTTCTTTAAAAACAAACTGGAAAGAATTAGGTCCAATTTCTCTTATTTGGAAAGTATCTTTTATTTTCTAAATGGCCATCAGAATACTTTTTAACCTAGGGAAACTAACCTTCTTTGAACCAAAGATCTTTCCCAACAAGCTACTAGAGCATTCTTCCATGCTAAAACTAATGTCAGTATTCTCAAGTTCGATTCCATTTTTTTCCTCCTCTGAGAGAGCGAATTTTTGGAGCTTTTCAAGAAAAGTATTATCCATTGCACCACCAACCAAACCTTTATCACACCAGAAATAAAGTGGAAATTAGTCTAGAGAAAGATTCAGACAGGAGGCCTAAAGAATGTTCCACCGACAAAAGCACCACCTGAGGTATAAATGAGTACGAGGAAACAGAAGATAGATAAGACCCACCACAAACAACAAGAGCAGTTAAGTGAAAAAGACAATGGATATGAACATTAATGAAAGCTGATGATAAATGCACATTCTAGTAAGATAAACATAAGATTTAGCCAGGTGTAAGACAAAAAGTACTAAATATTGGTGTTTTGATTTGAAAATTTGAAAAATTTTGAAATTTTGAATTTTTTTTTGAAAAATTTTTAAAAGAGCATTAAAGGCAACCACTCTCCACCCATGTGAAACTTTCTCCTCTCAACAGTAGTGAGAGAATTTTCGTTTCACACACGGAAACACTTTTTAATTTTTGTTATCAAGAAAGGGGTTGGGAAAAAGAGAATATAAATGTGTTTTGTTCCAACAAACAAAATCCTGGAAAATTAAATGGCAAGGCCCATAATCAGCAACCTAGTTGGATTCTACATCCCACAGCCACCCACTGATCCATTATCCTCCTTTTACCCAAAGTTGTTACTAAACTGCAAATGACCAAATAAACCATCATATATAAAAAGCAAAACCAACAGAGATCTCACCCCTCTTTGTCGATTAGAAATATGGGTGTGCACGGGACTTGGAGATTACTGAGTCCGAATTGATATTTGAACTGAAAAATATCCGAACCAAAAATACCCATTGACTTTTTGACTTTCCCCGAACCGAACCATCCGGAAAATTTTCATGGTATGGTTCTGGAGATTTTTCAAATATCCATACCGAGAACCGTACCGAACCATACCAAACCATACTGAACTGAATATGCGAAACTAGAACCGATTTTAAAATTAATTTTATATATACATATATAATATTTTTATCTTTTTTATATTTTGATATTGAATTAACTAAACATTCCCTTGAAATTCAATAAGATATAATACTAAAAATTATCAAATTAAAAATTTGCCATATTTTGTCAATATATCAAATGAATAATTGAATATATTTAATTCACTAATAGTTACATCGTATTAATTTATTTAAATGAACCCAATAAATGAAATTGTAAAATCATATTTAATTTATAGAAAATATTTAAATTTGATGATATTTCACTTATGAAGGATCATAACTAGACTCATCCTCGAATCAAGAAAATTAATTGAATTAAAATTGGTTAAATGATTAGTACATTGCACATAAACTAGATTAATAGTCTAACCAACAAATTAAGACATTGAAACTATAGATTTTTGTTTCATATTAGTTTATCGAAGTTATTAGTCAATTATATTTTTCTTAAGTCAAGAGCCCATGACAATGTTCCAAGATTATAGAATATTATTGTGTAATAGAGGCTACTTAATTTGTCGTTCTTTGAGATTCTACACTTTCACTACTAATACAAATGACATAATATCTGAAACATATTATGTCAAAATCCAAAAAAAAATCAATACTTTTAACTATAAATTAGATGAAGGCAATTTAAAAGTTAAATTGATATTAAACTAATGTGTAGTATAGTCTATATCATGAAAAAACAAATTATGAATTACAATATTAAAAATTTAGCACTTAAATATGAATTAAAGAAATTTTATGTATTAGTTATATATAATATATCAAAAAGTTAAGCTCGTATAGTACTATTAGTTTTAGTATGTGTTTTTGAAATTGCACTAAAAAAGGATTGAAAGTATAACTGTTTAATGATTTTTACACTAGTTTTTCTTTTCACTTTTTTGTGTGTTTTATTTGTGAAATATTTGAATCTTCGTTTCTCCGAACCGTTCCATATCGTCCCATTAGAACCGAATCACCGTCCCGAACCGTACCGAACTTTCGGGGTGGAGATTTTTTTTATGGTTCGATTCTGGAGATTTAATTTTGGGATCTCCGAACTTCGGGACGATTTTGGAGATTTCTAAATCTTCGGACCGAACCGGACTGTGCACACCCCTAATTAGAAGCAACACTATTTACTCCACAACTTTGTTCTTCCATTGGGGATTGGTCCTTGATTTAACCAAGTAAATCAATATACCTGAAGGCTCTCTTTGGGGTCGATCTTCGGGGTCGCTTTGGGTATTTTTTGATGGGTGACCTGAAACACAAACGCACATTGGACTAGCCGGGGTTCACCCCGGCTAAGGTCCTCCGATGCTTAAGTCAGTTCGGACCGTGAGGTTAGATGAAGAAAGAGTAGTGAAGTGATGAATGAACAGTAAAAACTTAACCTCTTGATAATTGTGCCTGACTTTTATAGTGGTGATTATGCACGAACATATTGGTCCACGTGGCATCATCTGGAGAGCCTTTTTCTCAGAGGATCAATGGGAAAAATGCAAATTTAGTCCTGTATCTATAGGGGTGTTGCAATATTAGTCCTGTAACTTTTGAAATTGCGATTTTAGTCTTGTATGTTTTGCCTTTTTTGCAATTTTGGTCCCGTAAGTTTTACATTTGTCCAATTCTATTCCTACAAGTTTTAAGTTGATGCAAATATGGTCCTAAGGACTATTTTGATTTTTTAATTATTCCTAAAATACCCTTGATAGCCAAAATAATCAATATACCTAAGATCGAGTTTAAAATTGTATCACTACCTATATTTTATTTAATCGAGTGCAATTTATTTACTATTTATTCTATCGATTGTCTAATGATGGAATCATTTTAAATTTATGAATCCAGATCAAAATTCGTGATACGAGTTCAACATGTATTATTTCTTAATTATCAAAATACAAAAAACACGTACAAACATGCCAAAATTGGTTATTTTTTAATAATAGGACCGAACTTACCACAACTAAAAAATAAAGGAATAAAATTGTCAAATCCTAAAATTGCAACTTTAAAAGTTACATGACTAATTTTGCAACACCTCTGTAGATATAGGACCAATTTTGTAATTTTCCCGAGGATCAATGGTTGGGAGGAGCTCGGGTCGAGTCAGTTCAGGTCGGGTTAGCGGTTCTGGTGAACCCGACTCGAGTCTGCGGATCTTAGCTCCTTTAGTCAAGTTTTGGGTTTTTTTAAGGGTAAAGTGGAAAAAGTACTTTATTGGTTAATCATTACCCCCAACTTCTTTTATTTTTTTAAGTAAAAAAAAATTTAATTTGGTTTGTTGAATTTGAAAGGCTTCGAATCCGAGCCATCGATCTCTTGACTATTGAATTCTCCAAAGGTAATAAGTATTGATAAGGGGGTAAATTTGTATTTACCTTTCCTCAGTGAAAATCAAGTCTGGTTCGCCCTAGGGTTTCTCTTCGACGTCGTGCGTCTCTCACTTGTCCTCTCGTCGACTTCTTGATCGTTCTCTCTCTTTGTTTCCAGGTAGCTTCCTTCTTCCCCTTAATGTCTTCTTCTAGTTCTTCTGGATCTGACTTGGGGTTGGGGTCGGGGTCGAGGTCGTCCTCTAGATCATCCCATTCTAACTGTGACAGTGAGACATAGCTCGAGGTCTCTGTCCCTTAGGCTCTTATTAGATCCTCCGTAGAGACTCATGAGATTCCCTCTATATGTAGAATTATTTTTTATTCCAGACGATTATGAGATCGTGATCTCTGGTCCTGAAGATAGAATAGACAAGCCACATGCCCGATACCTTGCTTTTCACGTAGCTAGCTTAGAGGCAGGGCTCAGGTTTCCCCTTTCGGACCATATAGAAAACATTTTGATGGGTTTAGATATTTGCCCCGCTAAGCCGGTACCCAACTCTTTTAGACATATCCTTGGGTTCATCATTATTATGCGGTTCTTTAATGTGGACCCCTCTTTCGTCCATTTTTGGTCTCTTTATTCCATGAGCTCCACTACCAAGACGGGTGAGGTTGGCTTTTTTATTTAACACCTAAGCCTCATTGTTAGTTTCTTGCTAAGCCTCCTTCATCTCTTAGGACTTCGAAGGATTCTTTTGTATATCCGGCCTCCTTTGGATTTCCATTGGAGGGTATCCTCGGTGTGGAGCATCGCTAGACCTCGACCCCGAGGCCTAGGGCCTCCTACTTGGGATGATACATTTGTTTCTCATCGATTAACTAAGTGATGGTTCAAAGCATCAAATCTACTTACTGAGGATATACACTCTATCGTAGGGTTTAGCTATGCGCCTCGAAATTCTGACCGAACTCTCAATAATTGTCTTCAAATTCTGACTTTTATTTCTCTTGCATTTACTAATGCTAATGTTTTCTGTTCTCTGTAGATATGGTTGTCAGTGCTTTTATGGTGGCCAAACAAATGAAAGCCCAACTTGCCAAGAGAAAAGGGGTTTCCCAGGCCATGCTACCTCCTGCTTCACCCCATCAAGTATCTTCTACGCCTCGCGCCACCTCTACATCCCCTCCTCGCTCTTCACTTCGTGTCCTTCCTCTCATGATGAGGCTCAGGTGGAATCTCAACCCGAGGAGGGGTCAGGTGCTATTTCGCCCTCAAGAGACACTACCCTACCCATCAACATGGAGGCTACCCTAAGATGGGTGGTTAATCCTTCTCCAGGGGATAAGAGAAAGATACAGCAAAGGGAAGAGGGTTCCCGATGCAGAGATAAGGCCCCTAAGCCTAGCTCAAGACCTTTAGCCTTGCCTCGTCCATCGAGTTCTAGTTCTCCTTCGGGGAGCTTCGAGGAGATCATGGCAAAAATTTAAGGGCGGGAGAAGTTGTTGGCCGATTTTCTTGCAATTGAAAAGGATGGGGTTTCGCGTCCTCCTATCTCATCGGGTTCTCGGGTCATTCCCAACTGGAACATCACCTACGATAGTTCTATTTTTCACTCACCCATGGGGGAGATTCTTTCGAGTTATACAAGCATTGTCTACTCCCCCTGGATCAGATTAGCGTCCAATGCTTTGGCCTAACCCAACTTGAAAAGGGCATCGCTCATAATGCCATGTTGGTAAGATTTCTTCAGCTTCGGCTTCAACTCGTCCTCTTTTTTTATTATGCCTTGTTTGTTATGAAGCCAACTTCATTTTTTATTTAAATAGAATTTGGCCATGATCCACCAGCTGACTCTTTAGGCGACAAATTATCACCACCAATAGCTCGCCTGTGAGGACCGCCTAACCAAGGTAGAACACGACCTGAGCGCCTCAATTAGGGAAGGTGTCAGGGAGGAGTTTGAGTCCACCCTTCAAGATCGGGATCATGAAATTGAGGACTTGAAGGCCTCCTTACGCACCACCTCGACTGAGCTGGACGATGCGAAGAAGGGCTTGGCCGATGCTAAGAGGGATTCCTTTGAGGCTGGGACGACTGTTGGGTTTCTCAAGTATCAAAACTTAGAGAAATTTAAGACTAAGTTAAATGAGGCTCGTATGCAAGAGGTTATTGATTTCAGAAAGTCGGCTAGCTTCGGGGTCGCGGTTGCCAACCAGGCCTCTAGCTATGACCTCAACAACTTTGTAAAATGCCAATTTCAGATTGTTAAGTTAAAGGCTTCATTCTAGGATTTGACTTGACCCAGCTGACGCCTTTAAAGGATGAGAACTTGGGGACCACTAAGCATGACAATGAAGGCGAATCAGAAGATGATGAGTTTACATTTTTGGTGAAAGAGGAGTATCGCGAGAACCTTGCAAGTTCGCAAGATGAGGCAGACTCTTCACGCTCAAGCGTGGAGGGTGGAGGTGATGGGTCACCACATGCACCGAATTAACCACCTACCCTACCTATCGTGTTTTATTCTATTTACGTTTGTTGAACTTCTTGTAATGAGATGTTGGTGTATGTGATGTACTTTGTTGTCTACTTTTAATGAAGTCGTCTCGATCAACGTCATCATTTTTAGTTCATTAATGTTTTTTCAAATTACTTTCATCGGTTTCGTATAAACAAATGATTAATCTTGTTCGGATTAATATTATCTTTTTCAGATAAATAACCAATTAATCTTTTTTAGATTAATTTTATCTTTTTCAGATAAATAACCCATTAATCCTTTTCAGATTAATTTTATCTTTTTTAGATAAATAACCAATTAATATTTTTCAGTTTAATTTTCCTGGTATTAATTAATTAATCTTTTTCAGATAAAGATTTATGAACTCCCATCCTTGAAGTCTTTTCCATACATGTGCGGTTCATGCTTGCTTTTCGTGAGCTTTTTGCCTCGCGTGAATCTTTGGCCTCATAGGAGCCTCTGTACTTGGCCTTCCGTGAGCCTCTTGGCTCCGCGTAAACGTTTTGCTTAGTGGGAGCTTCTTGGCTTCGCGTGAACCTTTTAGCTTAGCATGAGCCACTTGGTTTCGTGTGAGCCTCTTAGCCTCGCGTGAGCCTTTTGCCTAGTCTCTCGTGTGCCTGTTACCTAGCCTCAAACAAGCCTCTTGCCCGACCTTATGGGAGCCTCTTACTTGGCCTCCAGCGAGCTTGCCTGGCCTCCTATGAGCATCTTGCCTGGCCTCACGCGAGCTTCTTGGTTGGCCTCCCACGAGCCTACTGCTTGGCCTCACGCGAGGGTCTTACCTGGCCTCATGGTAGCCTCTTGTCCGGCCCCACGGGAGCCTCTTGCCTGGCCTCACAGGAGCCTCTTGCCTGGCCTCCTGCGAGCCTCTTGCTTGGCCTCACGCGAGCCTCTTACCTGACCTCATAGGAGCCTCTTGTTCAGCCCTATTTTGCATGTTTTTGTGTGTGTTTTGTGTGATGATTTATACATATTTTTGGCGTGTTTTATTTGAATTTGCATGTTTTAGTGTTGCGTTGGGTTATTTTGTTGATTTTCAAGGATTTAATGGAAAAAACAAGTTTTGGAGCAAGAAACGTCAAAAAGTCATTTTGCGCAACTGTGGCAGTCTTCGTATTTGGAACATAATAATTTCATCCGAAGTTAGATTAACCTGATTGTTATGCCATTAGAAATATAATAGAGAGTTCTACAATGTATATTTCTGGTACTAAATGCAAATGAAGATGTTTGGATGAGTTAAAATCATGTGAAAGTGGAAATCAAGTGATGAGATTTCGGAAATGACACGTCTTAGTATTTTGGACATAACCCTCTCTAGAAAATTGATATTGAGGTTATTCAAGTGACTATGGAAAGTTAAGATAGAGCTATAATTCATAAGAAGACGCCGAAAGCGAATTCCCAAATCTGAAGGCGCGCGTCCGTGCACGGCTGACAGCAGGCAGCATAAGAGTGTGCGCATGCGCGGACACGCGCGGCGGCTTGAAGAACACGAAATTTTCGGATTATTTGTGTTTTTTGGCTCTTCCACCTTGTATAGAATTCTAGGCTTATAAATAAGACTTGGGGAGCCCATATTTTCGAACACATTTACTTTTTAGCACTTTTAAACCATATTTTTTGTTATTTTCTCTTCCATCCGATATTGGGGATTGCTTGTTTTTACACCAGATATATTTTGCGGCTAGATGAAAATGTAATCTTTCTCCGTCTTCTTTATCTGATTTTCAATTGCTTGGTGATTGTTGTTATTATACAATCATGTTTATAACATGATTTTGAGCATATAACTCATTCATTAACACATTAATCAAGAGATAAGCAAAGAAATTAAAATATATATGCATGTATGTTCCAATTGTGCAAGAAATCAAAATCATGCTCATTTTTGTGAAACTTCTTGAACTTGATACATATAAAAAATACACATGTAATATAAATATAGTAAATAAAATATTTTCATGTACTACATGCATTTTATAAAAATTATTTGCTTATTTTCAAAAGACTTTTCACTCACCTCGTAGTAGTTTTTTTTCGGGTTGTGATCTAAAATAAAGTCTTCTTCTTGGTATCAATTTCTTGACTCAAACTCTTGAAGGTCAGCCCCTATATGGCATCCAAACCATATTTTGATGTTAAAATTAAAGTCTCAAGTTTAAAGGAATTTAATAGGATCAAATGGCTACTACTTACCTTAATATCCTCAAGTAGTCTCTAAAAATGAATTTTTTTTCTTCAAGCTTCTAACTTCAACTTGAGATGGTGTAGGTCAGCCTCTAAGCCTCAAAAATTTATATCATTGAGTCAAAAATTAATTCTTCATGTTGTCAAGAGGAAAATTACTAAAACCACAATTTCTTACCTTAAAGTGTGTAGTCTTGAATTTCTTCTTCAAGTTTGTAGTCAAGTCTAGGTCTCTAATTCTTCAAGAAAAATTCCTCTATGAGTACCTCAATAAGGAAGAATTCAATAAAGTTAAAGGATGAAAGTGTATACTTGAATTTTCAAGAAAATAAAAATGGAGATGAAAGAAGAAAAAATTTCTCACCTTTATTGTGAATTTTCGGCCTTTAGGGTGAAAGAGGAGAGAATTGTGTATTTTTATCTAAGTATTTGTAACGTCCCAAATTTAATAAACCAAAATAATCACAAAGATCTCGATTAATGAATACCATACTCTGAATATTTACTAACTTAAGTTCTACAAGCGTATTTGTCCAGAAACACGATAATTTAAACTTATAATACTACAGGATCTAAGTCTACCAAAGAGAAAAAATTACAGCGGAATTCTTAACTTATAAACTTTATAATAATAAATAATACAATAAGAAAATTAGAAATCAAAATTTAGTATGATTACGCTTCAAAATACTAAGGACAAAACCAGAGTAATGATGCAACATGATTAGGATTCTGCGTTGCTCTTGTATTGGTGTTCGGGCTCAAATTCGTTGATTTTTGGAAATTTTTAAGAAAACGTGGGGTGAGCTAAACGAGCTCAGTGGGTAGGGGATGGGAATGCGATAGTTATTAATGCAAACTCGAAAGAAATTATTTGAGCTAATTACTTAGTGTACAAAACGATTTTATGCATGCCAATGAATGCAGAACTAACAAGACTAATATTAATTACAACGCATACAAAATGAATACTGCTAAACAATAAAGCAATATCTCGAATAAGCAACTTATAGAGAATAATATTACAACAATATCGAAACGGAAAATAAATTGTACTAACCTCAGAATTTTTTTGGCTCCTGCATCAAATACAATATTAGCACAAACATGTTAAAGCACATTTTGATGATTCACGCTAATTTTAAAACGGACAAGGTTCTATGCCCTATTTTAAAATCCAACGGGATACACAAAATAACGTTGGGCCGATGTGGAATAAATATTGCACCCTAATGTTCCAATTCAAGCCTGATTTTAAAACGGACAAGGTTCTATGCCCCATTTTAAAATCCAACGAGATACACAAAATAATGTTGGGCCAATGTGGAATAAACACTGCACCCTAACGTTACAATTCAAGCCTGATTTTAAAACGGACAAGGTTCTATGCCCCATTTTAAAATCCAACAATCGGAATAAAATAACGATAAACGCGAGGCGGATGTGGAATAAACACCGCACCCCATTGCGTTCTCCAGCGTACCAGGCCGAAGCCTAACACCTTATTCCTCCTGAGTGGCTCGCCGACTCTTTAGTTGTGGGTTTAAACCCAGTGACCGTCATATTCCAGAATATACCAATACTAGACCCAAGTTTCGCCGCCATCTCTGGCCCGACCAGAGAAATGGGAATAGGCACATGTGTAGTCGAGCAAACACCAACAGGTGACCTGTTCGATTGATTGCCCCGAACTACACACGCCAAACGGGTTCATCACAAGACTCGAGGAAACCAATTTCAATGGCAAATAAACGAGATTGTAACGATAAACGGTATTTTCAAGTCACATATTAAGCTAATCAAATTAACATTCTAAAGTCCCATTATCATTTTATAATAAGATGTAGGTTATGAAAAGAAGTAGTTTTTTGATCATTACCCAACAAGCGCATCTAATAACATATATATGACGACTTCTTTTAAGCTATTAAGATCTAAATTAAAGGCTAATTAAACATAATAAATTTATTCCTTTTAATCCAGTTCTTATCCAAAAATACTATGATTCTTGTTTTAAACTAATCGATTTAAGGCAAATCAATTAAAGTGGACAGATTCTATTTATAATTAAATATGATTAATCTTAGTTCAGTTCTATAAAAGTCAAAGATAGCATTGAAAGTAGTTATAAATAGTATTTCTAATTTAATTAGTTATTTATCCCAAAAAACATAGATTTAATCTATACCAATTTCTCAAATCAGTCTTTTAAATGTATTACTAGTCCGAAATGTTAATTTGAATTTTACAACTAGGAATTTTATAGTCAATATTATACAATTTCCAGATTAATATAAATAAAATAGATGATTTAACTTAGAGTATTTAAACCAAGCTTTAGGTAATCCTTATACACCTTTAAAACCTTTTATACATTAATTCACATAATAATCTTTTAAGAATTGTAAACTTCACGACAAACCTCCGGAAACTATTAACCAAACTTAAATCATTTTCAGGAATTTCAAACTAGCACAACAATTTTCAAAAATTTGCAAATAAATCCTAGAATTTTGGATATCATGAAATTAACCCAAAATTAACTTTGAAAGCCTACAAACTCCATTCTAAATTCTTGAAAGGCGTAAACTAACCAAGTATCAGATTTTAAAGTTGATAAAAATGGAAGGGCGGTTTCTAGGATTTAAACTTTGGCCCCAAATTTTTGTTTTATTTGCAATAGATATTCACCTCCAAATTCTTGATAAATTACAAGTTAATCCCTAGTAATCAAATCAACTAACAGCAATTCCACAAAATAACATTTCCTAAAGTTTCAAAATTATCTCTACAATTTTGGTATTAAGAAAATTAGAAATATAAATTCCAATTAAATTACCCACAATTAATAATCCAACAATTGACTTTCCAACTACAGGTCCTCAATCTAAGGTCAATTCCTTTTTAGTGATACAAACTAAGAGTCCTACTCAACTTGTGTCAGAAACATCACGTACGAGTTACGATTTCATTATTAGTTAATGAATTCTAATTCCTAATACAGTGACAATTTAACAATTAATTCAAACTTTATTGTTTTAAGGTTTAGATTAAAGTTCTCTTTTCATATAGTTCATCATCCACCAACAAATATATATAATGAATAAATCATACAAGAACAGTAAGGATAAGTGAACAGTCCAAATGCAAAAAAAGATAAGTTAGCACTTTTTAAATTATGAATTTTACCCCTAGTAAAAATAAGAAATTCAAGGTTTTCACCCACAATTTTAGATGATATCTATCCCGAAAGGGGGGCTGCTGGCAGTGGAGAACGGTGGGCAGGGGCGAAGCGGCAGTCGGTGGTTACCGGCAGGATTCTGACGGTGGCCGGAAAAAAAAAACAAAACAGAGATAGAAGAAAAAAAGAGAAAGAAAAGAAGAAAAGGAGAAGAAAAAGAAAAGAAGAGATGGAAGGAAAAGAGAATGTGGGGAAATTTATTGTTTAGATTTTGATGAATGCTATGTAAAACTTAGACTAGAAAGTTGGCACCCCATTTTCTTTGTAATTTGTATTGTAATAAATAGGGTTGTACTAGCTGAGTCAAGTCAGCTACGCCTGGACATACAAGAAGTCAACTGAAGACTGGGATGAAGACTCCGCTGTGAAGCAACTGAGTATAGCAAGGAAAAAAAGACAAGAACTCGACTGAAGGAGTAGCAAATGATACAATGTGTGAAGTGTCGGTCAAGTCAACTCAAGATAGCCAAATCTCAAGTTGAAGTGACAAATGAGTTATCCAATGATTGGGAGCTGACTCGAAGTCACCTGGCGAAGTTAAGGAACTGCAGTCAAGTCAAGACAACTGAAAAGAATCTGTTGCACAGAAGTCAAGAAGGTTACTTAAATAAGTAATACTTCCATTCTGCAATATCTTAAAGTGCTCACCCCGAGCGTGCAAAAGGAATAAACCAATGGGAAGCTCGCACCGTGTCGACTCGAAAAGTCAAGGTTTATTTAATACGAGAAATGTCAATATCAAGGATTGCAACAAGACAAGCCAACGAACACAAGTGACTTTTGAAATCAGCCTATCTCTTCAACGGGTATATTTTTGAAAGCTCACTATAAAAGGCTGATGAATAACTTTGAAAAAAAAAACCTGAATCACGAACATTCAAGCTATCATTCAAGCTGTAACCTGCAAAAATATTCTCAAGTTATTCAAGCAAATCCTCAAGCCTAAATTTCGAAGGAAATTAAAACAAAACCAAACTCAAGAAGGAAAGACAACTTCAAATTGAAGAGAAAACTTTTGAAGAATCAAAAGGGGTCTACATTCCAAGGAGGATTGTAGAAAGGTTCAAGGTCGAACCAGTCTCAAGTTATTGGAGGACTTCGTGATCAAATCCAAGAAGCTTGAGCAAGTAAGCTGAAGTAGCAAGGAAGTCGCCTGTGAAGAAGCTTCGAGTCGACGAGAAGCCACTTGTGTGACCAAGGCATCTCCGCATCGAGTCCCAAAGGATCAAGTCGGGTTGTGTGATCAAGACTTGCATCTGGACTGATAACCACTTTGTACTCTGATCAATACTTAGTGGATTCCTCCAGGAGTTGGAGAAGAGAGGATTAGAAGAATTACCCCATCTCCGAACCTCTATAAAAATTATTGTGTCATTTACATTTCAAAGATTTACTTTCTGATATCATTTAATATCTCACGATAATTTGCTATTCAATTGATAATTAACAAAGTGCTAGAATCAAGTGTTAAAACAAACTTAAACTAAATTCAAGGGTGTTAAGTCTTCCAATAAAATCTCATCACACCCAAGTTAAGGTTTAGACTAAACAAATTGAGTTATTCTATCAACAAAATCAATTGAGTCCGCTGAGTGGCTAACTCACCGTTAACTAACTTAGTTGTCCATCAAGGACATAGTCAGTATTTAACTCTGTAGTATTTTAAAAGGACTAAAATCGAAAAGTTGGTAAGGTTTATTCAACCCACCCTTCTAAACCTTACTCACACCCCCTTGGGACCTACAAGTGGTATTAGAGTGGTTGGTTCATTGAGCCTTCCACACTGGTTACTGAACTAGATCTCCAATCTTTCAAAGAAGTTTTTTTAACACTTGTTCTTTCAAAAGACATTTTTTTTGCTAAGTTATTATCATGGAAGCAAATTTGATACGCATTCCTATGTTTACCATTGAAGAATTTGATGACTGGAAAATATATATGCAGGCTCATCTATCAGGTTTACATGATGAGATGTGGATAGTGATAGAGGATGGGCCACTACAAATAATGAAGGTGAACACAAACAGAAGGAGAGTCTGCTGAATGAGGAAGAGAGGTCGCTTCCCTGCATCAAACTATGGTTGAAAACCAAGAGTCAATGGACAAATGATGACAGAAAAACGATACAACTTGACAATGTGGCCAAGATATACTTTACAAGACTTTGGACAAAGCCATGTTCAACAAAGTCAAATCTTGCAAGACAGCCAAAGAAATCTGGGATAAACATAAACTAACCCTAATTTGTGAAGGATCTGAGCAAATCAAGGAAAACAAATTATCTATTGTTGTTCAAAAATTTGAAAACTTTAAAATGCTTGGGTGAAACGATGGATCACCGGATGCTTTGATTCACCGAAATTACAAATGAGCTCTCAAGATTGGGAAAGAATACACACAAAGGAGATGTGTATGAAGATATTAAGCGAGCCTCCCAAATTGAGTGGGAAATGAAGACCATGGCTCTAAGGCACTCGATGGACCTATCAAAAACATCCAATCATGAACTATTCTCAGACCTCAAAGCCTATGAGTTTGAGCTGAGAAGAAAGGATCAAGAGGAGATAGTTGTACCCAAAACAGCTGCACTCATAGTCAAGGAAGGGAAGAGATCTGAGACCAAAGAAATCATTGACCAGGAGGAGATTGCCTTGATGGTTAAAAGATTCAACAAGTTCTTCAACAAGAACTACAAAAGAAACAAAGGTGAATCCTCCAGAAGGCATTCAGCTCCCTCCAAGTCAAGGGAAGATAGGCCACCAAAGAGAGTTGACTATCAAAAGGTCGAATATCAAAGAGCTGACAACCCAAGAAATGAGAGAGCTAATCAAAAAGTTGAAAACTTATGTTGGAATCGCAGACAACCAGGACACTTTGTCATTGACTGTCCATATCCTGTAGTCAATAAATACATGAATGAAGAAGAAAGAAAAGTCTTCAGAGAAAGAAGGCAAGAAAAGAAAAGAGCAATGTTGGGTCACGCCGAGATCACGATACAACTAAGTCAAAAGAAGCATTCGAGAGAGTGAAGTCCGACTACTCAAGTGACTCAAGAAGCCTTAATATGTTTAATGGCTAAAGAACAAGATCAACCTGACCAAGAAGATGAGGTACACTCTAACTCATCTCATTCGGATTCTAGTGATAGTGATTGTGACACACACACTTCATCACCCACTCGATCTTTATGATTCATTAGGCAAAATGATGAAAGATTTTGAGCACGTTAAATCTTCTCACTCACTATTAAATGAGGGAAACGACCCATTAAAGCCAAAACTCACAAATTTACTCATGAGCTAAGGAGCTAAGTACTCTAAGTCACATAGCCGATGAGGACAAAGAGTCAAGGCAAAAATGCTAAACTAACAGCAGAGATAGCTGCTATAGAAAAGAGAGAAAATGATCTCAAAAATGTGATTGCTTCATTCACAAAGGCATCTAAATCATTGGATGGCCTTATCATGAGCCAAAAAGAATGTGGAGACAAGACAAGCATAGGATTCAATTCCTTTGTGCATAGTCAAACTCCAAGAGTGATCTTGGAAAAATGATCTTCAAGTAATGAAGCATCTCAAAAACCTAAGACACCACATGTTGCACACACAGTCATTCCAAAGCACAATCACAAACAAACTGGCCTTGGATATAAAGGAAAAGAAAAACAGACAGTTGAGTATGCTGAGAGGACAGCTGAGAAGAAATCCAACAGAGTTCCTCAGCAAACTCCAAACAGGAAGTACTCTGTATAGAAGAAACGGAGCTACCAAAATCCCCAGAAGTTCTATCAAAGGAACACAAATGATGGGAATGGTAGAAACTAACCAAGTCAAGCTGATTGGAATAATGTGAAATATCAGCAAAAACCTATGGAATACAAGCCTAAATGGCAAAGGCCTAGAACTCAGCAAAGGTCATTCCAAAGGCAAAAGAGTTATTATCAGCACACATATGCACCCAAGCACTACACTCAGAGATATCACAATTACCCAAAGAAGGCAATTGCTAAAACACACACACAGGCATACAGACAAAAGAGACAGTTGTATGAACCTAAAGCCCCCAAGCAATTTGCCAAAGTAAATTAAGATTATGGCACAGATAGATGGCAACCCCTTAGAGTCAAATCATTTGGCTATAGGTTGGTTGGATCATCTTACAACGACTAACCCCTCAGACCCAGGCAAGTATGGGTACCTAAAAACTAATTTCCTTGATTGCGTTCAAGGAACAAATGAGTGCCAAGGAACCTGGTACATGGATAGTGGTTGTTCCAGACACATGACAGGAAATAAGAAAAATCTGTCAAAATTCAAGGAGATTAGAGGTGCAAAAGTCATTTTGGAGGAAATGAAGCTCTAGGGTAAATTAGAGGCACTAGATCCATTAAGAAAAATGGATTAGAAATCACAAATGTTGCATATGTTGAAGGTCTTAATTTCGACTTGTTAAGCATCAGTCAACTTGTTAAGCATCCAGACAAAAGAACATGTATGTGGTAGATTGGTCAACTGCCACACCAATCACTTGTCTACTAGCAAAGAGTACAGCAGAATCAAGTTGGTTGTGGCACAAGAAGCTGAGTCACCTAAATTTCAAGACGATCAACAAGCTTGCAAGGAGTAATCTTGTAGAAGGATTGCCAGACTCAGTGTACAAGAAAGAAAGTGTTTGTGATGCATGCCAGATGGGAAAGCAGATTAAATCATCATTTAAAGAGAAGTCAAGTCCATCTTCAATAAGGATATTGCATCTGTTACACATGGATCTATTTGGCCCAGTTGAGCCAGCTAGTATAAGTGGAAAGAAATACGCTCTTGTAGTGGTGGATGATTATTCAAGATATACATGGACAATCTTCATGTGTAAAAAGAAGGAAACCTTGCAGAAATTACCCCAACTGATGAAAAGAGTTCAAAATGAGAAGAGTCAAACCATTATAAAGATAAGATCTCGATGCGGAGGAACCGAGTTTGTCAATGGAATAATAACTCAAAAGATTGTGTTGAAAATGGTATTGCTCATGAACTATCTCACAGCAAGGACTCCACTCCAGAATGGAGAGCGAAAGAAGGAAGCAATGAACTCTCAAGGAAGTCTGCAAGAACCATGTTAGTGAAGCTGGATTGCCAAAAAGATTTTGGGCTGAAGCCATCAATACGGCATGCTATACTCAAAATAGATGCATGATTAATAGACAGCTGACAAAGACTCCCTATGAAATTTGGACAGGGAGAAAGCCAAATGTTGGATACTTTAGAACATTTGGATGTAAATGTTTCATCCACAACAATGGGAAGGATAATCTAAAGGCGTTTGATGCTAAAGCGATGAAGGTATCTTCTTGATACTCAACAAAGCAAAGCCTATAGAGTGCTGAACAAAAGGACAATGGTCACAGAAGAGTCTATACATGCGGTGTTTGATGAACCTAATGTAAATGGTGAATACATTGAGGAGTTAGCTGATAAGCCTGAATCAGCCAATTGTGCAGAAGAGTCCCTATGTTGAAGCTGAAGTCGAGCAATTAATCAAGGTGAAGATGAGATAGCCGAATCTCAAAGACAATTTGGAAAATCTGCCTAAGTGATGATTAAAGAGTCAGCTCAAGAAAACACAACAAGACGACGAATCCAAATTAACTTACTCCAACCTGATGTGAGATGGCTGAGAGACCATCCACCAGAGCTAGTCATTGGAGATGTAAGAGATGCTGTAAGAACCAGATCCAGAGCTCAACAAGAAGCAATGTTCACTTGTTTTATTTCCCAAATAGAACCTAAAGATGTGTCCTGCAAGATCGGATGACACACATTGGATTCAAGCCATGCAAGAAGAGCTGAATCAATTTGAGAGAAATAAAGTATGGGAATTGGTGCAAAGACCAACCCATCAAAATGTCATTGGCACAAAATGGGTGTTTAGAAACAAGATGAATGAAGATGGTTCTGTGGTAAGAAATAAAGCAAGATTGGTAGCCAAAGGGTATTGCCAAGAAGAAGGTATAGATTTTGATGAAACATTTGCTCCTGTTGCAAGATTAGAAGCAATAAGGATGTTTCTTGCCTATGTTGCACACAAGAACTTCATTGTATATCAAATGGATGTAAAAAGTGAATTCTTGAATGGATTATTGGAAGAAGAAGTATATGTTGAACAACCTCCAGGATTTGAGCAGAAGACTCTTGGAGATAAAGTGTACAAGCTCAAGAAAGCTCTATATGGATTGAAACAGGCACCTAAAGCATGGTATGATACATTATCTCAATTTCTCGACAGATAATGGATTCACCAAAGGCAAAGTGGATATAACACTCTTGAAATTCAAGATGGAGAGAGTATCTTTGCTTGTTCAAATATATGTGGATGACATTATTTTGGATCCACAAACAAAGAGTCGTGTAATAAATTCTCAAACCTCATGCAAGGTGTTAGAGATTTCTCTAACCGCAAGTCTACGGTGTCAAGTTTTAATATAGTGATATGAGTAGGGTTGTCGTATCCACAGGGAATGCGTGTATAAGTACCAAGTATAAATTACCTACGCTATATTTGACAGATCAATAATAGGTGGATGTCTCAATTTATAAATAAAAACAACTAGATATAACTAATCAAAATATAAAACATCTAAATCTATGGGAGAATGAATTCTAGAGGTGTGATGAATCTAGTTTTCCCTTATATTATCAATATGGTATATCAATCACAAATTACCAATTTATAAGTTAAGATTTCTACAATAATCATTTCCTCTCTCGAATGCCAAATGATTTTAGATCACAATTGGAAAATCAACATCTCTATAAAATTCACCAATTGAAATCTCAATAAAAACTATGAATCTTATTTGATGACTTCAAAGGATTCACAAATCTCTCAATTCTATGAAATCCTAGGTTATGCTATTTAAAAGTCATGTATTCAATTACCTCTCTCAAGTGTCAAATCAAATACACCAAACAATCTAAATTATTGATCAAGTAATTTAGAAGCAATAAATCCAAATAGCACAAATATATTGGGAAATCTAGATTGACAAACCGCAATATCAAAACATAAGTTCAAACATAGATTACATCATCCCTCTAGAATTATAGTGTTTAGCTCATGATGAAAATACAAATATCAATAATCAAATGAGAATGCATCTCAAATGATATGCAAGAAACAACAAAGAAGGAATTAAAGATATTAAAGAAGAGTCTTATCTATTTCTAGATGATAAATGTCTTCAATCTTCTTCCCCAACTCTTTCCTTGTGTCTTGGTGGTGTTGGTTTTCATCTCCAAGTGTCCTCCCTCCCCTAGATCAAGCCTCCCATGTATCTATTTATAGTACCCTCCTTTTAGATCCAAAAATCGGACATTTCTTGTTTTGTCCGTCCATGGGCGCTGCAGCGCTCGAAAATGGGCGTTGCAGCGCCAAGGAGGGGGCTCTGCAGCGCGCGTAGAACACCCCTGGGCGCTGCGGCGCCCGTTTTGGGCGCTGTGGCGCCGCTGTTGCGCTGCATCGCCTCATTTTTGCGCTGTAGCGCCATCCAAACGTCCGAATTTGCTTTGGGTGTCTTCATAAGAGTTGTAGCCCTTTCTCTTAGCTTTCCATAGCCACTTGAATCAACTCAATATCAATTTTGTAGAGAGAGTTATGACCACAATACTAAACTCTGCCAGTGCTAGAAATTTCAGACGCGTTTGGACGTTTCTTCAAATCAATCTTTCATTGTTTGATCATACTTTCTTCTTTTGACACACGACTCATTAAAATGACTCTAGACTCAATATAATTGGCCCTCAACATGGCTTGGCCACTCAAATGACTCGAAACAAAAGAAATTAATGCCTAACCTATGAGATATAACAAAAACGACTCAAAAATACTCAAAAACAACACAAAATTCTAGTCTCGGAAGCCCAAATGAATGGTATAAAACCAAGTGAACACAAGGCAAATTTGAAATGAGCATGATGGGAGAGCTGACATTCTTTCTAGGACTTCAGTTAAACAAACAAGGATGGAACCTTCATAAGTCAAACAAAGTATACCAGAGATTTAATGAAGAAATTTGGTATGGAAGAGAAGTCTTCGTGAAAATACCAATGAATACATCAGTCAAGATGGATATGGATGCATGGCAAGTCAGGATCAAACAAGATACAGAGCACTCATTGGATCACCGCTTCTATCTCACAAAGAAGTAGGCCGACATCACCTTTGGTAGGTGTATGTGCAAGATTTCAATCTGCACCAAAAGAAAGCCATATGACACAAGAGAATCCTAAGATATTTGAAGGGATGCCAAGAAGTTGGCTTATGGTATCCAAAGGAAGGAGGATTCAAGCTTATTGGTTACTCGGACTCGACTATACTTGGATGTAGAGTTGTGAAAGAGTACTTCATACATGTCAAATGCTTGAAAACAAAAAGTTTCCAGGTTTAGCAAGAAGCAAAACTCAATAGCTACATCCACAAAGGTTTGAGTACATACCTGCAGCAGAATTGTTGTGCCCAAGTCTTATGGATGAGACAACAAAATGAGAGATTATGAAATTGAAGAAAAAGAGATTCCAATTATGTGTGAAAACACAAGTGCTATTGCAATCACTCAAAATCCTGTGTTGCACTCAAGAACAAAGCACATTGATGTCAGATATCATTTTATAAGAGATCATGTTGAAAAGAAGGACATCGCCTTGGAATATATTTCAACTGATAAACAGTTAGTTGACATATTCACAAAGCCATTATGTGAATCAAGATTTGAAGAGCTTAAGCATGAGCTAGGGTTAATTGAGCTGAATTGACACTCAGAAGACTCAAGGAGAAGAGATGGAACGATAAAAGATGAAAATAGAGCTGAGGTCATGAACCAACTAAGTAAATCAGTTGTATCGGAAAATCAACTGCATCGAGTTAGCTGACAGCTGAGTACCTATGTGAAAAGAGAGAAGAAGAATTGAATCAGCTAAGGAGTAAGCTAAGTCATTTATGAGCTAAGTGACAAAAATGCAGTCATTTTTATTAAGCGGGAATGTTTTAAGAATGACGTCAGCATAATAATGACATGTACCGTCAAAAGATGCACGACCAAGCCTATGATTGGATATAAATGCTGTCGCATTAAATGCGAGAAATTAAATTTGAGCCATTGATCTTGATCAAATTTCAAAAACCGTATGCACATCCTTTCATAACCCATACATATACCATTCCGTCCATTTTCTCTCTCACATTACTCAAACGGTTCATCTCTCTAAAAGCAAAGAAAGCTCTTTTCTCTCAAAAACCCTACAAATATTCTAAGCAAATTTCTAAGGTTTCGTTCGGTAAAATTCAAAAATGGCCGCTACCTATGATTTCGCTAAGTTGGGAAAGCAAATCCACACTGGTTCTACCGTGGATTTTGAAGGAATGATCAAATAGGGTTCCGATGAAACCCTCGTGAAGAAGATAGCCAGCAAAATTGAGAAGTCTGTACTGAAATCCTTTCTCACAATGGAGTTTCAGATGACTTACGTTGAGGAGGTAGCACAGTTCTACGTGAACGCTGAGGTTCACGATGAGGGCATCAAGTCCTCTGTTCATGGAAAGGAGTTTGCAATCACTGCTGAAGACCTTGCGGAGCATTGTTTGCTGTCGTCGGAAGGAGTGCCAGAAATACTTGAAGCCGATGTAAACTTGGCTGCTGCATGGAAGGAAGTGGCCAAACCAGAGAGTGCTGCTAAAGTTGTCTACACAGCAGACAAGAAGCTGCTGAAGGAAGATTACCATAAGTTGTTGGATATTGTTGCCAAATGTGTAGACATAAAGTTTGGAAGCTTTAATCATCTGTCCAAAACCAAGTTGATCGTCATGGCTGCGATCATGGAGGAGAAGAAGGTAAACTGGGCTGAGTTTGTATACAACAAACTCTGCTAGAATATTGGAAATAAGTCCTTCAAAGGAATATGGGTCGTTCGGAGGATCCTTAGGGTATGGCCTTGTGATTGGCCGGTTGATGGAAGTGAAAGGAGTTCCACTCTGACATGGAAAGGCGTTCCATGTCAATAAGAAAATGTTCCGATCAAATCTTTCCGGAGCTCAGAAGAGAGCTTACGCCAAGAGAGCGGATACAAGTGAGGGGGAATCAGCTGACCCAAAAGAAATAGTTGTCTCCTCCCCTCCAAAGAAGAAAGTTGCTCCCTTGTTTGCAAAGAAGAAGATTGCCCTGCAAGAAAGAAAACAAATGCACTGCCCGCCTGCAGCCGTGTCTCCTACCCCTGCAGCTGTAGCTGAGAAGGAACCTCAAATACCTTCTCCAGTTGTAAAAAAGATGAGGACTGACAAGCCAAGAAAGCCAGCTCCTCAGACCAAGAAAGTAGCACCGGTCCCCGCCGCCCAAGATTCTGAGGAAACTATATCCAAACCAGAAATTTCTCTGGTAAGGACCAAAAGAAGAAGACTCTTCAAGCGTTCAGAGCTTGAGAAAATAGCTGAGTCTTCCACTCAGCTGGAACAAATTGCTGAAACAGCTGGAAAAGTAGAGTCTCCAGAGATAATTGATGAAACCACCAAGTCTGCTGAGGCCGATCGGAGAGGCAAGTCGAAGACCAACCATGGGACAGACAAAGATGAGAACTAGTAACAAATTGAGCTGAGCCGGCTAAGTCTCCTGTCGGCCGACAGACTATGTCCCCGCCCACGACGTATGCCGCCGGGTGACGAAGCGAAAAGCTCTGCTACCTTCCATTCCTAAGAAAGAAGTACAGCAGGAAGATGATGACGATGATGTGATCATGATATCTCCACCATATCCAGACATCCAAAATCGTCTGCGAGAATGGAGGAAGTGGAAGCTAAGTCGCTCAAGGGAACAGTTCCAAAGACCTTAATTTATAGAAGAAGAAGAAGAGCTATTGAATTTCCTTGGGTTGACAACAGTGGTTCAAGCACTCGATGAAGAGAACTGCATAGATATCTTGAATATCTTCAAAGAAAAGGAGAAGGAAATGTTGGCAGAAGAGGCTGAAGCTCGTGAGAAGGCCAACATCTGTCCCTTCACTGGAACCAATGATCACACTCATCCCCACTTGGATGTTCTCTCTAGAAGTGATGAGGATCTGGACCCTGCTGCTGCGACAGAAGAGCTAGAAACACAGCAAGCCATGCGGGAATCCAGAATGATGCATGAGCAACAGCTGATGGAAGGACCAGGAGAGTCTTCCAAATCTCAGCTGGAAATTGATCCATTGGGAGTGGTGCACCAAATTGCCAATGTTATTGCTGCAACCACTTCCCCAGCTCACTCAGAGGATGGAACTAGGGGAAATGACAATGAAACTGGGAACTTGGGGACCCAAGTCGAGCCTACCCCTATTGAAGGTGTCTTACCACCTACCCACACTACGAACACTCAAAGGACACAAATGGGAGTTTGGAGAATAGTGACCCCAACCCAAGTCACTCGGTTGGTGTCCCACCCGAGGAAACTCCCTCCACTGCAGCTAGGTCAGAGGTTGCTGCAGATGACTCCACAAAGAATCTAGGAGGCGAAGTGGAGAAGGAACAACAAAAAGCAACACAGCAGGTTGTCACTGACGAAGCTCGGACGCTTGAGACTGCATCTCACTGAAGTGCCAACCGCTCTGCAGGCCGAGGAAGCCGATGCAATGAGGCACGCGGATGGTTATGGTTTCGCCGGAGTTAACACTCTTGGCAATGAAAGTGCAATCCACGGAGTTGAGACTCCTATGGATGCCACCGTAGAAGACCCCAAGACAGCTGAGTCTGTCGAAGGGAATGTTCAAGGCCTTGCTGAAGTTGAGACTACAGGAGGTACTGCAAGCCTACGGGAGGTTGAGACTTCCCGAGGTAAAGAGGCAGAAGTACAGAACATCCCTCATATTATCATTGATGCAACTGAGAAGGAGATAAGTGCCCTTCATGATTCCCAAGACAACCCTGGCGTAACTTTTATGGGATCTGAAGGTGAAGATGAAGCTGAGTCATCCCCTGTTGCAAGTCCAAAAGACTCAGCTGAGGATGTTCTTCCTAGCACGAGTAAGCCAGAATTCAAGGTTGCTCATCAAAAGTTTAATATTGATGATGAGCCAGGCCTTCAAGACTCATCATCGTCCGATGACGCTGATGGTGCAGCCGGGGACACGCAAATTCATTTGAAACAACCACTGAGGTCGAAGAAGTCGTTGAGGCAAATTGAGGCTCGACCGCCAACCCCACACTAAGGCCCAACTGAGACCGAGTCATCTACGCAGGCTCCCAAAGCTGCAGCAGAATCGACTCAACCAGGCACAACACGGCCACGAGTCACTGTTGAACATATTCCCTATGTCCGTGATGATACATTTGAAGAAACGTTCCCCTTCTCACTGGAGCTGTCTGGCCTGGATGAAGAATCAGCTAGAGATCAGAGACATTTCCACAAACCTGATCCAGTCTTTCCTAAAGATACCATCGTCCCAGCAAATTTTGATTTTGATGCTACTTGGCCGCCAGCTAAGACAGAGGTGACAGCTGAGGTTCGAGAAGTCTTCAAGGCAATCTTTGCAGAGATCGAGAAGATGGAAAGGCACCAGGCCTCACTAGATATGCGGTTGGATAACAGAGATGCAAATCTTACAGCTGATCTGCGTGGAATAATAGTCAGAATCCGGGAATGGTGGCAACAACAGCAGACAATGCGTGTGGAACAAGTTCGATATTTCAAAGCATTGTACAATAAAATGCTAGTCTGGAGCGTTGATAATGCTGACATGAAGACGAGGATGCAAGAAAATATTGATAGGATGCATGCCTCTCATACCACTGAAATGGAACTACTGCGAGAATTTCATCGCAAAGAACTTCTGCGCGTGGAGGAAAATATGAATGAAAAGTTCAGCCTCCTTATGGCTGAAATGAAGTCAGTGGCGGCAAAAACAATCCAAAGCCACCCGCCGAATTCCCCAAAGATACTCCGCAGACTCAAGCAAAACTCGCCATCACCGCCTAGACTTCATGTTTGCTGGCATGTTTCCAGGGGTTCCTCTCTCCTTTGATGATGCCAAAAAGGGGGAAGAGGAATACCTAAAGACATTGAAAGGATCGACTGCTGAGAAGAAGGACGCAGTTGTTGAGAAGCAAAACAAAACAACAGCTGAAGAGCAAAAGAAATAGAAGGGAAAAGCATTTAAGGGGAAAGGTTCAAAAGACATGACTTTAATGATTGTTAAAACCCCTCAACAAGGACTTGTCACATCTGACATCATCAGCAAACTCCCAGTGACTCTGCCGCTCCAACACTCTGATGTGCCCATGTCCGAGAAAAGAAAAATAGTGGAAGCAGGGATGAAGCATGTCGAAGGAAAGATGGATGCCCGCGTGATGGACATATTGCAACAATACGGAGGCATTTCGGCAGGAAGAGACACAGATGCCATTTTAGACACAGGAAACGAGCCTAGATCTGTTGATGAATTCAAAATGCTCGAATCTGAAGGATACTTCGAAGGAATGTCCATAGCCCAAACCTGGATTTGTATTGGGAAAAAGGCCTCAAGCTATGCGAAGAAGGCGACAGACGGACTACCGTAGTCACTCTGGCTGGTCACTCACCGGGAAGAAGAAGGCCCCAAAGACAATACACGCCCGAGGAAGAGGAAGAAGCGATGGAGGAAGAGGTTTTAGACCTACACCTCTACCCAAAAACATCGAATATATAGATCTAGGAAAGAAAGGAGGGGATCTACTGGGCTGATATGATGAAGTAGCCAACCGGGAAGTGGTAGGAAGAATCTTGATTATGTCAAAAGGATCAAGAGAGAAAGTAAAAGACAAACTCAAATTGTGGGAAGAAAAGACAAGAAAGAAGAAGAAAAGATGAAGCCGCCAAGAGCCTACGAGAAAAAGAAAGCGGTTTGAAGAAGAAAAGAGAAAAGAGACCAGGAAGACGATAGAGTCAAGAGGAAAGAAGGAGGCGTAAGACGATGAAGTGTTGTCATCCACCCCTTCATGTATTTTACTATTGTAAATGCATTTATGTGTAAGTCTTTTGTATGATGAATAAAATTTATGCAATTTCTATATTTTTGCTTAGATATAGAATACCATGTTGCTCTGATACACTTTGTAAACAGCTGTGTAAAGGACAAGAATGTTATGATCAATAAAAGGATCAATTCTACGCATACATTCTTTGTTTCTACATTGCCTGTATGTATCTTTGCTATTTACATTTTGTATGAATGCTTTTAAGTTTTGGCATCATCAAAAAGGGGGAAATTGTTGGGAAATTTATTGTTTAGATTTTGATGAATGTCATGTAAAACTTAGACTAGAAAGTTGGCACCCCATTTTCTTTGTAATTTGTATTGTAATAGATAGGGTTGTACTAGCTGAGTCAAGTCAGCTACGCCTGGACATACAAGAAGTGAACTGAAGACTGGGATGAAGACTCCGCTGTGAAGCAGCTGAGTATAGCAAGGAAAAGAAGACAAGAACTCGATCAAGGAGTAGCGCTATGATATCTGACTTTGTGAAGTGTCAGTCAAGTCAACTCAAGATAGCCAAGTCTCAAGTTGAAGTGACAGATGAGTCATCCAATGATTGGGAGCTGACGCGAAGCCACCTGGGGAAGTTAAGGAACTGCAGTCAAGTCAAGACAATCAAAAAGAATCATTTGCATGTAAGTCAAGAAGGTTACTTAAATAAGTAATACTTCCATGCTGCAATATCTTAAAGTGCTCAGTCCTAGAAGCGTGCAAAAAGAATAAACCAATGGGAAGCTCTGCACCGTGGTCGGACTACGAAAAGTCAAGGTTTATTTAATACGAGGAAATGTCAATATCAAGTATTGCAACAAGACAAGCCAACGAAAACAAGTGACTTTTGAAATCAGCTTATCTCTTCAACGGGCAGATTTTTGAAAGCTCACTATAAACGGCTGAGGAATCACTTTGAAAAAAAAAACCTGAACCACGAACATTCAAGCTATCATTCAAGTCAGAACTTTGCAAAAATATTCTCAAGTTATTCAAGCAAATCCTCAAGCCTAAATTTCGAAGGTAATCAATCTAACACCAAGTCGTGAAGAAAGACAACTTCAAACTCATTGAAGAGGAAACTTTTGAAGAATCAAAAGGGGTCTACATTCCAAGGAGGATTGTAGAAAGGTTCAAGGTCGAACCGGTCTCAAGTTATTGGAGGGCTTCGTGATCAAATCTAAGAAGCTTGAGCAAGTAAGTCAAGTAGCAAAGCAAACTGCCTGTGAAGAAGCCGAGTCGACGAGAAGCCACCGTGTGACCAAGGCATCTCGGACCGAGTCCCAAAGTATCAAGTCACTATGTGATCAAAACTTACATTTGGATCGATAACCACGTTGTACTGATCAATACTTAGTGGATTCCTCCGGAGTTGGAGAAGAGAGGATTAGAAGAATTACCTCATCTTCGAACCTCTATAAAAATTATCGTGTCATTTACATTTCAAAGATTTACTTTTTGCATATCATTTAATATCTGCTGATAATTTGCTATTCAATTGATAATTAACAAAGTGCTAAAACCAAGTGTTAAAACAAACTTAAACCAAATTCAAGGGTGTTAAGTCTTACGCTGAAAATCTCATCACAACCAAGTTAAGGTTTAGACTAAACAATTGAGTTATTCTATCAACGGCTCAATTGAGTCTGTTGAGTGGCTAATTCTGCTGGTTAACTAACTTAGCTGTCCATCAAGGACATAGCTGTGTATTTAACTCTGTAATATTTTAAAAGGACTAAAATCGAAAAGTTGGTAAGGTTTATTCAACCCCACCTTCTAAACCTTACTCATACCCCCTTGGGACCTACAGAGAAAGAGAAAAAAAAGAAAGAAATAAAATAAAACAAGGGGAAAGGTGGCTGCCGGCGGACGGTGGCGGTGGCAGGCCGACAAAGGCCGATGGCGGCGTGCGGCGAGAGAGAAGGGAGAGAGGAGGATAAAATAGAAAGAGAAAAAAATGAAAGAAAATGAAAATTCAAAATTAGGGGGGTATTTTCCGGTGACCGGTGGCCGACGGAATGTGGCGGTAGAGAGAGGGAGAGAAGAGAGACGGAGAGAGAAAAAGAAGGAACAAAAAAAAGTGGGAGGAATAATTTTCCGGCTGTGGTGGCCGGCAGTGGCCGGAGGTGAGCGGTGGCCGGAGGTGGGCGGCGCCACTAGGGAGTGGGGAGGGAAAAAGAGCTGCACCTAGTAGTGTGTGTGAGTGTATGGAAAATCCTGAAAAAATACATGAATATACAAATTGATGTCCAATAGCCCAAATGCATGATTCTTAAAGCTCATTATAAATTACAAAGTAATGAATAAATATTTCTTATATTTTTTATGAATTGTATTTTTTTATTTCATATATACGACATGTGTGTCAACTGAAGATCACAAAAATATGATTAATTTGATATATTTTACGTAAAAAATGGATCAAAAATGAAAAAGTTATATCTTTTTAAAAAATAAATACAATAATTAATGCAGTGCACATACGGGTTTGGAAAGATAACTACATATTTCTATATTTTCATATCATTTTTAAAAGCAATTATTTAAAGAAAGTTGACTACCAAAAATAATAAAATACCAATACATATGTTTATTACTTTTTATAGCATAAAATAATGGGTGGGAAAATTTTTCCATACTATTCCCAGAAGCGGCTGCTATTATATATATGAAGATTATGCCATTTTTAACTTTCTTATTTTATGAAGAGTAATTTTCGAATACAGATTTCCACTAATTAAGTGAATTAACGGAGATAATACCACCAAAAATAATAATATACTTACCATTAACTTTTGAGATTACAAACTTGGTTTTCAAGTAATTTATTATAAGAGTTTTAATAAAGGTAATTTAAAAACATTCCAAACATAAATTTCCAAGCACCACCAAGGCAGAAAAATTATGGAAAATTGTAGCTGGATCAATTAAGGGATTTTCCATAATTAAATTACAGACGTGTTTGAGCAGAATCACGACATCTCTATTTTTAGCCGAAAAAAATAGACGGGGAAAATTCTTATTACTATTTTAAGAAGTGCTTGTTATTATATATATATATATAGATAGATAGATTTAACACAATATTGTGTTTGGGTTTTTGGGTAAATTGGGAAGTATGGATATTCAAAATTATTTTTACAAATTATAAAAATACATATGTAAACTATTTTCGGTATATTTTTGCTGAAAATTCGGAGAAGAAAAGTTGTAAATAATGTTAGAGTATTATATATTTTGTTAGACAATTCTAATGAATGGAATGTAACTATTAGATCGATCAAATAAATCATAGCCATTGGGTAGAGAGTTGTGTTAATACAGATAAGTATTAATAAATTTGTAGTAAAGGAAAATTGAAAATAATCAAGAAAACACATTATCTTCCAACATCAAAGATAGACTAGAATTTTGAATACAAATATTCGAATTGATTCATATATACTCCACTATATTTCAAATAAGAATAAAAAGGAGACTAGGTCTACAAATTATATTAGTAAGGGTTCGTTAAACCAATTGATGAGGGTACACCAGAGCACCCCTCAAGCGAAAATATATAAAAATTAAAGGTGTGATCAGGTTAAGAATGAACTTGGACTTGGGCTTTTATAGCTTAGCCCGGATTAGGGTTTCCGTAAAATTCGTGATTCTGTTATGATTTGGTAACAGAATCATGATTAAGATAGGATTGGATCTTCCAAAACCCTAATTTACGGACCAGGTCGGCAGGTTGGCCCAACTACAAGAGTTCTTCAAGTCGGCTCATAAGGTCATCCGATGTTGACCCTCATCACAGAGCTCTCACAGCTCAGCCCAAAGCTCTATAGCTCTTCAGCTCAGCCCAAAACTCTACAGCTCAATCCATTAGCAGAGCTCTCTCGGCTCCAAATTATTAAGCAAAGCTCTCTCGCTCTTCACAAGATAACTCATCGCCTCTTCCTATTTGCGAGCTCATCAGCTCTTCCTATTAGCAGAGCTCATCAGCTCATCAGGTCGGCCATTAGCAGAGCTCATCAGCTCTTCAGATCGTCCATTAGAAGAGCTCATCAACTCATCAGGTCGGCCATTAGCAGAGCTCATCAGCTCTTCCTATTAGCAGAGCTCATTAGCTCATCAACTCTTCCCATTAGCAGAGTTCATCAGCTCTTCAGGTCGGCCATTAGGAGAGCACATCAGCTCATCAGGTCGGCCATTTAGCAGGGCTTCTTCAGTTCGGCCCATTAGCAGGGCTTCTTCAGTTTGGCCCATAAGGTCAACCTAAATGTACCCTCATCAATTTTACATAGCACTAAGAGGGTGTTTGGCTAAGCTTATTTAAAACATCTTATAAGCTTTTACATCTGATAAGCTATTTTAGGAGCTTATAAGATGTTAGATCTTATTTTAAAAATAAGCTGTCAGAGTGTTTGAATAAAATAAGATAGTTGAGCTTATAAGTTGTTTTTATATCTTATAAAATTATTAAGTATATTTTTGTCTTTTGAATGTTTAAAATAAGGAGCTTATAAGCTCTTTTAAAAAAAGTTGGGGTGGATGTACTTTTTTTAGGCGCTTATAAGCTCTCTAACAACATTTTTTTAGAGCTTATAAGCTCTTTTGGAAAAAAATTACCAAACATATTTTAAGAGCTTATAAGCTCTTAAACATTTTATAAGTTATTTTTAAGAGCTTATACGCTCAGCCAAACACCCTCTAAAATTGATCATACAACATCAAAATCGAGATCATCTCATAGAATCAAAAATATATAAAAATAATCCTCAATCCTGAACAAACTCAAAGAAATACTGCAACGACACCAAAGTTTACAACTAATTAAAGCAATCCAAATATGCTTTAAATTTACGTCAATGAATGAAAAAAAAAAGTAAAAATTACTTAATCAACCCTAAAATTAGACGACGCTATTCTTTATTCATATGGCAGGTTCAGCCCTAGAAATTGGAATATGCAGCGCTTTTCTAACCCTAGAAAGTATGTTAGCTTTATGTTGTGATTTTTAGGTTTTTTTAGGTTTGTTTTTCTCTTTTTCTTTTTTTTTTTTTTTATGTTAGGCATTAATATGAATTGAGGCTGTATCCACCCATAATATGGACTTGCTGAGGATTTTACTTAAACGAAAATAAATCGAATCCATTGCAATGAAACAACCCGCTGTCAAAACTGTGTTTAGAAGTGATTGGTTTAATTGGCTTGGTCAGTCCATAAATATTGGGCTCTAGAATACAAAATTATTTATATTGTATGCAGTACCAAATATTTACTTGGGCACGTTCAAATAAAAACATATTACAACTCAATTTTTTAATTTTCATTTTCTTTGATTTTAAATCTATTTGTGTGATTTAACCACCAGTTTATATAAATTAATTTGTTGAATTTATAATATTTTTCCCGTAATGTATGGTTGTATAATTCAATTCCTCTTTTTTTATCTTGCCCTTGTGATTTATTATTCCATATTTAATTCAATATATTTATATAGATTTTACTCATTTGAATCCAAAAATAAATAAAATTATTTTTTCTTAATATGTACTTCGTGCATCGCAAGGGTGGAGTACTATTTATCTTCCAACAACAAAGATAGATTAGAATTTCAAATACAAATATTCGAATTGATTCATATATACTCGACTATATTTCAAATAAGAATAACAAGGGGAGTAGGTCTGCAAATATTTATTAGCATTACTTAAACCAGTTGTGTGTTGTATGTTTAATTATGTCACTTTGTTTTAATTTTTGTATTCAGTTCTAGTGTATTTCTTTTGGATTCTAATTCAAATTTTCAGCAAAGATATCGAAAATGGCGTATGTTTGTATTTTATAATTTGTAAAAATAATTTTGAATATCCATAAAAAAAAAGTATAGGCACCAATCAAAATGGCGTCTACGCACTTCTGACACTTTTTTTAAAAACAAAAATACTTTGTGGATTGAGATCACAGCTAGAACCCAAATTTATTTAAAAAAATAAATAAATAACTCTGAGTCAGTGAATTAAATTAACGACTCAGCTTGAGTCGTGAATCCAACTCACGGTCGGCTTTATTTTTTTAAAACTCCCCCAATCTATCACATTTGTGTAATAAAATCTATTTAAAAAATTCAGCCTTTCAGCAACAATAAAACGTCAAAACAACAATACAAAGGCAAAACGGGCAAGGCCTTTTAGCAACAACAAAAGTGATCATACGACATCAAAATAGAAACATCCCTGATCATCTCATAGAATCAAAAATATATAAAAATAATCCTCGATCCTAAATAATAATCAAACTCAAAGAAATACTGCAACAACACCAAAGTTTACAACTAATTAAAGCAATTAAAAAATGCTTTAAATTTACATCAATGAAGGAAAAAAAAAGAAAAAATGACTTAATCAACCCTAAAATGAGACTACGTACCCTATTCTTTACTCAGATCTACTCTTATATGGCAGGTTCAAATTGAAATTTGGGTGGGGTGCATGGGCGGATGCGACGTCTTCTGAAGACACCCCACTTCTCTCGGCGCTCGGACTGCCGTTGGGGGAGGTTTTGGAGCTTTTATTAGCCCTTTCGATTTTTCCTTCGTAGTGCTTCCGCTTATGGCCGCCGAGAGCTGCACCGCTCGGAAAACACTTGTGGCAAATTTCGCACTCGAATACCCTACCGTTGTTGACATGAGTTGCGGCAGCGGTGGTTGTAGGCTTGGGGCGGTGGGCGGTTTTGTGGCCGCCAAGTGCTTGGTGTGATCGGAAAGTCTTACCGCACACGTCACACTTGTGAGGAGAATTCTCGGGAGAAGAATCTTCAACTTTCTTGATAGTGTCCGATGCGGTGGTTGCGAGAGGGTAATCTGCAGCGGCGGCGGGGCTTGCGAGAGGTGATTTTTGTTGTTTGACGTCTACAACATTGGAAAAATCAGTTACAGCAGCGACTGGCTTATTCTGGCCATTGATTTCAGCGGAGGAGGGACTAGATGTTTCGGATGACGAGACACAAAAACCTCCACGACTGAGACCGAGCAATAAAAGACCCTCAGCCGCACAATTTTCATCTTCCTCATAATTGCGCGGAGGAAGAACAGGTGTTGGCGCAAACTTCTTGGAGTTGATCATACTTTCAGGAAGATCCATATATATTTTCAGTGTGTTGTTTACGTGAAAGGCAGAAAAACACAAATAAAAAGAGGGTTAATTATAACCTGAAATTTTTGGTGAAGAATGATCGATATATATAGAGAGAGCGAGACCCTAATTTGTAATTGTTTTAGGAATTGGAGAAGATGAATTTGAGTGGTATTTGGAGTAGGAGTGTGAACTGACTGATCAATATGAATAAGGAAAGTAGATATAAATATTTCGGTGCCCTAGAGTGACAGAGAATGAAGTTGATTATTGCTAGTGTGTGTGCGGATGGGATCTTATATTCCAAAACCGTGTTTCATCTCCTATTCCACCGCACGGATGATTGACACGTGTATTACACTTACCATATGAATTTTCAAGCATAAATCAAGCAGAAATTGTGGGGTTCTAATATGGTAAGTGTAATACACGTGTTACTCATTCGTGAGATGGAATAGGAGATGAAACACGGTTTTAGAATAGAAGATCCCATCCGGTGTGTGTGAGGAATATAATGATTGTGAAAGTGTGTGTACGTACGTGTACGATTTCTGAAGTGATGAGAGATTAAAGTGTGGGGTGTTAAATATATAGAGAGAGATATATAATCTATTATTAATAATTCTATTTGTATAAGGATTTGGAGAAGATAAATTGTTGATTGCTAGTGGGAGTTGGTGTACTTTAGAACTGATATCAATAAGGAAAGTAATTTAATAGATTATATTTCATGCTGAGAGTGAGATATACATTCTAGAGAGATAATTCATGCTACACGGTTTTAAGTTTAACTAAATAATTTTGGAAAATAAGAAATTGGAAATAGATACAACTTTCCATCCTTATATATGATGAGTAGCTTATTAATAACTTTCCATCTTTAAATACTGAAATTAATTAGGAAGCTTAATAAATAAAAAAATTTCAAATCCTAATGCTACAAAATTATCAACCTTTGGACCAATTAATTATGACCGATTCCCAGTAAAAACAAACGTATTCAATTTTTCCTTATCTTAATTACTCCATCCAGTTCACAATAAATAAGTGATGTCTTGGCGGATAAAAGTTCATTTAGTAAAGTATTCAAGGGTAATGAGTAAATATTTTTCTTGAATTATATAGCTATTAATTCGTTTAGTAAATTTTTTATCATGTATCATTTTTTAACTACATTAATTAAGTGTATATAGGGTATTTATTTTGACTCTTTACTAAATATTTGTGTATTTTACTTAAACGACACTTACTGTGAATTGAACTAGCTAGAGAAAGTAACAATTTAAATATTTTCAAGATCTTCACACCGAACTTTTACTCAAAGCGTCGTTAAGCATTCAATGACATTTGAAGTTTTGTTTCATGAGAATCTACTAATTCTAATGGACAGTCTTGATTATTATTTTTTTACACATTATAAAAAATCATGGAAGTGCATGTAAGCAAAAGCAATCCTAAAAATTACATGAATGTCCTTTTTTAAAGTTTGCATAGTATTTATTAAAATTTAAATACTATAAATTTTGAAGAATGTAACATTAAGTGTTTAAGTTGAACAAATTACTAAAATATAGATGAAAGTCTATAATTACATATTTTGAAGTAATTTTTTATTAAAAATGATAGATAAGACACGCAAATATAAATGAAAGTCTATAGATTACATGTAAAAATATTATACAACTAAACAAACCACATTCTTACTAAATTTCATCTACTCGAGAGAACAATTTCTTGTGAAATGAGTTTTAATTAGATCAAGATATAATTGTCACATAGGAACGGCTGGCTTATTATCATGCATGGACCATTGGATTGGATTTCTCCTTGAGGCCCAGAAATCGGATGGGCTTTGGGCCTTCTTGATGTAATATTCAGTCTTTCCCTTGCCACTTTACCATATTACCCCCTATTTTTTCATGTCTTACACTTACACCCTGTACACGTAAAAAAAAAATTAAAAGAAACTAAAACGAAAAGGAACTCTTTTAACTTTTAAGTCGTAACCCCATTCTTCAATCATTTGCGCCTTTTCTCAACCCTTGAAAATTTTATAAATTTAATAGTTATATACAAATATATATATATATATATATATATATTAATTTTGCTAAATTGAAAAAGTTGAGGGGGTAACCCCTAGCCTATGGTTGGCCTAGCGGCCTTGAGATTGCAATTACACCTCAATCATGTGTTCAAACCTCGACCAATAGGGAGTGAAAGGATGGAATAACCTCCAAGGATTGATCTAACGGCTTTTAGGTCCTTGGCTAACGTGTATCTAGGAAGGATGGATTTAGGTGAATGTTAACATGGGGAGAATAAAAGCCACCGGTCTTGTTTTTTTTTTTTTTTTTTTTGAGGAAAACGATTGTATTAAAACAATTTAACAAGTCCTCTCATCATCAGCAAGACATGAGTGAGTTCGAAAGAAATGAACCATAATACAGATTACTACCAGAAATTGAAAAAGCAAATTTAGCTAAATGGTGTGCCATCATGTTGGCTTTTCTAGGAATGTAACGTAAGGTACAAGAGGTAAAATTGGCGCCGAGTTCCCGTATGTCGCCTGCATTATACATCCCGTGCACGTGAGGTTCGTTTGTCGTTGTTGATAAGCCTGGGCGATTGGAGGCGATCCGTTTCACTTCAACGCATGCAAGAGTGCGCTTCTAGCTATCTTTAACCCTTCCCGCATGCGACAACTTCCATGATGTTAACGGCAAATTCTTGTTCGTAACGCTGCGAGAGTACCTTCAATATCCCCCCATTATGTGTACGTATCGCCACACCATAACTTGAGCCTTGTCCTTTGATGACCGAAGCGTCCGCATTGATCTTAAAAGAGCCTTCTCTAGGACGTTGCCACTGAGACGTTCTGGTTTTCTCCTGTATTCCCCTTTCATCAGTCTTGTTGGCTTGGTATTCATGCAAGGTCCTTAGAGCCAAAGAGAAGCATTCATTGTGGGAGATTTCTTTGTTTTGGAACGTACGCATGTTTCTCGCGTACCATATTGTCCACAAGAGCATAGCAAACAGAGCATCCCGATCTTCATTTCGAACTTTTGTTAATTCACTTGTCAAGTCGGCCATCGACGCCGATGGGATAGTTAACGTCGGGTCTAGTCGAAGTGGTGAGGCGCGCCAAAGAAGGTGCTCCATGAACAGTCGCGGAGCACATGTTCCACAGTCTCGATCCCTTCTCCACATCGAAGGCAATATGGATTTGGGATCGCCTTTCGTTTAAATAACGCAGCTCGAACGGGTAGTGTCTTATCTAACATTTTCCATATAAAAACCTGTACCTTGGGGGGTATAGGGAGCTGCCATACCCATTTCCATAGAGTCGAGTGGTTCCCTGATATTGATGGCCTGTGAGTGAACAGATTCTCCAAGGTCCTTCCTATTTTATACCCAGACTTGACGATGTATTGTCCATTCGCCGTATAGTGCCACGCCCATCTGTCATCACACCATTGATTGCGCAAGGGAATGCTCAGTATCGTGTGGGCTTCCTTAGGCGTGAAAATGTGCCTAACCAGCTCGTCGTTCCATTTCGGGGTGTCCTCCATCATTAGGTCTCGAACCAGCATAACTTCATATCCTTCAGCATTTGATGGGCTAGGGTAAAAGTTGTTCGTGGTCGGTAGCCAAGGGTCGCTCCATATGCGGATGGAAAGGCCATTACCAATAAGCTTTCTAGAACCCTTTCGGATAATATCTCTTCCTGATATAATGCTTCGCCAAGTAAAACTGGGGTTATAGCCAATTGTAGCATTTAGAAAATCACCGTTGGGGTAGTATCGAGCTTTTAAAGTCCGAGCTAGTAGGGAATTATCATCTTGTAAAAGTCTCCAACCTTGTTTTGCGAGCATAGCTTTGTTAAAAGTAGAGAGTTCTCTAAATCTCGGACCTCCTTCCTCCTTAGATGTACATAGCAAAGCACTCAGTAACCAATGTATTTTCCTTTCTTCCCTCTTTTGTCCCCATCAAAAACTTGCCATCAAGGAATTGATTTTTTGGCAAGTTTATATGGGATTTGGAAGCAGCTCATAATATATGTGGGTATCACTTGGGCCACGGATTTTAGGAGTGTTAATTTCCCTGTTGTCGATAATGTGATTGCCTTCCAGTTTTTCAGTTTCTTTCCAATTCTGTCGATTAGAGTACTGAAAATACTCTTTTTTTTATATGCCTACATGTGTTGGTAATCCCAAATAAATCTGGTGTTTATCCACTCTCTGTACTCCCAGGCGGTTAGCAAGTGATATTGCATTGGCATGGTCGACCCCCTTGCTAAGCGTAATCTCCGATTTCTCAAAATTAACCACTTGACCCGACACTTCTCCATATGTGTTGATGATATTTTGGATTTCCTGTATTTTATTACAATTTGCATGTCCAAAAATTATATTGTCATCAGCAAAGAACAAATGGGAGATTGACGGTGCTCGTCTACAAACTTTAAACCCGTGGATGTTTCCTGCTTGTTCCAATTTCCTGATGAGAGACGAGAAAGCCTCTGCACAAAACAAGAATAAATAGGGGGAAAGAGGGTCGCCTTGGCGAAGTCCTCGTGTGGGGTTAAACATATTACCAGGGATTCCATTAGTAAGAACTGAATAAGAAACTGTGGAGACACAACGCATAATAAGAGATGCAATATAATTTGGTAGTCCTAATCGTACCATTACCTGATGTAAAAAATCCCATTCAACCCTATCATAAGTCTTGCTCATATCAAGTTTGAGTGCGAAAGTCCCTTTTTTGTGGCTGTGTTAGATTTCATAGTGTGGAAAATCTCAAAGGCTAAGAGGGCGTTATCTGTAATGAGGCGTCCAGGAACAAAAGCTGGTTGGCTTGGGTGGATCATATGAGGGAGGGCGACCTTTAGTCTATCGGCGATGGCTTTTGTAATGATTTTGAAAATCACGTTACATAAGCTAATGGGCCTAAAATCACTCGGGGTTGAGGGATGTTTCGTTTTTGGTATCAGTACAATGTGGGTGTGGTTGAGGGGGGAGGGGTCGGCTCTGTTATTGAGAATATTAAGGATGGTGGCCACAATATCACTATTAATAGAAGACCGCAATTGTTGAAAAAGAGAGCGGCATACGGAACCGGGACCGGGGCTTTTGTTGGGTGCATCCGGGATAGTCTTTGCAATGATTTCGACTGAATGGTGCGCCTATTTCATTTCTTAGCTCATCCGGAATTCCAGGACTTAGTGTGTCCAACACCCTCGCGAAAGAAGAATCAGTAGTAGATGTGAATAGAGTCTCAAAGTATTGTTTGAGGATTTCCGCCATCTCATTTTGATCATCGACCCATCGACCCTCCGTGTTCATTAATTTTTCAATGGAGTTGCGCTTCATACGCCCACATGCAATCTTGTGAAAAAATGCCGTATTTTTATCCCCGTCTTTGAACCAATTAACCCGTGATCGTTGATACCACATGGTTTCTTCACGCCGCATCAGAGCCTCAATCTTTTTTTCCAAATTTTTTGTTGCTGCTATGTTTGTGCTTGCGGGAGGCAGGGCTTGGAGTTTTCCCAATTGGGTACGTGCATCATCAATTTGTTTTCTTATCATACCAAAATGCGTTGTTTCTCAGTGAAGAAGGGCACCTCCTAATTGTTGGATTTTGTCTCTAGTATTCATAGGAGAATCACTCCCTGGATGAGAATTCCAAGTCTGTAGGACAAAAGGTTTACAAGAAGTATCTTGCAACCATATTTTTTCAAACTGAAACATCCGTTTCCTCTTCGGTCGCTCACGCCATTTTGGTTTTCTCCATGTCATTAAAATCGGACAATGGTCAGAGGATATGCGAACCATATGTTCGATTTTATACATTGGAAACAGGCCCACCCAAGCGATATTAGCCACGCATCTATCAAGTCGCTCCTGAATATTATTCGGCCCTTCTTGTCCATTACTCCACGTAAAATTGAAACCATCGAAGCCAAGGTCGTCAAGATTGCATTCCGATAACGTGTCTCTAAAAGCCTTAATTTTGATGTCGTCTTTTTGTCGGACTCCTATTTTTTCCGTGTGGTAAAGAATTTCATTAAAATCGCCAACGCACAACCACGGGGAGTTATCATTTGCATACAAGGATTTAAGAAGCTGCCACGTGTTTGATTTCAGGTGTTCTTCCGGCCAACCATAAACTCCTGTTAAACGCCACTGTCCGTCAATCAGAGTGTCTATAGCATGAGGTAAATGGTATTGATGTCAAAAAAAGGATCGATTCTTCCACATGATACATAGTCCTCCTCTTCGACCCCCGTTTTGCATGTCACAATCAACCGCAAAAAAATTGGAAAAGCCTAGTTTAACACATAACTCGTCAATTTCTGAATTGAGTAGTTTTGTTTCCATAAGGAACACAATGGTAGGATCTTTTCTTTTGATATCTCGTGTAAGCACTTGAACTGTCTGAGGGTTCCCAAGCCTCGACGCCCAATCGAGGCAACTCATTGTGATCGGTGGGCCGCTCCCAAAGCGCCTCTCCGCCGTTGGATTATTCATATATGACTCATCCATTTTATCCATGCCACCGTATCATGTTTGGGTTTTTTGGTTGGAGGAGTAGGCTGGGAGGGATCCATGTCCGTTTGGGGTTTTTTTGTTTTTTCTTTGTTTAGGAGGTATGGTGATGGGATTTATGGGAGGAAGTGGCTTAGTTTGATGAAGCCGGGTCCAAGTACTTATTTTCTTGGGGTCGGTACACGGGGATGGGTTGGGAGTTGAGCATGATTAGGTGGGGATTGCGATATCGGGGAATGAGGAGTGGTCATCGTTGGGAAAGTTATGGATGGGGGTATGTATGTGTTCGGTATTATCGTGGGGTTGGGAGAATGGGCGTGTATGAGGGATTTATGGTCGTGTGAGAAAGCGTAGGGCCAATAGTGAGGCTTGTAACAGGGGTATATGGTGGGGGATTTAGGTTCAGGGGACGGGGGTACGAGACGTTCTCCTCTTAGGTCAGGAGCCTTGTTTCTCTTTCTTTTGAGATTTGTCCCTTTTTGGGCTGTGTTAGGGTTCCTTACCCTCCATCCGCCGCCCTCAGTCACCCCAACCACACCAAGCCCATCTCGATTTTTTCTACCATCCTTAGTCTTCCTTTAACCTGGAAAATATTCTTGTACTTGTGCACATAACCTTTGTCAGAGAATGTTTTTCTACAACCTGTCACACAAAACCCCATAACCTTTTGCCTCACAAATACACACATGGGCATCTGTCAGATATGCCAATAGCACCATATCCTTGTTCCAGCCACCCCCCACCACCCGTACTTAACTCACTTTTTGGCGGTGTGCGTCCCCCCCTGTCCTCCTCCCAGTGTTTTTATAATATTTCGACTCGGTTTCTTTGTGCTTTTTGTTTCTTTGAGTTCTTTCTACGAGTTTTGCGAGGACTTTATGTGGCCGCCAAACGAAACCGAATCGAATCGAGTAGACTAGTGAATGGAAGACCTCACAAATCAGGAGTCAATCGTGGTAGATCTCGACGACGAAACGCACGGGGCTTTGCCAGATAAGACCTCAGATGGATTTTGTTTGGCGGGAACACTCAAAACACACAAAATTTTCAATTCCTTTTACCTGCTCGAGGTAATGGAAAAGGCATGGAAACCGCGAAAGGGGTACATCGCTAGAGAATGGGGGAAAAACTTGTTCCTATTCAAATTTGATGACTCAAAAGAAAGAGAATGGGTCATCTTGAACCAGCCGTGGCACTTTGAGGGCTGTTTTTTCGCCCTTAAAGCAATCGAAGGAACGGAACAACCATCCACCATTTGTATCATGGAGACCCCCTTCTGGACCCGTTTCTACGACCTACCGGTTACGTGTATGAACGAAAAAGCCTTATCTATAATGACAAAACAGGTTGGTCGCTTCATCGCTTGGGATTCAGATGGAGATAACTTGTTCGGTAAGTCAGCCCGGATAAGAATCGCAGTTGATATTTCCAAACCGCTGCTGAGGGGGATTACAATAAGAGTTAAGTGAACCCAAGTGGATTCCTCTTAAATATGAATCTTTACCAGTTTATTGCTTTTGTTGCGGACTTATCGGCCACCATTTCCGAGCCTGTAACGATTATGATAACAATGTTGCCCAATCCCCCTCTGAAGCCAAATACGGGCCATGGCTAAAAGCATCTCCTTACAAACGGCCTCGTTCAAACACACCAATACCGCCATCACCTCCCACACACTCGAAACCAGTCAGACAACTTATATACACCACTGACACACAACGGCCAACCCCTCCCCATACACCCAGTAACCCAACTAATGCCCAACCACACAGAAAAGATACCCCCAGCTCATCTCAATACGAACCACAAACACTCCCTAATTTCGACTCCTTCCATCTCTCAACTCGTACCCCCGCCACCGGTCTTGTTTAATTGGGAAGGACAAGGACTTTTAATTGATCGTTTTTTGGTAAAATTAGGGAGCAAAAAGGAAAAGTTAGAGTCAAAAGCAAGTGGGGTGTTTTTGTAATTTTAATAATTTATCCTACCTAATCATCTATTCAAACATATTATTGTTACCAGCGCGGAACCAGGAATCAATAATAGGGGGCCAAAAGTCGAAATATCAAATATTTATTTTATATAATTAAAATTTAGAATATATTTTATATTGCATTAAATACAATGTCAATTTCATCATTAAGGCTATGTTTGTTTAGCATATCCTAATCATCTACGTTCCCCAATTATTTTCCTCAATCACCAACCAAACATAAATTATGCACCCAATGCATTTCTCTAATAATACACTCATTTTTTTCCAATATATTGTATCAAACTCATCTTCTCTATATCACTAATCACTAAATGAACATATTCTGAGCATCCTAAAATACATAATTACAATCATAGTATATTAAATATTATAACGAAGGGGAATAATAGAGTGTAATAGCCTAATTTATTTCCACAAAACAGTGACTAGAAATATAGAATCAAGGGGAATAATTGAACTAATATCATAAGATAAATTAACATAATAATCCACATAAAATATATAAATTGATATCTTAAATCAATCATATATTGAATAATATAAAACTTTAAAAAAACTCTACTGAAATAATATGCTAAAATACATACATATAGGTAGTTTTCTTTTTAAAAACAAAAGTTGGGGGGAGGGGGCGGGGCCCCCGACCTCCATGTGGCTCAACCACCGATTGTTACAACATTTCAATAAAACATACATCACAAAAATGGAATTAAGTCGCTACCCGACAAGCCTTACGCCCGTACTACGGCCCGCCTATTTATTAAAATGAGCCGACCATGACTTCTTAGCGAGCTATTTATGTAAGTAGACCGATTCTAGCTTTAGAAAAAGTCTTTCAAGCTTCAATAGGGACGGCCTATGTATAGCCTACAAATATAAGAAACACAATATATATTATAATATTAATATTACTCTTACATTATATAATTAATTAATTATGGTATAGATAAAATATATATTAAAACATGCATATATAGTTTTGTAGGTTATTAATGGGCTTTCAATAAGCTCGGATCGTGACTATTTATGTAAATAGGTCGATCTTTGTCAAATCAAAAACCTATTATGTTATAATAGGCCAAACTCGAGCTTAACATTTGTAAACCAGGCCCGATCGTACAACGGGGAGCCTAACTCGCCCCGACATATTTCTACCCTTAATCATAATCAAACATACCAAACAAAATATATATTTTTTAAAATAAATATCAGTGAACAGTAAAATCATATGCAATAATTTCAAATTTTATCAATCATGTCAACATTCACACAAGAGCCCCCAAGTGTAATGAATTCCCACATTAGTTTGGATTTAGCGTTGACTCCTTATGTTACATTGTGAAATCTATTACTAGAAAGTTTTTCAAAATTTAATAGTTACCACATGTGTAGATATATCAACATATAATTTTTGGTTGACCTTCTGGAAAAAGTCCTTGGAGTGGAAGGGAACTCATATACGACGGCGGTCGGCTATCAGTCATCACACACTTAAACACTATCTCACACATGGCGTACGCGCATTGTATTGTATTTGTACCAATACTTTCTTTCTTTTTTAAAAAAAGAAAACTATCTTTATGTTAGATTTAATATTTAAATTTGAGAAAACTTCAAATACATTTTACTATTACCTATTTTGATAGAACATTATTGTATATAAATAAATAAAAGTTGTAAAGAAGTATTTATTCATTACAACTAAATAAGCTAAATTGCAAGTTTAGTCCTGTAATTCGTAAGGTTTTGTAATTTTTAAAGTTTGGCAAACTTAGTCCCGTAACTTCTTGGTGTGGCGATTTTAGTACCTGATTATTTTATCTTTTTGTTAAAATAATTATTCCAATCATGTAACTTTTAACCGTTATAAGTATTTCAGCTAAAGGATAAGAATGGACGGAATATTGAGACACCCAGTTTGGACGAAACCATAAAATCAGAACTTGTAAGACTATAATTATACAAATTAAACTTATGGGATGAAAATTGCTACTAAAATAAATATAACCAAAATTACAATGGACCAATTTTACAATTAAACCCACTAAATTACGTCTAGAGTTGGCAGTGGGCGGGAATCCCCTGTTCCCGCGGATCCGCCCGAACAGGCGGATTCCCGAATTTCCCCGTGAGGACGGGGATGGGGAATTTTTCTCCCCGTTAGCGGGGACGGGCGAGGGACGGGGATCATACTCCCGCCCCTGGCGGGGGATCCCGCGAGAACCGCATATTAAATATATTATATATTATTTATAATAATATTATATAATATGTTATAAATAATCCATATTAAATATAAAAAATGACAAAATATTTAATTTATTTTTTAATGAGTGGTTTATTAGTTTTTTTATATAATTTATTAATATTAAAAATAATTATTTTCATATAAAAAATTAATTTTTTGCAAAAAAAATAAAATTAAAACGGGGAGCGGGGATTCCATGGGTGGGATCCCATGGGGACAGGGATGGGGGGAAATTTCCCCGTTTGTCTCGCGGGGACGGGGACGAAGATTCCCCGCGATCACAGGGACAGGGATGGGGATCGCTCCCCCGCCCCCGCCTGCCTTAGTTGACATCCCTAATTACGTCCCTAATCTTTAATTCATCCACCGCCCTTTCCACGCAAACTGTGCCAAACACTCCCCCGGGCCCCACAAGAAACTCAAACCTCCAACCTAAAACTTATATATATAAATGAACTCCTTCGCTCCTTTTATACTTCACCCTCAAATCTCTCGTACAAAACACGCAGTGAATCATGGCTATTGAAGCTTCAAATGTTCCGGCGGTAAATTTTCAACCAACTCATCGCCGCCGTGTCGTCGATGATGTTGTCGATTCATGTAAGAAAACGAAGCGGTCGAAGCGAGAATCGGATGACGACGATGAGAACATGGCCACGTGTCTCGTTTTACTCGCTCGAGGCGGCGGCGACGCCTCTTCCACCGCCGCCGTTGATCCATCGGCCGACAAAATTTCCTATAAGTGCTGCGTGTGCGATAAGACTTTCCCGTCGTACCAGGCTCTCGGTGGCCACAAAACCAGCCACCGCCACAAACCGCCTTCCGCCGCCGTGCCGGAAAACGGAAATTCCTCCGAGTCGACTTCCGCCGCCACGACCGTGGCCTCTAATTGTCCCAAGGCCAGGCTTCACAAGTGCTCCATCTGCGGTAAGAGTTTTCCGACGGGCCAAGCGTTGGGCGGCCACAAGCGTAAACATTACGAAGGCGTTATCGGCAGAAACGGCGGCGCTAAAAGTGGCGTGAATTATTCCGAGGACGGTAGCGGCGCGAGTGGTGTTACATACGCCGACGGTGGCGCAACCAGCCACTCCTACGGCGGTGGGGAAGACGTATTGACTCCTGTCTGCCGGAATTTTGACTTGAACTTGCCGCCGCCGGCAGAACTTGATTTGAGTCTTTAACTTTCTGTAAATTTTATTGAATTTTTTTTTTCTAGGCAGATTTTTTTGACCTTTTGTCAAGTTTTTGACACTTATTGGTAATAATTTCATTCTTTTTTATTTGCGTTTGGTATAATTTTGGATTTAATATTCTACCTTCCCGTCTTCCCGGATAGGATCCTCTATTTCAAACTGTGTTTCATCTCGTATTCCAAATATCTTAAATACACGCCAAGTGTAAAATAATGATGTAATCAATAAATACACTTGGCGTGTATGGGTGATATTTGGAACACGAGAGAATACACAATTTGGAATAGAAAATCTCGAGTGCCGTCTTCCACACTATGCCTCTCATTTTGTTACCTTATAAAAGGCGTAATAATTAATTATGTTTTTGATATTTAATCTTAGTTTAGTAATTAGTATTCTGTTATATTTTAATTGTTATAATAAATTAATGAAATATTCACATTACCACGGTTGTGAATTGGGATTAATAAGCTATAGATAAGACTTATCCTTTGAGGTGGTTAACAAATTTCAATTGTTATAATTGGTGAATGTGAATGCTTCACCATTAAGTATTATGTTTCTTTTCATTGTTATTAAAATTAGAAGGTGTGAATAAAACAACAGGTGCTCAATGGATAAAGATCGTTACTTTTTGGCAAAATTCTATTATCACACGTAAACTCAAAATTAGGCTAAAAATATTGAATATTGTTTACACTTTCTTATATAGTTGTGCTACTTTAATATTCTTGCTTGTTAAAGTTCTTTTATTTGTTGAACTATGACTTGAATGTTTAATGAAATTTTCTTTTTGTAAAAAAAAAAGCCCTTTTATCCAAAAAAACAAAAACACTAAACCTTTTCTTCGCAAAATTTTAGAAAATAAAAAAAGCCTGACTAATTAATTTAATTGAAATCTAATTCATTGCAGTTTTTGAAATTTATTTATTCAGGCCTACTATTTTTTTCAAATCTATCTATATAACACCTTTTTCGTTTTTTCAAAATACACGATAGAACAAATATATTTTCATTTCTATACTATATAATTTATAAAAAGAAAATAACTTTTTTCAAATCTATCCACATAACACCTTTTTCGTTTTTTCAAAATACACGATAGAACAAATATATTTTCATTTCTATACTATATAATTTATAAAAAGAAAATAAAAATATTCCTATTTTTACTCAAAAGATTGTTTCTTTATTTTTTAATTTGGACTTTGTTGGGTTTTGGTTGACTGTCTAGAAAGGCACTTACGTTTGATGAATAAACTCCCAAAAGTAGCCACGTGTGTAATGATTGGCCATAACTATCCTTACTTTTTCTAGAACTTTACGGAACTACACAGTGTTGGCATCCTGATACCTAAATTACCATAATACCCTAAATGCTTATGTTGTTCTTAGATGGGTAAATTTCACTTTACTCCATATACTCTCACTCAATATTACTTTACCCCCTTATACTTTTAATTATATCATTTTATCCTTTTGTACTAACAATGTGAATGACTTTACCTCCTTATACAATTAACGTATAATTTAATCCTCTTATTCTTTTATTACATGACCTAATTATCCCTATCATTATTTTAATTTAACAAAGACATCAAATACATATAATTCTTTTTTGGAAAACTTATTTGCTATTTATTACAATTCATATAATTCCTATTAAATAATTGAATTGTTGGTTAATTTCTGTAAACTAATATATTCATACATCTTTTTCACAATAAATCTAAAAATTATATATTATATTGTAAAATAATATTTTGTATTCAAAACATTAACAACTACAATGATTATTTTTTTCAATTTAACATAGTTTTTATTAAATTTGGATTATTCAATCAATAATTAAAAAATACTAATATTTCACGTCTTTAATAAAATTGTATAGTTATATTATATAATTTTAAGTTTGTGATGAATAATAAAATAAAATTATAAATATATTAGCTAATAGAAATATCTTATTATATATTAGTTTAATAGGGACTAATATTAGAGCTAAATAATTAGCAAGTAAAAGTAAATATAATAGATTTAATATTAAATGTTAATTAATCGAGTTGTAAAAGTTAATTTAGAAAATAGGTACAAGTTTATTAATATTAAATGCTTTTAAAATAATTTTTGCATTTTAATAAGAGGGTAAAGCGATAAGAATTAAGATTATAAGGGAGTAAAGTGATACAATCAAAGTATAACAGGTAAAGTGATATTCAAGGAGATCATAGGGGAACAAAGTGGGATTTGCCTTTATTAATTTAGTTCATTAAGTGTGTTGGATTGGTTTTATTTTAAAATTTATTTATATGGTTTCCGCATTTTTAAAGTTGGAAATATTTAATTTATTTATTTGTAAAATTAATTAACTATATTTCTATATTGATTGTGTATATTGGAAAAAGAAATATTTATCCTGTGGTACTTTCTGCAAGTAAAATACTAATAGTAGGTTTATAGACTGATTGGTGCATTAAGATATGAAATATTAGATTTGAAAATAAAGAAATACTCTTAAAAGTTCTAATTGTAAAGTTAAAAGAAGAATCTCCAAATTGAAAATAAAATCCAATAACACTAAATAAAAGTTGGCAAAATAAAAAGACACGCATAGACTCGGGACAAATTAAATTTACCTCAAAAAGTAAATACAACCAACTATGCAAGGGGGTGATTTTGTCATTTGCTCGTAAGAGAGAGTATCACTTACGCAGAGAGAGACTGAGAGAAGTGAACTGCTGATAACTTCACCGACATGCAAGCAGACGCCTCGCTCTGGCACACGTCACGCTATGACACGTGGAAGTTTGGTTACGTGAGTGAAATATTGACCATACACGTGGAGGTTTCTTCTGATCTTGGCGGCTTCCTGATTGTTTGGGGCAAGTTGGGAAATACAGTACGCAAGCTAACCGTTTAATAACTGCGAGACATTTCGGGCACGCCACGTGGCGACTCGTTCGTAAGGGATAGGTTTGCCAACTTAGCACAATTTTCGGAACATGATTCTACTAGTTTAAAGTATCCAAAATTTCATCACTCACATAAAACTTCATTAACTCAAAAACAAAGTGAGAATTTCATGTTAGGGTCTAAATTAAAAAAAGGGTAAAATTCACTTTACCCCCTTGTACTATCCAGTTTGTATCAAATACCCTTTTCTACTATTAAAACCTTCAAATACCCCCCTAAATTATAAAACTCATATTAATGGACAAAATTACCCTTAATTTAAGTGAAATATTAAATTTACTTTACTGCACCCTTTATATTTAAATATCAATCAATTTAATCTCAAATTTTAAGCCATACTGATTTATTAAATAAAAGTAATCTTAGATAAAATATTAAAATAACTATATAGTTTGATATAACTTTAATATTATACAAAAGCCACATAAAATATTTTTTACGTAAATGATTATTATTATTATTTTAAATGTACATATTTAATAACAAAATAATACATATAGACTCAAATTAGTATATATTATTCAATTAGACTTATTGCTTTGTTATGTATGGTATAGACATGTAATTCTAATATATTAACCGATCAAATCACAATGTGAAGTATTTATTACGTGTGAAAGTGAAATTAATAGAGGTTATAAAAATAAATTATTGTATAATATTATTGTAACTAAGAACTTATAATGATGAAATAAGAAATATAAATATCTAAAACATGCCTTCTAAAATAACATAATATAAATTTTTGTGACGTAATTTTTTAATTTAACATTATTACTAATTTATTTAGCTATTTTTTATTTTAAATCGAATTAAGATTACTTTCTTTCAAAATCAGTCTTAAATAATATGTTTGACCTAAAGATTCACATCTTATATGATGAAATACTTATAAATATAAGTTTTTCTTTTCTCTTTTATTGAAAGCACTTATAAATATAAGTTAACATCAACTAACTTGACCTTAATTTAATACTTGTGACATATATATTTACCATGATAACAATATAAATTTTGTTTATTTAAAAAATTTAATGGCATTCTCTATATTTTTCAAATTATATTTTTCTATTGTACATACCATATTGAATTATAGATTTATTTATGTAATTAAAGTAGGAATAAATAAAATACAGGATTAAACAATATCTGAAATTAATATTAGAGAAGGTTACATATGCTTCAAGGGTATATAGGTCAATCAATATCCATTTTGTTGGTTTAGGGGGATATTTGAAGGTTTTAATAGTAGAAGGGGGTATTTGATACAAAAGTGATAGTAGAAGGGGGTAAAGTGAATTTTACCCTTAAAAAAAATCTATCACTCCAAAACCTAAAATTTTAGGTTATGTATGGAATTATTTCCAAATCCAAATTTCCAATTTCCAACTATTCCAGAAAATGAATTTATGTTTGTTTAAGAAATTCTCAATAGAAATAAAGTCATTTTCAGTTTTCATTTTTTTATGGAAAGATTCTTTTGAAAATACAACCAAACAAGTTTTCACCAAAATCAAGCAAATCTATGTGAAAATACACTACAATCACGCAAAACGATGTCAAAAATACATTACAATCACGCAAATCTATGTCAAAAATACTATAACCAAACATATTTTCATTTCTAAACAGAAATTCAGACAACAAACCAAACATATTCTCAATTCTCACACGAAAACTAATAAAGTTTGAAAATATATTTTCCAACACCATAAACTGGAAATTGGACTTGGAAACACATCCATACATTCTCTTAACTTTCTTAAATTAAGATTTAATTTTATTTTTTTCTTAAATTGGGATCTCCCTCAAATTTTGGGTTCTCGCTTCAAAAAATCCAATATTCTCAAATCAATACCTAAATTTTATTTTTATTTTTATCAAATTTGGGTCCTCCCCTCCCCCAAATTTTGGATTCTCAGTTTAGGTTTTAGAATTTAACAAAAAGAGAAGTATTAGTGTAATACATCACGTTAGCAACAAAAAATATTTTTCTTCCTCTTTTCGTTTTTTTTCTCATTTTTTTTCCTAATCCATACTTATTGTTAATTTTGTTTAACGTATAGATACCGAGATCTATAAATTTTATGTATGTATGTAGCTAGCAAAATGAAAAAGGGAGTAAAATATTTATCGGTTACTTATAAAAAAAATAAGATATCCAAATTATGAATGAAAAAGAAGTAGTAAAATATTTTTCGGTTACTAAGATAAATATAGAAACTATGATAGAATTTTACAGTTTAAAACAAGTATCGAATAGGGAAAAAAAAGAATGAACGAAAAAATGGAAAGAAAAATAAAAATAATTCTTGTGGCCGGCGTGATAGGTTACATTAACATTTACCTTTTTGTTAAATTTTCAAACCTGAAGTGATAACCCTAAATTTGGGTGAGGGCCCGATTTCATTAAGAAAAAAATTGGGTCTTGATTGATTTGAGAAGGTTCATTGAAGTAAGGTTCATTGAAGTGAGAACCCAAAATTTGAGGGATGGCTCAATTTGAGAAAATAAAAGTAAAAATTAGGTTTTGATTTGAGAAGGTTGAAATTGTGGGTCTTGAAGTGATAGATTTTCTTAAATTTAAATCCTATTATGAAATGTCCCCCAAAAAAGAAAATGTAGGAGATTAATGTAATAAACGAAGAATAAATAAGTGCATCGAGTCTATATATTTTATTTCAAATACTATTTTTATGTATTTTAATACTATTATTATATAAAATTATATATTAATGTACATGATACGCGTTGTTAAGGGAAAAATTGCAAAATTGGTCCTATATCTATAGAGGTGTTGCAAAATCAGTCATGTATATTTAAAGTTGTAATTTTAGTCCTGTGGCAATTTTACCCCTTAGCAAAAATAACAATTCTAATTATGTAATTTTTAGGATTTGACAATTTTAGTCTTTTATTTTTTAGTTGTGGTAATTTCGGTCCCAATGATAAAAATAACCAATTTTGGCATGTTTCTACGTGTTTTTTGTATTTTGATAATTAAGAAATAATACATGTTGAACTCGTATCACGAATTTTGATCTAAATTCATAAATTTAAAATGATTCCATCATTAGGCAATCTATAGTATAAATAATAAATAAATTCTACTCAATTAAATAAAATATAGGTTGTGATATCATTTTAAACTTGATCTTAGGTATATTGATTATTTTAGCTATCAAGGGTATTTTGGGAATAACTGAAAAATTGAAATAGTCCATAGGACCAAATATCCATCAACTTAAAACTTATAGGATCAGAATTGCAAAAATCTAAAATTTACGGGACCAAAAATACAAAAAAGGCAAAACATATAGGACTAAAATCGCAATTTTAAAAGTTGTAGGACTAATATTGTAACATCCCTATAAATACTGGACTAATTTTGTAATTTTCCCCGTTGTTAAGACTATTGAAATAAGTGGTTGAGTATAAAAAGAGGATTCATATTCCGATCTAACTAGGTAGGTAAAAAATTCAATACGTTCGTTTTTTAAATATCCTTTGTTTCATTCCTTACAGAATAAATAAAATGTTAGCTATCTCTATCGTTCATGGCTTCATGCCTCCATCGAGAGTTTTCTTTCTCAAGAAGTAAAAAATAAATACGAATTGAAGTATTGGTCTAGCAAATGGTTAATAAAATGGTTAGAAAAATATATGTTATGCATGTAGGTTTCTAATTCATTACAAGAAAATAAACAAATTAATTCTAACGGAAAAAACCCATTAGAATTTGGCAAATTTACGTAAGAATTTCGATTCCAACAGAAAAGCACCATTGGTAAAATGGTTATTGGAATGGGAAAAATCCAACAAAATTCCAATGGAATATATTCCAACGGTATTTAATCTGTTGGAATAATCAGTCGTTGGAAAAAAAAACTCTAACGATTATTCCAACTGTAATTCCAATAGAGTTCTACTGTTAAAATGTATAATCGTTGGAAAAAAAACTCAAACGGTAATTCTAATGGTATATATTCGTTGGAGTATTAATCATTTCATAATTTCATCTCATTATATAATATCTTTAACTTTCCAAGGAGGTATCCATCATAAATTTGTCCCAAGTCAAGCATGTTTCACTATGTAGTTTCAATATGATGAGCTCCAGAAAATAAGATGTATTTTATCGTTATGGATATTGCTATCAAATCTTTTAGTCTCTATTGAAAATTTTCCAGTTGTATTGAAATTTATAATGGAAATTTCCAACTGCATGCTATAGTAATGGAATTGCCGTTGAAATTTTAAAAACCCCAATGGAAATTCCAACAACTTATTCTTATGATTTTGTTTACTGTTGGAATTTTCCAACAATATGGAATTTCTGTTGGAGTTTTCTAAAATTCCAACATTATTTCCAATGGTTTTGTAGTGATGTTGGAATTTTTCTACTGTATGTTGTAGCAATTAAATTTCCGTTGGAATTGTAGAAATTCCAATAATTTTTATTTTGTTGAAATTTGATTGTTTTCTTGTAGTGATTGTGGTCGTTGCTTTGTTTTTAATTTTTAAGTTTGTTTAGAGCTAGTAAAATTAGTCATGATCGACGGTGCGACCCAAGTGGCCTCTGCATATAGGGCTTAATTGAGTTTCATATTTAGATGCCAAAAAAAGACAATGCCTACTTTGGCTTGACTCAAATGTCCCAAAGCCCAACTGACCTAAACGGCATGACCAAAAATACATGTGGTGGACTAGGTTGAACCACAAGAAATACAGAAATTTTGACCCAACCCGATGTTATGACTTGATCTGCAGGGCTCAGGTTGGCTTGGGCCAACCCATTGCCAACTGATCTAAGTAGGGATGACAATTAGCCCCGCCTCGATCAAAACCCACCATGCCCCACGCTATTTAGGCCGCCCCGCCCCGTGACCTGTGGTGGGGGGGTCTGGGTATCACTTCCGCCCTGTGGGTACCCATCCCGTGCATTTTTTTATTATTTTTTTAAATATATTTATATTTTACATGTATATTATATAAGATAATATAATTTTATGTACTTAATATTATATTTAACATATATAATGACAAATTTTATAGATAGTATACATTTATAATACAAAATATAAGATTAAAAATTATTAATAGTATAAAATATAAGATAAAAAAAATTAAAATAATAAAATTATTTCCAACACGGGGCGACTTGCCCCGCTCCGTGACCCATGGTGGGTCGCCCTGCCCGCTCCGTAGAGGGGATGGGCGGGTATGGGTATTGAGATACCCGCCCCACCCCGCCCCATTGTCATCCCTAACTCTAAGTTTATCGATAAGGATAATTGTGTAGCGCGGGGGTTCGAATCCCCCTGGTAACAGGTTGGAAGAGGAATATTTATTGTGTGTTGACTCAGTCAAAGGTATCTCATGACCCTAGCTCGTTGAGACATATCCCGCGATTCACCTCCTCTATGAAGCTCTAGGAACGAGGTAGTGGAAACCTTCGGGGATGGGGTTCATCCTTTTAATAAGATCTAATTGGTCAATTAATGAAGCATGGTCAATTCATGCTTAGTAAACAAATGCATATTCTTGTTTGTTAAAAATAAGGTATAATTACAAAAATTACCCCTGAGGTTTGACCTAATTACAAAAAAACTCAACTAACTTCTAAAATTACAAAAAGTAGCCCTGAGGTTTGATTAAGTGTTAAAATTAAGGGGTAAACTACAATATTTTTATAAATATGAAGGGGGATTTTGAAATATTTTTTGCTTTTGAAGAGTTCAAATGTTAGACAACATAAAATTTCGGGGCTATCTTTTGTAATTTTGAAAGCTAGCTGGGTTGTTTTGTAATTAGGTCAAACCTCAAGGGTATCTTTTGTTATTAACCCTAAAAATAATAAACACCAAAAGAGTAAGACATTCAGTGAGACATCTACCCAATCTTAAACATAAGACACGACCATAACATTTTAGGCACTGAGATCGGACAGATGGATGTTGGCGACTTTGTCCAAACAATTAAATGACTCACACTAACACGTAATTAACGTCTTTACACATAATTGTTTTGAGCCACTAATACGTAGTTAGGCACATAAGGAGAATATAATCTGCGAGCCATTAGCAATTTCTAATGACATCCAACTAGATAAGTGTGGAAAGCTCTATTATATAAAGCTCTATATATAATACTATAAATTAGTGGTATGTAACTCCTGGACCACAAATTAAGACCTCTGCAGTACTTGAGATCACTTTTCTCAAATCCCCGTCCGTTTAGTTTGTTTAGGTACTAGGCTCTCCTTATCGACCTATATTAGATTAGACGTCGCCTAAACCCATCCAAGTCCCGTCTAACTCGGACAGACTCCACCTAAACATCGTACCCAGTATGTCATCTACCTAGCGCTTTATTTTACATACACATACCATATATTCATGATCTGTATATGTTAGGTGGATTGAATAATGTAAATTAGCGAGTGTAGCATCTCAAGAACTATATAGGCATAATCATTATATAGTATTTTAATTTTTAGTGTGGGAAGGAGATAATGGTTGGTTGATTTCAAATGAAACAATATTTTTATATTCCTTTTATTATTTTTACTTGTTATTTATTCGACAGCTGGATGAGATTTTTTATTCCAAAATGGTATTTCATCTCCTATTCCACCGCACGGAAGATTGTCACGTGTATACTAGTTACCATATTAATTTTGGAGCATAAATCACGCCTAAATGGTGAGGTTTTAAATGATAACTAGTATACACGTGGCCATCATCCGTGCGATGGAATAGGAGATGAAACATCATTATGGAATGGAAGATTCTACAGTGGATACTGAATTAACTCGATCCCCCGTTGGTCATTAAATAATAGTGAATAGTATTTTTTTTTTTTTTTTTTGATCGGTATAGTATTTTTATTTTTATTTTATCTAGTAATTGCTATTAAATGAGTTAAAAGCGTTGGCATGTGGGCATATCCTATCAATCAAATAACTCAAATACTTTTTTATGTTCCATGAACGAACACCATGAAGAACTTAGTAGATAGCATATCGAGATTGATCATTTGACATATTTGTTTATTATATTTATTTGTCAACACAAATACATGTAACTATGAATTTGTCCTGTAAAAGTCCAAAAAATGTTTATAACAATACATTGGAACTCAAATTTAGAATTCTACAAACTTTTATATTATATGGTGTTGTTGCTTAGAATACATCATTATGTTATTTCCTAAGTTACTATTTGCAAATACTTTTTACTTATGGAGGAAGTGATTTATTGGCGCATAAGCGGCAAATGTGATGAGAATCCATGGACAAAAGACCTAGTAACAGTACCACTTGGTCCGGTGACGAGGGCGAGGGCAAGGAAGTTCAAGGATGTACTAAATGGGCTGATTCAAGTCATTCATAACGAGGTCGAGAGTGCATTACCGAAAGAGAAAGATGATCGGGTGGTCCAGTTGATTAGCATCGTCAACGGTCCAGAGTCCACCCCAGACTGAGCAACTAAAGGATACCAAGAATACAAGCCACCTAGCTTCTTGAAGACCTCATAATCAAGTGCTCTATGGTGTTGTATTCATTTATCATAGTTAGTTGTAGTTTAGTTTTTATTTTGAGTCATGTTAGTGTTTTGGAGGCCAAATAAACCTTTAAGGTCGCATTTTGAGTTGTTATTTCGAGTCTAGGACGAACAGGGGATAAAAGATTGAAGAAATCGAAGGAGGCAAAAGTCGTGGAAAGCACGACCTGGCCGTGCTTAAGTTACACGGTCGTGTTTGGACCCTTCGTCGCTAACACAGCCTGGTCGTGCTTCTGGGCACGACCGTATGGGAAGAGGAGCTCGTGGGTTCGTGGAAAGCACGATCTAGCCGTGCTTGGGAACACGGCCGTGTTCGGAAAATCCTTCGCGAACACGGCCTGGCCGTGCCGCGTTTTCGCACGGCCGCGTGGGGGCTGGGATCCAGCGACGTCGCGAAACACTGCTAGCCATGTTTCTCCCAAGACGGCGTCTTTTTACCGAATTTTCGAAATTTTCATGTTTTTGTTTCCTTTTCGGTTTTAAAGTTGTTTTCTTGGTAGGTTAGGGCTTGGACCCTTTATAAAGGTGAACACTTGTTATTTTTCATTCATTATTAATACAATTAATCTTTTACTCTCAAATTGAGTGTTTCTCCAAGTCTTCAAGATTTACGTTTCTTGTTGCAATTATCGACTTATCATGCAATAATCCATAATTGCTTGTGGCGTCTTCGCATACCGGGTTCTTGCTTCGCTAAGCAACGGGTCGAGGTTTCCACCAAATTAACCAAACTAGTGAAGATCTTGGGTTAACAACATATTGTTGTTGGGTCGTATGCACGATTATTCTTTGCGGTTCACATCGATTGGTAATCGAGCCATCTAGCAAGTTAAGTCTATCCTTGTTCTTTGATTTTTGTTATTTTCCAGAATCTCTCATAAACCCTAGTTCTTGAAGGGTACAAAAAAAATAAATAGCAAAAAAAAATCAATGGTAAAGAATCGTAAACCGCGTGAAAAAAATGGAAATTAAGGGAAATTCAAAAATTTAAACCCTAGTCTTCAATTTCATCTTTTTACGATCCGTTGATTGGCTTGGTGATTTTCTTGGTGTGTTGAGGCGTCTTGCGATCGATTGGTTTATAATCGCGACAAGTGCGGGTACTTGGGGATTGTGAGTTGAGTGATACACGAGTGTATACACGTGAGGGAGTGATTTAAACATGACTGAGGAAAAATGACAACCGGCAGATTTAGGTAACAAGTTAGATATGGAGGTGATTGCAGACATGTTAAAGAAATTAATGTTGAAGACATACGGGAATCCCAAAGAGGCGTCGCGAATCGAGGAGCCTGCTACTAGGGTACAGAGGCCTAGGAGGTTCGAATTAGAAGAGTAGGCAGACGAGATTGATGATTTTGATTCCGAAAGGGAGCAAAATTATAATCCGGGTAGAGGTCGGCGTGGAGATAGGGGTGATCGGGGACGTGAGGATAGCAATTTGAGTAACATCAAAATGCAAATCCCCTCTTTCCAAGGAAAGAGTGATCCCGACGCCTATTTGGATTGGGAGAGAAAAATCGAGAATGTGTTCGACTGCCAAAATTATTCCGAATTGAAAAAGGTAAAATTGGCATCAACTGAGTTCTCGGATTACGCAAGTGTGTGATGGGATCAACTAATGGTCTCAAGAAGGAGAAACGGCGAGCGGCCAGTTTCTACATGGGAGGAGATGAGGAGTCTGATGAGACGATGTTTTGTTCCAAATCATTATTATAGGGGCGTCTATCAAAGGTTGCAGAGGTTGACTCAGGGTTCGAAGAGTGTGGAGGACTACCACAAGGAGATGAAGATGCTTATGGCAAGGGCAAATATCGAGGAGGACCCGGAAGTGACTATGGCCAGGTTCATCGCGGGTTTGAACAAGCCCATTGCGGATGCCATCGACCTACATCATTGTGTCGATCTCGAGGAGATGGTGCATATGGCGGTGAAAGTGGAGCAACAACTCAATAGGAGGAGTTTCAACCGGCAAGCACCAAACTCTAACTCCAATGCATGGAAGTCAAACACCAACAAAAAGGAGGAGCAGAGTTCGAAGGTGGCGGATCAAAGAGGGAGGGCGCCCGAGCCTAAACCCGCAGGTAAAATCGAACCCTCTACTGCTCGCACAAGGGATATTAAATGTTTTAAATGTCATGGATTTGGGCATATAGCTAGTCAATGCCCAAATAAGAGGGTGTTGGTGTTGCGTGAGAATGGGGAAATGGAGTCGGAGAGTGAGGGAGAGCAGGATTATAGTGATATCTCAGAGGGCGCTGAGCATTCAACTTAAGTCAGATTAGGGAGTCCAACGAGAAAACATCTTTCATACAAGGTGTTTTGTCAATGGAAAGGTGTGTAGTGTCATCATAGATGGGGGGAGTTGCACTAATGTAGCAAGTGCAAAGATGGTGGATAGGTTAGGAATCCCAACGATAAAACACCCACAACCGTATAAGTTGCAGTGGTTGAGCGACTGTGGGGAGATGCGGATAAGTAGGCATGCGAAGGTAACATTTCAAATAGGGGGATATAAGGATGAGGTGTTGTGCGATGTGGTGCCGATGCAGGCGGGGCACATCCTATTGGGAAGGCCATGGCAGTTTGATATGAGGGTTCAACATGACGGCTACACTAACCAGTATACTCTTGTTTATAATCATAGGCGTATTGTACTTCTTCCTCTAACTTCAAAAGAAATCTATGAGGATCAAGTGAAATCGAAAGAGAGAGAGAGAGAGGTAAAAGAAAAAGAGAGTTCGTCTAGTGAGCATAAAAATCAAAATAAAGCCGAGAAAAAGGAGAGCTTGAGAGAAAACAAGAGTGAGTGTCCGGCTAAGGGTAGAAGTGAGGTTTGAGAGATAGCCGGGAAAAAAAGAGAGCAATAATTTTGAGAGGGCTGGAAAACAAAGAGGGGGTGGGACGGCCACGAGGTAAGAAACGAGGGAAAAATAAATTTGATGGCAAAAATGAGTGACCTTAGGAAAGCCACCACGAGTGGTTGTTCGATGATACTCTTGGTTTACAAGGGCACTTATTTATCTACTGACAGTCTTAACCCCGATTTGCCTAGTTCTGTCTTTTCTTTGTTGCAGGAGTTCGAGGATGTATTTCCAGACGAGATGCCGGACGAATTATCACCTATTCGAGGGATTGAGCATCAGATTGATTTCATTACGGATGCATCATTGCTTAACCGCCCGGCGTACAGAACTAATCCGGAGGAGACAAAAGAGTTGCAGCGGCAGGTTGATGAGTTGCTAAGTAAGAAACTCATCCGGAAAGCATGAGTCCTTGTGCGGTTCCTGTTACTAGTTCAAGAAGGATGGGTCTTGGAGGATGTGTGTGGATTGTCGGGCTATTAATAACATCACTATCAAATCACGACACCCCATATCTCGCTTGGATGATATGTTAGGCGAACTCCATGGTTCTAAAGATCTTCTCCAAGATCGATTTGAGGAGCGGGTACCACCCCGGTTTTGGATGCGGGAAGGGGATGAGTGGAAAGCGGCTTTTAAGACGAAGCATGGTTTGTATGAGTGGTTAGTCATGCCATTTGGGCTAACCAACGCGCTAGCACGTCATGAGACTTATGAACCATGTTTTGAGAGCTTTCATTGGTAAGTTTGTCGTGGTTTACTTTGATGATATTCTCATTTATAGTAAATCACCAGTTTGTCAACACTGGATCACTTGAGGGTCGTCTTGGAGGTGTTGAGGAAGGAAAAGTCGTATGCAAACGCGTCAAGAAGTGCACCTTTTGTTCGTGAGCATTGATATTCTTGGGGTTTGTAGTGAGCTCGGGCGAATTACGGTGGATGAGAGAAAGATTAAAGCTATCTTGGGTCGCCTAAACCCACATCGGCCAATGTGCGTAGCTTTCATGGCCTTGTGAGCTTTTATCGGAGGTTTGTGCGGGATTTCAGTACTATCGCAGCACCATTGACGGAAACTATTAAAAAGAGTATTGCGTTTCAGTGGGGCGAGGCCCAAGACAAGGCATTTGAGTTGTTGAAGGAAAGGCTAACACATGCGCCTTTGCTAGCACTACCGGATTTTACCAAAGTCTTTGAGATCAAGTGTGACGCGTCGGGGGTTGGGATCGGCATCGTGCTAATGCAAGAGGGGCAGCCAATCGCATTCTTCCGCAAAAAACTGAGTGGTTTGGCCTTGAACTACCCGACATACGACAAGGAGTTGTATGCTTTGGTTCGGGCTTTAAAAACGTGGCAGCACTATTTGTGGCAAAATGAGTTCATAATCCACACCTATCACGAGTCCCTAAAGTATCTCAAGGGGCAGCAAAAGTTGAACAAGCGACATGCACGATGGCTCGAATTCATCGAGATGTTTCCATACATCATCCTGGTCTGATGCAAGCAAGGTAAAACTAATGTTGTAGCAGACGACTTTGTCTGGAGGTACACTCTTCTCTCTACTTTAGATGCTAAACTCCTTGGGTTTGAACATATTAAAGAGTTGTACTTGCATGATCTTGATTTTTCTGAGCCATTTGGTGCGTGCGAAAAGAGGGCCGAGGGTAAGTTTTATAGGCATGATGGTTTTCTATTTCGGGAGGATAAATTGTGCATTCCTGAATGTTCTTTGAGAGACTTATTAGTGAGAGAATCACATGGAGGGGGTCTTATGGGACATTTTGGAGTAGCTAAAACTTTAGACGTCTTGCAAGAGCATTTTTATTGGCCACATATGAAGCGAGATGTTGAGCGCATTTGTAGTAGGTGCATTACTTGTAGGCAAGCTAAATCTCGGGTTCAAAACCAGGGACTTTACATGCCCCTACCCATTCTGACGACACCGTGGGTTGATATTTCTATGGACTTTGTTTTAGGACTTCCAAGAACTAAACATGTGTCCGATTCTATATTTGTTGTCGTAGATCGTTTTTCGAAGATGGCACATTTCATTCCATGCCATAAAACTGATAATGCATCTTTGATGGCCGATTTATTCTTTAAAGAAGTTGTGAGGTTGCATGGTATGCCTAGAACCATTGTGTCGAATAGAGACTCTAAGTTCTTAAGTTACTTTTGGAAAACCTTGTGGGGGAAGTTGGGAACTAAATTGTTATTTTCTACTACATGTTATCCCCAAACTGACGGTCAAACTGAAGTAGTGAATAGAACATTGTCTATGTTGTTAAGGGCTATCATTAAAAAGAATATTAAAACTTGGGAAGATTGTTTACCGCATGTTGAGTTTGCTTATAATCGTGTTGTGCATTCTGCATCAAAGTTTTCACCATTTGAACTTGTTTATGGTTTTAATCCACTAACCCCATTGGATTTATCACCTTTACCTATTTCTGAGTATGTTAACTTAGATGGGCAGAAGAAATCTGATTTTGTGAAACAATTACATGAGAAAGCGAGACTCAACATCGAACGGCGGATAGAGCAATACACAGCGCAAGCTACAAATATCGCAAGAAGATGGTGTTCGAACCGGGCGACTAGGTTTGGGAACACATGCGGCCCGAACAATTTCCAGCAGGTCGAAAATCCAAGTTGCAGACGCGGGGAGATGGTCCATTCCAAGTGCTCGAGCGGATCAATGACAATGCTTACAAAATTGATTTACCTACGACTATGGGTCGATGTTTCTTTCAATGTTGCGATCTTAGTCCATTTGATGTCAATTCGGATTTGAGGACAAATCCTTCTCAAGAGGAGGAATGATGAGAATCCATGGACAAAAGACCCGATGAATGATACCAATTGGTCCTGGTGACAAGGCGAGGGCAAGTAAGTTCAAGGATGCACTAAATGGGCTGATTCAAGTCATTCAGAACGAGGCCAAGAGTGCATTACCGAAAGAGGAAGATGATCGGGTGGTCCAGTTGATTAGCATCGTCAACAGCGGTCCGAGTCCATCCTGGTCGAGCAACTAAAGGATGCCAAGAATACAAGCCACCTAGCTTCTTGAAGACCTCATAATCAAGTGCTCGATGGTGTTGTATTCATTTATCATAGTTAGTTGTAGTTTAGTTTTTATTTTGAGTCATGTTAGTGTTTTGGAGGCCAAATAAACCTTTAAGGACGCGTTTTGAGTTGTAATTTCGAGTCTAGGACGAACATGGGATAAATGACTGAAGAAATCGAAGGAGGCAAAAGTCGTGGAAAGCACGGTCTGGCCGTGCTTCAGTTACACGGCCATGTTCGGACCCTTCATTGCGAACACGGCCTGGCCGTGCTTCTAGGCACGGCCGTGTGGGAAGAGGAGCTCATGGGTTCGTGGAAAGCATTGTCTAGCCGTGCTTGGGAACACGGCCGTGTGGGGGCTGGGATCCGGGCGACATGAGAAACACGGTCTGGCCGTGTTTCTCTGGCACGGGCGTGTTTTTTACCGGATTTTCGAAATTTTCATGTTTTTTATTTCCTTTTCAGTTTTAAAGTTGTTTTCTTGGTAGGTTAGGGCTTGGACCCTTTATAAGGGTGAACACTTGTTATTTTTCATTCAGTTATCAATACAATTAATCTTTTACTCTCAAATTGAGTGTTTCTCCAAGTGCTTCAAGATTTACCTTTCTTGTTGCAATTATCGACTTATCAGGCAATAATCCATAATTTCTTGTGGCGTCTTCGCATACCGAGGTTATTGCTTCGCTAAGAAACGGGTCGAGGTTTTCACCAAATTAACCAAACTAGTGAAGATCATGGGTTAACAACATATTGTTGTTGGGTCGTATGCACAGTTGTTGTTGCGGTTCACATCAAAGTGATTGAGAATTTAAAATTGGTAGTGTTTATAAATAGAAATTCAAAATTGATTAAGATAAGAAAGAGTGTTTGAGAAGTTGTAAAAATGTTTTAATTGTGTATTATTAAACTAGACTCCATTCTCAAAAAAAGGGAGAAAAAAAGAATTAGAGTCCATAAGCAGTATCAGAAATCTAAAGTGCTTCTCTCCGCATGTCTTTTAGTTCTAATTAAATGAAGTAAAATTGAAAGTTGAAGCTGATATTTGTAAACAATAGTAATTTCTTTTTTTCCGAGCTAAAAGTTGAGAATAATTTTTTTAGTGTTTGTAAACACTCGCCAAGTCCAGCTCACTTTTGTTCTATTGAGCAAATCAAGCCCATTATCAACAAATAGATACTAAATAGAGGAAATTACACAAAATACCTTTTATTTTGAAAAAATGACAAAAATACCACCCCATCCTAAATATGTCCAACCGGTCAATAAACATGGCAAATATACCACCTGCTCTTCACCTTTCTACCCATCTTTCGGACCACTTCACGTCCCCACACCCCCACACCCCAACCTACCCGCTCCCCTTCGCGAACAACCCCGCAGACTCCGTCAAGAACCCGTCATCCAACGCCACGTCCCGCTCGTCGAACACCACCTGGTGGGTCTCCATCAGCTGCCTCATGCGGTTGCAGTCCTCGTATGTCCGCCGCTCGCCGCCGAGTGAGGTCGTGTAGACCACCACCGTGTCGGCGCCGCCCAGTAGACAGATCTCCTCGAAGTTGCTAATTAGGTCCCACTTCATGAACCCGCCTTGCTTTCCTTCTTTTTCTCTCTCTTGCCTGTCTCGTAGGATGGATATGTTTTCCTTCAGCGATTTGGATTCCTGGTTTTCTTCTTTTTTGTGTTGAATGCAAATTTGAATGATTTGTTGATTGTGTGTTGCTGATGCATGATTTTTCTGTGTTCTTTTATTATTTTGTGAGTTTAAGTTTTTCGTTTGTTTTGATGTTGTTTCTTTTATGTTTCTTTTGTTCTTTTATGTATTTTCCATTTATTTGTTCATTTTTTATTGTTTTGATTTGTTGTGTTATCTATCTAACTGTGTATCTTTTTTTTATTTCTTTTGTAGTGAATGTGGGATTTTTTGTTGTTTGTTATGTCAATCACTTTATTGTTGGGAAGACTATGGACGTTGAAACATTTGAGATAGAGAATGAACAAGCTAGGCCCAGTCATCTGCTTCACAATCATTCTAAGTTGAAGCTACAAAATGGTGATGATGATGACAACGACATTGAGATTCTGCCTCCACTTCCTAATGATTTAAGAGAATTGTTATTACGTAAATCTTAATGATGGTGTAATGAGTTGAACAATATATTTAAGGTTGATATTTTTAGTAGTATGTAACTATTTGTATTTGATTAGCTTTCTGGGCTCTGGATTGTTATCGACTATTTTGATTTACAATATGTGGGATTGGATATACTGTTTCCAAATAAGTCGCTTTCATTATTTCCTTCATGTAGTATCCGAGCAGTATTGATACATATCTTCATTTAATTCTTTTAGTACTACTATAGCATTTGAGGAATGAATTTCATCCATACGAAACTTGTTGCATGTGCAAGTCCTTTTTTCAAGGTCCAGAACAAATGTTTTGTCAGCCTCTATGATTTTAAAGATAAAATCATTTGATCTCTTCACCTGAAACATAAATGAAACATGTAAGAAACAATTGTGAAACAAGGGATCACGTGATAAAAGTTTGTAGTAAATTGCTTTTAAATTTAGAGAAATAGTGTAGTTTTTCCCCATATACTCTTCAGTTTTTTTTGTCATCCTTGTAAATGTTGATCTTGCTTCATTTCGAAGTCTGTATGCCTAATCTTGAACTAAAGATCTCACGTACTCTAGCAAAGTTGTTACTAGTAGGTCTTTCCCCGCTACGATTGATGCATTTAATAATTCTACGATGTTGGAAGTCGATCAAAATATTTTTTGATCCGACAATGAGTCATGCCCATTTCTCGTGCGGAGATGATGGACAAGTAAGCTCCAATTTTCTCGAATTGAATTTGTTGTTCCAAGATTTCTTTTAGGCGCCCATTTGAATGCGATCCATTGGAATCAGTATTCTTGTTATCTCAAAGTTGGTATACTCTCTATTTTCTTCCCATTGTCCATTGTGGCATACCACAGCTGGGATTTTTTCCATGCAACTGTGGAAATCAATGAAAAGTGGCCACCGAAAAAAAGGGCGTAAATAGACCCTATTCTAGTTTTTAAGTGAAACATATAAGAAACATAAATGAAACAGGTATGAAACAACAAAGAAACAACAAACATGTTTGAAACAACAAAGAAACCAACGTAAAAAATGTCCGTAAATTTTGGCAGGAGCGTATTTTTGTCCAAAAATAGGAGAAAAAAATATATTTTTGTCAGAAATCAGCGGAAAATGGTAATTTTGGAAATAAACAGTAGATGGAGCGTATTTTCAGGGATTTGGGCTGGAAGGGTGGGTATTCATGTCCTTTTCCCTACTAAATATAGCTTCAGCCCGACATTAATAGGAAAAGTTGAGCCCATTACTAAGTCTTGAACCCAACAGAAATTGGAATGTTGAGCCCATTACTAAAAAAGGCTTCAGCCCAAATGTAATGGTTGAAATTAAGCCAACGAGCAAAAAATCCTTTGATAAGATTCAGCTAAACCTCAGCCCTCTTATAACGAATAACGAGTGGGAGGATTATATACTCCATTACTAATTTACGTCAAGAAATCATTTTCTTGAATTTTGGCTTCATTTTGAAATTCCTATGGCTTCTTCTTTCTTACTTTCACCTCTCTCATCCACAACCACCGTAGAAAATCGTGAATTGAGTTGCAATTCTGCTGCTGCTGCTTTTCTCCATAGCCCAAAGCTTTTGTTCACTGCTAAGCCCAGAAAAAGCGCGTTTCGAAGATGTGGGTTTAGGTCTCCAATAGCTCGGAAATCTCTCGACCACATACCTAAACAGTTCCGAGAAGAAAATCTCAAAGATGGATGTAAGTGATACATATTATTCGCTCTGTCCTGGTTTTTATTTTCAATTTGGGGTTCTATATTTGATGGTTTTTCTGCTGTTTGTTTGTTGGAAGTTAATTTGGTAGTCGTTACTGATTGGAAATTTGTGGGTTTTAAACCATGTCCCCTTGCATATAAGGATGTAAATGAATCGAGTAGTTACGGACATGATACTATTCAAGCTTGTTTGATTTTTTATGTAGCTTCAAAAATTGTGTTTGAGATTGATTTGATTATTAATCAAATTGAGTTTGAACCAGCTTTAGTCTTCTAGCCAAACACGAATACAACTCGAGTAGCTTGATATTTTTATACATTATTTTTCACTAATCTAGTTGAGCTCGAACACTTTATTTATTGAACGAGAAAAAGTGTTCAAACTTGAATCGTTATGCTAATGAATCGAGTTCAGACGAGTTTTTCACGATGGATCTTGAGTCGAACACCAAGTAGTTTGGTTTGTTTTTCAGCAAGTGTCTTTGAAATTGGTCTACAAGGAAAGCTGGTGCCACTCTAGTTTTAGTGTGTTAGTAGCTGGGGAAGATGAAATTTTGTTGATTTTGTTTTTGAAGTTAACTTATCTTAGGACATAGTTAGCAAGCGACTCCAATTGCTTCCCGGTGTTCAAGTATCATTTCGAGTTGTTCTTTAAGTGTTTCCCATTTTGCAACTACTGTGAAGCTAACTAAGATGCTGATACCATCATAATAATCATATTTGTATGCTCTAGTTTTCCTATGGGAAAGGAGATGCTTCTTTAAGATGTAGAAATTCGTTCGTGAAATTGATTCAAACTGGGAAAATGTGGACAGCTAACTGCAGAAATGCTGTCTTGGTTAACTACTATCATTGACAAAGCTCAAAGCTTTAAAATTTATTTTGAGACACCAATTGGATTCTGGTAGTAACTCATTAATGTCTCTTGTTGTAAACGAGACACTGAAATGTGAAAATAATTACAAGAAACAACATAAGACTTTTGTTTGTTGCATGTTTTACATGTCTGTATATAGTTTGGGGAATCAGGAAGGTCCAATGTTTTCTGTAAATTTCACTTTGGTTTTTCTAAACGGTTTATGTTGTGGGAATTTATTAAAGTATCGTTTATTCCTACGTGTTAAAGTTTTCTCAAGGATATTTAGCTTGTAACTGATCTACCATCTCTATTGTAGTGATGGACAATTACAAGAATACCCCTCAGTATCTATATGGACTTTCACCTTCACAGATGGATATGTTCATGACAGAAGATAATCCCGTCCGCCGACAGGCAGAAAAAGTCACGGAGGTTTGTCTCTTATTCCATGTTCATTATATTTACGCACTATTTGTTCACAATATTTCTAAGTTTGTGTCCAAAAAGTGGATGATAACTCATTTTTTGTTGCTTTATGATGTATTCCTCATATTTGGCTGCTATTTGACAAATATTAAGATTACATTAGTAGGATGATAAGATAGTTGATGTCACAATCATGTGTGGTTTATTTGCATTAGGGATAATTACCAAAAAAAAAAAACCTGAGGTTCGGGCTAATTACAAAAAAAAACCCAACTGTTTTTGAAAAATACAAAACCCCCCTTGAGGTTTGATTCCATCTTACATATTCATAAGCGAAAAAAACATTTCAAAAACTCCTTGACATTTATAAAAATATTAGTATATTACATTTACCCCTTTAAATTTAAGGCAAAATCAAACCCGAGGGGTTCTTTTGTAATTTTGAAATATCCCTTGTTTTTTTATCTGTAGTTAGCCCAAATCTCAGGAGTGTTTTTGTAATTATCCCATGGCATTATTTGAAATTCAGAATCTTTAGTTCTTTCGGCCTGAGTAATCTCTCTCATAAAGAACATTAATTAGTTGTTTTCTTCAGGAAAGCATTTCATCATCCTGCAATTACCTGAATAATGGAGGAATGTGGAGTATGTCTGGCGTGAATGAAAGAGGGCCCGCTAAGTACAGCATGAGTGTCAGCATGTACCGTGGAGGAGCAAGAGGATATGGACGGCCTAGAACTGCCCCTCCTGATTTGCCATCTTTGCTTTTAGATGCCCGGATTGTCTATCTGGGGATGCCTGTAATGGAGCTCTCTCTTATTTGGCTTGAAACATGGCATTTTTTTGAAAAAAATTAAAAAATTGTTCATCTCTTTTTTTTTTTGCAAAATTTATCCTTCTTGATTATATTGGCCATTTGTTACAGATTGTACCTGCCGTGACTGAGCTTCTTGTTGCTCAATTTATGTGGTTGGATTATGACAGCCCAACGAAGCCAATATATCTATACATCAACTCATCTGGAACCCAGGTAAATCATCTATAACATAATGTGTCTGTCTGTATGTGTGCACACGTGCATATAAAATCAGCATACAAGCTCAGCCTGATTATTTTTGTTGTTTGATTTTTCTATCGCATTCATTATTCTTTTTTTTTTTGCCTGTTTGCGTAGAATGAGAAGATGGAGACTGTTGGATCTGAAACTGAGGCATATGCAATTGCTGACACTATGGCTGTAAGCTCCTGACTATATTACATTGATTTATACTTTAACTCATGAATTGTTGGAAAATTAGAAGTTACTAATGTCGGGAAATCTGAACATTCTAACAGATAAATATGATACGGTAATCTCAGAAGAAAAATAGCTAACAGTAAATATTACGATAGAATAGGATAATTGCAAAAAAAAAAAAACCTCTTGAGGTTTGGGGTGATTACAAAAACTCAGAGAAGTTTCAAAATTATTGAAATCTCCAGTGTTATTAGAGGCGAGAGGCAGCCCAAGTCGCAAAGGGGACCTAGCGCCCGAGACGCGAGGCGCCCCTTGAACACGGGGCGCAGAAAAATAAAAAATAAAATAATATAAGCTATTAACCATGACAAATTGACAAGTAAGAAGCAAAATGACATCACATATAAACTAACCAAACGAAAATAACCATGACAAAGTCTCAAGCTTCAACATTCAAAGTTAAAAAGTAAAGAGTAAAGACACAAGTCATAACATAAGTTCATCAAAACAAGAAAAATAGCAAACACAATAAGTCAATCTAATGATCATCAATCTCAACATCGTTAATTTACTAGTATTTATTCACATCTTGAATAACAATTTTTCAAAGATCAAAAAAGGAGGAAAAAAATAAAGCAAGCTGAAATTTAATTCACAGTAGTAGGAAAAGACTGAAATTTAATCCACATTAGTAGGAAAAGCATGAAATTTTATTCACATTTTGATCAACATTTAATTTTTAAAAACTGAGTTTGAAATAGTAAAACAATAAAAGAGAGGGAAAAAAAACCCGACTTACCGACTGGCGCCGGCGAGCAGGAGTGCAGGGGCTGTTTCTTTCTTTCTCAAATGAAACCCTAATGTTTTCTTTAAAAGTTTTTTTGGGTTGTTTTTAAAGTCAAAGGGTAAGCTGCTGCAGGTAAAGAAGTGTTTTACAATGCAACTAATAAAAAAAAACACCTCAAAAAAACAAAATGTGCAGAAGGCGTGCCTCCCCCACGCGTCGGCAGTGCCCAGAGGCACACCGTGCGCCTCCGAAACACGCATCGCCTAGGAGTTCCGGAGGCGTTTTTCTGCGCGCCCGTGCACATTGCGCCTCTAATAACACTGGAAATCTCCTTGAGGTTTGATTCCGTCTTATATTGTTACCACAACCATTAGTTGACTGATAGAATTTGCTAACATCATCAAATATTTTACAGTTATATCCCTCAACTTTGCTAAATATTACAAATAGTCTGACGAAAAATTGGGGTTATTTGTAATAATTAGAAAAGTTAATGGATGTAGTTGTAAAATTTGATGATGTCGGTAAATTCCGTCAGGTCAACTAACAACTGGGGCAAAATGTAAGACAGAATCGAACCTCAAGGGGTTTCTGTAATTTTGAAACTTTTTTTTTTGTAATTACTCCAAACCGCAGGGTTTTTTTTATGGAAATTTTGTGCCTCTTTTATTGTTTTGTTTGTGTCAGTGATTTGACCTTTGCTCCAACTGGTCTCTCTGTTCTGTTGATAGTACTGCAAATCAGATGTCTATACTGTAAATTGTGGAATGGCATACGGTCAAGCAGCAATGCTTCTGTCACTTGGAGCGAAAGGCTATCGCGCATTGCAGCCAAACTCATCCAGTAAGATCTAACACACGTATATTAAACTGTTTTATATTTGTACGTTTATAATGCATTTGTTGATATTCTACTGCTTGCTGTGAACATGTGCAGACGTTTTTTAGCAAATTGCGATAACAAACCAGCCTTTAATACAACCGTAGCCTGATTTTCTGTGACTTTTAACTTTTTTCTCTCTTTTTTTGGAAAAAAAAAAATCTTCTCATAGGACCTACTTATTACAATTTACAACTCTCAGTCATTAAGAGGAAACTCGGGCTAGCCCATAATGTGACAGATCTCAACTGCATGAAATTTTCTATCAAATCGATTGAGTTTCATTTTCTTTGGCATTGCTAGTTGTACCAGTATTAAATGTGACTTTTCATAATATCTTATCTTGGCAAAGAAGATTCTTATATTTTGTTTGTTTGTTTATGTGATATATCTTTTTTAGATATAGTTTATGTGATATATGATAATATTGATTTTTTGGATTGAACTTGTATCGACTCTGGATTCCTAAGTATGAAAAATCTTATGGGTTGACCTTTCCTTCTTTCTCCTGGATTCAGCAAAACTGTATCTTCCAAAAGTCAACAGATCAAGTGGAGCTGTTATTGATATGTGGATTAAGGTCTCTCTCTCTCTCTCTCTCTCTCTCTCTCTCTCTCTCTCTCTCTCTCTTCATGTTATGTATCATGTTTAAGCCAAATTACCTAAACTGTGTATTTTCGTTGCCTTAGGCAAAAGAACTAGATGCAAACACGGAATATTACCTTGAGCTCTTAGCCAAAGGAATTGGAAAGCCCAAGGAAGAGATCGAGAAGGACATCCAACGTCCAAAGTATTTCCAAGCACAGGAGGCTATCGACTATGGCATTGCCGACAAGATCATTGATTCTCAAGATGCTGCCTTTGAGAAACGGGTAAATATATATTCATAAACAATTTTTGTATGTAGAATTTTCAGGTGTTGTAACTAACCATCGTCTCACTTATCAGAATTATGAGGAGTTGCTGGCCCAGTCGAAAGCAATGAGAAGAGCAGCTGGAGCTGGTCCACAAGCAGCTCCCTCGGGTTTTAGGTAAATTCTCGGATGTTTGGTGACAAGGTTGCATGTTCTGGAAGGTGCCATGGTACACGCTACGATGGCATTGCTTGTATTTGGATGTTTTGTTTGTAGTTCTTGTCAAACATACGACAATCTTTCAACTTTTGGTCAGATGATGCGAAACTCTGTAACTTAAAACAGTGTATACATGGGTATGTAGAAGGATTAGTGCTTTATTTTGCTCATTTTTATCCTGTAATGAAACAAATTTATACTTGAAATATAACGTCACAAACTTAGATATGTTTTGAATGGAAAATGGGTCTTCAACCTCAAGACATGATCAGTGTAATTATAATTTTTTATTACACAATTTTTGATTTGAATCTGTGGTCTCAGGTCTGGACAAGCCCTCAGGACAGGCGGACAATAAGAAAAAATAAGGAAATGTTAGCCAAGAATCTGGGAATTATTTTACAGAAAAATAAAAAGATTTATCCTTGCCTTCTCAATATCTTTTTTTGTCTTGGAAGGTCTCAATTGTATCATTGGAACATTGTATTCTTAAATTGGTATCATTTATTCCCTTACATTTTTTACGGGGTAAATTGCAATTTTAGTCCCGTAACTTTAGGGTAATTGTAATTTTAGTCCTTTATCTTTAAAAGTTGCAGTTTAGGTCCTGGACAATTTTGCCCTTCTGGCTAAATATCATTTTTGGCCCTTTATCTTTCTAAAGTTAGCAATTTTATAGGGATGGCAATGGGGCGGGGTGAGTTGGCCAAGACCCAGACCCACCCCGTGCCTATAACGGAGCAGGGCGGGTCGACCCTTTTGCCCCGTTTTAAATTAATTTAAATAAAATATATATATATATATTTATAAAATATTATTTACAAAATTTATTATTATCAATTTATAAATATTAAATATAATATAAGAATACATGAAAATTATATTATAATATATATTATATATGCAAAATATATATTAAAATATATTGTAAAACTAAAAATTCTAGGTGGGGCGAGGCAGGTACTCGCAGGGCGGAAGTGATACCCAGACAATATGCTGCTTGTTTTTCACATTGTCTCAAGGTTTTCCTATCGGCTCCTGCGAGTTCTTTTTCAATATTGATTATTCCGATATGTTATTTTGTCCCTGTTCTTGTGCATACATTGTCAAAATTTGACGATATCTCCTGTAGGGTATACATCTTGAACACTCGTCCAGATCCATTTTCTCGGAGAAAATTCTCCTTACCAATTGTTAATTATATAAAATAATAAATATAACTTAAAAAGTTCTTAATAAACCTGGGCTTTGATACCATTTTAGGCAAAACACTTAGTCAAATAAGCCGTTATGTGCATAAGTGTATTCTTGGTATTTTGAAAATATGAAATAACCCAAGGGGACAAATTTTGCAACAACTTGCAACTTACAGGACCGAAATTGCTTAGGTATAAAACATATAGGACCAATTTCGCAAAAACTTCCAAACTTACAGGACTAATTTTGCAAACTCAATAGTTACAGGACCGAAATTGCAAATTGTTTATAGTTGTAGGACCAATTTTGCAATTTTCTCCATTTTTTACGTATCAATTTATCCTTCTTTGGACTGAAAAAACGACCTAGTCGTCTTTATTTTTATTTTTATTTTTTAGTTTTCAAATAATAAAATTATTTTAGAATGTATTTTAAAAATTAATTAAAATTTGAATCTAGTTTATATTAACATTTTCAACTTATTTAATTAAAATTTAACATCAAATCTATTGAAACTTTATTGTATTTACCATTCCGTGGATGTTTATTTAATATAGTTCGTATTGAATTACTATGTAGTAGAATATTTTCAATTAACTAATATATTTATATTTATAAAGCTCGTATACATCACATATCATATATCTAAAAATATGTATAGATTTCTAACTAAGCAAGAGATACAAGTGAGAGTACAGGGCAAGTTGTGCCTTTTTTTTTTTTAAACGAGCACCCACTACCACTATCCTTTGGTTATCTAATGAGAATAGAGAAGAGTATAGTGAGATTAACCATTTCCAATTTCAATAAGATTTGAGTTTGTATTTGCTTGAAAATTGGGGATATATTTTGATGAATAATTTAAACTTGAAAATGTATAAGTACGGAAAACGAGAATATGTTACGTTAAATGCATTTTTTAGGTAAGAAAAATGTATTTTTTTTCCTGAAGAATAAAATTATGTTTGGTTTATGTTGACATATATATTATATAGTTTGTATCTAGTAGCAGTGAGCCCCTAATGAAATATTTCAAATTTAAGAGGAAACTGAAGTTGCCCCTCAAAAACTGAAGTTGATGCAGTGAAGCATCCATCCGAAGGGGAAAACGAAATAAGAAGAGTTATTACAAAAATAAATCTGATACTCTAAATTCATGAAATTATTTTTTACTATCGTTGCACTTTTCATCACAATTCAGAATTTCTGCCTAACTCACCTAAAACCAATATGTTAAAAACCTGAACGGTGGGCAATTGGGCATACAGGTCTTGTTACGGTTCAATCGGTCGGACCAATCCAAACGACCTAATAATATTAACTACATAATGTATATAATCACATATCAAATAAAAATCACATCTAAAAAATATCAACCAAATATCAATTAAATGCAATTCCTAAAAATACTTTGCAATATCTAACAATTAATGCTCTCTTAATCTTAAATTTGACCAAAAAATAAAGTGAAAAGAAAAGTATTTTTTTAGTACAATTGACATAATAGGGGAATGGATACACTAATCATATGTGATCAAACTCGGGTCAAATAGAATAGTTGCAAATTGGTAAATTGATATTTAAAACAAACACACAAAAAACTTCTCTCTCACACAAATCGCACATCCACACACACAGGCTGCTCACACAGAAATACACAGAGATCTACAGGTATACAGAGAGAGATTAGATAGAGAGCTGAAAAATCCAACAAATAGTACTGGTTGGGCTGGGAGCGAGAGAAAGGAGACAGGGGGAAATCCGGCTTCAGGCGAGGGATTTCTGGTTTGGTTTTTTTCTTCATTTCCTCCTCTTTTCTGGCAAACCGGGTTGTTAATTTTCCAGCCTGTTCCCGGTTTAATCCGACCCATAACTACTCTACCCAATCAATACAATGGTGGTCTGTAAATGCCGCAAGGTATGATTCTTGCACCCTGCATACCCATCGATATGAAATTTGAATGTACTGATTTTGTTTTGGAATTTTAATTATCGGTTTAATTCGCTGCGTACTTTGCATTTTGCTGGATGTAGATCAGATCGTCATTGCATTTTTTATTTGTTTGATCTTTTTATAAATTTCGGGGATCTTTCAATTTCACTATATTTCCTTATCGATGTTTGTACACATTCACGGTGATGATTTGTGATCGACTATAATTTTCACTTGGGGGGAATTCGCTTGCTTGTTTCAGTGTTTTGGTTACTTAAATGATATATAAGAAGTTGATTTTTTGCTATCGAGAAGGCTGCTGAATTCTGTCTAATTTATTGTTCTTAGGTCACTAAGTTATACCGTGAATTATTTTTATTTGTTCTTTTGCTTTTTACTGAAGTGAAAGCTGATGAATTCCTGTTGTTCTTAGGCGACTAAGTTATATTGCTTCGTCCACAAGGTGCCTGTTTGCGGGGAATGTATATGCTTTCCAGAACACCAAATTTGTGTGGTATGGTTTATGACAATTCACAATTCCGCTTTTGGACATGTAAAGCCTCTTTTGAAAAGAAATGCTGTTGCATTTTAGGTGCGCACATACTCCGAGTGGGTAATTGATGGAGAGTATGATTGGCCTCCTAAGTGCTGTCATTGTCAAGCCGTGCTTACAAAAGGAACAGACCCTCAAACTACTCGATTGGGCTGCTTGCGTATGTGTTCCTGCTTGTAAATGTTCATTTTTTTTCTCATTTCAATTGACATTTGAAAAAAGAAAAACGAAAAGTGCTTCATGTTTACTATGCATATCTAACCCATGCTTGAATTAAGCAGATGTTATACACACGAATTGCTTCGTTTCACATGTTAAAAGTTTTCCTGTACACACTGCTCCTGCTGGATACATCTGTCCAGCATGTTCAACTTCGGTATGTTCTGCTCGTAAAAGTCATGCCATTTCCTATTATTTTGACCACTATCTTAATGAAATCCATTGCAATGGTTCTTGAATTTGATTGGTATTAGTCTTTTCAAAGATAATTGTAATACTGAAGTTGCATACACTTTACCTTGGACACTTGTTGATTTCAACCTTTGAGAAGTCAGATATGAGGTTTTCATAATAAGTTAGGCTGCCACATGAGTCTTGTTTCTTTCCTTAACCTATTAAAAGATGTATGTAAAGTTGAGTGCCGATGAACTTTCCAAATCAAAGCTGAGCCTTAGATTGGAGGTGACTTGAGAAAACATGAATATTCAAAGTTATGATAGTCTTAGTGGCCTAGGGTCTTGATGTAGTCGGCATCTCAATGTAAATGCTGGAAAATAAGAATCATTTTGGTGGTCGGTTTGCTTCTATTGAAAGTGATTCAACTGTCTTATGATAATATATTTCCACAAAAGCTCTTTACCTGAGATCCATGATTTATCAATAGTCTTTCCCATTTAAAAGAAGTGTCACGATTTTTGAAGAAGACTTGAGAAGCTAAATGAGGGAGAATTAAGTGTATCTTCGTGTGCTTAGAAGATATGATTAATTTCAATGAAATGTGTTTTCTACATTTTCACATATGGAGTCCACGTATTTCCTTAACAGTCAACCCTCAGAAAGTCCTGAAGGGAGAACAAGACTGAAAAATGTTGTAATAATGTAATGCTTGGGCCGTTCTGCTTATAGTTTCTCAGCCAATACCATTGGTTACTAGGCATACCTAAACATGAGTTCTTTAGCCATATGCTTTCCTTGCAGGATGATATTTGAGTTGTTAATGTTAGTATTTTAGTTATGAACCGTATTTTGATGACAATCTTCTTTAGAGTCAAAGTAAAATATCCTCTGTATTTGTATAACCATATGGAATCAAGGTCAAATAGAGGCCATAGCTTTTACTTTGAGTCGCTAGCTTAACAATAGCAATTGGGTTTCATGTTATGACATCTATCGATACATTGAAGCTGCTCATAGGACTTTAATTATCTTGAGTAATGTACATTAGCTGTTAACTGGACTTGAGATAGAGGCTGAGGATAGTTTAAATCCATCCACTAGTTGAGAACATTTCATGGGTGTGTATATTACAATATTATGTCCCTTGAATTCATTAACACCTTAGACTGTCTACTGGTATATGTTTCTTTTTTATGTATAATGCTTGACTGTCTGCAGATATGGCCACCGAAAAGTGTCAAAGATTCAGGATCTCGACTTCATTCAATGCTGAAAGAAGCAATTATGCAGGTAGTATTTTATTCTAAGCAACAAATCTAGCCAAGATCACCCTTATTTTTCTGGATAAACTTGGTTCATGTATTAGATTCTGACCCCTTTACAGATGGACATGGTCATAGATTCTAAGTCATTTATGGCTTAAGATAAATGTAACTTTTGGGATAATGTAATATATTCGTGTCACCAGTTCATTCTTGGATTAGTTGCCACTTTTGAATCTATATATTTCTTCCTTAAACTATTTGTGTGTCTGCGTGTGTGGAGACGACGCTGGTGATGTTGCTCTGCTGCAGGAGTCAATGAGTCATTGAGAAAGTTTCACTTTTTCATGAATTTTCTTGAAACATTATATTTTTAAGTTATTAGTGTTTTTGCAGACTGGTCTGGAGAAGAACTTGTTGGGGAACCATTCAGTACCATTGCATGGAGCAGTGTCCCGAAGTCCTCCTCCTGCGTTTGCCTCAGAACCGCTGATAGGCAGAGAATATAGTGGTGGGAATTTACCTTCTGTTGAAAAAGATGTAGATTCTGCTGCAAGACCTGAGAATTTGGATTTTGTGGAGATAGATGGACCTAGCTCAACAACATCATCTTTACCTAATCATGAGGTCAATTTCATGAAAAGCACAAGTCCTGCTGGCGTAAGTAGCATTTGCTGTTCACTTCCATGTCTTATGTGGTGTATTTTTTTTGTTGGCTTATTGGTTTCTCGGATATTTTTTTGGCGCAGCCTGGTGCCACCACACGAAAGAGTGCACTGCAAGTTGAAAGTCAGAGCTCTGACGCCTCATATTATGCCAATGATGAAGATGCAAACAGGAAGAAGTACTCACGGAGGGGTCAGTGGAAGTCATTTAATGCTATCTTATTATATTACGATGCTGTTGTCTGTGGCATTGCTGTGATTCAATTGAAAGACAGTGAACTTATCTGCATTTTCTGGTGGTCATTTTTTGTCCTTGTGGTCTGTTGTGTTCTCCAGCTGAATATTATAGGATATGCTCGATTTACTATGATTTCGATGAATGCTTTTGAGTTACACTTTTGCATGGTCCTCGTCGGAAACGCTTGAATGAGACTAGGCTTATTATTGGGTCTTATCCTTTGTCAAACAGGAGACCATTGGTTGGACATTGACCTTCTTGGTTTACCAACTCCACTACTCAATCCCTACATCTGGCTGTTTTTGATTTAAAGTATAATTTATGAAAAATAAAAATTTCACAAGATTTTAAACTCAGTCAATTTTCATTCTGTTAAACTGGAAACCACGAGCTTGTAGCTCAAGTGGTATCGCTCACCCTTTGTAAGGGTGTTGACCGGTGTTCGAACCTTGTATCTTTCTGTTTCTTTGAAATTTATCCCCTCCCCTCTAACCAGCACTCCCAACTTATTAAAAAAAAAAATTATGTTAAACTGGAAGCACCCAAAGAAGCAGCCTGAGTTTGTTCAGGTCCCTGCTACATGAAAAGTATGTTACTTTTCTGATATAACTTTTCATGCCTCCAAAGGCCTTGGGACATGATATAGGAAGTGTTTGCAAACACTCCCATATTAGTCTTAATCACACCATTAAGGGTATCAAGCCAATGCCCAGAAATGAAACCACGAAGCTTGCATATGGGCTTTTTGACCTTTACATATAGATTACTGTCAACACCATCCAGCAGTTTATTCGATTTTTGCATACTTTTAGTAATCAGGTACTTTTAGATTTTCACAATATTTTGTATCTGAAATAGCTGAACCTAACTTACTGAATTATGAGTTGTAGGTACAATACGCCACAAGTTCCTTAGGTCGTTGCTGCCTTTTTGGTCAAATGCATTGCCTACTCTACCAGTGACTGGGCCGCCACAAAAGGATACATCTCATGGTGATGATGCCTCAAATGGTCGTGCAAGACGTCACAAGACTTCAAGAATGGACCCAAGAAAACTACTTTTAGTTATGGCCATCATGTAATATCTTCACTCTTTCTTATTTTCACTAGCTGCAGTTATTTCTCCTGTTCCCTATTCTTTTAAAGTTATATGTGGATAAATGCATCTATAAACCTCTGATTATATTATTAGTTCAATAAGGGAAAAACTTTTTCTCTAGGAACTGGACAGGTAATTGGGTCAGTAAGTTTGGAAGCTTCGTCAAATTTTAAGTGACGGGGTTCTGAGATCTGTACATATTTCTTTTTGTAAGGATGAGAGAGAGTCTTCCTTTCCCTGGACATCAAGTTTCTGACAGATTAAGGGAATGTTTGCGAACTCTAAAAAAATGCTGATTCTCAGCTTCTAGACCGAAGAAACAGAAGCTGAAATTAACGTTTTTTAAGAGGCTGCAAACACTCCCTAAATTTGCTTTGGTACTAAAAAGTGAAAACCCGTGGTAACAGATAGCTGTTTTTGTTGAAATGTGTGTGTATTATCTTGAAATACAAAATGTATATAACTAATTGTTGGTACATATTTTTACGAGCTTTTTCCTTTTGTGCAGGGCCTGCATGGCGACAATGGGTATTCTATATTACAGAATCGCACAACGTGGTCTGGGTGAAGAATTGCCTGATGATGAGCCATAATGATCAACCTTAAAGAGTCATATGGGTGTACCTGTGATGAAGGACCACTATACTGTAATGTTTTTGAGTAGAAAAATTCAAAATCTTTTATAGTTCTTTTAGGTCATAGTAGAAATTCAATTATCTGGCAATAGCAACGTTGCATGTTTTAGCGTCGGTAGGATTCTTTATACCGTTTTATCTCTCTTCTGCTTGCCTCTACATGGGCTGAACTGAGAGCTTTTTACAGCAATTTATTTTCCAGTTTAGATGTATTTTCCAGTCCTAATTTAGACTTAAAACAGAGATCGTGTAGCCAAAACCAAAGTAACAGTGTGATATAAAATTATTGTTTGTACTGCTGCATTTGATAGTCTTCTCTATATTCGTATGATGTTTAATGACACGATTAAAATCAGTTTTAGCTGTTATATGGGACACTGCGGACTTGTTTTTTTCAGTTTCAAATCCATCCTCTCATGTTTTATTTTTTCATTTTGTATTTTAATATTATATATATATATATCTATTACAATTTAAATCTTTTTTATTGATGTTATTTTAAAAAGTATATATTCCTAATATTTTAAAATTATAAAGTTGGTCTAATGGGTTTAGCGGTTCTCTTGTCGGGTATTTGGATATTTTGTTTGTAGTTCATGTCAGGAAATCTCTTCCAACTTTTGGTCAAATAATGTACTGTGTAATCATTTGAACTCCCCCGTCAAATCTAAATTCTTCCATGGAAACACAACCTTAAGTAATTGATTGAGAAACTCTTACAGCAATGGTTACTGTAGCAGCATCATATTTTGCCTATTCTCTATCTCTAAAAATTTATGCAATTGTCTTCTAAGTACATCACATGGTTTGATTCTCTATCTCTAATTCAACATGAAGAATCTTGTCTTGCTCAAACACTAAAGTCCAGATACTACCCCAGGAGTTCATTCTTGTCAACTCCGATTGGCTATAATCCTAGTTATTCTTGGAGAAGCATTGTATTTGTGGCTGGCCGAGTGATTCTTATTAAGGGGTTAAGGTGGAATGTGAGGAATGAAGATAGCATTAGTGTTTGGACTGATCCGTGGGTACCAAATTTCCGTGTCCAATCGTCTAAAGAAGGATGGCCTCCTGACTTAATAGTACGCGAATTGATGAATCCGGGTGATATGGAATGGAACATTCAGAAAATCCAGCAAATCTTTGTAGCAGATGAAGCAAGACAGATTTTATCCATCCCACTTAGCTCTTTCACAGCAAATGACACCCTGGTTTGGGATTTCTCTAAGAATGGAATGTACTCGGTTAAAACTGGAAATAAAGTGGCGAATACCATTCAAGAAAGGATGAGGGACTCTCCGACTTCATCGAGGGGTGCAACTGAAATTTGGCGATGGATTTGGAAGCTGAAGATATCCCCTTAGGTACAAGTTTTTATATGGAAATGTGTTCGGGGTATACTTCCTGTGGGAGTTGCTTTTGCCCGTAGGAACTGCACGGCGGATCCAATCTGTGGAAACAAAAGTTAGCTTTGCCTGGGTTAGACGTACCGCAAATAATTTAGCGCATTTGTTGGCGCATTTTGTTGTTCATGATTCTCTAATATGACTACAATAGCACTACTTCGAGTGTGTGCAAACTCCCAAAGAAAATTGAAGAAGAAAAAGGATAATCACCTATTCGAGTTGGTGCAACTCCAAGAGAATAGAAGAAAACGAGATTACAAATCATTCCATACCTTTCTCTGCGTTGCCAAACTGATTATAAAGAAGGAGAAATGGTTGGACCATAGGCTTGAGCATTCAATTAGGCTCCATTCATGTGTTGGACCGTATCATTCTCACTCAGACTACTTCATTGGCAAAGTTCCTTTGCATCTTAGAAACACTGTATGTTTGGAGGCTTTGTCCCCTTGAGTAATGATAATTCCTCTTTTCCTCAAAAAAAAATCAGAGTAATCAACGAGCAAGTGATTATATTAATAATCATAATGTAGTTTGCTAGTACACCCACAAGAACACAAGCGTTAAGAAATATCACAAACCAAACCAGGTCATGACTTGTGCATGTACCAGGATTGGGTAGCACTTTTGGTTTTGGCTTTGGCTTGACTCTTCATTCATGTTGCGGACAAATATTGGGGTAAATTGTGTAACTAAGGCAAAAATGATGAAATAGGGTGAATTTTGGAGGGATTGTGAGTTTACTCGTTGGCGCACTTGATGATTGCGCTTGAAGGATCAGCCACAACGGTTGGCGCAATCATCACTTATGCCTGCCGAAAAAAAAATCAATTTTAGGGGACTAGCACAATGGTGTACTGCGCTAGCCGGTTTTACTAAAAAAAAGGAGAAATTCCAGGCACAAATTGATAATGCGCTTGGCACGGAAAATTACAAAAAAAAAGAGTTGAAATCCATGCGCAATAGATGTTTGCGCCTAGTCCGAAGTTTTTTTATAACTATTTTCGGATAAACATTTTGTATTTTTAATTTCAGATAATTAACTTAGTTTTGTGTTTCAATTTTTTTTTATAGCTAACTATTAGAATTTTGGTTTGAGGAAATTGGGTGTTGACCTGATTTTGACCAAATATTTAAGTGGTTTCCATTGGTGGAAAATGATATTAAATTATATGTTAAAATTCTACTAAGTGAGTAGATGAGATTGTTGCAAAAATATTACAGTACAGTTTATAATCGAAAACTGGAAAATACAGAATCAGACTTATAATTTTGCATAAACTGAAAATTACAGAATCAGATAAAAAGAAATGCCCGAATCGTGTGTTTGACACACTATCCTTAAAACAGATTCGTCCCCTATTCTGGACGTCTGTTTCCCAGGATAAGACGGGAAAACCGAACTACCTTTTTCTGTCCGTGAATCGAATTTACGCTGAAATTATCACCAAAATATGCAGGAGGCCAAAGGAATTCTTAGAACAATATGCAGAGAAATATCAAAGTGCAGATGATGAGAGTGTGTTCTTGGACTGCTGGAATTTCAGCTTTTTATAAGCTGATACATGACCTGGAAAATTAAAGCAAATTGTTACCACACAAAGAATTACATTTCTTTATTCATAAATGATTCAATTCAGACAACAATTACATTTGCTGTTACAACAGATATCAATTCAAAATTGAATTTGCTGTTACAAGTTGGAGCTGTTACAGATTAATTTAAATTTTTGAAAATAAAATTCTGATAAAAGGTTTAATTTCGAAAATAAAAAATCTGTAAAATATAGGCTAGACTATGTGGCTCGATTTCGGTCCGACATTCGTGTACGCAGGTCGCGCTCGCACACAAGTCAGTGATTCGGAGCTCGAACCGGACCGTGATTTGCACCCCCCTGCGGGCGCGCGTGTAGAGAGAGCCTCTATGCAATATAATCTTACACCTTACTAAAAAATGGCATTATATATACTAGTCAAAATTGCCTTTGTTTTCCCATGTGGGACAAACCCACCTTTAAAAGAAGACTAACCCACATGGTTTTCTTCTTTTAAATTAATTCCAATACTCCACTTTAAGCTTTAATTTCTTCTTCATCCAAACACCATTTTGGACAAACAAATATTCGATTTTAATGTTCTCACGGAGTAGAACAAGAATCGACTTTTACTTTTGTCATTAGACAATCGAGGTCCCAAGAAAATCGCACCCCAAATGTGCAATTTCCTTCACAACTTTTCCAACAATCCCCCACATGAAGGAAATTTCGAGGATACAAAGATTTGGTGATAAAGTCCAACAGTTGAACCCTGAATAGGATAGGTAGGTGTTACCCTTTGAACCTTCCCTTGTGAAAATATATTTACTTTACTAGCTGATCAGTAGACGTGATGTCTTTGAATCGCTGTTACGCCTTTTGTGTAAAAGATGATATACCTCACACAGATTCTTCCTAACATATTTCGATTCTCATTGTTATGTTCATTCATGGCCCCGAACATACGCCCTGTTCTAAGAGGTTCTAAGAATTGAGCCTTACGCAATTCTCTTGACGGCCCCACTTCTCTCTCACATAGGTGATTTTTCTTTAAGAGTAGGCCGCACTACCCAGCTCGGCTTACCGACGCACAAGAATCATTAAAAGCCAAATGCTTATCCTTCTTTTCACGGGCTTCACTGTTAAGGAATGGACAAGGGAAAATCTCCCACAGTGATCCTAGAGTCTTTTTACAATTAGGTTGTCCCTTTGAACCTAGATCTTGGGATCTCCAAATCACTAGGTTGGGTTTCCATTGTATCAACTCATTTTTCCAGAGGCTTAAGTCCCATTCCTCTTGATGACTTTGCAACTAACTCTCGATTTAACCCTTTGGTTAATGAATCCGCTATATTATCCTTTGACTTCACATAGTCAATAGAAATAACACCAGTTGAGAGTAGTTGTCTAATGATATTGTGTCTATGACGAATGTGTCTAGACTTACCATTATACATATTGCTCTGTGCCCTGCCAATCGCTGATTGACTATCACAATGTATACAAATTGCTTTGGCACAGTTTTGCCACTTTGGAATATCTTCTAAGAAGTTAGGAGCCATTCAACTTCTTCTCCACACTTGTCTAAAGCTATAAATTCAGACTCTATTGTGGATCTAGCTATAATTGTCTGCTTAGAAGATTTCCACGATATGGCTGCACCTCCTAAAGTGAATACAAATCCACTTGTAGACTTAGAGTCTTTAATATCGATATCCATTAGCATCGCCGTATCCTTCAATAACAAAGGGATATCTTGTATAGTGCGATCCAAAATCACGAGTGTATCTTAAATACCTAAGTATTCTCATTATACCTTTCCGTGTTCATGTCTTTGGATTACTCGTATATCTGCTCAATTTACTCACCGTTGCATAAGCAATGTCCTGGTCTTGTACAACTCATTAAGTACATCGACTTCCTATGACTCGTGAGTATTCCAATTGAGACACAGCCTCACCTCTATTCTTTGATAGATGTTGACTTGTGTCTATAGGAGTTCTAGCTAATGACGTGTCATCCTTACTAAACTTTTCTAGAATCTTATCCACATAATGTGACTGATTAAGTGTCAGTCCATTTGAAGTTCTAGAAATCTTTATTCTGAGGATCACGTCGGCTAAAACCCATATCTTTCATGTCAAACCTCGAGTTCAACATATCTTTAGTGGATTTAATTATTTTATCATTACTTCCAATGATAAGCATGTCGTCTACATAAAGACACAAAATGACATAGCCATTTTCAGTGTCTTTAACATAAACACATTTATCACATTCATTGATTTTAAATCCACACTCTTTCATGGCATTATCAAATTTTTCATGCCATTGTTTTGGTGCCTGTTTCAAGCCATATAATGACTTGACTAGTTTACATACCTTGTTCTCTTGCCCAGGTGCAGAGAACCCTTCAGGTTGTTCCATGTAAATCTCCTCTTCTAAATCTCCGTTTAGAAAAGCAGTTTTTACGTCCATTTGATGTATTTCAAGATTTCGCAATGCAGCAATTGCAAGTACCAATCTAATGGAGGTTATTCTCGTAACTGGAGAATACGTATCAAAGTAATCAATGCCCTCTTTTTGTCTGTAACCTTTAATTACAAGTCTAGCCTTGTACTTATCAATTGTTCCATCCGCCTTCATTTTCTTCTTGAAAATCCATTTATAACCTAGTGGTTTACTGCCCTCAGGAAGATCCACTAGTTCCCAGGTATGGTTTTTCCAGATGGAATCAATTTCACTTTTTATGGCTTCTTTCCATAATGGTCCTTCAGAAGAAGCTATAGTTTCTCTGTAACTTTGAGGTTCACTTTCCAGCATGTAGGTTAGAAAATCTGGACCAAAAGATTTTTCTATCCTAGCTCGTTTGCTGCGTCTAATTTCTACCTCTTCTTTTTGCTCTTGTTCTATTGAATCATGTATCCGTTTAGAAGAGCTTGCTTCTTCTCTCGATCTGCACGGAAATACATTTTCAAAGAATGAGGCATTTCTCGATTCAATTATCGTATTCTTGTGTATATCTTCAACTTTAGATTCATGCACAAGAAATCGATAAGAAAGATTTATGTGCATATCCAATAAATATGCAGTCAACAGTTTTGGGACCTACCTTCACCTTCTTTGGTGTAGGTATATCAACCTTCGCAAGATACCCCCACACTCGTAAGTATTTGTAGGATGGTATTCTTCCATGCCATAGCTTGTAAGGGCTTTTGTCAAATTTCTTACGGGGTACCTTATTTAAAAGGTAATTAATCAAAGACACTTCCCCACATGTTACGAGGCAAGCCGAACTTTTTTTTTCAAAATAACACCCCAGGTGTGGGGGATTGAGGCGTGATCCCCACCGTAGATCAAATAATCAAAGTATCATACAATGTCATGTCCCGTCACGGGGGGAGAAAATCAAAAAGCAAGAAACCTATCACTACGACATCTATACAGACTATCATAATGAGATATCTAAAAAATACAAGGAGAACTAATGCGCAATCAAAATCTAAAGCTCGGATATCCCAGCTGGTCCATCCGAATGAGCGCTAGAAGGTGGTGAGAAGTCGTGCCCTCATAAACAATATGACTGCCAAGGGTAATAGCTCCCAACTCCGCTAGATGATCTGCTGGTCGATTTCCCTCTCTGTGTATGTGGGAAATCGAATCATCAAGGTCCTCGGCATGTTCTCGAATGAATCGGTGTATGTTGAACTGCGCCAAGAGCCAAGGCAACCAGATGTGATCGTGGTGACCACCGTCGCTGCGTCTAACTCGATCCAAATCTGCAATGAAAACTATCGGGCATGCTGCAGTCCCATCTCCAGTGCTAGTAGCTCGGCATGAAAACTAGACACCGCCTGGAATGAACTATGAAACGCCAACATGAGTCTGCCCGAATGATCTCGTATCAAACCCCCACCACCAGCTATCAATGTGTCTCGATCAAACGAACCATCCGTGTTCAACTTGATCTGAGGAGACTGAGGTGCTCGCCAAATTACCATCCACGCCCGCGTGGAACCTGTGGCGGATCACTCCCCTGCAAAAAACTCACTGTAGGGAAGCATCCAGACCAATCCGAGGGGCTCAAACGCTGACCTGAAACAAGAATCCAGAGATACCGCTCCACCTGCCAAATAATATGAGATGCCAAGAAAGGAAGGTGTCGATGCTTGACACTATTCCTTTTCGCCAGACAAACCATAAAATCAAGCAAGGAACCAGGAAACTCAAGTGCCTCGTGTGTGATCTGTGTGTGCGATTCCTCCAAAATGTGAGGAACAATATCATATCAGTGGTGTGAGGAGGTGTAGTGCCAAACCAAGGAACAAAGTGATTCCACACGGACTGAACAATATCATTCATCAAAAAGAGGTGAGGGATAGATTCAACCTGAGGAGAAGAATGTGTATTATGCAAGCAACAACAACAACGTGAAGCAAGGAAGTGCCACGTGCGGCTTGATATCCACAGGGAGGCGATTACGAAGGAGACGCCAAAGGAAAATAGAAATAGTAGGAATGAGAGCATCGTTCCAAATGGCACCAGACAGAAGGTTCTGAGGATTTCTTTCCCGGATAGAATCCCAAGCAGAAGACATCGAGAACCCACCATGAGAGGTAAGCATCCACCGCATAATATCCTCTGACCCCAGTAGAATCGGAATCCTGGATATATCCTCAATGAGACTCGCATGAAGCCCACATCTGGAGACCAAGACCTGATACAATCTATCCCGATCCCACACACCATCACGAATGAACCAATCCACTGTCATATGTCCCAACGGCCGATCCAAACAATGATCCGCAAGCGGCCTATGCCCAAACCAAATATCATCCGAGAAACTGACCCGGCTACCACTGCTAATAGACCAGAAAATCCACTCTTGGGCCCGAATACCGACCCACCTCAATCGCCTCCACTGATGACTATCATTATGTGTTACAAGGACTCTACAGGGAGACAGAAGCCCATTGTAACAATACTTGTTGATTAAGAACTGAGCCCACAATGAATGGCCCTCGTGTAACCTCCACCATAACTTGTAAATCGGCAATATCAAAGAATATCCGAAAGTCGACGCAAACCCAAACCACCCTCGAAAATAGGATGGCGAGATACTATCCCAATCGATCCAATGAGTCTTCTTCTGTCCCGCATAGGATCCCCAGAAGAATCTAGCCATGATCTGCTCCAACTGATGTAGAACTGTCTTTGGCGGCTGCATGACCTGAAGAATATGCAACGGAGTGGCCATTAGCGTGCTCCGAATAAGGCGAGTCTACCACCAAAGGACAGATGCCGATGCGACCACCCAACAACTCTATCCAACATCCTTTGAATCACTGGGAGGAAAAGCTCTTTCATCATTTTCCCCTTAAACAAAGGGACACCCAAATAAGTCATCGGCAAGTCATCTCGGACAAAGCCTGTCAGCGCATTCACCATGTGCTCCCATCCATCAACGTATCGTGGGGCCAGAAAGAATCTACTCTTTTGAACACTAACCAACTGACCAGAAGTAGCAGAATAGTGCTCCAGAAAGTGTCTAAGCGTAACAAGACCATCATCAGACGCCCTAGTGAAGATAACCACATCATCGGATAGGCCAAATGCGTCACTTGAAAAACCCGCCGTCCGATAAATCATATCTTTGGTGCCGTCTAATAATGGAATCTAAGCACTCGGGATAAATACTCACCGTTAGAACAAACAATGCGGGAGATAAAGGATCCCCCCCGCCTCCCCTCGAGTAGAATGAAAATATCCGGAAAGGGCTACCATTAACCGAAACGAGAAGCCGCAATGCTCAATACAATCGCTTATCATATCAATCCACCGAGCGGGGAAGCCCATATGGATCATGGCAGTATACAAAAAATCCCATTGCACCCTATCATAAGCTTTAGCCATATCCAGCTTCATCACCACATTAGGAACCTTCGTGGCGATGTTGATATTATGGATAAGCTCTGCGCGAAAAAAATGTTATCCGAGATAACACGTCCGGGGTGAAGCCACTCGATTCGGTGAAATAATTAGTGGCGAATCGAGACCAACCGCGCATTCATAATCTTCGAGATAATCTTATTCGTCCGTTACACAAAGCTAATCGGACAAAACTCGTCCACTTCCGAGGGTGAGGAACCTTCGAATGAGAACTATAGAGGTAGGCGTGAGCGTGAGGCGGCATGAGATTTCGAGAAGAAATCAATCACGGCATCCTCAATATCCGGTGAAAATCCCAACAAAGGTTGAAAGAATAATGATGAAAATCCATCAGGCCCCGAAACACTAGACGGATCAATCCTAAAAACCACATCACGGACCTCCTGGGCCATCGGCATAGCACAAAGTCCCTCCAAATCAACGGAATCAGGAAGCCGAGGGAAGAACTCATCGACGGGAGTGGTCAGATACTCCAAGTCAGAAGTCATTAGGGACTGAAAAAACTGGACAGCCGACTTCCGAATCTCAGAATCACGTGTGATCATCACCCCATCATCATTAATCGAGTGGATCCTAGCGCGACGCCTCTTTTGTTTAACAAACCCATGGAAGAACTTAGTATTGCGTTCCCCCTCAACTGCCCACTTAACTGCAGCTTTCTGGCGCCAAAAATCCTCCTCCATTTTTAAACGTAGCTCATACTCAGCCACACAGCGATGTAGCTCAACCCGATGAGTCGGAGAAGGATCATTGTCGTACGCAGCCTGAGCCACAACAACTGCATTATCTGCCAATCTAACCCGATCAAGAACATTACCAAATGTCTGGTAATTCCAACTCTTGAGTTTGTGCTTGCCCTGTTCAATTTGTGCTGCAAGTTTCTCATCCCAAAACAGCCAGTGGGAGGCCCCCATGCTTCTTTAACTACCTGCAAAAAAGTATGGTGACGTATCCACATATGCTGAAATCGAAAAGAAGAACGAGGCACATGCGATAAAAATTTACAAGATATGAGTAAAGGAGCATGATCAGAGCGAACACGAGATAAATGCGTAACAACAGAAGAAGTAAACACATCAGCCCAATGTTCATTATACAAAGCCCTATCAAGTCTCTCTTGAAGCCCACCTCTAGCCCAAGTAAAGATAGACCCCTCACACCCCGCATCAAATAATTCACAGTCCGCAATCATGTAGGCAAAGTCAAGCATCTCATCTGACCTATCAGAAGTACCACCTACCCTCTCGTGATCATGCAGGAAAATGTTAAAGTCACCACTAACAAGCCAGGGTAACCCCTCCATACTAATCGCAATCTCACGCAAGTTATCCCACAAATCGTATCTAGCTACTCTATTACATTTAGCATACACAAAAGTCAAATAGATAGGCGGAGACAATAAAATAGATGTTAACCTACAATGCAACAATTGCGCATGATCAACAAGAATGTCAAAATGCAAATGAGCAGCATACATAATCCAAATATGATTAGAGCAATTAAATAAGCCATGATCAAAGCCAAATCTGCGACAATAGAAACTAAAATCCGGAGAGGTCATAGGTTCTAAAAGCGCAACAAAAGGCAATTTATAACGAGTAATTAAAGCGTGCAAATGACGTTGACTACCCGGATTAGCAATACCCCTCACATTCCACGTTAAAAAATTAGTCGACATAATTAACTAGTAGAATGAGAAGAGGAATCGGAAACACCTGATCGATTCTGAAGTCGTTGCCCTCATCATTTGTAGAGAAAATTATGAGCCAATTTGCCCGACTTTGAGCTCTTTTTCGCTGATTTCGGAATCTTGTCGACCACAATTTTTTTTTCTTTTCCAGACTGTTCAATATTAATATCCCTATCGTCTTAAGCAATCGTGTAAGGACAGAGGAACATGGCATTCATCATTTCTTTAAGTGTACGGTTTTTCCGTTCTGCAATGCCATTTTGTTGAGGTGAATAAGGTGTTGTTGTTTCGTGTCTAATTCCGTGTTGGGCGCCACATAATTCAGCAAAAGGTGATTCATATTCACCTCCACGATCACTTCTTAACACCTTAATTTTCTTGTTGAGTTGATTCTCAACTTCATTTTTATAGAGAATAAATTTCTCTATAGATTCATCTTTACTTTTAAGAAGATACACATAACAAAACTTTGTGTTATCATCTATAAAAGTAATGAAGTACTTATTGCCACCACGTGTTTGTGTCGATTTTAAATCACATACATCGGTGTGAATTAAATCAAGTGGTTCATTATTTCTTTCAATATTTTTAAATGAAGTCCTTGTTAACTTTGCTTCAACACAAGTTTCACACTTGTGCTTGGAATCAATATGGAATGTTGGTATATAATTTAAGTTAATTAATCTACGTAAAGTATCATAATTAACATGTCCTAGTCTACCGTGCCACAAATTGGAAGACTCAAGCAAGTAAACAGGAGAGTTTTTCATTTCATTAGCTTTTGGTTTAACAACCATTACATTGAGCTTAAACAACCCATCAAAAGCATAACCCTTGCCTACAAACATCCCATTTTTCAACAAAGTAACAACCCCTGACTCGAAAACAATGCGAAAACCATGCTTATCTAAAAGCGAACCAGACACAAATTCTTACGAATGTCTGGTACAAACAACACATTATTTAGAGTCAGTTCCTTCCCGGACGTCATCTTCAGAACCACTTTGCCTTTTCCCTTGACCTCAAAAGTAGCTGAATTTCCCATGTACAGCTTCTCGCCGTCTTCAGCTGGCTCAAAGGAACTAAACATTTCTTTGACAGAACACACGTGCCTAGTAGCACCAGAATCAATCCACCATTGTTTCGGGTTTGAACCAATGAAATTCACCTCGGAGATCACCGCAACCAGGTTCATATCTGACACTTCTTGAGAAATGTGATCAACCATGTTAGCCTCCCGATTCTTCTTTGGTTTCTTGCAATCAGAAGCTTTGTGACCCTTTCCGCCACAATTGAAGCATTTTCCTTTGAATTTCTTCTTGGAAATGCCTCCTTTTGGTCCCCAATTATTGAACCCTTTACCAGTTTTCCCAGTTTTCTTTTTCCCTTTGGAGCTTTCGCCATGCTCCACAACATTGGCTTTAGCAGCCACATGATTGAATATTTTTCTTTCTGAACCTTTGTTATCTTCTCAATCCGAAGCCTAAGAATCATATCTTCAACGTTCATCTCATTTCGTTTGTGCTTCAGATAGTTCTTGAAATCTTTCCAAGCAGGTGGCAAATTTTCAATTATTGCAGCCACTTGGAAAGTTTCATTCAAAAACATCCCTTCAGCAAGAATATCATGTATAATCACTTGAAGTTCTTGCACTTGACTTATTACGACTTGGAATCAATCATTTTAAAGTCTAGGAAACGGCCAACTATAAATTTTTTAGCCCCTGCATCCTCAGACTTATACTTGTGGTCTAATGACTCCCACAATTCTTTAGCAGTTCGTTTAGAGCTATAAACATTATACAACGGATCTGCTAAACCATTCATTACATAGTTCCTACAAAGGAAATCTGCATGATTCCAAGCATCAACCGTGTGAGCGGCTTGAACATCTGTTTCATCCTCACTCAACTTCAGAGGATCTTCAATTAAGAACCTTGCTAGGTTCAACGTCGTTAAGTAAAACAAATTTTTTTGCTGCCAACGTTTGAAATCCAAGCCATTGAATTTCTCCGGTTTTTCAGCGTGATTCACCGGCACATTAACGGTGGGGTTAGCCACCATCCGAGGCACAACAGGGTTAACCACGGGATTGGGCACAACTGGATTAGGCACAATTGGATTAAGCGTAGCATTTGTCTCATTTGCGCTACTCAAAACTCCCGAGTTCAAATCATCAGAAGCCATTTCTGAAAAACAAATCAAAGTTTAGTACTTCGATTAATCGGAACAAATCCGACAAGAACAAAATAAGTTGTTCAACTTTTTATTATGGTCCAATGTAATTTCCTTCCACTCCAAAATAGCTCGGGTATTATTTCTTAGTCCAAACAATATTCGAACCAATTGATAAATATAATACAGAATATTATGAAAACTAAATTGAATTTTTAATAAAAAAAATTCAACTTCAGAAACCAATTATAAGATATCCAGTTGCTATTACAAAATGTTTTTAGTCTCTGTTGAGGAAAATAACCATACCATGACAATTTGTCTAAAGAATTTATAAGGATATGAAGATACCAAAATACTTTTCAACAATACATGAATAGTATGTTGAATAAATAGAATATATAATCTGATTAATCTCGAAACTATGCAGGCATAAGTTGAATTAATAAAACTTATGAGATGTAATGAACGTTTTGAAAAACCAATGACAGAGTGCCAACATCCAATTTCGAAATGCAAACTTTTGCAATGAACTGAAATTAGTAAATCCAAATTTTGATACAAAATCAACTGGATAACTGAATTGAATTTAACGGTTTAAAGAATTTGATGTATTTAGTTTCCAGAATTTGATCGGATTATAAACTGTACCGTGTACCGTAGGATAGAATCTGTTTTAAGTTTGTTGCAAAAATATTACAGTGCAGTTTATAATCGAAAACTGGAAAATACATAATCAGACTTATAATTTTGCATAAACTGAAAATTACAGAATCAGATAAAAAGAAATGGCCCGAATCGTGTGTTTGACACACTATCCTTAAAACAGATTCGTCCCATATTCTGGACGTCTGTTTCATAGGATAAGATGGGAAAACCGAACTACCTTTCTGTCCGGCGAACTGAATTTACGCCTGGAAATTATCACCAAAATATGCAGGAGGCCAAAGGAATTCTTAGAACAATATGCAGAGAAATATCAAAGTGCAGATGATGAGAGTGTGTTCTTGGACTGCTGGAATTCCAGCTTTTTATAAGCTGATACATGACCTGAAAAATTAAAGCAAATTGTTGTTACACAACAATTATATTTGCTGTTACAGCAGATTCAATTCAGACAACAATTACATTTGCTGTTACAACAGATATCAATTCAAAATTGAATTTGCTGTTACAAGTTGGAGCTGTTACAGATTAATTTAAATTTTCGAAAATAAAATTCTCATAAAAGGTTTAATTTCGAAAATAAAAAATCTGTAAAACATAGGCTAGACTATGTGGCTCGATTTCGGTCCAACATTCATGTACGCATGTCGCGATCGCACACAAGTCAGTGGTTCAGAGCTCGAACCGGACCGTGATTTGCACCCCTGCGGGCGCGCGTGTAGAGAGAGCCTTTATGCAATATAATCTTACACCTTACTAAAAGATAGCATTATATATACTAGTCAAAATTGCCTTTGTTTTCCCATGTGGGACAAACCCACCTTTAAAAGAAGACTAACCCACATGGTTTTCTTCTTTTAAATTAATTCCAATACTCCACTTTAAGCTTTAATTTCTTCTTCATCCAAACACCATTTTGGACAAACAAATATTCGATTTTAATGTTCTCACGGAGTAGAAAAGAATCGACTTTTACTTTTGTCATTAGACAATCAAGGTCCCAAGAAAATCGCACCCCAAATGTGCAATTTCCTTCACAACTTTTCCAACAGAGATTGACATTTTGAATTTCTCCACTCAAAACCATATAATTTTGGCTATAAAAGCTCCATAGTCCATCCCACATAGATTAGCTAGCCAAAAATTGCTTTATTTATATAACCCAAGTTGGACTAATGGGTTTGGACTCTTAGGGCACCAAAGTTTTTAAAGGGGTGAGAACCTACATGCTTGTGGTTTTGGTTCAAAACACACGCGTCGTCGCCGCCGCCGCCGCGCACCCAACAGCCTGCTAAGCCCGACTCGAGTCCGGGTTCGGGCCGTGGGCCTTTGGGTTTGGCCACGCGGGCGTGCAACGTGGTGCGGCGCGTAGCGCTGACAGAGGCCAGCGTGCGCGGGCGCGCACCGAGCAGACAGAAGCCTACGATTGTAGCGCGTGCAGACGCGCACCTTCGAACTGATGCACCTGTTCGAGCAACCAGGTATATTTTTTGGCTATAGACATGTCTTTTCGATCCAAAAGAGGTATCCTTTCCATGAGGCACCTTGAGGCCTATAAAAATGAAGCCCTTGCAGATGAAATAACACACGAAATTAACCAGATAAAAATCGAGTCATTCTTTGCATTCAACATATTGATTTTTATCCCTTACAATAGCTTGAAAGTTCAAACACTTCTTGTTCGCTGTAGTTTCGACTTTTGCAAGTACTGCTAAGTCGAAATAGTAGAAGTCGTTGTATCTTAGGGATGATTGCGGGAACCATAAGCACTCTGTAAATGGGGCAATTTCGTCTTGTGGAGATAGTATCCAATACTAGCCTCGACTTAAACTCGGTCCAATTTTTTCTGTCCAAAAACTTAGCCATTTTCTTGTAAACAATACCACCCAAACAACAATTGCAAGACGAAATTGACTGCTATTTTTAAGACGATGGCATCCATTTCTTTCACTCCGATGGTTGTAGCTCCTGCTCATGGTGAAAATCCGACTAAGTTCTCCGAAGTTGAATTCAAAAGATGGCACCAGACGATGCTTTTTTATCTCACTACTTTGGGTCTGTCCCGTTTCCTAAAGGAGGATCCCCTACCATTGGCGAAGAAGAATCCGACAATCAAAGGAGGATCGTTGTGGATGCTTGGAATAATAGCAATTTCCTTTGGCAAAACTATGTTTTGAACGGGCTGTAAGACACACGCTATAACGTCTACAGTTTTTTCAAAACGTCCAAGGAGTTGTGGGACTCTCTGGAGAAGAAATATAAAACAGAAGATGCCGGCACAAAGAAATTTGTTGTCAGCAAATTTTTGGATTATAAGATGGTTGACACCAAAATAGTGATCAACCAAGTCCAAGAAATTCAGATCATACTTCACGACTTAGTGTGTGGAGGGATTATTCTGAATGAGTCTTTCCAAGTGGCTGCAATAATCGAAAAATTGCCACCGTCGTGGAAAGATTTTAAGAACTACCTCAAGCACAAGCGGAAAGAAATGGGGCTTGAGGATATGATAGTTTGACTTCAGATTGAGGAAGACAACCGCTAATCCAATTGAAATCGATAATTGTGGGGGTGTAACCTCACTTTATGGAACACAAAGGGAGCTTTTGCTGCATTTTTAAATATAATAGAAGGTGTTGCCAAAAGTATTGTAACACCAAAACCACTGTTGTATGAAGTGTTGCCCAAAGTGTTGTAACACTAGAGCCTAGAGGCAGACACAGTAACAAGTTAATGGAGTTGTTGGAACTAATGTCTGAAATATGTTAAAACGAGGTTCTAACTGGATTATTGGAACAAGGTTCTAACAAAATAAAAGGAAAGTGGCCGAGAGCCATAAAAGTTCTGGATGATCTTGTGTTGAACAAGGATACCAGAAATTGGAAGGGGAAGCTTTACTTTTCAGCAAACCACATAAATGATAATACCTTGAAGTGTGGGGGTGTTTTGGCTAAAGTAGAAGCACCCCAGAAAATAAATTCAGCATTCGTGATATAAATGATGGTACGATCATTAAATCAAGAAATGATGTATTTATAAAAGGTGACTTTTCTTGCAAAGAAAAGAGGTAAGTCTAAACATATTCGTAAAAGACACAATACCATTAGGCAATTGATTTCGAATAGGGTTATTTCGATTGACTACGTGAAGTAAAAGAAAAACCTAGCGGATCCGCTCACGAGAAATAAATCAAGATCAATTGTATAAATTGTTAAGGGGAATGAGTTTAAAATTCACAAAATAAAGAATGTTCATAGCGGTAACTCAACCCTGTGAATTGGAGATCCCAAGATCTTGGTTCAATAGGACAACTAAGTTATGAATGTTCAACTGTACACTTGGAAAATGTGTTAGCTCATTCCCAAAACTTCCAAGTAAAATAGAAACCTACTGAATGTGGTGAGGTTAAGTTTAAGACTTTTAATGATTCATATACCGAAAAGTGAAGTATGGCAAAATACTCTTCAATAGGAGATCATCTATATAAGTGAGAAGTAATGACCGCTTCAAAGAAATATTTATGAATCTAAGATATAGTCCAGTGCCAAAATGGACACAACATGAGAACAACAAGTGTTAGAATTGTTATTGTGTAAATTCTGTTGTCTAGGTTTACAGTCTGAGTAGTTCAAGACATCGCGTCACTAAGCAGATAGTAAATCCGATAGTTTTATCCTAAGGAAGGTTCAAAGCCACAAGCTACCTATCTATTAGGAATTTTATTGTTTAGATTTTGATGAATGCCATGTAAAACTTAGAATAGAAAGTTGGCACCCCAATTCTTGTTGTAAAATGCATTGTAACAATTAGAGCTGGTCAAGCTGAGTTAAGTCAGCTACGCCCTAACATGCAAGAAGACAATCAAGATCGGAAGGAAGACTCTGTGTGAGACAGTGAGTATGGCAAAGAAGAGTAGACGGAACTCTACTAAAGAAGCAACGAGATGCAAAAATGAGTGAAGTATCGGTCAAGTCAACTCAAGAAAAGCAAGTCTCAAGTTGAAGTGACGGAAGAGTCATCCATGATTGGAAGGCGACTCTAAGTCACCTGGGAAAGCAAGGAAATGCGGTCAAGTCGAGATAATCGTAAAAGATCCGTTGCACGAAATCAAGAGATTTACTTAAACAAGTAATATCTCCATACCACCTTTCTCGGAGTGCTCGATTCGAGCGTGCAAAAGGAATGAACCAATGGGAAGCACTACACCGTGTCGAACTCGAAAAGGTGAAAGAACAATTCATACGAGGAAATGGCAATTCCAAGGATCCAACAAGACAAGCCAACGACGCGCAAGCGACTTTCAAAAATAAGCCTATCTCTTCAACGGGCAAATTTTTGAAAGATCACTATAAAAGCCGAGGAATGACTCGAGAGAAGGTTACCTCAACCACGAACATTCAAGAAATCAATTAAATTGTAACCGAAATACTCTCAAATCATTCAAGATTAATCCTCAAGCCTACATTACGAAGTACATCAATCCAACACTCACGTGAAGGAAAGATAACTTCAATCGGTTGAAGAGGAAACTTAAGAAGAAAAGGGGTCTACATTCCACGAAGGATTGTAGGAAGGTTCAAGGTCGAACCAAGTCTTAAGCTTTTGGAGGGCTTCGTGATCAAATCCAAAGAGCTTGAGCAAGTGAGTCAGTAGTAGCAAGGCAAAATGCCTGTGAAGAAGAAGTTTAGTCATAAGAGAAGCCACCGAGTGATCAAGGCGTCTCAGGGCCGAGTCCCAAAGGATCAAGTCACCGTGTGATCAAGACTTGTATCTCGGTATTACCACTTTGTAAACCGATCATTACCTAGTGGATTCCTCCAGGAGTTGGAGAAGAGAGGAGTAGAAGAATTACCCCATCTTCGAACCTCTATAAAAATTTCACTGTGTCAATTACATTTCAGCACTTTAATTCCTGCATCTTAACTGTTTATATCTGCTGATAAATTTGCTATCCACTTGATAATACAAGTACTAAACCTAGCACTAAACTCTTGCTTAATCAAACTTAAGGGTGTTAAGTCTTCCAACAAAACAAAACCACAATCGAGTTAATTTAGAGCCAACAAATGAGTTATTCCATCAACAACTCGGTTGAGTCTCATTGAGAGATTAACTCTACTGAGTGACTAAATTGACTATCCATCAAGGACACAACTGTGTAGTATCAACTCTGAATATTTAAAAGGACTAAATCGAAAATTTGGTAAGGTTTATTCAACCCCCCTTCTAAACCTTACACTTACACCCCTTGGGACCTACAAGTGGTATCAGAGCGGTTGGTTCATTGAACCCTCCGCACTGGTTACTGAACTAGATCTCCAAACTTTTCAAAGTCTGCTTTAGTACTTAAACTCTCGAAACTCTTTTTATCATTAAAAGTTATTATCATGGAAGCAAATTTGACACGCATCCCTATGTTCACTATTGAAGAATTTGATGATTGGAAAATTCGTATGCGAGGCTCATCTATCAAAGATTACATGATGAGATGTGGATAGTGATAGAAGATGGGCCTCTGCAAATCTTAAAGGTAAACACGATTATGCGAAGAGTTGCGGTGAAGGAGAAAGAAGATGTTGCTCCCGGACGATCATGGTTGAAAAACCAAGAACGAGTGGACAAATGATGACAAAAAAAGATACAACCTGGACAATGTAGCCAAGGACATCCTTTACAAAACCTTGGACAAAGCCATGTTCAATAAAGTCAAATCATGCAAAACGGCTAAAGAAATGCGGGACAAGTGACATTGATTTGTGAAGGCTCGAGCAAATCAAAGAAAACAAATTATCGGTGGTTGTCGAAAATTTGAGAACTTCAAAATGATCTCGGGAGAAAACCTGGATCAATTGGATGCTCGGTTCACGAAAATCACAAATGAGTCATGCGCACTTGGAAAGGAATATACACGAAGAAATGTGTATGAAAATCTTAAAAAGTCTTCCAAATGAATGGGAAATGAAGGTCATGGCACTTTGAGACATTCCATGGACCTATCAAAGACATCCAACCATGAGTTATTCTCGGACCTCAAAGCCTACGAGTTTGAGTGAGAAGAAAAGATCGAGGAAGAGACAGTTGTACCCAAAACAAATTTGCTCTAATTGTTAAAGATGGGAAGAGAGCCGAGGTCAAAGAAGTCATTGACCCGGAAGAAATAGCCCCGATGGTTAAGAGGTTCAACAAGTTCTTCAATAAGAACTACAAGAGAAGAAAGGGTGAATCTTCCGAGAAGACACTCGGCTCCTCCAAATCAAGGGAAGATAGGCCAACCAAGAGAACAGATCATCAAAAAGTTGAGTATCAAAGGGTGACAATCCAAGAATGGAAAGAGAGTGATCAAAAGGTTGAATATCTATCTTTGAATCTGTAGACAACCAGTCACTATGCCATTGATTGTCCATATCCTGTAGTCAACAAATACGAGGATGAAGAAGAAAGAAAGGTCTTGAGAGAAAAAGACAAGAAAAGAAAAAGGCAATGATGGTCTGCAGAGATCACAAACAACCAAGTCAAGAGAGACAGTGATTGAGAGCAAGCGGAAGGCGACTACTCAAGTGACTCGAAGAAGAAGCCCGATCCGCTTGATGGCCAAGGAACAAGATCAACCCGACCAAGAAGATGAGGTACACTCTAACTCATCAAACTCGGACACTAGTGATAGTAGACTCGTGACACACACACTTCATCACCCACTGATCTTTATGATTCATTAGGCAAAATGATGAAAGATTTTGAACACATTAAATCTCACACACACTATTGAATGAGGAAAACAAATAAGTACTCAAAAAGTCAAAACTCCAAGTGACTAAGGAGCCGAGTACTCTAAGTCAAATAGTGATGAGAATGAAAGTTTAAAGGCCGAAAAAGCTAAATTAATAAAGCGAAATTGCTGCTATAGAAAAGAGGAGAATGACCTCAAGAATGTTATTGCCTCATTCACTAAGGAATCTAAATCATTGGATGATCTTATTATGAGTCGAGAGAAATGTGGAGACAAGACAGGCTTAGGATTTAATTCCTCTGTGCTATGTCAAACCTCAAAAGTAATTTTGGAAAAAGGATCTTCAAGCCATGAAGAGTCCGAAAAATCCAAAACTCTAAATGCCGCACACACATTCACTCCAAAGCACAATAACAAGCAAACTGGCCTTGGTTATAAAGGAAAAGGAAAACGACCCGATTGAGTGCGGCTGAAAGGACAAATGAGAAGAGATTCAACGAGTTCCTCAAAAACTCCAAAGAAAATACTCGCAAAAGGAAGCGAGCTACCAAAAACCCTTAAAACCCATAAAAGAAATACATATGATGGGAATGGTAGAAAATATCCAAGCCAAGCTGATTGGAATAATGGGAACTATCAAAGATAGACTTATGGAATATAAGCCCAAATGGCAAAGGCCTAGAACTCAAGAAAGGCCATTCCAAAAGCATAAAAGCTTTCATCAAAGACAATTACCCAAGGAAGGCAATTGCTAAAACACATATGCGAGGCATACGAGAAAAAGAGACAGTTGTATGAACCTAGAATCCCCAAGCAATTTGCGAGGATTAATTATGATTATGGCACTGATAGATGGCAACCCCTTAGAGTCAAATCATTTGGCTATAGGTTGGTTGGATCATCTTACAATTCTAACCCCTCGGGACCCGGACAAGTATGGGTACCTAAAACTTAATTTCCTTGATTGCGGGTTCAAGGAATAGGCGAGTGCCAAGGAACCTGGTACATGGATAGTGGTCTTCCCGGACATATGACGGAGATAAGAAAAATCTGTCAAAATTCAAGGAAGTTAAAGGAGCAAAAGTCATATTTGGAGGAAATGAAGCTCTGGTGAAATAAGAGGCATTGGATCCATCAAGAGAATGGATTAGAAATCACGAGATGTTGCATATGTTGAAGGACTCAACTTCAACTTACGAGCATTAGTCAAACTCGTGACAAGGGCTACAATGTTGGATTCAACATGGGTATATGCCAAATCAAAGATATTGAATCAAATGAAGTTGTCTTTGCAAGGATGTAGGCACAAAAAATATGTATGTAGTGGATTGGTCACCGCAACACCCGATGACTGCTCTCTAGCAAAGAGCACAAATGAATCAAGTTGGTTGTGGCACAAAAAGTCGAGTCACCCGAATTTCAAAACGATTAACAAGCTTGCGAGAAGTAATCTTGTGGAAGGACTTCCGGACTCGATTATACAAGAAGGAGAGTATATGTGACGCATGTCGAAGGAAAACAAATCAAGTCGTCATTCAAAGAAAAGACATGCCCATCCTCAACAAGAATATTGCATCCGCTTCATATGGATCTATTTGGCCCATGGAACCGGCCCAAATAAGTGGAAAGAAATACACATTGGTGGTAGTAGATGACTACTCAAGATATACGTGGACAATATTCATGTGTAAGAAGAAAGAAACTCTACAAAAACTACCACAAATGAGGAAGAGGATTCAAAACGAGAAGAGTCAAATCATTATCAAAATAAGATCGACAGAGGAACTGAATTTGTCAATGGAATAATAACTCGATATTGTATTGAAAATGGTATAGGTCATGAACTATCAGCAGCAAGAACTCCACAGTGAGAATGGAGTTGCGAAAAAGAAGGAATGAACCCTCAAAGAAGCGAAGGACCATGTTAGTGACGGGGTTACCAAAAAGATTTTGGGTGAAGCAATCAACACAAACTTGCTACACCCAAAACAGGATGTATGATAAACATACGGTGACAAAGACTCCCTATGAGATCTGGATGGAAGAAAACCAAATGTTGCATATTTGAAATATTTGGATGTAAATGCTTCATCCACAACAATGGCAAAGACAACCTAAAGGCTTTTGATGCTAAAGGCTGATGAAGGTATCTTCTTAGGATACTCACCGTGAAAGCAAAGCCTACAGATACTCAACAAAAGAACTATGGTTACGAAAGAATCCATTCATGTAGTATTCGATGAGCCAAATGTAAATGGAGAAGACATTGAAGAGTCACCGATAAGTTTGAATCATCCAACCATACGAAGAGTCCCTATCTTTGGTCAAGCCGAATTATCAATTCGAAGAAGATGAGATAGTGAATCTCAAAAACAATGGAAAATTTGCGGCTAAGTGATTACGAGAGAGAGCGACCCACAAAGAACAACCAAATGCAAGTCGATCAATCCAAGTCGAATCGGCTAACTTACTCCAACTGATGTAAGATGGCTGAGAGACCATCCACGAACTTGTCATTAGAGATATAAGAGAAGGTGTCAAAACAAGATCCGAACTCAACAAGAAGCTATGTTCACATGCTTCATCTCACAAATAGAGCCCAAAGACGTGTCACAAGCATTGGACGACACACATTGGATTCAAGCTATGCAAGAAGAGTGAATCAGTTTGAAAGAAATAAAGTGTGGGAATTAGTGCAAAGACCCATACATCAAAATGTTATTGGCACCAAATGGGTGTTCAGAAATAAGATGAACGAGGAAGGTTCTGTGGTAAGAAACAAAGCAAGACTAGTAGCCAAAGGATATTGCCAAGAAGAAGGGATAGATTTTGATGAAACATTTGCCCCTGTAGCAAGATTGGAAGCTATAAGGATGTTTCTTGCCTATGCAGCTCACAAGAATTTCATTGTATATCAGATGGATGTAAAAAATGCATTCCTAAATGGTTTATTGGAAGAAGAAGTGTATGTTGAACAACCTCCAGGATTTGAGCAGAAGACTCTTGGAGATAAGGTATACAAACTCAAGAAAGCTCTATATGGATTGAAACAGGCACCCAGAGCATGGTATGACACTTTGTCACAATTCCTAACCAAAAATGGATTCACAAAAGGAAAAGTAGATAGAACACTTTTCAGAATTCAAGACAAAAAGAGTATCTTTGCTTATTCAAATATATGTGGATGACATCATTTTTGGATCCACAAACAAAGAGCTGTGTGAAAAGTTTTCAAACCTCATGCAAAGTAAATTTGAAATGAGCATGATGGGAGAGCTGACATTCTTCATTGGACTCCAAGTGAAACAGCTGAAGGATGGAACCTTCATAAGTCAAACAAAATACACCAGAGATTTAATGAAGAAGTTTGGTATGGAGGAGAAGTCTTCTATAAAAATACCAATGAATACATCATCAAAGTGGACATGGATGCGGATGGCAAGCACTGTAGATCAAACAAGATACGAGCACTTATTGGATCAACGCTCTATCTCACAAAGAAGCGTGGCCGGACATCACCTTTGTTTGTAGGTGTATGTGCAAGATTTCAATCTGCTCCAAAAGAGAGCCATATGACATCAGCTAAGAGAATATTGAGATACTTAAAAGGAAGCCAATAAGTAGGCCTATGGTATCCAAAGGAAGGTGGATTCAAGTTAATTGGCTATTCATATTCGACTATCTTTGGATGCAGAGTGGGCAGGAAGAGCACTTCAGGCACATGTCAAATGCTAGGAAGCAGTGATTTCTGGTTTAGCAAGAAGCAAAACTCAATAGCCACCTCTACAAATGAGGCGGAATACATAGCATGCTGGCAACTGTTGTGCAAGTCCTATGGATGAGACAAAGACTAAAAAGACTATGAAGTTGAGGAAAAAGAAATTCCAATCATGTGTGATAACACAAGTGCAATAGCAATCACTCAAAATCTGTGTTGCACTCAAGAACAAAGCATATTGATGTCGGATATCATTTCATAAGAGATCATGTTGAAAAGAAGGACATCATCCTGGAATATATCTCAACGATAAACAACTAGTGACATCTTCACAAAACCATTATGTGAGTCAAGATTTGAAGAACTCAAGCATGAGTTGGGGTTAATTGAATGAGTTAACATTGAGAAGACTCAAAGAAAAGAAATGGAACACAAAAAGTGAAAAAGAGTCGAACACACAAATCACTCGATGAATCACCAGATGTCGGAAAGACAATTTACACCGAGTCGGTGATAAATGAGTCACTAAGAGAATGTGAGAAGTAGAGTTAAATCGGCTAAGGGATAAGTTTGAATAACTTATGAGCAAAGTGACAAAAACGCATCGTTTTGATTAAGCGGGAATGTTTTAAGGAATACGTCGGCATAATGATGATGTGTACATACATAAAGCTGCACACCAAGCTTATGATTGGATATAAATGCTGCCGCATTAAATACGAGACATTAAATGCTAAATAGGCGTGCAAAATCCAAGCCGTTGATTTCGATCACATTTCAAAAACCACCCGTACATCCTTTCATAAACCATATTTAAACCATTTTCGTCCGTTTCTCTCTCACACTTCCAAAACTGTTCATTTCTTTCTCTCAAAAGCAAAGGCAAAAACTTCTCTCGAAACCCTATCAATCTTCAAATCAATCTCTGAGTTTTTCCTTGATATAATCCTGAAAAATGGCACCAACTTATGACTTTACCAAGTTAGGAAAGCAAATCCACACCGGCTCTACGGTGGATTTCGACGGAATGGTGAAACAGGGGTCCGACGACACCCTAGTGAAGAAAATCGCTGAGAAGTTGGAAACGTCCGGGCTAAAACCGTTTCTAACGTTAGAATATCCGATGACCTATGTGGAGGAGGTCGCACAATTCTACGTGAATGCTAAGATTCACGATGAAGGAATAAAGTCATCTGTTCACGGAAGCGGTGACTATCTCTCGCCAAGGATTTGGTGAACATTGCTCACTACCAGCCAGAAGGAGCATCGAGAGATCAACGAAGCTGATGTAAACCTGGCGATGCTTGGAAAGAAATAGCCAAGCCCGACTATCTTTGATAAAATAGTATACCACAACAAACAAGAGACTGCTGGCTGAAGGAGGATTATCACAAGTCATTTGGACATAGTTGCCAAATGTATTGACATCAAATTTGGCGGCTTTGACCAACTATCAAAGGCAAAGCTGATTGTAATGGCTGCAATCATCGCGAGAAAGAAGATAAACTGGGCTGAGTTTGTCTCACAGCAGACTCTGCGACGTAGGAACAAATCCTTCAAGGAAGATGGCACATATGGAGGATCCCTAGGATATGGCCTAGTGATTGGCCGGCTAATGGAGGTGAAAGGAGTCCCTCTTAGACATGGGAAGGCATTCCATGTTAACAAGAGGATGTTGAGCAAACCTCTCTCGGCGCACGAAGAGAGCCTACGCCAAGAGAGGCGACACAAGTGAGAGGGAATCACCGACCACGAAGATACAAATGTTTTCCTCTCCACCCAAGAAGAAAGTTGCCCCTGCAGTTTTGCTAAGAAAACTCACCCCTGCGCAAAGAAAGAAAACCAAACATGCTCTTGCCCCTGCAGCAGTCACTGCCCCAAAGAAATGTGTCTCCCGCCCTGCTGCGGCGGTCGAGAAGGACTCACAAATACCTTCTCCGATCGTCAAAAGAGGAGAACAGAAGCCACGATGGCCTGCTCCTCGAGAAAAGACACCAAAGACCCCGCCACCCAAGACTTAGAGGACACCTCTCGAACCGAAAATCCCTCCGGTACAAACTAGGAGACGAAGACGAATTATCAAGCGCTCCGAGTGGAGAAACCAAATGAGTCGACCACTCAACTAGAGCAGATATCTGGAGATGGCACGGAGAAGTAGAGTCTCCGGATGTAGTTGATGAAACACCAAGTCTCTTGAAGGCGATCAACGAGAGGCAACTCAAGACACACCGTAGTTCACACAAAAACACAAGAAGAAACTGCTAGAGAGCGGATAGTGATGTAATGATCCTATCTCCACCTTACCCGGACATCCAAAATCGTCTGCGTGAGTGGAGGAAATGGAAGTTGAGTAAGTCAAGGGAAACAGTTCCAATGGCCTCGAGTTTATAGAAGAAGAAGAAGAAGCTGCTAAATTTCCTTGGACTAAACATCACTGTGCTCCCAAAGACTTGATGAAGACAACTGCATAGACATCCTGCGCAATTTTCAAGGAAAAGGAGAGAGAAAAGCAAGCCGAGGAAGCCGAGGCACGTGAGAAGGCCAACATCCGCCTCTATCTCGGCACCACAGAACACACACATCCTCTCCTGATGTCTTCTCGGCGATGATGAGGATCCGGAGAATGCTTTGCTTTCTGAAAGAGTTGCAAATGCAAGCATTGCATGAATCGAGAATCCTCCATGAGCAAAGGTCGATGGAGGGACCAGAGAGTCCTCCCGAACACACTGAAATCGATCCAATGGGAGTGGTTCACAAATCGCCATCATTGTTCTGCCACCACTTCCCAAATACTCACTCGGAAGAAGCAATAAGGGATTTGGCGATGAAATCGGGACAATGGGGACCCCAATGAGCCAACCCCTATTGAAGGTGTTTTACCACCCGCCCCAACGGCTGCATATTCAATCGAAATAGTCGGGAGTTTGGAGACGAGTGACCCCATTCCAAGTCACTCGGTGGTGTGCCAACGGGGAAACTCCCTCCACTGCGGCAAGGTCGGAGGATGCTGCGGATGACTCCACAACGAATCAAGGAGGCGAAGGAGAGAAACTACAAACACAAGAAGAAACGACAAGTTGCCATCAACGAAGCTCGAGGCGATTGAGACTGTCTCTCACCGAGGTGCCAATTGCTCACGAAGGCTAATGACGCTGCGATGCGGTCGAGGCACATGAAGGAACAACCCGGGAGTTAACACTGGGCGATGAAAATGCAATCCATGGGGTTGAGACTCCAATGGATGCCACCACGAAAGACCCTAAGACAGTGACACTTTGTCGAAAGGGAGGACCAAAGCCTCATTGCGGTAGAGAGACCGTTGGAGGTAATGAAGGCCCACGGGAGGTTGAGACTTCCCGGGTAAAGAGGCTCAAGTAGAGAACATCCCTCTTGCTATCATCGACCCATCCGAGAAGGAGATAAGCGCACTTCATGATTCCCGGATAATCCCGATGTAACCTTTCTGCGGGATCGGAAAGCGATGAAGAAGGCTGAGTCATCCCCGTGCCAAATCCAAAAGACTCATTGCGGATGTTCCAAGCACGAGCAAGTCGATCCCAAGACTACTCGTCAACCTTTAACTTTGATGATGAGCCACCGATGGAAATCTCATCATCGTCCGATGACGCTCGATAAGGCCGATGACCATCTACTCAAATGGAAAAATCGGTGAGACCAACGAAGGCTTTGAGACAAATTGAGGCTCGGCAAAGCGGGTCCACTTCACAACAAGACCCGGTGAACAAGAGACCACCGCGCAGGCTCCTCAAGTCTGCAGCAGGTCGATTCCTAAAAGAACTTCACGCGCACCGCTCATCATCGAACAAATCCCGGTGGGTGGTGATGAATCTTTTATAGAATCTTTTCCTTTTTCCCCCTGGAGGTACCCGACCTCCATGAAGAGTCGAGAATGAATGAACGCGCACGCTATCACGCCAGCTCCGTTTTCTCATTAGGTACCATTGTTCCAAATTTGCTTATGACTTTGATGTTTGTATGGCCATCACCGTACAACGGAAGAATCACCAAGTTCGAGAAGTGTTCAAGGCACTATTTGCTGAGGTTGAACGGATGGAGAGGCATCGAGACCTCTTTGGACATGTGGTGGACAACGAGAGATGCCAACCTTACACCGACTTGAGAGGCATAACATCGAGAATAAGGGAATGGTGGCAACAAAGAAAACAATGCGTGTGGAAACAAGTTAGATTCTTCAGGACATTGTTCAACAAGGCTGCTTTGGTATGGAGAGCTGAAAATGCTTTGATGCAAAACGGCGAGAGAACATATTGAGCACATTGTGAAGCTCACACCGAGATAAAGCTGATGCGTGAGCAAAATACGAATGATCTACAACGTTTGGAAGAACACATGACTAGAAAATTCAGCCTTCTCATGGCCGAGATGAAGCTGATTTCAGCAGAGTCCAACGCTACTCGATCCGAATTCCGTCTTTGCTTACAACGCAACAAACTTGAAGCGAGAACTTCGACTATCGCCCAGAGCTCGACTTCACGCTTGCCAAGATGTTCCACAGGGTTCCTCTATCCTTTGATGATGCCAAAAAGGGGAAGAGGAATACCTTAAAGCGCTAAAATCAAGGTCGAGAAGAAAGGAAGCGGTGAGAAGGGAAAATCACCGGTGAGGAAGTTTTGAAACAAAAGAAAGGAAAGCTTGTTGAGGGGAAGGGTCGGCGAGATGTGACCTTGATGATTGCACAAACCCCCAACAAGGTCCTCATCATATTGACATTATAAGCGGCAAAACTCCCTCAGTGACTCTACCACTCCAACACTCTGCTATATCCATGGTGATAAGAGAAAACAATTGAAGCGGGGATGAAGGAAGTGGAAGGAAGAATGGATGCCCGAATTATGAACATCTTGAAAGAACACGGAGGCATTCCAAGCGAGACACTTATGCCATCTCGGATGTCGGACAGAGCCACGATCGTTGATGAATTTAAAACGCTCGAATCTGGGGATACTTTGCAAATATGTCTATGGCTCAAGCTTGGGACTTGTCTTGAGAAAAGGGTCTCACGTTATGTGAAGAAGGCGACGACAGCAAAGAGACTCAGACGTCACTCTGCTAGTCACTCTGGGGTCACTCACCGGGAAAGAAGAAGACCCAAGATCAAAGATACGCCCGGAGAGTAGAGGAAGAAGCGAGAGTGGAGGAAGAAGCTTGGACCTGGGCCTCTGCCCAAAACATTGAATCGTGGATCCGGGAAAGAAAGGAGGGATCTTTGGGCTGGAAAACTTGACCAAGTAGCAAATTTGCAAGTGGCTAAAACTAACGCCGAGTATGCAAAAAGAATAGAAGAAGAAAACAAGAGACAAACTCAGCTATGGGAGGAAAGACAGAAAGAATAAGAAGAGATGAAGGCTGCCAGGAAGGCATATGAAAAGAAAAAGAAGGCGGTGACGACGAGAAAAAAAAAGAAGAGAATAAGATGTTGAACAAGATGAAAGAAGGAGACATCGAAGGAGATGAAGTGTTCTTTGTCAACCCCCGTGTATTTTATTATGTAAATACATACAATGTAAGTCTTCGTAATAAAGCTATAAATTCTTTATTTTACTCGTGTAGACAAATATGTGCTCTGATACACCTTGTAAACATTGTGTAAAAGAACAGAATGATATGATCAATAAAAGAATTGATTCTCGCGCATACATTCTATGTCAATACACTATCTCAGTATGTATCTTTCTTTGTTTGCATTTTTGAATGGTTTAAGTTTTGGCATCATCAAAAAGGGGGAAATTGTTAGGAATTTTATTGTTTAGATTTTGATGAATGCCATGTAAAACTTAGAATAGAAAGTTGGCACCCCAATTCTTGTTATAAAATGCATCGTAACAATTAGAGTGGTCAAGTGAGTTAAGTCGACTATGCCCTAACATGCAAGAAGACAATCAAGACGGAAGGAAGACTCTGTGTGAGACAAATTTGAGTATGGCAAAGAAGAGTAGACGGGAACTCTACTAAAGAAGCGGTGAGATGCGGTGAGTGAAGTATCGATCAAGTCAACTCAAGAAAAGCCAAGTCTCAAGTTGAAGTGACGAGAAGAGTCATCCAATGATTGGAAGTCGACTCTAAGTCACCTGGGCAAAGCAAGGAAATGCGGTCAAGTCAAGATAATCGTAAAAGATCCGTTGCCGAAATCAAGAGATTTACTTAAACAAGTAATATCTCCATACCACCTTTCTCGGAGTGCTCGGTTCGAGAAGTGTGCAAAAGGAATGAACCAATGGGAAGCACTACACCGTGTCGAACTCGAAAAAGTGAAAGAACAATTCATACGAGGAAATGGCAATTCAAGGATCGCAACAAGACAAGCCAATTATCGCAAGTGACTTTCAAAAATAAGCCTATCTCTTCAACGGGCAAATTTTTGAAAGATCACTATAAAAGGCGAGGAATGACTCGAGAGAAGGTTACTCAACCACGAACATTCAAGAAATCAATTAAATTGTAACCGAAATACTCTCAAATCATTCAAGATTAATCCTCAAGCCTACATTACGAAGTACATCAATCCAACACTCACTGTGAAGGAAAGATAACTTCAATCGGTTGAAGAGGAAACTTAAGAAAAGGGGTCTACATTCCACGAAGGATTGTAGGAAGGTTCAAGGTCGAACCAAGTCTTAAGCTTTTGGAGGGCTTTGTGATCAAATCCAAAGAGCTTGAGCAAGTGAGTCAGAGTAGCAAGGCAAATGCCTGTGAAGAAGAAGCCGAGTCATAAGAGAAGCCACCGAGTGATCAAGGCGTCTCAGGATCGAGTCCCAAAGGATCAAGTCACCGTGTGTGATCAAGACTTGTATCCTGGACTGTTACCACTTTGTAAACCGATCATTACCTAGTGGATTCCTCCGGGAGTTGGAGAAGAGAGGAGTAGAAGAATTACCCCATCTTCGAACCTCTATAAAAATTTCACTGTGTCACTTACATTTCAAAGACTTTAATTCCTCGCATCTTAACTATTTATATCTCACGATAAATTTGCTATCCACTTGATAATACAAGTACTAAACCTAGCACTAAACTCTTGCTTAATCAAACTTAAGGGTGTTAAGTCTTCCAAAAAAACAAAACCACAATCGAGTTAATTTAGAGCCAACAAATGAGTTATTCCATCAACGGCTCGGTTGAGTCTCATTGAGAGATTAACTCTCTTGAGTGACTAAATTGACTATCCATCAAGGACACACAATTGTGTAGTATCAACTCTGAATATTTAAAAGGACTAAATCGAAAATTTGGTAAGGTTTATTCAACCCCCTTCTAAACCTTACACTTACACCCCTTAGGACCTACAAGTGGTATCGAGCGGTTTGGTTCATTGAACCCTCCGCACCGGTTAGTTCTTGAACTAGATCTCCAAACTTTTCAAAGTCTGCTTTAGTACTTAAACTCTCGAAACTCTTTTTATCATTAAAAGTTATTATCATGGAAGCAAATTTGACACGCATCCCTATGTTCACTATTGAAGAATTTGATGATTGGAAAATTCGTATGCAGGCTCATCTATCAGCATTACATGATGAGATGTGGATAGTGATAGAAGATGGGCCTCTGCAAATCTTAAAGGTGAACACAATTGTCATGCGAAGAGTTGCGGTGAAGGAGAAGAAGATGTTGCTCCCGGACATCATGGTTGAAAAACCAAGAACTGAGTGGACAAATGATGACAGAAAAAGATACAACCTGGACAATGTACCCAAGGACATCCTTTACAAAACCTTGGACAAAGCCATGTTCAATAAAGTCAAATCATGCAAAATGGCTAAAGAAATCTGGGACAAGCTGACATTGATTTGTGAAGGCTCATAGCAATTTCCTTTGGCAAAACTATGTTTTGAACGGGCTGGAAGACACACGCTATAACGTCTACAGTTTTTTCAAAACGTCCAAGGAGTTGTGGGACTCTCTGGAGAAGAAATATAAAACAGAAGATGCCGGCACAAAGAAATTTGTTGTCAGCAAATTTTTGGATTATAAGATGGTTGACACCAAAATAGTGATCAACCAAGTCCAAGAAATTCAGATCATACTTCACGACTTAGTGTCTGGAGGGATTATTCTGAATGAGTCTTTCCAAGTGGCTGCAATAATCGAAAATTTGCCACCGTCGTGGAAAGATTTTAAGAACTACCTCAAGCACAAGCGGAAAGAAATGGGGCTTGAGGATATGATAGTTTGACTTCAGATTGAGAAAGACAACCGCTAATCCAATTGAAATCGATAATTGTGGGGGTGTAACCTCACTTTATGGAACACAAAGGGAGCTTTTGCTGCATTTTTAAATATAACAGAAGGTGTTGCCAAAAGTATTGTAACACCAAAACCACTGTTGTATGAAGTGTTGCCCAAAGTGTTGTAACACTAGAGCCTAGAGGCAGACACAATAACAAGTTAATGGAGTTGTTGGAACTAATGTCTGAAATATGTTAAAACGAGGTTCTAACTGGATTATTGGGACAAAGTTCTAACAAAATAAAAGGAAAGTGGCCGAGAGCCATAAAAGTTCTGGATGATCTTGTGTTGAACAAGGATACCAGAAATTGGAAGGGGAAGCTTTACTTTTCAGCAAACCACATAAATGATAATACCTTGAAGTGTGGGGGTGTTTTGGCTAAAGTAGAAGCACCCCAGAAAATAAATTCAGCATTCGTGATATAAATGATGGTACGATCATTAAATCAAGAAATGATGTATTTATAAAAGGTGACTTTTCTTGCAAAGAAAAGAGGTAAGTCTAAACATATTCGTAAAAGACACAATACCATTAGACAATTGATTTCGAATTGGGTTATTTCGATTGACTACGTGAAGTAAAAGAAAAACCTAGCGGATCCGCTCACGAGAAATAAATCAAGATCAATTGTATAAATTGTTAAGGGGAATGAGTTTAAAATTCACAAAATAAAGAATGTTCATAGCGGTAACTCAACCCTGTGAATTGGAGATCCCAAGATCTTGGTTCAATAGGACAACTAAGTTATGAATGTTCAACTGTACACTTGGAAAATGTGTTAGCTCATTCCCAAAACTTCCAAGTAAAATAGAAACCTACTGAATGTGGTGAGGTTAAGTTTAAGACTTTTAATGATTCATATACCGAAAAGTGAAGTATGGCAAAATACTCTTCAATAGGAGATCATCTATATAAGTGAGAAGTAATGCCCGCTTCAAAGAAATATTTATGAATCTAAGATATAGTCCAGTGCCAAAATGGACACAACATGAGAACAACAAGTGTTAGAATTGTTATTGTGTAAATTTTGTTGTCTAGGTTTACAGTCTGAGTAGTTCAAGACATCGCGTCACTAAGCAGATAGTAAATCCGATAGTTTTATACTAAGGAAGGTTCAAAGCCACAAGCTACCTATCCAAATGCAATAATAGTTCGCCGAGACTTTCAAGCAAATTTGCATACATGCATGCATTAATTTCATTCATGTGGGGGATTATTGGAATTTTGGTTTGAGGAAATTGGGTGTTGACCCGATTTTGACCAAATATTTAAGTGATTTCTATTGGTGGAAAATGGAATTAAATTATATGTTGAAATTCTATAAGTGAGTAGATGAGATTGGCATTTTGAATTTCTCAAAACCAATTCCGGGTGAATGAGAAATTAATACTAGAAGTTAGCCACTTAAAACTAGAAATTGATATGCAAAATGGAAAATATGGGGAAGGAAAAAAGCTTCATCCCACATAGATTAGAGAGCAAAAATTGCTCTATCTATATATCCCAAGTTGGACTAATGAGGGCCCTTGGGCACCAAAGTTTTAAAGGGGTGAGGACCTACATGCTTGTGGGTTTGGTTCAAAACACACACACGTGCCCTGCAGCCACGGGCCTCCCGGGACCGGGTCGTGGATCCTGGGCTTGGGCTTTGGCTTCAAGGCCCTTATAGTTTTGAACAAAATTTATTTGAACACTTTAAAATTAATTTTTTAGTCAAAATTGGTTGGGCCGCGCAACGTGGTGTACGGACGCACACACGGGGACAGTGCGCGGGCGCGCGCACGAGGATAGTGTGTGGGCGCGCAACGCTAACAGAGGCCAGCATACGCGTGCGTGCACCGAGCAGACAGAATCCTATGACTGTCGCGGTCGCGGACCTTCGAACTGATGCCCCTGTTCGAGCTACCAAATGCATTTTTTGGCTATAGACATGTCTTTTCAATCCAAAAGACCTATCCTTTCCATGAGGCACCTTGAGGCCTATAAAAATGAAGTTCCTGCAGATGAAATAATACACGAAATTAACAAGATAAAAATCGACTCATTCTCTGCATTCAACATATTGATTTTTATCCCTTCCAATAGCTTGAAAGTTCAAACACTTCTTGTTCGCTGTTGTTTCGACTTTTGTAAGTGTTGCTAAGTTGAAATAATAAAAGTCGTTGTATCTTAGGGACGATTATCGGAACTGTAAGCACTTTGTGAATGGGGCAATTTCATCTTGCGGAGACAGTATGCAATACTAGCCTTGACTTAAACTCTGTCCAGTTCTTCTGTCCAAACACTTAGCCATTTTCTTGTAAACAGTACCACCTAAACAACACTAACCGTAACACCTGAACTTTGAGAAAATAAATCAATTTCATAAGTTAGGAATTTTGACTTGACCAATTAAGAATTTAAATTACTACATAATTAACACTTTCAAAATCAGAACTTCTAAATAAACCCTATATTACTATTGTTTCCCTATTAATAATAGAAATATATAAGATATATCTATATATATACTATTCATTTATACTATATTACATTATATTTTGTTATTCGAAAAAAATGTATTTTATATAAAAAAATTTTTATATATGTATAAATATAAAAAAATATTACATTAATTAAACGAAACTAAAAACCTACGACTAATATTTATACTAATTAATGCAAACTATAACTACTATTTATATTAATTAAAACTTACAAATAAACCCTATATTACTATTGTTTCCCTATTAATAATAGAAATATATAAGATATATCTATATATATACTATTCATTTATACTATATTACATTATATTTTATTTGTTATTCGAAAAAAATGTATTTTATATAGTTAAAAAAATTCTGATTTATATATGTATAAATATAAAAAATATTACATTAATTAAACGAAACTAAAAATGCTAATAGATTAAAAAATAAATAAATATAATTAATGCAAACTTATAACTATTTTTTTATATTAATTTTTTTAAAACAAATACTAATTAATACATAACCTAACTAATACTTAAAATAAATATCTATATCTAATTAATATTATAATAAATTAAACTAAAAGTAAATAATATTATAATACTACTTAATATTTTTAAACATATAACACTAAATTTAAATATGCAAAATATTTTAATATATATTTAAAAATTTAATAAAAATTAACATGCGGACTCCCGCCCGGACTACCGGTCCGGGTAGTTTAAATATAAATATGTTATCCTCCTCTAGTTTAAAAGTTGAAGACTAAGGTACGTAATATTTTCTTACAAATGATATGTTTTAAATAAGAAATTTAATTTGTGTATTATATTGTAGTGTGTGTTTGTTTATATATATATATATGTATTAATATGCATGTATATATATATATATATATGAATATGCATGTGTGTATGCATATATATATATATATATATATAATATAATTGTATGTGTCGTAGTGTGAGTGTGTATTTATATATATGTGTGTGTACTATAAGTGGATATATATAGGTGTGTGTACTAATAAATGGCATGTGTGTTTATATATGAATTGTTACTCAATTATCACCATCTTTTTCTCCCAAAGATAAAGTCAAAATTTGTCTTGTCTGTTGGCAAGTTTGTTTGATTTGTCTTGTCGTTTGACAAGTGTGTTACCATTATGGGGTTCTTCATTGGAAGACCTGTATGATCGTCTGAGGTTGGATGAAGAGAAGGAAGCTGGATTGGTTCTCGATAATTTGGAACAAGACAAAGTGGATAATGGATTCAAGTGGTGTTTGGTGGGTCGTCTGTTATCCAATAGAGCAGTTAACCTTTTGGCAATGAAGAATACTCTGGCTACTATATGGCGGCCCATGAAGGGAGTTTTGATCAAAGAATTGGGACCAAATTTGTATCTATTTCAGTTCTTTCATGAACTGGATGTACAGAGAGTGGAATTCAATGGTCCTTGGACTTTTGATAATTTTCTTCTTCTTACCAAGCGACTGGCTATAGGTGAACAACCTTCCAAAGTGCTTTTATTCGATACGTCTATGTGGGTTCAGGTCTACGATTTACTAGTTGGTTTTATGTCTAAGAAAATTGCTAAGGACATTGGTAATTTTATTGGAGTTTACATTGAATCAGATCCTAAAAATTTTGATGGAGGGTAGAAGACTTTCATGTGTATCAGAGTTAAATTCGATATACGGAACCCAATTAAGCGACGTATGAAAATCAAGAAGGCAGATGGCGAATGGGCATGGATAAATTTCAAATATGAACGTCTCCCTACGTTTTGTTTCTTCTGTGGCCACATAGGGCATTCTGAACAATTTTGCGAAAGGCTATACGATTCACCGAATTCAACCATTGAAAGAGCATATGGTTTGTGGCTGAGAGCACCAGGGCATCGCCAATCTCCATTTTTCGGTAACAATTGGCTTCGAGAAGAGTTGCTGGTGAAGTTTTCCGATGAGATTAAGTTCAGAACAGGGAAAACGGAAACAGTTAAGTCTATGGCAGAACAGGAGGCACAAATCTCGGAGGTGGTTGTGCATGGGAAAGGAAATGATGTGCTCCACGTGTTTGATAAATTATTTTATCATGATTTTGATGATTTTGTTTTTATACCAAAACAATGTTTTTAAAGGTTGTCTAAATACTCTTAAATGATTTCAAATGGTTTCAATATTTTCCGGAGTATTTCTTCAAGTTTTTATTTCAGATAAAATCGGACAACACTTTTAATGATTTTATGTTTATAAGATTTCACTTCAAAACAAGGTTCCTAAATGTTGTCTAAATACTCCCGATTGGTTTAAAATATTTTTACTATTTTTTCGGAGTATTTCTTGAGTTTTATTTTTGACAAAAATCGGACAATATTTCTGTCTCGAGGTCAACCGGTCGCCCTATAGGGCAACCCGTACCTGAAGAGTACGTTGAAACAAAAAAAGTGAACATGGAGTATAAAAACGCAGTCAACCGGTCGCCCGGCATCGGCCGGTCGGCGATCGCGCCCAGTGCGGCGTGACACCGCAAGTCTTGTTGAAATTGAAACTCCGTTCTTCATTTCATTGAGGCATGGACCGGTTGGACATAGGGGTGACCGGTCGAACCCCACGTCGGCCGACCGGCCGCCCTATGTAAAAATGTTTGTGTCATTTTTTGAACTTCTATTTCTCGACGGTCGCCCTCTATGGTTTGACAAAAAAATTCTAACCGTTGTGCGGTGAGACAACTTTTCCTAAATTATGGGATTGATTTCTAACTATAATCTTGATTTTAATTGCAATTTTTTTGTAGATATCAGATCCCAAGAGGAGCCTATGTTTGATCAATCATCTCCTATAAATTGTGGGTTTGACAGCAAAATGCTTGATCAGAACAAACTTGATTAATTCTAGGTGTTGAAAAGTTTAGTGTTCTTCATTGTTGTAAGAAGATTGTGGTAATATTCATAGGTGGTGTTCTAAGAAAAGTGTGGTACTCTTCAAAGTAAAGGTTGTAACAGTTTGTGTAGGTCCCAAGGGGTGTGAGTGTAAGGTTTAGAAGGGGGGGTTGAATAAACCTTACCAACTTTTTTTATTTAGTCCTTTTAAATATTCAGAGTTAATACTACACAGCTAAGTCCTTGATGGACAACTAAGTTAGTTAATCAGCGGAGTTAGTCACTCAACAGACTCGACTGAGCTGTTGATAGAATAACTCAATTTGTTTTGACTAAAGACTTAACTTGACTCGGTGATATGTTTTCATTGGAAGACTTAACACCCTTGATTTAGGTTTAAGTTTGTTTCAATACTTGGTTTTAGCACTTTGTTGATTATCAATTGGATAGCAAATTTATCAAACAGAGATATAAATGTAATATGCGAAAATTAAAGTCTTTGAAATGTAAATGACACAATAAATTTTTATAGAGGTTCAAGATGGAGTAATTCTTCTACTCCTCTCTTCTCCAACTCATGGAGGAATCCACTAAGTATTGATCAATATACGAGTGGTTAACGAGTCGGATACAAGTCTTGATCACACATCCGACTTGATCCTTTGGGACTCGATCTGGAGATGCCTTGGTCACACACCGGCTTCTCGTGCGACTCGAGAAACTTCTTCACAGGGCGTGCCTTGCTACTACAACCCACTTGCTTAAGTTCCTTGGATTTGATCACGAAGCCCTCCAAATAGCTTAAGCCTGGTTCGACCTTGAACCTTTCTACAATCCTTCGTGGAATGTAGACCCATTGATTCTTTAAATGTTTCCTCTTCAACTGATTGAAGTCGTCTTTCCTTCACAGGTGAGTGTAGGATTGATTTCCTTCGTAATGTAGGCTTGAGGATTGAGCGTTCAATAACTTGAGAATATTTCAGGTTACAAATGTTTCTTTCTTGCTTGTATTCAATTCTCAGATGGTCAAGGTTACATTTTCTCAAATAAACTCCTCAGCCTTTTATAGTGGTCTTTCAAAAATCTGCCCGTTGAAGAGATAGGCTTGTTTTTGAAAGTCACTTGTGGCCGTTGGCTTGTCTTGTTGCAGTTCTTGGAATTGACATTTCCTCGTATACATGATCCATCAGCTTTTCAGAGACCTGACACAGGTGCAGTGCTTCCCATTGGTTTATTCCTTTTGCACGCTTCTGAGACTGTGCACTTTAAGAAAGGTAGTATGGAAGTATTACTTGTTTAAGTAATTCTCTTGATTTCTGTGCAATGGATCTCTTTCAGTTATTTCGACTTGACTGCATTTCCTTCCTTCTCCATGTGACTTCGAGTCGGCTTCCAATTATTGGATGACTCTTCTATCACTTCAATCTTGAGACTTGGCTATTTTGAGTTGACTTGACTGATACTTCACTCAGCTGCATCTCAGCTGCACCTTCAGTCGAGTTCCTATCTACTCTTCTTTGCCATACTCAGCTGCCTCACAGCGGAGTCTTCCTTCTAGTCTCCAGTTGTCTTCTTGCATGTTCAGGCATAGCTTAACTCAGCTTGACCAACCCTATCTATTACAATGCAATTTACAACAAAAATGGGGTGCCAACTTCCTATTCTAAGTTTTACATGGCATTCATCAAAATCTACAAAATAATTTCCCAACAATTTCCCCCTTTTTGATGATGCCAAAACTTAAAGCATACATCAGTAATTAAACAGCAAAGATACATACATGCAAATGTAGAATCACAGAATGTATACTTAGAATCGATCTTTTATTGATCATAACATTCTTGTTCTTTACATAGCTGTTTACAAAGTGTATCAGAGCTTGAATCAAAAGAAAAATGTATCAGAGCTTAAATGGACCTTAAAGTAACCATGTTGTTCTATATCTCCACAAGTATAGAAATTGTACAATTTTATTCAATGTACAGAAGACTTACATAAGAATGTATTTACATAGTAAAATACACGAAGGGGTGGACATCAACACTTCATCTCCTTCGCTGCCTCCTTCTTTCATCTTCTCCAGCTCTGTCATCTTCTGACCTTCTTCTCTTTTTCATCTTCTTCCTTTCTTCTTCTTCTTTTCATACGCCCTTCCTCGCGCCTTCATCTCCTCTCGCCTTTCTTGTCTTTCCTCCCATAGCTGAGTTTGTCTTTTATTTTCCTCTTCAATTCTCTTCACGTACTCAGCATTGTTCTTAGCCACTTGCAGGTTGGCTACTTCGTCAAATCCAGCCCAATAGATCCCTCTTTTCTTGCCTGGATCTATATACTCAATATTTTTGGGCGAGAGGTCTGGGTCCAAACCTCTTCCTCCACCTCTCGCTTCTTCCTTTTCCTCCTCGGGCGTGTCTTGTCTTTGGGGTCTTCTTTTCCCAATGAGTGACTAGCAGAGTGACCAAGAGAGAGATCGCGCGATGAGTCTGCACTGCCTTCTTCACATAGTGTGAGACCTTTTTCCCAAGATAAATCCCAGGCTTGAGCCGTGGACATATTTGCGAAGTAACCTTGAGATGAGCATCTTGAATTCATCAACAGATCTTGCTCGGTTCAAAGATCTCGAAATGACATAGGTGTCTCTGTCATTTGGAATGCCTCCATGTTGTTTGAGAATATCCATAACTCGGACATCCATCCTTCCCTCCACTTCCTTCATCCCTACTTCAACTTGTCTTTCTCTTTTCGGCCATAGGTACAAAGCAGTGTTGGAGTGGCGAGTCACCGGAGTTTCTTTGATAATATCACCAGTGACAAGACCTTGTTGAGGGGTTTTAGCAATCATCAAGGTCACATCTTTCGAGCCTTCCCCCAACAGACTTCCCTTTCTTCTCTCTTATTACTTCCTCAATTGTCTTTCCCTTCACAAATTCCTTCCTTCTCAAACCTTCGAGACCCTTCAGCGCTTTTTTAGGTATTCCTCTTCCTCATTTTTGGCATCATCAAAGGAGAGAGGAAACCCTGGAAATAAGCTAGCAAGCAAGAAGTCTAGTCTGCTGATAGTTGAGTTCTACTTCGAATCCGCTGCGGAGTATGCGACACAGAACTCAGTGCGGATGGCGTTGGATTCAGCTTCTACCAACTTCATCTCAGCCATGAGAAGACTGAATTTTCGATCCATATTCTCTTCCACGCGCAGGAGCTCGTTCTTATTGTGTTCACGCAACAACTTTATCTCTGTGGTGTGAGATTCATGCATTTGTTCGATGTGCTCTTGCAATTTTGTCTTTGCATCAGCATTCTCAGCCTGCCAGACTAGCAACTTGTTGAACAATGTCCTGAAATATCGAGCTTGTTCCACACGCATTGTCTGCTTCTTTGCCACCACTCCCGGATCCTAACTATTATGCCTCGCAAATCGCCAGATAGGTTGGCGTCTCTTTATCCAACCTCATGTCCCAGTGAGGCCTGGTGCCTCTCCATCTTTTCAATCTCAAGGCAAATAAGGCTTTGAAAACTTCCCGAACTTGATTTGTCTCCTTGTTTGGTGACGGCCAAGCGATGTCAAAGTCATAGTCACCTGGAACAATGGTGTCTGATGGAATAACAGGGTCAGGTCTGTGGAAGCCCTCGCGATCTTTGGCTGATTCTTCAGGGAGGTCGGGTACCTCCAAAGAGAAAGGAAATGATTCTACAAAAGGATCATCACGGGCAACTGGAATCTGTTCAATGATAAATGGTGCTCGTGAAGTCCCTTGTGGAGTCGAACCTGCTGCAGCTTGGGGAGCCTGCGCAGTGGACTCTGTTTGATTGTGGTCATTTGTGAAGTCGACCCGACTTGCCGAGCCTCATTGTCTCAACAATGCCGTCGGTCTCAAATGGTTTTCCAAATGATTTGACTGGTCCTTGGCCTTATCAGAAGCGTCATCGGACGATGATGAGATTGCCATGGGTGGCTCATCATCAAAGTTGAATGTTTGGCTAGTAGTCTTGAGGACAGACTTACTCGTGGTTGGAACATCCTCAGCTGAGTCTTTTGGATCTGCAATAGGGGATGACTCAGCTTGATCTTCACCTTCGGATCCCAGAAAAGTTACATCAGGATTATCCTGGGAGTCGTGAAGAGCACTTATCTCCTTTTCTGATGGATCAATAATGGCAGGAGGGATGTTTTGTGCCTCAGTCTCTTTACCCCGGGAAGTCTCAACCTCTCGTTGGCCTTCATTACCTCCTGCAGTCTCAACTGCAGCGAGGCCTTGGACACCCCCTTCCACAAAGGTCACTGTCTTGGGGTCTTATGTGGTGGCATCCACCGGTCTCAACTCCATGGATTGCGCTTTCGATGCCAGTGTTAACTCCCGGGCGGTTCCTTCATGTGCCTCGACCGCATTAGCAACGTCATTGTCTGCGCAGAGCGATTGGCACCTCAGCTGAGACAGTCTCAACTATCTGAGCCTCGTTGATGACAACTTGCTGTGTATTCTGTGATTGTTCCTTCTCCATTTTGCCTCCGAGATTCATTGTGGAGTTAGCTGCATCATCCTCCGACCTTGCTGCAGTGGAGGGAGTTTCCCCCTCAGCTGGCACACCAGCTGAGTGACTTGGAATGGGGTCATTCGTCTCCAGACTCCTGGCTATTTCCATTGAGTATGCAGCCGTTGGGGCAGGTGGTAAGACACCTTCATTAGGGGTTGGCTCGACTGGGGTCCCCACAATCCCAGTTTCATCGCCAGTTCCCTTAACACCTTCCTCTGAATAAGCTCGGGAAGTGGTGGTAGCAACAGTAGTGGCAATCTGCTGCACCACTCCCATGGGATCAACTTCCAGCTGTGATGTGGAAGACTCCCCTGGTCCTTCCAACATTCTTTGCTCATGTAGGGCTCTGGATTCCCGCATGGCTTGCTGCATCTCTAATTCTTCTGGAGCAGCAGCAGGGTCCAGATCATCATCTTCACTCCCAGAGAAAATGTCGAGATGAGGATGTGTATGTTCAGTGGTTCCAGTAAAAGGACAAAGACTGGCCTTTTCACGAGCCTCAACTTCCTCTGCATGTCTCTCCTTCTCCTTGAAGATCTGCAAGATATCTGTGCAATTTTCTTCATCCAGTGCTTGGACCACAGTGGCCACCCCAAGAAAGTTCAACAGTTCCTCTTCTTCTTCGATAAACTCCGGTCTTTGGAACTGTTCCCTGGATCGACTCAACTTCCACTTCCTCAACTCTCGCAGACGATTTTTGATGTCTGGATAAGGTGGGGATATGATCATCACATCATCATCATCTTTATCATCTTCTCCTTGCTGTCCCTCGTTCTCAGGGATAGAAGGTAGCAAGCTTTGGTGCTCCATACCGTCAGCTGCGTCTGTTGCAGGAGGGGATATAATCCTGTCAACAGGCGAGTTTGCTTTATCAACTACTTCTTGTGTCTCAAATGTTCGAACTACAAACCGTGTCTTGATTTGCCTCTCTGTGATTGCCTTGACAGACTTGGTTGTTTCATCAATAATTTCTGAGACTCTACTTCTCCAGAGTCTCCAAGATGTCTGTTTTTTGAGTGAGTGGTGACTCGGCCGGTTTCTCAAACTCGGGCACGCTTGAAGATTCTTCTTCTTCTTTTGTTTGTACCGGAGGGACTTCTAGTTCGGATAAGGTTTCTTCGAGTCCTGGGCGGCGGGGGCCGGTCTTCTTCTTCTTCGAGGAGCTGGCCGTCGTGGCTTATCAGTTCTCCTTTTCTTGACGACTGGAGAAGGTATTTGAGATTCCTCCTCCGCTGCGGCTGTGGGGTTAGGAGACATGGCTGCAGGAGCAGGTGACTCGGCTGCAGGGGCAGGAGCAGATTTCTTTTTCTTTGCTGCAGGGGCAACAGTCTTCTTGGCAGCTGCAGGAGCAGCCTTCTTTTGAGGAGGGGAGACAGTTGTATCATCTGGGTCAGCTGATTCCCCCTCACTCGTATCAGCTCTCTTAGCGTAGGCTCTATTCTGTGCGCCAGAGAGGTTTGATCGAAACATCCTCTTATTTACATGGAACACCTTTCCATGTCGAAGAGGGACTTCATTTACTTCCATCATTCGGCCAATCACCAGGCCGTATCCCAGGGAACCTCCAAATGTACCATCCTCCTTGAAGGATTTATTCCCAACATTCTGGCAGAGTCTGCTGTATACAAACTCGGCCCAGTTCACTTTCTTCTCTTCAATGATCGCAACCATCACGATCAACTTTGCTTTGGACAATTGGTCAGAGCTCCCAAATTTGATGTCTATGCATTTGGCAACGATGTCCAAAGCAATTTGTGGTAGTCCTCTTTCAAAGCACCTCTTATTAGTCAGATAGACTACTTTCGCAAAGACAATGACTTGGCTACTTCCTTCCAAGCTGGCGGCCAGTCGACATCGCCTTCAAAATTTCCTAGCACTCCTTCCACCGGCAACAAGCGGTGTTCTCGCGGATCCTCGGCGAATGGTGAACTCCTTTCCATGAACAGAGGGACTTGATGCCCTCATTGTGAACCTCGGCGTTCACGTAGAACTCGTGCGACCTCTTCTACGTAGGTCATTGGGAACTCCATCGTAAAAATGGTCTTAATCCAGATTTTTCCGCCTCAAAGAATCTTCTTCACGAGGGTGTCGTCGGACCCTTGTTTAACCATACCATCGAAGTCCACAGTAGACCCGATGTGGATTTGCTTTCCTAGCTTGACAAAATCATGAGTAGATGCCATTTCGAGATGTTTTACCGAACGAAACTTGAAAACTGAACTGAGGATTGATAGGATTTTGAGAGAAAATTTTTGCTTTTGCTTTCGAGAGAGAGATGAACAGTTTTGGGTAAAGTGAGTGAGAAATGGACGAAAATGGTTTAAGTATGGTTTATGAAAGGACGTGCGGGTGGTTTTTGAAATTTGATCAAGATCAACGGCTTAGATCTTGCACGCCGATTAGCATTTAAGTTCTCGCATTTAATGCGGCAACATTTATATCCAATCATAAGCTTGGTGTGCAGCTTTTGACTGTACACGTTATAATTATGCTGACGTCATTCTTAAAAGCATTCCTTAGATGATTCAATCCTTCTTCTCGCTATTCTCCTTGTGACTCAGCTGTCAGCTAACTCGGTACAGCTGAATTTCCGATACGGCTGATTCATTTAGCTGAATTACGAGTTCAACTCTTTTTCCTCTTTTCATGTTTTCATTTTTTTTCTTTGAGTCTTCTGAGTGTCAACTCAGCTCAATTAACCCTAATTCATGCTTGAGTTCTTCAAATCTTGACTCACATAATGGTTTTGTGAAAATGTCAGCCAACTGTTTATCACTTGAAATATATTCCAAGGTGATGTCCTTCTTTTCAACGTGATCTCTTATGAAGTGATATCTGACATCAATGTGCTTTGTTCTTGAATGCAACACAGGATTTTGAGTGATTGCAATTGCACTTGTGTACACATAATTGGAATTTCCTTTTCTTCAACCTCATAGTCTCTCAGCTGCTGTCTCATCCATAAGACTTGGGCACAACAAATTTTGCCCCATGACTATGTATTCTCGCTTGGTTTGTAGAGGTGGCTAGTGAATTTTGCTTCTTGCTAAACCAGAAATTAGCCTATTTCCAAGCATTTGACATGTGCCTAAGGTGCTTTTCTGTCAACTCTACATCCAAAGATAGTCGTAGTCCGAATAACCAATTAGCTTGAATCCACCTTCCTTTGGATACCATAAGCCAACTTCTTGGCTTCCTTTCAAATATCTCAAGATCCTCTTGGTCATTTGCGACCATATGGCTTTCTTTTGGAGCGATTGAAATCTTGCACATATACCTACAACAAAGGTGATGTCCGCCTACTTTGCTTTGTGAGATAGAGCAATGATCCAATAAGTACTCTATATCTTGTTTGATCTACGTGCTTGCCATCCGCATCCATATCCATTTTGATCGTTGTATTCATTGGTATTTTCACGTAAGACTTCTCTTCCATACCGAATTTCTTCATTATATCTATGGTATATTTTGTCCGACTTATGAAGGTTCCATCCTTCAAATTGTTTCACTTGAAGTCCAAGGAAGAATGTCGCCTCTCCCATCATGCTCATTTCGAATTTGCTTTGCATGAGATTTGAAAATTTATCACACAAATGACTCTTTGTTTGTGGATCCAAAGATGATGTCATCCACATATATTTGAACAAGCAAGATACTCTTCCTATCTTGAATTCTAAAGAGTGTTCTCATCCACTTTGCCTTTTGTGAATCCGTTCCCGATCAAGAATTGTGACAATGTATCATACCATGCTCGGGTGCCTGTTTCAATCCATATAGAGCTTTCTTGAGTTTGTATACTTTATCTCCAAGAGTCTTCTCGCTCAAAACCTGGAGGTTGTTCAACATACACTTCTTCTTCCAATAAACCATTAAGAAATGCACTCTTTACATCCATTTGATATACAATAAAGTTCTTGTGAGCTGCATAGGCAAGAAACATCCTTATGGCTTCCAATCTTGCCACATGAGCAAATGTTTCATCAAAATCTATCCCTTCTTCTTGGCAATATCCTTTGGCTACCAATCTTGCTTTGTTTCTTACCACAGAACCTTCCTCATTCATTTTGTTTCTGAACACCCATTTAGTGCCAATAACATTTTGATGGGTATGTCTTTGAACCAATTCCTACACTTTATTTCTTTCAAACTGATTCAGCTCTTCTTGCATAGCTTGAATCCAATGTGTGTCATCCAATGCTTGAGACACATCTTTTGGTTCTATTTGTGAGATTAAGCATGTGAACATTGCTTCTTGTTGAGTTCGATCTCGTTTTGACACCTTCTCTTACATCTCCAATGACTAGTTCTCGTGGATGGTCTCTCGGCCATCTTACATCGGGTTGGAGTAAGTTAGCCGATTCGATCGTCTTGCAATTGTGTTATTTTGATCGCCTCTCTCATCATCACTTAGCCGCAAATTTTCCAAATTGTTTTTGAGACTCGGCTATCTCATCTTCTTCCGGGTTTATAATTCCAAATTGACTTCAACATAGGGACTCTTCGCATGGTTGGTTGATTCAAATTATCACCGACTCTTCAATGTCTTCTCCATTTACATTGGGCTCATCGAACACCACATGGATGGATTCTTCGTAACCATAGTCCTCTTGTTGAGTACTCTGTAGGCTTTGCTTTCAAATTGAGTATCCCAAGAAGATACCTTCATCAGCTTTAGCATCAAAAGCTTTTAAATTATCTTTACCATTGTTATGGATGAAGCATTTACATCCAAATATTCTAAATGTTTATTGCTTCAGCCCAAAATCTTTTAGGTAGCCCCGCTTAAGCTAACATGGTCCTTGCGCTTCTTTAAGAGTTCTGCTCCTTCTTTCTCGCAACTCCATTTTGTTGTGGAGTCCTTGCTGCAGATAATTCATGACCAATACCATTTTCAATACAAGATCTTGAGTGATTATACCATTGACAAACTCGGTTCCTCCGTCGATCTTATTTTGATAATGGTTTGACTCTTCTCATTTTGGATTCTTTTCATCACCAGTGTGGTAGTTTCTCAGAGTTTCTTTCTTCTTACACATGAATATTGTCCATGTATATCTTGAGTAGTCATCTACTACCACCAAGGTGTATTTCTTCCCACTTATGCTAGCCGGGTTCAAATGGTCCAAATAGATCCATATGTAGCAGTGCAATATTCTAGTTGAAGATGGACATGTCTTTTCTTTGAATGATGATTTGATTTGCTTTCCCATCGGCATGCATCACATACACTTTCCTTCTTGTACACTGAGTCTGGAAGTCCTTCTACAAGATTGCTCCTGGCAAGCTTGTTGATTGTTTTGAAATTCAAGTGACTCAGCTTCTTGTGCCACAGCCAACTAGATTCGGTTGTGCTCTTTGCTAGCAGACAAGTGCTTGGTGTTGCAGTTGACCAATCTACCACATACATGTTCTTTTGTCTGCATCCTTGCAAAGACAACTTCATTGATTCAGTGTCCTTGATTTGGCATATACCCATGTTGAATCCAACATTATAACCCTTGTCACACAGTTGGCTGATGCTTAGCAAGTTGAAGTTGAGTCCTTCAACATATGCAACATCTGTGATTTCTAATTCATTTTTCTTGATGGATCCAGTGCCCCTTATTTCTTCCGGAGCTTCATTTCCCCCAAATATGACTTTTGCACCTCTGACTTTCTTGAATTTTGACAGATTTTTCTTGTTTCTTGTCATATGTCTGGAACAGCCACTATCCATGTACCAGGTTCCTTGGCACTCAGCTGTTCCTTGAACCTCATCTTCTTGGTCAGGTTGGTCTTGTTCCTTGGCCATTAAACAGATCAAGGCTTCTTCTTCGAGTCACTTGAGTAGTCGCTACACTACTCTCTGAATCACCAGTGTGTCTTTTGACTTGGCTGTCTCGCATCTCTGCACCAACATTGCCTTTTTCTTTTCTTGTCTTCTTTCTCTCAAGACCTTTCTTTCCTCTTCATTCCTGTATTTGTTGACTACGAGGATATGGGCAATCAATGGCATAGTGACCTGGTTGTCTCGGTTCAAAGATAGATTTTCAACCTTTTGATCACTCTTTCCATTCTTGGATTGTCACCCCTTTGATATTCAACTTTTTGATGCTCGCTCTCTTGGTTGGCCTATCTTCCCTTGACTTGGAGGAGCCGAGTGTCTTCGGAGGATTCGCCCTTGCCTCTCTTGTAGTTCTTATTGAAGAACTTGTTAAACCTTTTAACCATCGTGGGCTATTTCCTCTTGGTCAATGACTTCTTTGACCTCAACTCTCTTGCCATCCTTAACAATTAGAGCAAATGTTTTGGGCACAACTGTCTCCTCTTGGTCTTTTCTCCTCACTCAAATTCATAGGCCTTGAGATATGAGAATAGCTCATGGTTGGATGTCTTGGATAGGTCCATGGAATGCCTCGGTGCCATGACCTTCATTTCCCATTCACCGGGAGACTTCTTAGAATCTTCATACACATTTCATCTGTATATTCTTTTCCAAGTGCGAGATAGCTCATTGGTAATTTCTATGAACCGAGCATCCAAATGATCCAAGGTCTCTCCTGCAAGCATTTTAAAATTCTCAAATTTTTGTACAAATAGTTTATTTTCCTTGATTTGCTCTCCGAGCCTTCACAAATCAGTTTCTTTTCTTTAGCCGTTTTGCATGATTTGACTTTATTGAACATGGCTTTGTCCAAAGTTTTGTAGAGAATGTCCTTGGCCACATTATCCAAGTTATATCTTTTCCTGTCATCATTTGTCCATTTAGCACTTGGTTTTTCAACCATAGCTGGTCTGGGAGCAATGATAGGTGTGAGTTTTGCATATATCTTGAGGCATATTTCTGGTTATAATGATGAGTAAACATGCATATACTCGCGTAAAATGTTACATATTAACTCTTTGTGGAAAAGATATTACACTTTGCTTATTTTATAGGAATTTCATGATATTTGAAGCAAATTGAATATAATTACGAGCAGAGCAAAGTGGAAACACGGAGAATTGAGTGAACATACAAAAAGTGAAGCCAAAATGAGCAAAAGATGAGCATATAAGGAAAATACAGGGAGCGCACGGGTTGGGCGTGCCTTAGGCACCACCCGTGCACCCCTGAATGAAGAAAATTAGAGCTTCTGCATGGCGCACGGGTAGCCCGTGCTCCGACGCACCACCCGTGCGCTCTACAGAGATTGGATAATTTCAACGGGATGGCGCACGGGTAGCCCGTGCTCCGACGCACCACCCGTGCGCTCTACAGAGATTGGAAGATTTCAACAGGATGACGCACGGGTAGCCTGTGCTCCAACGCACCACCCGTGCGTCTGCGCTGGAATCCCATAATCTGCAGCATTATGCCCTAAATTGAAAGGTGGGTATAAAAAGGCTTTTTGGGGGGCGCACACAAGGATATTCTGGCATTTTTGGGATCTACAACACAAGACAAGGGTCTATTCTTGGAAAGAGACATCAAGGAGACAATCGGGTTACATCGGAGCTTGAGGAACGGAGATATATCGAGAGATTGTCGACTTTCCTAACTTTTTCTTGCTTCTCTTTTAGTTTCAATCTTTCATTTTCATTTTCTAATGGCTTTGAACAATTTGTTTATGAGTTGTTTAGAAATCATGTGTAGCTAAACTCAAGAGATTTCCGGGTTTTGGAAGTAGATTAATGAACTCTTGTTGGATGTTTTAATCTTAGTTGAAGTTATTATCTTGAAGCCTATTTGAGTATTTTGAGCTTATTCTTGTTTTATCACTTGATCAATGATTTAACTTGTTTGATATATTGATTCATAATTCGAGAGATGAGTTTCAATATTAGATCTTGAATACTCGACACAAATATTTGCATGAATCGAGAGGTTTGTAAATATTTGTGAGGATATTTGATCTTTTAAACTTTTGGGAATTGAATGCTTCATGTTGAGTAGAGATGCTAACATAAGTATTTTAATCTACGTTTTATATGCATCTCGAGAGGGAGGATAAAATAGCTTTGTGATCGTCTTATAGGAATATTGATAATAACGTGGCTTGATTAAACCGGATAACAAGAGGATTATTAATCGAAACCTTAACTCGGAAATCTATTTCATTATCTTGATACTTCTATCATTTGTATTATCTTAATCTTGTGTTTTAGTGATTTAAATTGTCTTAATCTCAATACAACAATCATCAAATTTCGATCGTCTAAATAAAAATAAGACTATATTAGTTCAATACTTAGCGCACTAATTTATTAGTCTCCGTGGATACGACCTTGCTTACCCTATTCTATAAACTACACCGTACATTTGCGGTGGAGCTAAAAATAAGGCAAACAAGTTTTTGGCGCCGTTGAAAAATGAGAATGAAGAACTGATTGCTACTAGAATCGTTACAGGGTGGCAAATTTGCATTGATTATCGAAAACTAAATGATGCCACTCGAAAAGATCATTTTCCTCTTCCCTTTATAGATATGATGTTGGATCGTCTTGCAGGTTATGATTATTATTGCTTTTTAGATGGTTATTCCGGGTACAATCAAATCATGATTGCGCCTGAAGACCAAGAGAAAACAACATTTACATGTCCGTATGGCACATTTGCATTTCGTCGCATGCCATTTGGTTTATGTAATGCACCTGCCACTTTCCAACATTGTATGATGGCTATATTTCACGATCTTATTGAAAAATTAATGGAGGTGTTTATGGACGATTTCTCTGTGTTTGGTGATTCTTTTGATAATTGTCTTCACCATCTTTCCCTAGTCTTGCAGCGATGTGAAGAGACCAATCTAGTACTAAATTGGGAAAAGTGCCATTTTATGGTACGCGATGGCATTGTACTTGGTCATCGAGTCTCTTCTACAGGTTTGGAAGTAGATCGGGCAAAGATTGTAGCGATCGAGAAATTACCACCTCCTACAAACGAAAAAGCTATCCGGAGCTTCTTGGGCCACGCCGGATTCTATAGAAGGTTTATCCGTGACTTTTCTAAAATTTCTAAGCCTTTGAGCCAATTGCTAGAAAAAGATGCTGCTTTCAATTTTTCCAATGATTGTTTGCAGGCGTTTGAAACGTTGAAGAAGGCATTGGTGACCGCACCTATTCTTGTCGCCCCAGATTGGAGCCAACCGTTTGAATTGATGTGTGATGCGAGCGATTTTACGGTAGGGGCTGTTCTCGGTCAAAAGAGGGAAAAGTTGTTTAGATCCATCTACTATGCTAGTAGAACGCTGGACAGTGCTCAACAGAATTACACCACTACCGAGAAGGAGATGTTGGCGATTGTCTTCGCATTTGATAAATTCCGATCATACTTGATTAGAACGAAAACGATTGTTCATACCGATCATGCGGCTATCAAATATCTTTTTGACAAGAAGGATGCGAAACCAAGGTTGATTAGGTGGATCCTATTATTGCAAGAGTTCGATGTGGAAATCAGGGACCGGAAGGGATGTGAGAATGTGGTACCATATCACTTGTCTCGAATTGAAAATCAAGAGGGGTCGCAAAGAAGCACGGAATTGATAAAAGAGGAATTTCCTGATGAACGGTTACTCATGCTCGAGGCAAAATTTCCGTGGTATGCTGATTTTGTCAACTATTTGGCTGCGGGAGTTTTGCTTCCAAATCTATCGTCATATCAAAAGAAGAAATTCCTACATGACGTCAAGTTTTACATGTGGGACGACCCCCTACTCTTTAAGAGGTGTGCTGACAAAATCATAAGGAGATGCGTACCTCAAGAAGAATGGGAGGGAGACCTACAACAGTATCACTCTTCACCCTCTGGCGGACATTTTGGCCCAACCCGCACCGCTGCGAAGGTATTGCAGAGTGGGCTATACTGGCCCACTCTATTTAATGATTGCTATTTGTTTGTGCAACAATGTGACAAGTGTCAACGAATGGGCAACATTTCCAGAAGACACGAGATGCCGATGACAAATGTAATCGAAGTTGAATTGTTCGATGTTTGGGGGATTGACTTTATGGGCCCATTTCCATCATCTTCGGGCTATCAATATATTCTACTTGCAGTGGAGTATGTATCCCGTTGGGTAGAGGCGATTCCTTCCAAAACAAATGATGCTCAAATTGTGATGAGGTTCCTTAAGAAAAATATATTTACTCGATTCGGCACTCCAAGAGCTTTAATTAGCGATGGAGGGTCGCATTTCGTAAATAAATTGATGAGCAACTTGTTGGCAAAATATGGGGTGAAACATAAAGTTGCATTGGCATACCATCCACAAGCCAATGGGCAAGCCAAGTAAACGAAATCAAACAGATTCTTGAGAAGACGGTTAACATCAACCGAAAGGATTGGGCATTAAAATTGGATGATGCTCTATGGGCGTACCGGACTGCATATAAGACACCGTTGGGCACATCTCCATATCAACTTGTCTTTGGGAAGTCGTGCCATTTGCCGGTAGAATTGGAGCACAAAGCATTTTGGGCGGTCAAGAAACTAAATCTGGATTTTCAAAAGGCCGGTGAAGAGAGGTTGCTCCATTTAAATGAGATGGAAGAATTTCGGGATGAAGCTTACGAAAATTCCCGAATTTACAAAGAAAGAACCAAATGATGGCACGACAAAATGATTAAGAAACGAGAGTTTTTACCAGGGGAAACCGTCCTCTTGTACAATTCACGCCTTAAACTTTTTCCGGGAAAACTCAAATCTAGGTGGTCGGGGCCTTTCGTGATAAAGAAAATATTGAATCCTCCCGGCGTTGTGGAATTGTTAACAAAAGATGGTGAGACTTTCATGGTAAATGGCCAGAGGATTAAACATTACTTCCACCGAGGCAATCAAGAGGAGGTGACATCCATCACCTTGCGAGACCCGTGACGGAACAAAAACAGGCGTCAAGCTATAGACGTAAACTATAGCGCTTGTTGGGAGGCAACCCAACGGTTTTTTGTGTGGATTTCAATTTTTTTAATTTTTGTATTTTTCTTGTGTGTGTTTTATTCTAATTTTGTGTGTTTTTAAAAAAAAAATTCATGAATTGCTGTACAGGTGCGCACGGGTAACCCGTGCGCCAACGCACCACCCGTGCGCCCTACAGAGAGTGGAGGTCTCTACGGGATGGCGCACGGGTAACCCGTGCGCCGACACACCACCCGTGCGCCATACGGGGAAGAGGTAAGACAGAGCAGTTTTAAACACTGCTCTTCATTTTTTTTTCAAACAACCCCAATGCACACTCCTCCCTTTCTCCCACTTTCTTCAAAAATCACCCAAACTATCACTCAAATTTGTCCATTTAATCCCTCCCCCATCACATTTGAACTCCAATTTACATTGAATTCGAGTTTGCTTGAAGAATTTTGAGCAAGAGCACCTAGGGTTCAAGTTATCTATTTCGAGTCTCATTTAGAGAATTCCGGTAAGAACACCATTTCTCCTTGCGAATTCTTTGACCATTATGTATTAGGGATCATGATAGGTGCTTATTTTGATATTTTTGCTATGAATTGTTTGAACTACTCTTTGAAGCAATTTATCAAACACTTGGTGGGCTTGTGTAATTGAGGTATATTTGAATGTAATATGAATGAATGAGGCATGGCCAATGATTGTTTGAGCTTTTGGTTAATAATTTTCTAGAATGGCCATAATTCTTGCTTGCTTGGGGTAGTTGATCGATCAAAGTGAAGTAGGGACGTGCATTTTCTTCACTTAATGTTTTATCTTTAATCCCCTACTTTGTTGTTGCCATTGATGATACTGGGATGCTAATGGAATGTATTTCAGGTACAAATCCTTCATGGCCGAGCGAAGAAATCCCCAGGGTGGAAGGAGACGTGCACGCGAGGCGGCACAACGAGACGTGGCACCGCCAGAGGTAGACCTAAACAGTCCCGCGGCATATGGGGTTATATTGACAAACGCAGATGATCTTGAGCGATGGAATCGCTTGGTTGGTCACCAAATAGCTCCATCCCGCTATGCCGACGATGACTGTACCCAAACTTTGGGGATACATGAGGATGTTTAGCGTCTCTTCGCAAAGGTCGGATGGACCAATTTCATGAGCCGAAGGTGGCCGACCTTTAAACGATTCACATTGGAGTTTTTGAGTACCGTAGAAGTACTCAAACAAGGCGGGACTTTTGAACCATATATGATACACTTTCAGTTGGGAAAATCGTAGACAACTATCTATTACCCAATTAAACACCATTTTTGAGGTTCCAACAAACGCTCGTTTCCGACCGATGCCCAATTATGATCAATATGACTTTTGGAGAATGCTGGTGGAAACACCACAAACGGGGCCTATGTTGTATGTTGCACGGACCACCAAAGCCTCTTGGATCCGAAATCCAGTTTTCCGGTACATACAATGCATGACTGCATCCTCCATGTTCGCCCGAGAAAATATTGGAGGGATGACTACTAAGGAGCTGTATCTACTATGGTGTATGCTCACAAATATACCCTACAACACAGCCGTCAATTTCGCAGAGCAACTAGAATAGTTAGCTAGGCGAGAAGGGGGTACGATTTCTATAGGGGGCCTCATTACCCCTATTGCCCGGCATTTCAACGTCGATTTTCGAGGCTTGGAGCCTATTCCGGGCAACACTCGGGTTAATATGGCATCGTTGCACCACATGAAGTTCATAGCAAACGAAGACAACACATTGGTACTTCTACAGAAGAAAGGTGTTGCGTTTCCGTTGCCTAACCCGCCATACACCACAGTCGATACATTGGCGGACACCACCAACTTCCTAATGAACTCTGACGCACATAATCGAATTACAGAGGCTATAGATGCAAGGAAGAAGCGCAGAGTTGAAGGTTTCCAGGATGAAGAGGATATGGTGGCGGAGGAGGAGGAGCTACACAGATGAGAAATGGGGGTGGAACCTCATCACCTCCAACTTGGCTATGACATTCCCGAGTCCTCACATGGAGGCGATTACCCCCGACCCTCACATAGTGGGGATCGTCCCAGAACCTCTTATGGTGGCACGTCCCAACGAGGCAATGAATTTCAAGATATGTTACGAGCATTTAGGGAGAACTTGCGCCATCAAGGAGAAGAGTTGAGGCAACAGAGGGAGGATTTGCGGCAACATCGGGCTGATTTCCTCACATTCCGAGAGAACTATGACAGGAGGTCCGAGGAGACGTGGCAAGTGCTACAACCATTACAAATGTGGCACATCTCACAAGGCCACTTCCCATCGCCGCCACCACAGTGATTCAGGTATATCTCAACTTTTCACTATTGAAATTCTATTTTTCCCCTTTCGATAAAAAAGGTACAATTTCATTCAAGTTTAGGGGAGAAGTAGTATTTTGATATTTGAAAAGTGTAGATAAAAAAAATAAAATAAAATAAAATAAAATAAAAAATATCCATTGCATTGTTGTGTGTTTTCATATAGTTGCATATAGAGCATTCTAGGTTGCATTGCATTAGAAGCACGTTTATGGCTTTAGCACATTTATTGCTTTCTTAGATGTAAGAGAGTGAGTTGACCGGGCATGTTGCAACTTGTTGTTTGTGTGTTGATTGAAAATTTATATTGTTGGGATTGGATGTTGGTTATGAGTTGATTGAGCCTTAAATAGATAACATTGAGCATGTTGATATGGAAAACTTGGTTTGATGCTTTGAATTACATATTTACAAGCCTGTGAGCTTTTGAGCCTTTACTGCTTGTATCTTTTGCAGTCTTGTTGTGATTTGAGTGTATCATTCATGTTGTTAAAATTCTAGAACTTGCTTGGGTATCTCTGTCAAGGCCACATGATGTATGCGAATTGTGAATGTGATTAAAGGTCATCTTTGCTAGCCTTTCAAGCCTTTTACCTACCTAAAGATGTTGAAATTCCTAGTTAACCAAGTTGAGCCTATAGCCTATTTCTTTGATAACCACAAAATTTAACCCTTGATCTTAATATATCCATCACCTTAAACTCGAATGTATAGCGTTGAGTAAAGGGAATGAATGAGGCTGAATGGGTGGGAATTGAAAAGTAGGATAAGTGGACATACTTGGTTAAATGGAACAAAAAGAGGAAGGAAAGGAGTTGAAAAAGAAGTGTTGAAAATTCACAAATTAAAAAAAAAAGTTGATAAACTTGGGGGGCGAAGTATTGTAATTTGAGGCGATTCTCAAAAGAAAGAAAGGAAATGGAGATAAATAAAGTTGATAAAAATGAGGGATGATTGGAGTAGCATATGGGATTGTAATGTAGATGATTGATATGCTCATCGGTCTATATACTCGAGTTTGAGTCACTTTATCCAAAATTTTCTACCCAAACCAAAGAGCCTTCATTACAACCAAATGAGAAAGTCCTTTTTGATTCACAAATTGCATACACTCTAGTGGCAGAGATATGAGACGAATTGCAAGCCTATGGTAATTTTGCGACATCGAATTGATTTGAGCGTAAACACGTCCTATATCCTTGTGAGATGAGAGTATACACTTAACTTTGAGGGTCATAATTCAGAGCATTTCACCATGTTTTGTTTGATGCGTGCCCTTCGAGTAGATATTTGAGGCTTGATTGGTTTGTTGCTTGACATTCATGATGAACAATATGAATTTCTTTTTGGATCCTTTGTGTCCGCTTTTATTCTTATCTCCCTGTTGTGCTCTATCGTGTTTTCAAAATTGTTGATCGGGACGGTCAACGGTGTAAGTTTGGGGGATTTTGATAGGTGTGAGTTTTTCATATATCTTGAGGCATATTTCTGGTTATAATGATGAGTAAACATGCATATATTCGCGTAAAATGTTACATATTCACTCCTTGTGGAAAAGATATTACACTTTGCTTATTTTATAGGAATTTCATGATATTTGAAGCAAATTGAATATAATTACGAGCAGAGCAAAGTGGAAACACGGAGAATTGAGTGAACATACGAAAAGTGAAGCCAAAATGAGCAAAATATGAGCATATAAGGAAAATACAGGGAGCGCACGGGTTGGGCGTGCCTTAGGCACCACCCGTGCACCCCTGAATGAAGAAAATTAGAGCTTCTGCATGGCGCACGGGTAGCCCGTGCTCCGACGCACCACCCGTGCGCTCTACAGAGATTGGATGATTTCAATGGGATGGCGCACGGGTAGCCCGTGCTCCGACGCACCACCCGTGCGCTCTACAGAGATTGGATGATTTCAACGAGGATGACGACGGTAGCGGGTAGCCGTGCTCGACGCACCACCGTGCGTCTGCTACTGAATCCCATAATCTGAAGCATTATGCCCTAAACTAAAAGGTGGGTATAAAAAGGCTTTTTGGGGGGCGCACACAAGGATATTCTGGCATTTTTGGGATCTACAACACAAGACAAGGGTCTATTCTTGGAAGGAGACATCAAGGAGACAATCGGGTTGCATCGGAGCTTGAGGAACGGAGATATATCGAGAGATTGTCGACTTTCCTAAGTTTTTCTTGCTTCTCTTTTAGTTTCAATCTTTCATTTTCATTTTGTAATGGCTTTGAACAATTTTTTTATGAGTTGTTTAGAAATCATGTGTAGCTAAACTCAAGAGATTTCCGGGTTTTGGAAGTAGATTAATGAACTCTTGTTGGATGTTTTAATCTTAGTTGAAGTTATTATCTTGAAGCCTATTTGAGTATTTTGAGCTTATTCTTGTTTTATCACTTGATCAATGATTTAACTTGTTTGATATATTGATTCATAATTTGAGAGATGAGTTTCAATATTAGATCTTGAATACTCGACACAAATATTTGCATGAATCGAGATGTTTTTAAATATTTGTGAGGATATTTGATCTTTTAAACTTTTGGGAGTTGAATGCTTCATGTTGAGTAGAGATGCTAGCATAAGTATTTCAATCGACGTTTTATATGCATCTCGAGAGGGAGGATAAAATAGCTTTGTGATCGTCTTATAGGAATATTGATAATAACGTGGCTTGATTAAACCGGATAACAAGAGGATTATTAATCGAAACCTTAACTCGGAAATCTATTTCATTATCTTGATACTTCTATCATTTGTATTATTTTAATCTTGTGTTTTAGTGATTTAAACTGTCTTAATCTCAATACAACAATCATCAAATTTCGATCGTCTAAATAAAAATAAGACTATATTAGTTCAATACTTAGCGCACTAATTTATTAGTCTCCGTGGATACGACCTTGCTTACCCTATTCTATAAACTACACCGTACACTTGCGGTGGAGCTAAAAATAGGGCGAACAAGCAACATCCTCTTCACCTTCAGCTGCAGCTCTCCTTACAGCTGTGTTCACTTTTAAAATTTGCATTGGCCCGTCTTCTATCACTATCCACATTTCATCATGTAATGCTGATAGATGAGCCTGCATACGAATTTTCCAATCATCAAATTCCTCAATAGTGAACATAGGGATGCGTGTCAAGTTTGCTTCCATGATAATAAATTTGCTGATTAAAAGAGTTTTGAAAGATCAAGTACTGAAACAATCTTTGAAAGATTTGGAGATCTAGTTCAAGAACTGCGATGCGGAAGGCTCAATGAACCAACCGCTCTGATACCACTTGTAGGTCCCAAGGGGTGTGAGTGTATGGTTTAGAAGGGGGGTTGAATAAACCTTACCAACGTTTTTTATTTAGTCCTTTTAAATATTCCGAGTTAATACTACACAGCTAAGTCCTTGATGGACATCTAAGTTAGTTAATCAACGGAGTTAGTCACTCAACAGACTCGACTGAGCTGTTGATAGAATAACTCAAATTGTTTTGACTAAAGACTTAACTTGACCGTGTGATATGTTTTCAAATAAGACTTAACACCCTTGATTTAGGTTTAAGTTTGTTTCAATACTTGGTTTTAGCACTTTGTTGATTATCAATTGGATAGAAAATTTATCAGCAAATATAAATGTAATATGCAGAAATTAAAGTGCTGAAATGTAAATGACACAATAAATTTTTATAGAGGTTCGAAGATGGGGTAATTCTTCTACTCCTCTCTTCTCCAACTCCTGGAGGAATCCACTAAGTATTGATCAATATACGAGTGGTTAACAGTCCAGATACAAGTCTTGATCACACAAAATGACTTGATCCTTTGGGACTCGATCCGAGATGCCTTGGTCACACAAACCAAGGCTTCTCGTGACGACTCGGCTTCTTCACAGGGCAAATGCCTTGCTACTACAGCCCACTTGCTTAAGTTCCTTGGATTTGATCACGAAGCCCTCCAAATAGCTTAAGCTTGGTTCGACCTTGAACCTTTCTACAATCCTTCGTGGAATGTAGACCCCTTGATTCTTTAAATATTTCCTCTTCAACTGATTGAAGTCGTCTTTTCCTTCACGGTGAGTGTTGGATTGATTTCCTTCGTCTTCGTAGGCTTGAGGATTGAGCGTTCAATAACTTGAGAATATTTCAGGTTACAAATGTTTCTTTCTTGCTTGTATTCAATTCTCAGATGGTCAAGGTCACCTTTTCTCAAATAAACTCCTCAGCCTTTTATAGTGGTCTTTCAAAAATCTGCTCGTTGAAGAGATAGGCTTGTTTTTGAAAGTCACTTGTGGTCGTTGGCTTGTCTTGTTGCAGTTCTTGGAATTGACATTTCCTCGTATACATGATCCTTCAGCTTTTCAGAGACCTGACACAGGTGCAGTGCTTCCCATTGGTTTATTCCTTTTGCACGCTTCTGGGACTATGCACTTTAAGAAAGGTAGTATGGAAGTATTACTTGTTTAAGTAATTCTCTTGATTTCTGTGCAACGGATCTCTTTCAGTTATCTCAACTTGACTGCATTTCCTTGCCTTCCCCAGGTGACTTCGAGTCAGCATCCAATTATTGGATGACTCTTCTTTCACTTCAATCTTGAGACTTGGCTATCTTGAGTTGACTTGACTGATACTTCACTCAGCTGCATCTCAGCTGCACCTTCAGTCGAGTTCCTATCTACTCTTCTTTGCCATACTCAGCTGCCTCATAGCGGAGTCTTCCTTCTAGTCTCCAGTTGTCTTTTTGCATGTTCAGGCATAGCTGACTTAACTCAGCTTGACCAGCCATATCTATTACAATGCAATTTACAACAAAAATGGGGTGCCAACTTCCTATTCTAAGTTTTACATGGCATTCATCAAAATCTACAAAATAATTTCCCAATAGTTTGGTATCTATTAATACACTTTTTCCTTTTCGAAATCCATTCGGACATACCGGGTGGTAGAGCATTAAGCTCTAGATGGGTTGAAGCTCTATAAATCATCGTGTGTTAATTTAATTTCTGCACTTCTATTTCTTCATCTTCTATATATTCGAAAAAGAAGTCGTAAATCGAAAAATCCCCCCTAGATTTTCGTAGCTACTTGGACTAACGCAGTCACCCTATGTGCCACAATCTGTGTAGGGGTGTCAATCGTGTCGTGTTTCGTGTTCGCGGGTCATGTTTTTACACAGGTATTACAGGTCTGACCCGAACCCGACCTGTTTAATTATTCATGTCAAGATACACGACCCGAACACGACCCATTTTTGACACGGGTAACACGACATGACACGAAAAACCTGTATAATTTAAACTTGACACAAAAAAATAAATAAAAAATCAGAAAAAAATTTAAATTACAAATAAAAAATATATTAAATATTAAAAATTATTAAAAACATGCATTTAATAATTTTTCCATCATCATATAATCAACTAAAATATCATAAAATATTAAAATAATATATCACTATAAAATTAAATGGGTTACATAGGTCAATCAATCGTGTCGACCCACCGTCGAATCGACCGCCTATTTATTTTTCGTGTTATCCGTGTCCGACCCGATTTTGACCCGAACCTGTTAAGGGTTGTACATGTACCTGCTAAATTCGTGTTAGGTTCGTGTCAGGTTATCGTGTCGTGTCACAAATTGACGCCTCTAAATCTGTGGATCATGATGACTTCATCACACCATAGTTCGTATCATTTACATCATTGCTCAACATAGAAGTGGGTATGGCAGGTCCATCTAGATATACGCGTCCAAATTTTCAGCAATCGCCTATTACATTTCCTAGTGGGTTTTAGGAAGTTACATGGACATGGATCCGAGCTTGTCTACATCTGACCATCATGATATCGATTATATAGAATACGGTCTTGGGAAGAGCATGCAAGATAGACATCCTCTGGGATGTGGAACCGGTGGACATAGATATTATGATTGCATTAGTCGAATTATGTATTTAGTAATATTCTGTTAAGTAATTTTAATTTTCTCAATAAATATTAATGGCTATATTATGATTAATTTGTGTATTAGTTAGCTATAAAAAATAAAACACCAAAATAAACTAAGTTAATTATCTGAAATTAAAAAATACAAAAAGTTATCCAAAAAAAAAAAAAAAATTCGGACCAGGGCGCAAACATCTATTGCGCCTGGATTTCAACTTTTTTTTTTGTAATTTTCCATGCCATGCACATTATCAATTTGCGCTTGGAATTTCTCATTTTTTTTAATAAAACCAGCTGGCGCAATATTCATTGGTAATTTCTCCTTCGTATGAAGGTTGCGTCAGGAAGGGCATCCGGTGTAAAACTTTGCCACTTTGCTTTTTGTGTGAATTTATAGTGTTAACTAATTTTAGACAATTAATTGACACTATAAATTTCATGCCACTGACCCCACATAGTGGGATAAGGTGCAGTTGATGATGATGATGAGACTCATCTGGCAACAAAGTATCTTTGTTTTACTTGGAGCAGTTGCAGGATACTGGGAGGTATAGTTGGGTAGTGCGGTTTTAACAGTATTATATATAGAGTTATGCAGTTCATCAGAGTCTCGCAAGCATGTCATCGATGGTGCCATGTTACTATTACATGTAAATTTACTTTTAACATCATGTCATTACACTAGCACTTTGCAAAAATAAATGTATATATTCACTCGCCATTTGTTCACCTATTATGTTAGATTTGGGCTTGGGCAATGATTACTGTGATTGTTCCTTGTGTCATACGTTCTCGAGTTCCCACAGATCACTTATATGTAGATGAGGCCGACGTCGAAGAGCTCCCTATTCCACCGTGCGGTGTCAGGTTCTGCACTTTTACATCTTAATAATGTTACTCTGCTCAAGTTTTTCCAGCCATTTCAATATACACCATTACCGAATTTCCAACATTTTCTCCCCTACAATACCCATTATGTACTATAAAAAGGGAATACACTGAATATAATTTTGTTATTTTGAATGATAACCAACTGAAAAAATATCTATTCACATCCGCGAAATTGATGAATATACCTACCTCCATATAATTGCAAAAATGTCATTTACTTAAAATACTATATTACCCTTACTTAAAGAAGAAATTCTAAATACACTCAAATCCTTCACCCACATTTTTCTTCTTCTTGAACAAGTTGAAACTTTTTCCTATAAATCCCAGATTTACCCAACACCCAAAATATTGCAGATATGGGCAACAACGAGTTCATATCCCCAAATAATGAAATATAGTGTTAGTTTACATCTTAAAATATGTTATTTCCCAAATTTTCAAGTTGAAAAATATCATCGGATAATAGCGACACTTGGCATTATCACACATTATGACAAAAAATTTGTTGTGCCATGTGATACGATGGCAAAAAAATCCATCGTGCCATTATGCTCTGTGGCATGATGACCAAAAATTCATTATCCATCGTGACATGTGGCACAATGACAAAAAATCCATCATGCCATCGTGCACCTAGGGCTTTTCAAAAAAAAAAAAAAAAAAAAAAAATCCATCATGCCATCGTGCACCTAGGGCTTTTTGTGCCATCGTACTTTCTGTCATCGTCTTCCCCAACATGATGAGCCATAGACATACAAAATTACCCAAACTACCCAACAATTATCCATTAAATTCTACTTAATTAAGACCAAAGTCGATGGTAGTGGTGCCATATCATCGTTCTCATCCTCCATCACCAATCTTCTTCTCTGGTAAGTGACCAAGTCTCCAGCCATCGTCAATAGAATAGTAAATTTTCCCCAAGTTACTTGTGGGTATATTTAGTATTTTTAGTATTTAGTGGGGACAATAGTGCAAGAGTACAATTAGAAATTATGGGGGGTGTATTTAGTAATTATTTTATATTTTAAAATATGAGTAGGGGTGTATTTAATAAGTGGGTGTATAAGGCCTTGTTTGTTTATGTTTCCAACAACCTATTTTCATTTTCCAACTATTCATAAAATTGGAATCATGTTTGTTTATAAATTTTCCAATGTAAATCATCATTTTCACATTCTATTTTTCACATAAAACTACATCTCAAACCTATAATTTCAATTCTCAACCATATACACTATCCTACATCACTCATCAATTACTATTCTCATCTTTTCATCCAATTATACATATGAGACCCACCATTACCAACTCTATCCACTTAAAATATTATTATTTTTTAATTATTTCTACCTAATGAGACCTACCACCCTACAATCTTACAAATATAATATTATATATTCAATTAAAATATTCAACTACTATCAACATTTCAAATTATTATATATATATATATATATATATATATATATATAAAATAATACTTCAAAACTACTCAACCAAGTATAATCTCATTTCCAAATCTACATAAAACTCATTTTCATTCACTCACCAAATATATTTTCAATTTTCACACAAAAACCAATAAATTCTCAAAATTTAATTTCCAACACTAGAAACTAAAAATGGTCCATGGAAACATAATCATACATGACCTAAGTCTCATCATCAATTTTGGGGGTAATATTGAAAACGGCGAAAAAAATAAAGAAAGAAAACGTGGCCCAAGGCCCCAAGTATGTCAAACTGTAGCTGATGAGTGAAACATCCATCCAAAGGGGAGAAAGAAATATGAAGAGTTATTACACGAAAAATCTGATGCTCTAAATTCATGAAATTATTTTTACTCTCGTTGCACTTTTCATCAGAACAATTTTCTGCCTAAATCACCTAAAACCCTTTAAATTCAATCTCGATCTCGCATTTCTCCGTCCCATAGCCACTCTACCCAGCCAATACAATGGTGGTCTGTAAATGCCGCAAGGTACTGATCTTACACCTGCATACCCATCGATATGAAATTTGAATGTACTGATTTTGTTTAGGGATTTCAAATAATCGGTTCAATCGTTGCGTACGCTGCATTTTGCTAGATGTAGATCAGATCGTCCTTGATTTTTTTGTTTTTTTAATAAGATTCGGGGATCTTTCAATTTCAATATAGTACCTTATCAATGTTTGTAAACTTATATATACCGTGGTGATTTGTGATCGACTATAATTTCATAGAATTTTAATGCTTGCTTCTTCATTATTGATATAGTGTTAGGATGTCGAATTCAGTGCTCTGGTTACTTACGCGATATATAATAAGTTGATTTTTGGCTATCGTGAACGTGAAGGCTGCTGAATTCTGTCTAATTTATTGTTCTTAGGTCACGAAGTTTATACTGTGAATTATTATTTTTGTTTTTGGTTTTTACTAGCGTGAAAGCTGATGAATTCTGTCTAATTTGCTGTTCTTAGGCGACTAAGTTATATTGCTTCGTCCACAAGGTGCCTGTTTGCGGGGAATGCATATGCTTTCCAGAACACCAAATTTGTGTGGTATGGTTTATGACAATTCACAATTCCGCTTTTGGACATGTAAAGCCTCTTTTGAAAAGAAATGCTGTTGCATTTTAGGTGCGCACATACTCCGAGTGGGTAATTGATGGAGAGTATGATTGGCCTCCTAAGTGCTGTCATTGTCAAGCTGTGCTTACAGAAGGAACAGATCCTCAAACTACTCGATTGGGCTGCTTGCGTATGTGTTCCTGATTGTAAATGTTAATTTTTTTTCTCATTTCAATTGACATTTGAAAAAAGAAAAACGAAAAGTGCTTCATGTTTAATTATGCATATCTAACCCATGCTTGAATTAAGCAGATGTTATACACACGAATTGCTTCGTTTCACATGTTAAAAGTTTTCCTGTACACACTGCTCCTGCTGGATACATCTGTCCAGCATGTTCAACTTCGGTATGTTCTGCTCGTGAAAGTCATGTCATTTCCTATTATTTTGACCACTATCTTAATGAAATCCATTGCAATGGTTCTTGAATTTGATTGGTATTAGTCTTTTCAAGGTTGTAAAGATAATTGTAACACTGAAGTTGCATACCCTCGTTACATCGGGCATTTGCTAGTAAATTCAACCTTTGAGAAGTCAGAGACGAGGTTTTCGTTAGATGCTAGGATGCCACATGGGTGTTGTTTCTTTCCTTAGATTGGAGGTGACTTTATAAAACATGAATATTGGATGTTGTGATAGTCTTAGTGGCCTAGGGCCTTGATATAGTCGGCAACTCAATGTAAATACTGGAAACTACGAATCGTTTGGAATGCAGATTTGCTTCTATTGAAAGTGATTCAACTTTCTTATGATAATATATTTTCACCAAAGCTTTTTACCAGAGAGACATGATTTAGCAATAGTCTTTCCCATCTAAAAGAAGTCTCACGATCTTTGAAGAAGACTTGAGAAGCCAATTGAGGGAGAATTACGTGTATCTGTGTGTGCTTTGAAGTCATGAATAATTTCAGTGAAACGTGTTTTCAACATTTTTACACATACGGAGTCCACGCTTTTCCTCAACAGTCAACCCTCAGAAAGTCATGAAGGGAGAAGAGGACTGAAAAAGGTTGTAATGCTTGGGCCGTCCTGCTTATTGTTTCTCAGTCAATACCACAGGTTACTAGGCATAGCTAAACATGAGATTGTTATATTGCCACATGTTTTGCTTGCAGGATGATATTTTAGTTGTTAGTCTTAGTATTTTAGTTGTGAACAGTATTTTGATGACTATCTTATTTAGTGTCATAGTAATATATCCTCTGTATTTGTATAACAATATGGATTCAAGGTCAAATAGAGACCATAGCTTTTACTTTGAGTCTCTAGCTTAACATTAGCAAATGGGTTTCATGTTATGACATCTACCGATACATTGAAGCTGCTTATAGGACTTTAATTATCTTGAAGTAATGTAAATTAGCTGTTAATTGGATTTGAGATAGAGCTGAGGATAGTTTAATCCATCCACTAGTTGAGAATATTTCAGGATGTGTATTTGTACAATATTATGTCTCTTGAATTCAATAGCACCTTAGTTTGTCTACTGGTATGTGTTTCTTTCTTATGTGTAATGCCTGACTCTATGCAGATATGGCCACCGAAAAGTGTCAAAGATTCAGGATCTCGTCTTCATTCAAAGCTGAGAGAAGCAATTATGCAGGTAGTATTTCATTCTAAACAAGAAATATAGCCAAGAGCACCCTTGTTTTTCTGGATAAACTTGATTCATATAAACTGCTAACAAACCACAGCTATTTTGGAGATATTAATTTATTCACTGGTTTAGTTAGATTCTGACCCCTTTACAGACAGACATGATCATATATTGTAGTCGTTTATGGCTAAAGAAAAAAGGAATTTTTGGGATAATGTAATATATCCATGTCACCAGGTCATTCTTGGATTAGTTGCCACTTTTGAATCTATATATTTTTCTTCCTTAAACTATTGCTGTCTGACAGTGTGGGATGATGCTGGTGATGTTGCTCTGCTGCAGGAGTCGTTGAGAAAGTTTCGCCCTTTCATAAATTTTCATGGAACATCGATATTTTAAAGTTATGAGTGTTTTTGCAGACTGGTCTGGAGAAGAACTTGTTGGGGAACCATCCAGTACCATTGCATGGAGCAGAGTCCCGAAGTCCTCCTCCTGCGTTTGCCTCTGGACCGCTGATAGGCAGTGAATATAACGGTGGGAATTTACCTTTTGTTAAAAAAGATGCAGATTCTACTGCAAGACCTGAGAATTTGGATTTTGTGGAGATAGATGGACCTAGCTCAACAACATCATCTTTACCTAATCATGAGGCCAATTTTATGAAAAGCACAAGTCCTTCTGGCGTAAGTAGCATTTACTGTTCACTTCCAGATCTTATATTGATGTATTTCTTTTTGTTGGTTTAGTGGTTTCTCAGATTTTTTCTTGGTGCAGCCTGGTGCAACCACACGAAAGAGTACAATGCAAGTTGAAAGACAGAGCTCTGAGGTCTCATATTATGCCGATGATGAAGATGCAAACAGGAAGAAGTACTCACGGAGGGGTCAGTGGAAGTCCTTTTAATGCTATCTTATTGTTTTTCGATGCTTTTCTGTGCATTGCTGTGATTACATTGAAAGACGAGTGAAATTATTTGCATTTTTTGGTGGTCATTTTTTTTGTTCTTGTGGTCTGTTGTGTTTTCTGAGCTGAATATTATTGGATATGCTCGATTTATTATGATTTTGATGAACTGTTTTGAGTTATACTTCTGCATGGTCCTCGTCTGAAAGGCTTGAATGAGACTAGGCTTATCATTAGGTCTTATCCTTTGTCAAGCAGGGAACCATTGGTTGGACATAGACCTTCTTGGTTTACCAACTCCACTACTTAATCCCTACATCTGGCTGTTTTGATTTCAATTATAATTTATGAAAATAAAAATTTCACAAGATTTTAAACTCAGTCAATTTTCATTCTGTCAAACTGGCTGCACGAAAAGGAGCAGCATGAGTTTGTTTGTTCAGGTCCCTGCCACATGGAAAGTATGCTACTTCTGATATAACTTTTCCTTCTTCGAGAGGCGTTTGTACATCAATTACTACCCTAGTCACACCATGAAGGGTCTCACTCCAATGCCCAGAAATGAGACCAAGCTTACATATAGGCCTTTTGATTTTTACATAGACAAGTGTCAACTCCATCCAGCCAGTTTGATAGCCTAAGTTCAGAATTCAATTTTTTGCTTACGTTAACTAGTGGGATGCTTTTTTATTTTATCGTGCTACTTACAATATTTTGTATCTGAAATAGCGGAACCGGACTTACTGAATTACGAGTTGTAGGTACTATTCGCCACAAGTTCCTTAGGTCGTTGCTGCCTTTTTGGTCAAATGCATTGCCTACTTTACCAGTGACTGCGCCGCCACAAAAGGATACATCTCATGGAGATGATGCCTCAGATGGTCGTGCTAGACGTCACAAGACTTCAAGAATGGACCCAAGAAAACTACTTTTAATTATGGCCATCATGTAATATCTTCACTCTTTCTTATTTTCACTGGCTGCAGTTATTTCTCCTGTTCCTTTTTCTTTTAAATGGATAAACGCATTTATAAATATCCGAATATTGGATCAACAAGAGAAGAGCTTTTTCTGTCGGAACTGGGACAGGTAAGTAGGTCAATAAGCTTGGCAGCTTCGTCAAACATTAAGTTCATGTTTAGGAGAACTTTTGGAATAGAAGTCCATATATGAAATAGACTTTTCAACTGGACTTTTTAGAAAAGTGCTTATGAGTATTGTTAAGTGTTTGGTGGAAATGCATTTTAATGCCATCTAATGGAAGTGCAGTAAATGAAATTCAAAAGTCATAAATTAGCACTTCTCTAAGATGGACTTTTGAATCCATTTAAAAACAAGCACCAAACATTGTTTTTTTTTGTTCTTTGTAAGGACGAGATGTTTTCCTGTAAGTCAAGCTGCTGACAGATTATGAGCATTATTGATTTACAAGCTTTTTTCCCTTTTTGTGCAGGGCTTGCATGGCGACAATGGGTATTCTATATTACAGAATTGCGCAACGCGGTCTGGGTGAAGAGATGCCTGATGATGAGCCACAATGATCAATGTTAAAAGAGTCGTATGTGTGACCTAGGATGATGGACCATTATACTGTAATGTTTTGAGCGGAAAAATTCAAAATCTTTTTAGTTCTTTTCAGGCCGTAGTACAAATTCAATTCTCTGGCAATTGCAAGGTTGCATGTTTTAGAATCGTAAGATTCTTTATACTGTTTTTTTTTTTTTTTTCCTCTTTTACTTCTGCTTGTCTCTACATGGTCTGAACTGGAGCTTTTTAAGGGAGATTATTTTCCAGTTTAGATGTATTTCCTTATTTAGACTTGAAACGGAGATTATGTAGCCAAAGTATCATTGTGATATAAAATTGTTGTTTGTACTGCTGGATTTGATAGTCTTTTCCGATATATTCATAAGATGTTTTTTTTTTTTGAGAATTATTCATAAGATGTTTGATGACATGATTTAAATTCAGTTTTAGTTGTTATGTTTGGAGCTATCAAATGGGTCGGCCCAGGCCAAGTGGAAAAATTGGACCAGACTGGGCCAAATAGCGACCAGGTTGCTATTTTTTGAGCCTAGTCCAACTCATGAAATTACACAAACAGTTGGACCGACCGAGCCAGTCCAGTGTTTTGGGTCGAATCGGCCAGACTCATTTTGGGTCTCTAAAAATGAAGCCCGTGTCGGGCTCATTTTGACTGCTCTAGCTACATGGGACATTGCGGCATTCTATTTCAACACGCGGAAGCAGAATTATATATTTATCTTGTAACTCTATTATTTATCTTTTATTGCAGAAATATATAGCTCCCAACCTTCCCGGGTTTTGGTTTTTTCATTTTCAAATCCATACCGCCATGTTTCATTTTTCCATTTTGTATTTTAATATATATATAACTATTATAATTTAAATCTTTTTTTATTGATGTTATTTTGAGAAGTATATATTGTTAATATTATTAAAATTATAAAGTTGGTCTAACTGGTTTAGAGGTTGTCTATCCTAGAGTCTAGACTCGGTGGGTTTGGGATGTGGGTTGGCCTCGGATCTAGGTTTAGCTAAGGTAAGCCCAAGTATGGTCGATTAAAATCAGGCCACAACAATCGAGATACTGTGATGTACCCATAACGAGCCAATATGACTTTGAAGGACTTCTTATTGGGGAAATTACATAGAATACGCTGTTTTTTATACCATTACCACACAATACGCTCCTATTACTCTTGTGCCTATTTTTTTACTTTTGTACCTTTTTTTTCCGTTCCTTGCTATTTTTTTTATTATTTATATTTTTTTTTCGTTTTTTTTGTTCCCGCATTGTTTTATATCATATATAATGTTAAAGACGAAATGTAACAGAGGAAATAATAAGCAGAAGAGTAAATTAGTATTTTCTTAGCATGCTTTTTCTGTGATTACATCAGAGGAATTTTATAGTTGTTCCACTAAGTTTCTAGAGTGGTCCCATTTGTAACTAACTTTGATTCTCTCTACTTATGACTATATGGTATAATCATCTAAATATTTAGGCCTATTCTTGATGCGGACTCCCTTCTTGGATTCTTCTCTTTTCTCTTGGGCTTGAGTACCTCTTGTTGGGCCATTCTTCATAACAATACTCCCTCCCAGAAGCACAACCTTGTCCTCAAGGTTGAAAGTGGGATATGTCGCCTGAAACTCAGAAATATCCATCCATGTTGCGTCCTCCTCCGGAAAATTTACCCATTGAACCAATACTTGTTGACTTGGCTGTCCTTGCTTCAATATCACACGGTAGTCACACACTTTTAAGGGCCCAGTTGCGGTAACATGGGATAAGGGGGAATAATCGTCGGTGATGCAACATGAAGGTTGATATCCTTGAGCTTTCTTAATCAATGAGACGTGAAAAACATTGTGAATACGCGCCGAATCGGGTAGTTTAAGCTTGTAAGCAACTGCACCTATTTTCTCCAGAATTTGAAATGGGCCAAAGTACTTGCGTCCCAGCTTTTGATTTGTGTGTCCCCGCATACTTATCTGCCTGTATGGTTGTAATTTAAGGAATACCCATTCATCTACATTGAAAGATTTTTCCCCACGACCCTTGTCGGCTTAATTTTTCATATGAACCTGAGCCTGCTGTAAATTTAGTTTCAACTGAGCCAAAATTGCATCTCTTTGTCGCAGTTCATTATCCAAAGCGGCATTAGTGGAAGAATAAGGAAGATACGTAGTCAATGAAGGCGGATCACAACCATACACTGCTAAGAACGGAGTCATCCCGGCAGAGGTGTGGTAAGAAGTATTGTACCTAAACTCTGCCCATCCCAATATTTTGACCATTCCTTCGGTGTATCCATAACAAAACTTCGCAAATACATCTCCAACGTGCGATTTAAACTTTCAGTTTGGCCGTCCGATTGCGGATGGTAGACACTAGACATGTTTAGAGAGGTATCGTGCAACTTGAATAAATCTTTCCAAAAAGAACTCAATTTTTTTTTGTCTCGATCGCTGACCATGGAGCGGGGAAAACCATGTAGCTTAACGACCCCATTAAAGAATATGTCTGCAACCTTGGCGTTGGTGGCGTTCGGAGCGAGAGGCAAAAAATGAGCATACTTAGACAAACGGTCCACCACCACTAAAATCTCTGTATACTGTTTCGACATGGGAAGACCATTAATGAAATCAAGAGATATATCTTCCCAAATTTGTACCGGAATATGAAGAGGCTGCAATAACCCCGAAGGTGCTAAAGTGGACACCTTTGCTTATTGACAAATTAACCAATTTTCAACATAAGCACAAACATCTTTACGCATTCCTTTCCAATAGCAATTGGCCGCTATGCGATGAAATGTTCGCAAATAGCCCGCATGCCCCCCGAGACGTGAGTCGTGAAATTCTTGGAGTACAGTGGTCTGCAACTCACCTGGAATGACCAAACATCTTCTGTAATATATCAAACCATCACTTATACTATAATCAGGAAAATCCGAAGGATGTGTAGCAATTTGTTGTTGCAACTTGACCAGTTCTGGAAGGTGAAAGGTTGCATCACGGAGTTTCTTCAAAAAATGTGATTTCACGGTGACCAATGTGTGAAGGGTACCGGTAGGCGGGCTGTGGGACAGAGCATCAGCGACGATGTTCTCTCGGCCAGGTTTATAGGCGATAGAAAAATCAAATCCCAGAAGCTTAGTCAACCATCGTTGTTGTTCCGGCGTATGAATGGCTTGATCTTGAAGCGCCATGAGGCTATACTGATCGGTTTTGAGAGTAAAATGGCGACCCAATAAATATTAGCGCCATTTGGCTACGGCCGTGATAATTGCCAACATCTCCTGGTAGTAAGTGGATGCATTATGAGCCCGTGGGCTAAGTTTTTTACGGAAATAAGCAATGGGTCGATTCTCTTGTAGCAAGGCACCACCTATACCCACTCCGGATGCATCAGTCTCGACTACAAAAGGCTTCTCAAAATCTGGTAAACCCAAAATTGGTGCCGAAGTTAAAGCCCGCTGGAGTGCATGAAATGCCTTCGTGGCTGAATCAGTCCAGACAAATTGGTTCGTTTTTAACAGATCAGTTAGAGGGCTTGCAATTGCAGCGTAACCACGAATAAATCGTCTATAATATCCAGACAAACCTAAAAATCCCCGCAGCTCCTTGACATACGTGGGCACGGCCACCCCAACACTGCTTCTACCTTTTTTGGATTCATAGCTACTCCCTTGCCCGAAATTACATGTCCCAAGTACTCAACCGTGGTCTGAGCAAAAACACACTTAGATAGCTTTACATAAAACTTATTGGCTCTTAGTACCTGTAAGACCAACTCCAAATGTTGTAAATGTTGATCCCAATCTTTGCTATAAACCAGTATATCATCAAAAAATATGAGTACGAATTTTCGTAGAAACGGTCGAAAGGTCTCCTTCATAATCGCCTGGAATGTCGATGGTGCGTTGGTAAGCCCAAAGGGCATGACAAGAAATTCATAAAGGCCTTCATGAGTGGGAAATGCGGTTTTAAAAATATCCTCTTCACGGACCCGAATTTGGTGATATCCGGAACGAAGGTCCAATTTAGAAAAATAAGTCGCACCGTGCAACTCATCCAACAACTCCTCCACCGTTGGAATCAGAAATTTGTCCTTAATAGTGATATTATTCAAGGCTCTATAATCTGTACAAAATCGCCAGGTACCATCATTTTTCTTCACGAGTAACACCGGTGATGAAAAGGGGCTGCTACTAGGGCGAATAATACCCTCTGCCAACATCTACCGCACCAACTTCTTAATTTCAGATTTCTGATAATGCGGGTATCTATACAGCTGTACATTGACTGTGGAGCTATTAGGCTGTAAATGAATAGCATGGTCACCCCTACGAGGTGGAGGTAAACTTGTAGGTGTGGAAAACATCATGATATTGACGTAGCAAAATATCCACATCCTGGGAAGGAGATGGAAGCTCAGGTGTGTTGTTGGGAATGACCGATAAACTAAAAAGAGCCGCCACAGAACCCGACGAGTGTAATCGGTGCAACCCAGAATACTGAATATCAGAAATCACTGGAAAATGTTCTCCCGTCAAAGTAACTTCAACACCCTTATCACGAAATGACATAGTGAGAGCGGCATAATTTTGGACCACCGGACCAAACGTGGCTAACCAATACACCCCCAAAACGATATCCGAACCTTCAATGGGCAATACAAAAAGATTCGTGCAAATGTTATGGCCTTGAATCTTAATTACAGCCTGTCGAATGCATCTATGACATTTCAATTGTTGCCCATTGCCAACAACAACAAAAAATTGTGTAACCGGCTCGATTGGGAGGTTCAAAAACCTTGTCTGGAAAAAATTGTGAGTGGTACCTCCATCAATAAGAACTTGGACATGGTGGCCGACCAATAGGTTGCGATATCGAAGAGTGGTGGCGGAATGAGCCCAAGACATCGCGTGCATAGAAATTTCGGGGGCGGAACCAAAATCATCGAGGGGTAAAGTCTATGTGGAAAGAGGCACCTCAGAGCACGGTTCATCGTCCGGGTCCCCTACAATCATAAAAAATTGGTGCTGGGTTTTACATCGATGCCGAACCAAATAATGGTCGTCACAATAGTAGCAAAGACCCTTCTCCCGACGAGCGGCCATCTCTTTTGACGTGATTCGACGGGTGGTGAAATGGGGCATCAGAGAAGAAGGAGATCGTTGAGTTGTAAGGGATGGTGGTGACGCTTGCTAGGAAGGTGAAGGAGATAGGGCAACGACCACGGAATTAGGGTTCGGAGACTGAGATTTAAAAGAACTTGGGCCTGGGCCATGTTTAGAGTAAGTGTTGGGCCGCAACGAACGAGACAAATATTTCCGTTGATCTTCCAATTTGGCTTCATGCAATCGGGCCAGAGCCATAGCCTGCAACAACATATTGGGCCGGGTTGCGCGCACCTCGGCTTGGATGTCACTGCATAGCCCAACTACAAAGCAGCTTAATAGAAACCCAGTAGGAAGGCCTTTAGTCCTCAACGACAAAGCCTCAAATTGGGTAATGTAATGGTCCACCATCGACACCTGCACCAATTTCGAAAGTATGCCCTGGACATCGTCGAATTCAGATGGACCAAAACGGAGTTCCAATGCCTATGTAAACTGCTCCCATGATGAAATATGTCGATTGTGAATAAGCCATTGAAACCATTGGAGGGCGCGACCCTCCAAGTGGAAAGAGCTGAGCATCAATTTCTGGTCCGGAGGAACTTGATGGTAGGCAAAAAATTGTTCGGCCTTGAATATCCACCCCTGCGGATCAGTCCCCTCAAATCGGGGAAAATCCAATTTCATAGGGCGAAGGAAAGATGGAGGAATGCTTGCAAAGCCCATGGACGCAGGGGAAAAAATGGGACTACACTGACCCACGGAAAAAGAACCAGGGGGTGTGGAATGGGATTGAGCAAATGTGGGATGTGAGGGTATGGATGGGTGAGATGGCACGAAAAGAGGCATGAATGGAAAGGGCGAGAACACGAGTGAAGGTGGGAGAGTGATATGAGAGAAAGAGGGTTGGGATATTGACAACGAAGCCAGAGCCGGTGAAACATAGCTCAACGATGGTGGCAACGATGAAGGTGGTAATGGAACCCCCGACGTATCGGGAAGACGATCAACAGAGGTGTTAGAGAATTTTCTAACCGCAAGTCTACGGTGTCAAGTTTTAATATAGTGATATGAGTAGGGTTGTCGTATCCACAGGGAATGCGTGTATAAGTACCAAGTATAAATTACCTATGCTATATTTGACAGATCAATAATAGATGGATGTCTCAATTTATAAATAAAAATAACTAGATATAACTAATTAAAATATAAACATCTAAATCTATGGGAGAATGAATTCTAGAGGTGTGATGAATCTAGTTTTCCCTTATATTATCAATATGGTATACCAATCACAAATTACCAATTTATAAGTCTAGATTCCTACAATAATCATTTCCTCTCTCGAGTGCCAAATGATTTTAGATCACAATTGGGAAATCAATATCTCTATAAAAATCACCAATTGAAATCTCAATAAAAACTATGAATCTTAATAAATAACTTCAAAGGATTCACAAATCTCTCAATTCTATGAAATCCTAGGTTATGCTATTTCAAGGCCATGTATTCAATTACCTCTCTCAAGTGTCAAATCAAATACATCAAACACTCTAAATTATTGATCAAGTAATTTAGAAGCAATAAATCCAAATAACACAAATAGATTGGGAAATCTAGATTGACAAACCACAATATCAAAACATAAGTTCAAACATAGATTACATCATCCCTCTAGAATTATAAAGTTTAGCTCATGATGAAAATACAAATACCCATAATCAAATGAGAATGCATCTCAAATGATATACAAGAAACAACAAAGAAAGAAATAAAGAGATTAAAGAAGAATCTTATCTATTTCTAGATGATAAATGTCTTCAATCCTCTTCCCCAACTCTTCCCTTGTGCATTGGTGGTGTTGGTTTTCATCCCCAAGTGTCCTCCATGCCCTAGATCAAGCCTCCCATTTATCTATTTATAGTACCCTCCTTTTAGATCCAAAAATCGGACATTTCTTGTTTTGTCCGTCCACGGCGCGCTATTAGCTGAAAATGAAATGCAGCGCAAAAAAAAAACCCAGACTGCCCATTTTCTGTATCGGGCGCTGCAGCGCCAAGGAGGGGGCGCTGCAGCGCGCGTAGAACACCCCTGGGCGCTGCGGCGCCCGTTTTGGGCGCTGTGGCGCCGCTGTTGCGCTGCAGCGCCTCTTTTTCGCGCTGTAGCGCCATCCAAACGTCCGAATTTGCTTTTGGTGTCTTCATAAGAGTTGTAGCCCTTTCTCTTAGCTTTCCATAGCCACTTGAATCAGCGCAATATCAATTTTGTAGAGAGAGTTATGACCAAAATACTAAACTCTGCCAGTGCTAGAAATTTCAGGCGCGTTTGGACGTTTCTTCAAATCAATCTTTCGTTGTTTGATCATACTTTCTTCTTTTGACACACGACTCATTAAAATGACCCTAGACTCAATATAATTGGTCCTCAACATGGCTTGGCCACTCAAATGACTCGAAACAAAAGAAATTAATGCCTAACCTATGAGATATAACAAAAACGACTCAAAATACTCAAAAACAACACAAAATTCTAGTCTCGGAAGCCCAAATGAATGGTATACAACCAAGTGAACAAATACCCCCAAACTTAGAATATTGCTTGTCCTCAAGCAATTACAACTCTAAAATGAAAAATACAAGACACAACAATACAAACAAACTGCAAACTTCACAACCAATATCATTTGTCTCATTACTCATTTCACTATCAATCAAGCATGTGTTTTGACATTGTGATCAAATGTGTTGAATTTTCATGCCAATTCCGTTTACATTATTCAAATAGATTCACGTAATCAAGTGTTATCAAAATGATCCACTTCTAATTATCAATAATTAATGTTTACCGGATTCCATAAGCTTGTCATTCACACTAATCTCCACTAACGTAGGCTAATGTAACACAAGGATCAATAGGACTTTCAAGGCTTGTAATGTGGGCTTAGGGTAAGGTAGGAAAATATAGGATTAAGTAGCTCAACTCACCCAAACACACAATTATCACTTCAAATCACCAATTGCCAAACAAAATAGCTACCTTCACTTTTGGAATTCTCCACTGTTCTCCTTTTATGAGCCTAAACTCACTGAATTTTTTTTTTAAACCCCCAAACTTATTCTTTTGCATATTTTTAAACATGGAGGTTCATATTTTCTTTTTCTCGGTAACTTCATGCAAGTGAACACATACCCTACTTATCATACCATACTCAACCTTCAATATTTTTCTATACTTTGTGTGTATGAGTGATGGGTAATTAAGATTTTCACATGTAGGCTCAAGGTATAAGATTGGTTTCCAAAGAAGAGGTTTAACAGGCTCAAAGGGGACACTAGTGAAAATATATAATATAAAGGTAGGCATTTTTGGCTCTAGCTTGTTCAAAGATGGCCTAAATCATTTCCTTAATGTTACTTCACCTAGGATTTCGCTTCGACTAGTGATCAGACAAGTTCTAGAATCCGGTGGGATCATACAAGAAACACTCAACTTCATAAATCATTTTCAAATACATCAACCGAATTATGCATGTAGATGGAATTAATGGAACGAAGCATAGATCACCGCTCAAACACATGCTCTTTTGACCGTTTAACTCATATTCGACAAATTCACTTAGTCATGCGGTTAATTACGAAGGGCCAAAGCAGTTCAACAAACGACTCGACTTGACTCAACTCAAAGCAAATATATAGAGACTTTTCATTTTTTTTTAACAACTAAAAAAAAACCTAAGAAAGTAGGATCACAAATGAAAAAAGGTATTACCACTCCCCAAACTTAATATAACCATTGTCCTCAATGGAGGAGGTGCACTCCTCGTCGGAATCGTGGGATGAAAGAGAAGCAACGGGGCCAATTGGTAGCACTCCATGGGGCCGATGCCTTTTTTCTTGTATTTCTCACGATTTAGGAGGCACGATACCAACTTTGTCAAACAAAACCAAACACGTGGAAACGAGCAATGGGGTAAAGTACCACAATATCATGTGAAGACCATGGGAGACACATCAATGTTATATAATTGTGATCGACATGTGAACTCCTCCAAGCAATAAACCAAGAAGGGCATGCAAAAGTGTTAAATTTCTCATTGAGGCATTTTATCAAACACATTGTGGGCATAGATCTAGAATAAGGATGTGAAGGTAATTTATATAACCAATTATGCCCGAAATTTCAATACCGATCCAAATTCTATCACAATAAGCACCTTTTGCACATAATTTCACAAGAATCGCGTAATGAGCATGCAAGAGGGATAGGGGTGAGATGCAACATGACTACTTCTAATAAAACACAAACATTCTAACTAATCAAACTATGAAAGCAAGTAAAATGAGCTTGGGTTGCCTCCCAAGAAGCGCTAAATTTAAAGTCTTTAGCCGACTTTTGTTTTACTCAACCGGATCCAAAAACAAGTGTCGATCATGCCACGCCTTTGTATTTTCCAACAGTATAAGCGATCCTTTAGTGTATATAAGACGTGGATGATTAAGGATCACAATATTGATGGTCTTTTGGAAATCAAATGTGTTCCTAATGATGATAAATTGTTTATCAATCATAGTAAAGATATTTCTATCTTTACTCACATTAAATATCATGAAATCTAGAACATGTTAATTGATCACCATTTTCAAACATTGTTCCTTCAAGTGTATGCTTCTTAAAATTTGATACATTTGTATTGAAGCTTACATCTAGAGTGCACATATTTTTGTCAATATGAGGATTTTCAATTGAGTGAGAGATAGAGATACTCCCTGAGTTAATTTGATGTGGCTCCTCCTCTTGTAAGATCGGATTGCACTCTTCAAAAGTCTCCTCCAAATTTTGAAGGACGTCCCACCTTTTTCATAATGGGCAATTCATGTTCATGATTTTCTATTTCACCAGTCCCAAGAATGATGACGACTCTTCATTATTAAGTTGGTCAATCATTTGTTGGAGTAACTTTGACATAGTTTGACATGTAATCTCAATTTGTTGAATGCTTGCCTCGGTTTGTAGTAATCTATCATCACTTTCTCGATTTCTTATCTTACACTCTTCGATAAGCTCAACAAGATTCTTTTCCAACTCGGACCGACATTTTATCTCATCTTGTCGTCTTCTTGCCTCACAATCATCTAGAAATTGATAAAGTATTTCTTCCAAGCTAGATAATTGTTCTTGTGGCTGATGAAAGGTTTCATGATTTGCCATATTTTGGGTCCATACATTTTCTTGAGGTGGATAATAAGGAACAAAATGGTTCACACTTTGACTTCCAAAAATCACAGTAGCATCATCGGTTGGCCATGTATATGCATACATTATAATTCCATCCAACGATGTGCCTAAAAAAATTACACAAAATTAAAACAAGAAAAGAAAAAAACAAAAAAAATAGTCAAATTACAACTAGGCAATCAACCTTGATATCATACAAAACACATTCCCAAAACGGCGCCAAAACTTGTTAGAGAATTTTCTAACCGCAAGTCTACGGTGTCAAGTTTTAATATAGTGATATGAGTAGGGTTGTCGTATCCACAGGAATGCGTGTATAAGTACCAAGTATAAATTACCTATGCTATATTTGAGATCAATAATAGATGGATGTCTCAATTTATAAATAAAAATAACTAGATATAACTAATTAAAATATAAACATCTAAATCTATGGGAGAATGAATTCTAGAGGTGTGATGAATCTAGTTTTCCCTTATATTATCAATATGGTATACCAATCACAAATTACCAATTTATAAGTCTAGATTCCTACAATAATCATTTCCTCTCTCGAGTGCCAAATGATTTTAGATCACAATTGGGAAATCAATATCTCTATAAAAATCACCAATTGAAATCTCAATAAAAACTATGAATCTTAATAAATAACTTCGAAGGATTCACAAATCTCTCAATTCTATGAAATCCTAGGTTATGCTATTTCAAGGCCATGTATTCAATTACCTCTCTCAAGTGTCAAATCAAATACACCAAACACTCTAAATTATTGATCAAGTAATTTAGAAGCAATAAATCCAAATAACACAAATAGATTGGGAAATCTAGATTGACAAACCACAATATCAAAACATAAGTTCAAACATAGATTACATCATCCCTCTAGAATTATAAAGTTTAGCTCATGATGAAAATACAAATACCCATAATCAAATGAGAATGCATCTCAAATGATATACAAGAAACAACAAAGAAAGAATTAAAGAGATTAAAGAAGAATCTTATCTATTTCTAGATGATAAATGTCTTCAATCCTCTTCCCCAACTCTTCCTTTGTGCATTGGTGGTGTTGGTTTTCATCCCCAAGTGTCCTCCATGCCCTAGATCAAGCCTCCCATGTATCTATTTATAGTACCCTCCTTTTAGATCCAAAAATCGGACATTTCTTGTTTTGTCCGTCCACGGAAGCCTGCAGCGCTGGAAAATGAAGCGCTGCAAAAAAAAAAACAAACCCAGACTGCCCATTTTCTGTATCGGGCGCTGCAGCGCTCAGGAGGGGCGCTGCAGCGCGCGTAGAACACCCCTGGGCGCTGCGGCGCTTGTTTTGGGCTGTGGCGCTGTCGCTTGTTGCGCTGCAGCGCCTCTTTTTTCGCGCTGTAGCGCCATCCAAACGTCCGAATTTGCTTTTGGTGTCTTCATAAGAGTTGTAGCCCTTTCTCTTAGCTTTCCATAGCCACTTGAATCAGCGCAATATCAATTTTGTAGAGAGAGTTATGACCAAAATACTAAACTCTGCCAGTGCTAGAAATTTCAGGCGCGTTTGGACGTTTCTTCAAATCAATCTTTCGTTGTTTGATCATACTTTCTTCTTTTGACACACGACTCATTAAAATGACCCTAGACTCAATATAATTGGCCCTCAACATGGCTTTGCCACTCAAATGACTCGAAACAAAAGAAATTAATGCCTAACCCATGAGATATAACAAAAACGACTCAAAATACTCAAAAACAACACAAAATTCTAGTCTCGGAAGCCCAAATGAATGGTGTAAAACCAAGTGAACAAGAGGCGTGAAAACCCTTTTCTATTGTGAGTTTCAAATCTGATAAGGTTGAGAGAATCGCCGTGAGAGATTGTTGCTGGGACACGAGCTAAGCGCCATGAGTGTATGTCACCTTCTGGATATTTTGGACTGCATCATCCAAGGTCTTGAGTCGAGTCCCGTCAGCCATGGACTGCCGACGAACCAATGAAAGCACCAATGTTAAAGACGAAATGTGTAGGTCCCAAGGGGTGTAAGTGTAAGGTTTAGAAGGGGGGTTGAATAAACCTTACCAAATTTTCGATTTAGTCTTTTTAAATCTCTGATTCTACACAAATTTTTGTGTCCTTGATGGACAATCGAATTAGTCACTCAAGAGAGTTAATCTCTCAATGATTCGGTGAAATTTGTCAAATAGAGTAACTCAAATTTTGGCTATAATTTGACTCAACTTGTGGTTTTGTTTTTATTGAAGACTTAACACCCTTAAGTTTGATTTTAGAGCTCGACTTAGTACTTGTAAATTATTAAATGGATAGCAAATTTATCGGAGATATAAGCGATTAAAAGTCTTTGGAATTTAAATCTTTGAAAGTAAATGACACAATAAAGTTTTTATAGAGGTTCGAAGATGGGGTAATTCTTCTACTCCTCTCTTCTCCAACTCCTGGAGGAATCCACTAAGTAATGATCGGTTTACAAAGTGGTAACAGTCCGGATACAAGTCTTGATCACAACAAAGACTTGATCCTTTGGGACTCGATCTGGAGACGCCTTGATCACTCACCGGCGGTTCTCGTGACGACTCGGCTTCTTCACAGCTTTCTGCCTTGCTACTACGACTCACTTGCTCAAGCACTTTGGATTTGATCACGAAGCCCTCCAAAAGCTTAAGACTTGGTTCGACCTTGAACCTTTCTACAATCCTTCTTGGAATGTAGACCCCTTGTTTTCGCATTTTCCTCTTCAACGCGAAGTTCTCTTTCCTTCACGGGGTAAGTGTTGGATTGATGTACTTGAGATGTAGGCTTGAGGATTGAGAATGTTTCGATTTTGATAAGCTTGTATATCTCACGTGTGTGTCATTCATCCTCTTTTCTCAAACAAACTCCTCGGCCTTTTATAGTGAACTTTCAAAATTTGCCCGTTGAAGAGATAGGCTCATTTTTGAAAATCACTTTGATCGTTGGTTTGCGATTCTTGGAATTGCCATTTCCTCGTATGAAATGTTTTTATCACCTTTTCGAATTCGACACGGTGTAGTGCTTCCCATTGGTTCATTCCTTTTGCGATCGAGCACTCCAAGAAAGGTAGTATGGAGATATTACTTGTTTAAGTAAATCTCTTGATTTAAATACAACGGTTCTTTTTCGATTATCTCGACTTGATCGCTTTTCCTTGCTTTCCCCAGGTGACTTAGAGTCGACTTCCAATCATTGGATGACTCTTACGTCACTTGACTGAGACTTGGCTTCTCTTGAGTTGACTTGACCGATGTTCCACTCACCAGATCTCACCGCTTCTTGATTGAGTTCTCTCTGCTTTCTTCTTTCTTTGTACTCGATTGTCTCTCGTGATTTTCCTTCAAGCCTTGATTGTCTTCTTGCATGTTAAGGCGTGGTGACTTAACTCGGCTTGCCGTCTAATTGTTACAATACATTTTTACAAAGAAGAATTGGGGAGCCAACTTTCTATTCTAAGTTTTACATGGCATTCATCAAAATCTAAACAATAAAATTCCTAACAATTTCCCCCTTTTTGATGATGCCAAAACTTAAATCATACACAGATGCAAATAACAAAGATACATACAGATAGTGTATTGCCATAGAATGTATGCGCAGAATCAATCTTTTTTATTGATCATATCATTCTTGTACTTAACACAACTGTTTACAAGGTGCATCAGAGTATATAATAGTCTTCAAAAAAAAAAAATTGTAGCTTTATTACAGAAGACTTACATTGTATGTATTTACAAGATAAAATACACGGGTTGGACAAACACTTCATCTCCTTCGCTTGTCTTCTTTCATCTTGATCGACATCTTCTTCTCTTCTTCTCTTCTTCTTCGTCATCACCGCCTTCTTTTTCTTTTCATATGCCTTCCTGGCGGCTTCATCTCTTCTTAATCTTTCCTGTCTCTCCTCCCATAGCCGAGTTTGTCTTTTGTTCTCTTCTTCTATTCTTTTTGCATACTCGGCGTTAGTTTTTGCCACTCGCAAATTTGCCACTTGGTCAAGCCAAAAGAGATCCCTCCTTTCTTCCCCTGGATCTACGTATTCAATGTTCTTGGGCGGAGAGGCCTGGAGTCAAGCTTCTTCCTCCACCGCCGCTTCTTCCTACCTCGGGCGTATCTTTGTCTTTGGGGCCTTCTTTTTCGGTGAGTGCCAGTATGACCAGAGTGAGAGGTTGTCTCTGTCTGTCGTCTTAATGTGAGACCCTTTTCCCAAGATCAGTCCCAAGCTTGTGCCATGGACATATTTGCAAAATATCCTTCGATTCGAGCGTTTTGAATTCATCAACTGATCTTGCTCTTTCCCGACATCCGAAATGGCATACGTGTCTCTGTCAACTGGAATGCCTCCGTGTTCTTTCAAAATGTTCATCACCCAGCATCCATTCTTCCTTCCACCTCCTTCATCCCTCGCTTCAATTTCTTTTCTCTTCTCGACCATAGATACAACAGTGTTGGAGTGGCGAGTCACGGGGAGTTCTTTCGCTTATAATGTCACCAGTGACAGACCCTGTTGGGGTTTGTGCAATCATCAAGGTCATATCTTTTGATCCTTCCCCCTCAAAGATTTTCCTTTCTTGATTTCAAAATTTCCTCAATGATTTTCCCTTCTCAAATTGTTCCTTGTCATTTCTCCTTTCTTTTCAACTTGATTTTTTTGCTTTAAGGTATTCCTCTTCCCCTTTTTGGCATCATCAAAGGATAGAGGAACCCCAGGAACATCTTTGGCAAGCATGAAGTCGAGTCTTCGATAGTTGAATTTTGCTTTAAGTCTGCTGCGTTGTATCTTTTTACGAATTGATCGAGTAGCGTTGGATTCTCTGAAATCGCTTCATCTCAAATGAGAAGGCTGAATTTTCTTGTCATGTGTTCTTCCAAACGCTGTATATCATTTGCATTCTCGCTCACGCAGCAATGATCTCGGCGGTGTGAGCTTCATGCATATGTTCAATGTGTTCCCTCACTTCGTTTTTCGCATCAACGTTTTCGACTCTCCACACCAGCAGCTTGTTGAATAAGGTTCAAGTATCTCACCGTTCCACTCGCATTGATTCTTTCTTTGTTGCCACCATTCCCTTATCTGACCGTGATGCCTCTCAAGTCACTGTAAAGGTTGGCATCTCTGTTGTCCAGGCGCATGTCCAAAGAGGCCGATGCTTTTCCATTCGTTCAACTTGACAAAGAGTGCCTTAAACACTTCTCGAACTTCAAATTCGATTAAATGCATTGCGGTGATGGCCATATAGCGTCGAAATCAAAATCGGCGGAACAATGGTGCCTGAGTGAAAAAGCGAGAGGTGGTCTGTGATAGCGTGCTTGCTCATTTCGACTCTTCGTGGAGTTCTCGTATCTCCGGTGAGAAAGGAAAGATTCCACAAAAGATTCATCACCGCCAACCGGGATTTGTTCGATGATAAGCGGTGCGCGTGAAGTTCTTTTTGGGAATCGATCCACCAGTAGCTTGAGGAGCCGGAGCTAGTGGTCTCTGGTTCACTGGGTTTTGTGGTGCGATGGGCTTGGCTTGCTGAGCCTCACTGTCTTAACAAACGTTGGTCTCACTGATTTCTCCTTTTGAGTAGATCGTCCTCGGCCTTATCGAAGCATCATCGGACGATGATGAGATTTCCATTGGTGGCTCATCATCAAAATTAAAGGTCGACGAGTAGTCTTGGGATCCGACTTGCTCGTGCCTGGAACATCCGCCCGAGTCTTTTGGATTTGTCATGGGGTTGACTCGGCTTCTTCTTCGCAACGATCCCGGAAAAGTGACATCGGGGTTGTCCTGGGAATCATGAAGTGCGCTGATCTCCTTCTCGGATGGGTCGATGATTGCGGGAGGGATGTTCTCTTCTTGTTGTGTTACCCGGGAAGTCTCAACCTCCCGTGGCCTTCATTTCCTCCGGCGATCTCTCTGCTGCGAGGTCTTAGTTCTCCCTTTCGACATGGCGGTATGCTTGGGGTCTTCTACGATGGCATCCATTGGAGTCTCAACCCCATGGATTGCACTTTCATCGCCAGTGTTAACTCCCGGTACATTCCTTCCTCGTGCCTCGATTGCATCGCCAGCGTCATTAGCCTTCGGAAGCGATTGGCACCTCGGTGAGACAGTCTCAATCGCCTGAGCTTCGTTGATGGCAACTTGCTTTTTTCTTGTGATTGTAATTTCTCTTAACCGCCTCCTTGCTTCTTTGTGGAGTCATCCAAGATCCTCCGACCTTGCGGTGGAGGGAGTTTCCCCTCGGGCGCACCGAGTGACTTGGAGTGGGGTCACTCGTCTCGGACTCCTAATTGATGGTTCACCTGGGGCGGTGGTAGCACACCTTCAATAGGGGTTGGCTCGATTGGGGTCCCCATTGTCCCGGTTCATTGCCATTTCCTTAATGCCTTCTTCCGAGTGAGTCAAAGTGGTAGCGAACATCGGTGGCTATTTCTTTGAACCACTCCCATTGGATCGATTTCACCGTTTTTTTTGGAGGACTCTCCGGTCCCTCCATCATTCTTTGCTCGTGAAGGATTCTTGATTCGTCAAATGCTTGTTGCATTTGCAACTCTTACGTAAGCGGACATTCTCAGTTCCTCGTCACTTTCGGAGAAGACATCAAGGAGAGGATGGAAGTGTTACGTAGTGCCGGAGATAGATCTTGCCTTCTCACGTGCTTGCTTCTTGACTTTCTTTGCTCTCTCCCTGTCCTTGTAGATTTGCGGGATGTCTAAATCAAGTCTTTGGGAGCACAGAATAGTCGAGGAAATTTAGCGATTCTTCTTCTTCTATGAATTGAAACTGTTCCTTGACTTGCTCAACTTCCATTTTCTCCACTCACGCAGACAATTTTGGATGTCCGGGTAAGGTGGAGATAGGATTATTACATCACTATCCGCCATTGGGCTGGTTCTTTTGAGTTTCAATTTGTGTGAGCTACGTTGTGTCTTGAGTTGCCTCTGGCGATCGCCTTGTAGACTTGGGCATTTCATCTACTACGTCCGGAGACTCTACTTCTTGATAGTCTCCTGTTTTGTGCTAGGATAGTAATTGACTCATTTGGTTTCTCTGTTCGGATCGCTTTACAAGTCTTCTTCGTCTCTTAGTTTGTACCGGGGAATTTACTCTGTTCGGAGGCGTCCTCCGAGTCTTGGCGGCGGCCGGGGCGTGCGGTATCTGTTTACGAGGAGCTGGCCGTCTTGGCTTCTCGGTTCTCCTCTTTTTGACGATCGAGAAGGAATTTGTGAGTCCTTCTCGATCTGCTGCAGTGCGGGTGACACGGTTGCCGGCGGTGTGACATGGCAACTCTCTGCGGCGGGCGAAGCATGTTTGGTTTTCTTTTTTGCGGCGTGAGACTTCTTGGCAGCAACTTTCTTCTTGTTGGAGAGGAGGCGGGTTTGTGTCTTGGGTCACCGATTCCCCCTCACCTGGTGTCGGCTCTCTTGGCGTAAGCTGCTCCAGCACCGAGAGAGGTTAGCTCAACATTTTCTTGTTGACATGGAAAGCCTTCCCATGTCTAAGATGTACTCCTTTCACTTCCAAGATGGCCAATCACTAGGCCATAACCCAGGATCCTCCAAATGACCCATCTTCTTTGAAGGACTTGTTCCCCACGTTAAGATCATTTGTAGATAAACTCGGCCATTTATCTTCTTTTCTTCGATTATTGCGGCCATCACAATCAATTTTGCCTTTGACATTGGTCAAAGCTTTGATGTCGATACACTTGGCAACAATGTCCAACAATTTGTGATAATCCTCCTTGCCAGATCTCTTGTTTTGTTTGTGTATATTATTTTGTCAAAACGCGTCGGACTTGGCTATTTCTTTCCACGCTTGAAAGTTGACATCGATTTCCTTAATCTCGATTTCCTTCCTTCATGAGCAATATTCACCAAATCCTTAGGCGGTGATAGTCACCGCTTCCCATGAACAGATGACTTGATTCCTTCATCGTGAATCTCAAAGCATTCACGTAGAATTGTCGACCTCCTCCACATAGGTCATGGATATTCCGTTAGAAACGGTTTCGATCTGATGTTTCCAACTTCTCCGATTTTCTTCACCAGGGTGTCGTCGGACCCCTCGCTTCACCATTCAAAATCAAAATCCACGGTCGAACCGGTGTGGATTTGTTTTCCCAACTTGGTAAAGTCATAAGTTGGTGCCATTTCTCGAGAATAATTTCAAGAAAAATTGAAACCGATTTGAAGGTTGATAGGGTTTTGAGTATTTGCCTTTGCCTTTTGAGAGAGATTGAACAGTTTTTAGGAGTGTGAGAGAGAAACGGACGAAAAATGGTTTAAATATGGTTTATGAAAGGGCGTGCGACGGTTTTGAATCGTGATCGAAATCAACGGCTTGGATTTCGCACGCATATTGAAGCGATTCATGTCTCGTATTTAATGCGGCAAAGATTTATATCCAATCATAGGCTTGGTGTGCGGCTTTATGTACACATCATCATTATCTTTGACGTGTCTCTTAAGACATTCCCGCTAAGTCAAAACGATAACGTTTTTGTCACTTTGCTCATCAATTATTCAACTTATCTCTTAGGCGATTAAACTCTGCTTCTCACATTTCTCTTAGTGATTCATTTCTCACCGTGACTTTCGTATAAATTGACTTTTCCGATCTGGTGATTTCTTGAGGTGATTTTTGTTTTCAACTCTTTTTCACCTTCTTTCTTGTTCGATTTCTTTTCTTTGATCCTTTTGTGTCTCAAATTAGCTCAATTAGCCCCAACTCATGTTTGAGTTCTTCAAATCTTGACTCACATAATGGTTTTGTGAAGATGTCGGCTAGTTGCTTTGTCGGTTGAGATATATTCCAAGATAATGTCCTTCTTTTCAACATGATCTCTTATGAAATGATATCCGACATCTATATGTTTTGTTCTTGAGTGCAACACAGGATTTTGAGTGATTGCAATTGCACTTGTGTTATCACACATGATTGGAATTTCTTTTTCTTCAACTTCATAGTCTCTCACCTTTGTCTCATCCATAGGACTTGGGCACAACAAGCGCCCATGACTATGTATTCTGCCACTCCAGTTGTAGAGGTGGCTATTGAGTTTTGCTTCTTGCTAAACCAGGAAATTAGTCTGTTTTCCAAGCATTTGACATGTGCATGCTCTTCTGTCCCACTCGCATCCAAAGATAGTCGAGTCCGAATAGCCAATTAGCTTGAATCCACCTTCCTTTGGATACCACAGCCTCTTCTTGCTTCCTTTCAAGTATCTCAATATTCTCTTAGTCTTTTTGTCATATGGCTCTCTTTTGGAGCAGATTGAAATCTTGCACATACACCTACAAAAAGGTGATGTCTGCTCGCTAATTTTGAGATAGAGCAATGATCCAATAAGTGCTCTATATCTTGTTTGATCTACGGCTTGCCCTCTGCATCCATGTCCATTTTGGTGATGTGTTCATTGGTATTTTTACGAAGACTTCTCCTCCATACCAAATTTCTTCATTAAATCTCGATGTATTTTGTTTGACTTATGAAGGTTCCATCCTTCACACTTGAAGTCCAGGAAGAATGTCGACTCTCCCATCATGCTCATTTCAAATTTACTTTGCATGAGGTTTGAGAATTTTTCACAAAACTCTTTGTTAGTGGATCCGAAAATGATGTCATCCACATATATTTGAACAAGCAATATACTCTTCTTGTCTTGAATTCTGAAAAGTGTTCTATCTACTTTTCCTTTTGTGAATCCATTTTCGATTAGGAATTGTGACAGGGTATCATACCATGCTCTGGGTGCTGTTTCAATCCATGTGAGCTTTCTTGAGTTTGTATACCTTGTCTCCAAGAGTCTTCTTCAAATCCTGGAGGTTGTTCAACATACACTTCTTCTTCCAATAAACCATTCAAGAATGCACTCTTTACATCCATTTGATATACAGTGAAATTCTTGTGAGCTGCAAGCAAGAAACATCCTTATAGCTTCCAATCTTGCTACGGAGCAAATGTTTCATCAAAATCTATTCCTTCTTCTTGGCAATATCCTTTGGCTACCAATCTTGCTTTGTTTCTTACCCACAGAACCTTCCTCGTTCATCTTGTTTACGAACACCCATTTGGTTCCATAACATTTTGATGTATGGGTCTTTGCACTAGTCCCCATACTTTATTTCTCTCAAATTGATTGACTCTTCTTGCATAGCTTGAATCCAATGTGTATCGTCCAATGCTTGTGACACATCTTTGGGCTCTATTTGTGAGATGAAGCATGTGAACATTGCTTCTTGTTGGGTTCTGGATCTTGTCTTGACACCTTCTCTTATATCTCCAATGACAAGTTACGGTGGATGGTCTCTTAGCCATCTTACGTCGAGGTTGAAGTAAGTTAGGTGGATTCGATCGACTTGTAGATTTCTTTGTGGTCGGCTCTCTCGTAATCACTCAAATTCCGGGCAGATTTTCCACCGCTTTTTTGAGATTCAACTATCTCATCTTCTTTCTCAATTGATAATCCCCGCCTGAATTCAGAAGGTTGGATGATTCAAACTTATCGGTGACTCTTCAATGTCTTCTCCATTTATGTTTGGCTCATCGAATACTACATGAATGGATTCTTCAGTAACCATAGTTCTTTTGTTGAGTATTCCAAACCAGTATCTGAAGATACCTCATCGACTTTAGCATCAAAAGCCTTTAGGTTGTCTTTGCCATTATTGTGGATGAAGCATTTACATCCAAATATCCTGAAATATGCAACATTTGGTTTTCTTCCAAATCTCATAGGAGTCTTTGTCACCGCCTATTTATCATACATCTGTTTTGGGTGTAGCAAGTGTGTTGATTGCTTGACCCAAAATCTTTTTAGTAACCCCGCCCAAAGCTAACATGGTCCTTGCACTTCTTTGAGGGTTCTTTCCTTCTTTCTCGCAACTCCATTCTCAAAGTCCTTGCGGTGATAGTTCATGACCAATACCATTCTCAATCTGATCTTGAGTTATTATTCCATTGACAAACTCGGTTCCTCTATCCGATCTTATTTTAATAATGGTTTGACTCTTCTCATTTTGTATCCTCTTCATCACCGTGTGGTAGCTTTTGTAGAGTTTCTTTCTTATTGCACATGAATATTGTCCATGTATATCTTGAAGTCATCTACTACCACCAAGGTGTATTTCTTTCCACTTATCTTTGGCTGGTTCCACTTTGGGCCAAATAGATCCATATGAAGCGGTCTGATAATATTCTAGTTGAGGATGGGCATGTCTTTTCTTTGAACAACTTGATTTGTTTTCCTTCGAATGCGTCACATATACTTTCCTTCTTGATATCGAACTAAGTCCTTCCACAAGATGACTTCTTGCTAGCTTATTAATTGTTTTGAAATTCGGGTGACTCGACTTTTTGTGCCCGCGAGAACTTGATTCATTTGTGCTCTTTTTGCTAGTAGACAGTCTTTGGGTGTTGCGATTGACCAATCCACTACATACATGTTTTTCTTCTACATCCTTGCAAATACCACTTCATTTGATTCAATGCTTTTGATTTGACATATGCCCATGTTGAATCCAACATTGTAGCCCTTGTCACAAAGTTGATCGATGCTTAGTAAATTGAAGTTTAGTCCTTCAACATATGCAACATCTGTGATTTCTAATTCATTCCTCTTGATGGATCCAATGCCCCTTATTTCACCAGGAGCTTCATTTCCTCCAAATATGACTTTGGCTCCTTTGACTTCCTTGAATTTTGACAGATTTCTCTTATTTCTGTCATATGTCCGAATACGACCACTATCCATGTACCAGGTTCCTTGGCAAAATTCCTTGAACCTGCAATCAAGGAAATTAAGTTTTAGGTACCCATACTTGTCCAAGGTCCTGAGGGGTTAGTATTGTAAGATGATCCAACCAACCTATAGCCACATGGTTTGACTCTAAGAGGTTTCCATCTATCGATGCCATAATCATAATTAATTTTGGCAAATTGCTTGGGGATTCTAGGTTCATACAAAATGTCTCTTTTGTCTCAGTATGCCCTGCATATGTGTTTTAGCAATTGCCTTTCTTGGGTAATTGTGGTGTCTTTGAGTGTAGTGCCTGGGTGCATATGTGTCTTGATGAAAGCTCTTATACTTTTGGAATGGCCTTTCTTTGAGTTCTAGGCCTTTGCCATTTGGGCTTGTATTCCATAAGTCTAGTGATAGTTCACATTATTCCAATCAGCTTGGCTTGGATATTTTCTACCATTCCCATCATATGTATTTCTTTTATGAGTTTTCCTGGGATTTTTGGTAGCTCTGCTTCTTCTTTCTGAGTATTTTCTGTTTGGAGTCTGTTTGAGGACTCAGAATCTCTTCTCACTATCCTTTCAAAGACTCTCAACTCTGTTTTTTCCTTTTCCTTTGTAACCAAGGCCGCTTTGCTTAGTATTGTGCTTTGGATTGAAAGTGTGTGCAACATTGAGTTTTGGATTTTTCAGACTCTTCATGACTTGAAGATCCTTTTTCCAAAATTACTCTTGAGGTTTGACATGGCACAAAGGAATTAAATCCTAAGCTGTCTTGTCTCCACATTCTCTTTGACTCATAATAAGATCATCCAATGATTTAGATGCCTTAGTGAATGAGGCAATAACATTTTTGAGGTCATTCTCCCTCTTTTCTATAGCAGCAATTTCTGCTATTAATTTAGCATTTTCAGCCTTTTAAACTTTTATTCTCATCACTATTTGACTTAGAGTACTCGGCTCCTTAGTCGACTTTGAGTTTTGACTTTTGAGTAAATTTGTTTTCCTCATTCAATAGTGTGTGTGAGGATTTGATGTGTTCAAAATCTTTCATCATTTTGCTTAATGAATCATAAAGATCAAAGGTTATGAAGTGTGTGTGTCACGATCACTATCACTAGTGTAATGTCTGAGCTTGTTGAGTTAGATTGTACCTCATCTTCTTGATCTTGTTCTTTGGCCATTAAGCGGATCAAAGCTTCTTCTTCGTAGTCACTTGTGTAGTCGACTTCAAACTCTCTCACCCTCTCTTGACTTGGCTGTCTCGTGACTCTCTGGCCATCATTGCCTTTTTCTTCTCTTTTTCTTCTTTCTCCAAGACCTTTCTTTCTTCTTCGTTCTGTACTTGTTGACTACGAGGATATGAGCAAAATGGCATAGTGACTCTGGTTGTCTACAATTCCAACATAGATATTCACCTTTTTGATCACTCTTTCTATTCTTGAGTTGTCAACCCTTTGATACTCAACTTGTTGATGATCATTCTCTTGGTTGGCCTATCATCCCTTGATTTGGAGGAGCCGAGTGTCTTCTCGGAGGATTCACCCTTTCCTCTTTTGTAGTTCTTGTTAAAGAACTTGTTAAATCTTTTAACCATCGGGGCAATTTCTTCCGGGTCAATTGCCTCTTTGACTTCAGCTCTCCTTCCATCTTTGACAATTAGAGCAAATTTGTTTTGGGTAAAACCTCTTCCTGGTCTTTCCTTCTTCTCGGCTCAAACTCGTAGGCTTTGAGGTCCGAGAATAACTCATGATTGGATGTCTTTGATAGGTCCATGGAATGTCTTAATGCCATGACCTTCATTTCCCATTCACCGGAAGACTTTTTAGGATCTTCATACACATTTCTTCCGTGTATATTCCTTTCCAAGTGTAGACACTCATTTGTGATTTCTAAACCGAGCATCCAGTTGATCCAGGTTTTCTCCCGAGGTCATTTTAAAGTTCTCAAATTTTTGTACAAACCCACCGATAGTTTGTTTTCTTTGATTTGCTCGAGCCTTCGCAAATCAATGTCGGTTGTCCCGATTTCCTTAGCCGTTTTGCAAGATTTGACTTTATTGAACATGGCTTTGTCCAAGGTTTTGTGAGATGTCCTTGGCTACATTGTCCAGTTGTACCTTTTTCTGTCATCATTTGTCCACTCGCTTCTTGGTTTTCAACCATGACTGGTGTGATCTTTGCATCTTCTTCCCCTTCACCGCAACTCTTCGAACCTTTGTGTTCACCTTTAATATTTGCAGAGGCCCATCTTCTATCACTATCCACATCTCATCATGTAATGCTTTGATAGATGAGCACTATCACGAATTTTCCAATCATCAAATTCTTCAATAGTGAACATAGGAATGCGTGTTAGATTTGCTTCCATGATTATAACTTTTAATGATAGAAAAGAGTTTTGAAAGTTTAAGTACTAAAGCGACTTTTGAAAAGTTTGGAGATCTAGTTCAAGAACTTCACGGAGGGTTCAAAGAACCAACCGCTCTGATACCACTTGTAGGTCCCAAGGGGGTGTAAGTGTAAGGTTTAGAAGGGGGTTGAATAAACCTTGCCAAATTTTCGATTTAGTCTTTTTAAATCTACTGAGTTCTACTGTGTCCTTGATGGACAATTCGAATTAGTCACTCAAGAGAGTTAATCTCTCAATGACTTCAAATTTGAGCATTTATTAATAGAGTAACTCAAAACTATAATTTGACTCAACTGTGGTTTTGTTTTTGTGGAAGACTTAACACCCTTAAGTTTGATTTTAGAGCTCGACTTAGTACTTGTAAATTATTAAATGGATAGCAAATTTATCACAGATATAAGCGATTAAAAGTCTTTGGAATTTAAATGTTTGAAAAGTAAATGACACAATAAAGTTTTTATAGAGGTTCAAGATGGGGTAATTCTTCTACTCCTCTCTTCTCCAACTCCTGGAGGAATCCACTAAGTAATGATCGGTTTACAAAGTGGTAACAATACAAGTCTTGATCACAACAAATTGATCCTTTGGGACTCGATCTGAGACGCCTTGATCACTCACCGGCTTCTCGTGCGACTCGGCTTCTTCACAGGGCTGCTTTGCTTGCTACTACAACTTGCTCAAGCACTTTGGATTTGATCACGAAGCCCTCCAAAAGCTTAAGACTTGGTTCACCTTGAACCTTTCTACAATCCTTCTTGGAATGTAGACCCCTTTGTTTTATTTTCCTCTTCAACTGATTGAAGTTCTCTTTCCTTCACGAGGTAAGTGTTGGATTGATGTACTTGAGATGTAGCTTGAGGATTGAGAATGTTTTTTGATAAGCTTGTATATCTCACGTGTGTGTCATTCATCCTCTTTTTCTCAAACAAACTCCTCGGCCTTTTATAGTGAACTTTCAAAAATTTGCCCGTTGAAGAGATAGGCTCATTTTTGAAAATCACTTTGCGATCGTTGGTTTGCGCTTGGAATTGCCATTTCCTCGTATGAAATGTTTTTATCACCTTTTCGGAATTCGACACGGTGTAGTGCTTCCCATTGGTTCATTCCTTTTGCACGCTTCGACCGAGCACTCCAAGAAAGGTAGTATGGAGATATTACTTGTTTAAGTAAATCTCTTGATTTACTGTCTGCAACGGTTCTTTTTTTATTATCTCGACTTGACGCTTTTCCTTGCTTTCCCCAGGTGACTTAGAGTCGCTTCCAATCATGGATGACTCTTCCGTCACTTGAGACTTGCTTCTTGAGTTGACTTGATGATGTTCCACTCATCTCACCGCTTCTTGATTGAGTTCTGTCGCTCTTCTTTCTTTGTCAGACTCACTTGTCTCTCAAAGAATTTTCCTTCAAGCCTTGATTGTCTTCTTGCATGTTAAGGCGTAGTGACTTAACTCGGCCGCTACTCTAATTGTTACAATACATTTTTACAAAGAAGAATTGGGGAGCCAACTTTCTATTCTAAGTTTTACATGGCATTCATCAAAATCTAAACAATAAAATTCCTAACAAAATGTAACAGAGGAAATAATAAGCAGAAGAGTAAATTAGTATTTTCTTAGCATGCCTTTTCTGTGATTACATCAGAGGAATTTTATAGATGTTTCACTAAGTTTCTAGAGTTGTCCCATTTGTAACTAACTTTGATTCCCTCTACTTATGACTATATGGTATAATCATCTAAATATTTAGGCCTATTCTTGATGCGAACTCCCTTCTTGGATTCTTCTCTTTTCTCTTGGGCTTGAGTACCTCTTGTTGGGCCATTCTTCATAACATATAAATTGTTTTGAGATTGTTTAAATTTGTTTCTTTATTGTTTCTATGTTGTTTCTTTGTTGCTTCGATGTTTTAAAATAACTGTAACCTATTTTTTATGCTGTTTTTTATTCATATATTATTTTGTACATTGTTTCTATTGTTTCGGTGTTGTTTTATAATATTTTTAATATTGCTCTAATAATTTTTTGTTGTTTTCATGTAGTATTCAATGTATAAATACAATGTTTACCTATTTTTAAGCTCTTTTTATTCATGTTGTATTTTAAATATTTTTTACGTTGTTTCTGGGTTGTTTCCATACCCTTTTTAATGTTGTTCTGATATTTCTTTGTTGTTTCAATGAAGTTTTCGACGTTTAAATACAATTTTTTACCTATTTTTATTAAAAGAAACATGTTAGAAACAATGTTGAAACACAGAAACATGTTTGAAACATATTTGAAACAATGTTGAAACAAAGTGTAAAATTTTCCGGGAATTTTTGCTGGAGGTATTGTTGTGTAAAAAAAGAGCGGGGAGCGTAAATTTAGGTAAAATTGCATAGGGAAGCGTAAAAGGCTGACATTGACTTAAAAAATGTGGGTATTTTTGTTATAAGCCCTTTCTTATTTATACTCCAAAGTCTATTATAAAAATCTCCGCCTAGCCTCGATCAGTCCCCGCCTAGGCGTTAGGCTCCTCTTGTCCACCTACGTTCTTTTTGGCGATTAGGCCCACTAACTCTACTCAGGTCCCGCCTAGACACTAGGTCCCAGTCTGCTGCCCGACTAGCGCCTATCGCTTTTTATAACATTGACTCCAATTGGGAAATCAACAAATAAAAAAGGAAAAACAAAAACAAAAACAAAAATTGGATTAAACGATTCAATTTATGTAAAATATCGACCAAAAAAAGTCTTCACATAGATAGAAAATGAGAGCCCATTTTTGCACCCGTCAAATGTTTGAAACTTGAAGTGATAGAGACACAATAATAATTTTGTTACATTTTTACAATTAAACATGGCCTATGTCAAATTGGTTTTTCCAACCATATTTTAGTGTTTGACATTGCGATTGTCAACCTCTTAAAGATTAGTGAAAAATGTTATCAATCACTGTCATTCTGCTCATGTAGTCACTCTCCATGTCCTTTGAGTGAGAACTGAGGACATTATATATTAGTTGAAAAAAAGAAGAAAGAAAAAATAAAAAAAGAGAAACAAAGTCAAACCCAAAAGGAAAAGATAAAGAAAAAAAAATACAAATTTATCAACCTCAAATTAGCGTATGACATCATCTTCAGAGGGAATTGAAATGAATAGAGATTACAAATTATTTTTGGTGCAAAAGTAAAACACTGCTAAATTTCAAGCTCCATAACTAAGTTTGGACCAAATGCAATTATTGCATGTTTGATAGGAAATATTTAAAATTTTGCCCATACAAATATGTCCAAATAAGTGAATTATAAATGCAACATTTTGATAATTTATTATGTATAGATTTATAATTAAACCAACCGAGATTTAATTCGAATAAGTGCAAATTAGTAACTTTAGGTGAGAAAAAGTCATAAGTAACGCGGCAATTAGATGGAGTTGGTCAAAGACTCAAAGTCCATCACTTAATGAATAATAAGTTATTATTATAAATAAGTCAAAATTCTAAAAAAAAATATAATATCAAAAGTCTCAATTACCATCAAATTAATTATATTTAAGTATTGTGGTATAGTGTTAAGTGAAAGTCATGCAAATGTGAAAAGTTTGAAAAGTGACACATTATGCTAATTTTGCAGCTTCACAAGGAGTAAATACCTATACAAATGTGCCAAATTTCTTGGTTATTGCAAGTTAAATTCTAAATTGGATCCAATTTGATTAAACTAATTATATGACGAATGAATTGCACTTCTTATATGATTGGTAATGAGAGTGACAGTTTTTTACCTTTTCTTTTAATTGTGCTTTTTTACAATTACACATGATGACGCTCGAGCCGAGTTGGAAGAAATTAATCCACGTCATCAGTCCAGCACACGTCCGAGTAGGAGATCTGCGGGTGACATCAGCAACGGTGCGCGGCGACACGTCACGAATTTGGCTCGCCCGCTACCGAGCCCAACCGCAACACGGCTGCCGAGCCCCGAGCCCAAATTTCGACGGGAAACGCATGCGCGACAAACTCATACAAATAATCACACGCCCATGCTTAACGCTTTATTGGTATCAGAAACTGCCACATGTCAGAGAATTATAAAGAGAAGTCTACAAGTGGCAAGTTTTGACTGACATGCACAGTTAGAGAGGGACATGTGTCTTTCTTTAATTATTTTACTAATTAATAACTAGTTAGTGCAAAGATGACTATTGTAAACCCACTTACTCGAAGGGGTATAAAAAGTCTGATAGAGAGAAAACAGAAGGGAGGAGCAAGATTGTAAGAAAGACCGACCCCAATAATTCGGCTCGGCATTATGCATAAAAGGCAGAATTAGCCATAAATAAACACACGTTACGCACGCTTATATTTCCACGTGTTAAGTCTTTTACATATTTTTGCTTGTTGACCAAAACGCACGTCAACAAATTGGCGCTAGAAGGAGGGCCCGTATTGGTCCAGTCAGAGTTCCAAGCAAAAGCAAGTTAAGTAAAAACCAGGTAAAGTTTAACGCTTAACCTTTTCATAATAGACAAAATGAGTCAACAATCGAAAATGCCCGTTTGATCAAGAGCAACATTTGAACAACCAAACCGCCGACTACGAATGGCCAAAATATGCTCCAAACGTGCGGGGAGCACTACTTTATTTCCTTTTGCTCGGCTAATTGCCAACCCAACTTTTGTACAAAGAAATGAACCAACTCATATCACAAACTCTCGCTACCACAAACTCTCAAGCACCTCCTCCACTCCTTGCAAATACTAACCCACTCAACCCACAACTAAATGTTAATATTAATCCTCAAATTCCCGGGCTTCCTCATGACGAAGCCCAAGAAGCCAGTTCAGGTAATGAACAACGTGTCCGTCGTGACGATAAAAAGCGGCCGAAAGATGAGGAAGGGCAAAGTCGTATAGCAGAGTCACTACCAGAGCCAACACGACATCGCCATGCCCACTCAGTGTTCGCCGGACGACTGAGAGTTGATCCTTTTCGCCCAGCTCGATCGATAAGTGTTTGATACATGTTTTTATCTTAATTTTGATGATTTTATTTTATCACCAAAACAATGTTTTTTAAAGGTTGTCCAAATACTCCTAAATGATTTAAAATGGTTTTAATATTTTTCGGAGTATTTCCTCAAGTTTATTTTTGATAATAATGGACAACACTTTTAATAATTTTATGTCTATGGGTTTTTACTCCTAAAACAAGATTTCTAAATGTTGTCTAAAAACTCCGATTGGTTTAAAATGTTTTTACTAAATTTTCGGAGTATTTCTTGAGTTTTATTTTCGACAAAAATTGGACAACATTTCTGTCTCTTGGTCGACCAAATTATCGCCCTATAGGGAAACCCGTGACTGAAGATGTTTTTAGAAACAAAAAATGAGACGGATGTAATATTGGTCAGGTCGACCGGTCGCCCAAGGGGTCGACCGGTGCCGGTCTGCCGTCGGCCGTCGCCCCCGATCGGCCGGTACACTGGAGTTCATTTTTGTTCTGAGAACTTCCTGTCTTGTTTTTGCTTGAGGGGGACCGGTTGGAATAGGGTCGACCACGGTCGCCTATGTCGACCCGTAAAAATTTCAAAGTGTTCTTAATTCTCTTATTTACCGGCCGCCTGTATGTATTGACAAAAAAAAATATGACCGTTTGACAATGAGACACATTTCCTTAAATTGTGGGATTGATTTCTAACAGCTATATTCTTGATTTTAATTGTATTTTTCTGTAGATTTTCAATCCCCAAAAGGAGCCTATGCTTGATCAACCATCTCCTATAAATAGAGGAAGTTTTGGAGCAACCAAAAAAACAACAATTGAGATTCAACACAATAAGATACACTTCAAGCAAATACTTGGTCTTTCATTGTTATTATTCTTGTTGTAAATTTGCCTAGCTTATCACTTTCACATCCTTGAGGTCTAGGCTATTCTTGATTACACCTTGCACTCAAATTGTATTATTCATTATTGAGTTGTAATCTTGATTTTTGGTTATCATTCAAACACAAGATATCCTTGTGAGTGTTCTTGTGGTAAGAACACACTTGGATGATCTAGGTGATAGGTGAAGAAGATTGTGGTGATCTTCTTATTGAGGTGTTGAAGAATTTGGTATTCTTCAAGATTGAAGATTGTGGTAATCTTCACAAGGTGCCGTTGAAGGAAGATTGTGGTAATCTTCAAAGGGAGATTGTGGTAATCTTCAAAGGTGGTGTTGAAGAAGAGTGTGGTGCTCTTCAAGGTGTTGTAAGTTGAATTTGTATTAATTTTGGTAATTAATAAAATTCTTTTTCTTTTTGAAATCAATCCCGGATATACTGGGGTGGTAGATGATTAGGCCCTAGGTGGGTTGAACCTCTTTAAATCGACGTGTGTTGTTTACATTCCGCACCTTTATTATTGTCTTTGAGCATTCGGTCGAAAAAGAGGGTAAAATCCAAAAGATGGAGATAATCTATTCACCCCCCTCTAGATTATCGTAGCCGCTTGGACTTACAAGTGGTATCGAGCCAAACTCTTTGGCAAGCTCGTTTCACATCGCGAGTGAAGAGAAACGATCGTCGGCTACGAACGAAGCTCATCCATCCGGCACTTCCACCACCAAGCCACCACCATTTGATTCCAAAAATTTTATTTTTTGAAAAGAAAGAATGGAATGCTACTTACAAGGTTGCGGGTTCGACATTTGGAATACCGTCATAAATGGAGAATCCATTCCGACGAAAGATTCACCACACACCTCAAAAGGCTTCAAAAAGCTCAATGATGAAGAGAAGAAAATCATCTCCTTAAACGGTAAGGCTTTAAATATTTTGTATTGTTCATTTACTAATATAGAATATGAACATATTGTAGGAATAAAATCGGCACATGAAGTATGGAAAAAATTAGAAGCCATCTATGGAGTATTTGCAAATGAAGGAGTCAAACTAAAGCATCTACTTCTCAAGATCATACAAGCTCAAATCTAAGGAACAAGCCTCCTACAACTTCCAACTATGAAGAAGTTGAATATTGTTTTATGGGCATCAATGAAGAAAATGAGGTATGTCTTAAACCCTCTACTTCCTATGATATTGTTATTCAAAATGATTATAGTGATTTGCAAAATGATTATGATGAACTTCAAAATGAATTCCAAAGCTTACTTGTTAAATACAAAAATTTGAAAAAGGAATTCAATATTTTGAAAAATGATAAGGATAGTTTACTTACTTCCTATGAATCACTATCATGTGCTCACACCACCACACTTGACAAGGTTAGAAACCTTGAAAAAGAAAATAGTACTCTTGTTGAGGATATAAATTGCTTGAAAAATGATTTATCTAAATCCAACTTGAGTACCGATAAAATGACCAAGATTGTTGATTGTTCGAAGTTAGAACTTGATCATAAGCCTAAGAATGTCAATCACATGAAAAAGAATCAAGTCTCTAAGCATGTTGATCATTATGCTCCTAGAATTATTACATGTTTCTATTGCTATAAAAAGGGTCATACGGTAAATACTTGTTGGGCTAGAAATAGCTCTAATTATTGTTGGAGACCTAAAAGTCTCAAAGCTAATCCTAAAGGACCCAAACACATGAGGGTACCACAAAACAATGTCATATTAGGTACCCGACGAAGTAATAATCGGAGAAAATTCATGCCACCAAGAAAACATCAAATGAACGTTTCATTTGATCAAAAAAGGAGAAACTATTCTCAACAAAGCCAATTTCCAAGGAGAGGGTATAATCAAAAATGGGAAGAACACAATCCTTGGAAATGGCAAAGACATCATCAACAAGATGATTTTCAAAGAAGAAGAGACCATCAACAATGGGAAGGTAACCAACCTTGGAAATGGAGTAATCAAAGAAGTCATCATCAACAAAGTGACTTCTCAAAGGGAAGATACCATCAACAATGGGAACGGCACAACCCATTGAAATGGCGTAATTGGTAACCCGTATCTCCCCTATTTAAATATGCATTTTATTTTGTTATTATGCATGTTTTTATGTATGTCTTAATTGCAAAATAAGTTTTCATGCAAGTATTTTCTAATTGAGGTCTTTAATATATTTATGAGTTTCAAATTTTTTTTTTTAAGAAGACCTTACATGATTTTCTAAAACTCTTGTGCATTTAATTAGACTTATGTGGCTTATTATCTCTTATGAAATCTTATAGCATAAGCTCTTTGTGATATCTCCTATTACTTGCCTACACTTGTATTTCTTTTGTGCATACTTTGTCTAAGAATTGTGTAGGATATGTATCTCATATTCATTGGCCATTTCGACATCAAGTTTCTTAAACTATCGAGGTATGTTCACTCGTATTTACCTTAGAACTCGATATTATACTTATGCACATATCTTTCAAGATATTTCATTTTAACCCCTTAAAGTGCCCCTAAATAATTTTGCAAATATTCTCTTTAAAAAGGCACTACTTGTTAAGTCTCGATTTTCTCGAATATATGTTTTCCCAAAACCCATATTTGTTGGATATAGTCCAAGATTATCTTTTTGCAAAGTTTTAAAACTTTTGGGGTGAAAAATAGAATTTTGGAAAACTCTGGGAAAAGAAAAAAATTACCTGGGACGGTCAAGCGGGGGCGGCCGCCGCACGCACGCCGTCGGCCGTCGCCCCTACCTCGACCGTCGCCTGGTCATTTTTACAACATAAATTCGTTTTGTCCTCAGTTTCAAACAGACGAAGAAAACTCCCAAACCCTTATAGCAGCGGATACTCATCCCTTTCTTCTACAATCTTCAATTCTTCATCATTTTTCACGATTCTTGTTGCTAATCTTCTTATTTTCACAAGAATCTTACATATATGGCTCCCCTAAAGAATTCCACCGGTCAAAATCCCATCTCCAAGCATAGAAGGGGCGGAGAGGGTTCGTCAAGAAATCGGCAAGAGGAAGCCGAACAAAGGGATATTCGAGCCGCTCAAAGAAATGTGGCTCAAGAAGGTGATGATGTTCAAAATCCCATTCTCTCTCGGGCCCAAATTACCGAGCTACGCGGAATAATTTCGCTTCAAAATTGCCGTTGGGCGAAATGTAAAAAATCCTTTGTTACTCAAGCCCCTAATTCCCACAATGTTCTTAATTTCATCAATAAATATGCGGAATGGTATTATGAGGACTCGGGAATGGGAGGAAAGTCTATTGCTCGGACTAAAATGTGTCGTTTTAGTTCATTTACAAATGAGTATCCTACGATTAGAGGATTTTTTGAGGAGCAAGGTTGGATGTATTTATGGGAACATGCTTTTGTTTTGTATGATGATGATATTATCCAACTCTTTTATGCCAATATGTGGGTTGAATATGATGTTTAAAGGAAGCCTATAGCCGTAAATTCACTTATAAGGGGACGTCATTTTAGATGGACTCCCAATGATATTTGCCGGTTTTTACGTGTTAGAGAAGGTGGTTGGGATTATTTCTCTTGTGGGACTTGGAATGATGAAATGTTTGTAAGTCCAAGCGGCTACGATAATCTAGAGGGGGGGTGAATAGACTATCTCCATCTTTTCGATTTTCCCCTCTTTTTCGGACCGAAAGCTCAAAGACAATAATAAATGTGCGGAATGTAAACAACACACGTCGATTTAAAGAGGTTCAACCCACCTAGGGCCTAATCCTCTACCACCCCAGTATATCCGGGATGGATTTCGAAAAGAGAAAAAGATTTTATTAATAATTACCAAAATTATTACAACAAAATCTTACACCAACACCTTGAAGAGCACCACACTCTTCTTCAACACCACCTTTGAGATTACCACAATCTCACTTGAAGATTACCACAATCTCCAAACGGCACCTTGTGAAGATTACCACAATCTTCACCCTTGAAGCGCACCACACTCTTCAACACCTCAACAAGAAGATTACCACAATCTTCTTACACCTAACACCTAGTTCACCCAAGTGTGTTCTTACCACAAGAACACTCACAAGGATATCTTGTGTTTGAATGACAACCACAAATTCAAGATTACAACTCGATAATTGATAATACAATAGAGTGCAAGTGTAATCAAGAATAGCCTAGACCTCAAGGATGTGAAAGTGAATAGCTAGGCAAATTACAACAAGAAATAAGACAATGTAAGAACAAGTGTATTCTTGAGTGTATCTTGTTGTGTTGTAGTTTTCTCTCTTATTGTTGTGCTTCAAATCTTCCTCTATTTATAGGAGATGATTGATACTTGATAGGCTCCTCTTGGAATCTGATTTCTACAAAAAACTTGCAATTAAAATCAAGATTATAACTGTTAGAAATCAATCCCACAATTTAGGGAAAAGTTGTCTGCTGCACAACGGTTAGAATTTTGCTGTCAAACATTAGGGCGACCGTCGCATTTAAATAGACTTTGAAAAAACGTATCAACATTTACACAGGCGACCGGTCGACGTCTACCTCGACCGGTCGACCTATGCCTCAACCGGTCCCCCTCATGGGTTTGGAAGAAAGAAAACGTTCGTTTCAATTTTTGCTCCCAGTCACCGGCCGCCCAAGGTCGGTCGGCCGACGGCACGACCCGGTTGCCCTATAGGGCGACCGGTTGCCACGACCATTTTCTCGCAAACATGAAGTTTTCTGTTTTCCTCAACTTTCAGTGCGGGTTGCCTATACGGTGACCGGTTGACCTCAAAACAAAAATGTTGTCCAATTTTATATCGAAAATAAACTTCAAGAAATACTCCAAAAATTAGTGAAAACATTTTAGACCGATCGGGAGTATTAGGACAACATTTAGAAACATTGTTTTGGTGTAAAAATACATTAACAGAAAATCATTAAAAGTGTTGTCCAATTTTGTCGAAAATAAAACTTGAAGAAATACTCCGGAAAATATTAAAACCATTTTAAATCATTTAGGAGTATTTGGACAACCTTTAAAACCATTGTTTTGGTGTAAAATCAAAATCATCAAAATCATGATAAAACCATTTATCAAACAATCTCCCCCTTTTTGATGATTACAAACCAAAACAATTTTAACGAGGTCGATTTTGAAAACAAAACAATTTTACCGGTTAAAGAGAACTATCCGTTGTGAGCGACAACATTCCGTGTAATAAACACAAGGATGGGAGTAGAGAGATTCAAACATATATTACAAATGCTCCCCCTATCAATATGAACAACAAGAGTAATATAGAAGCAACTTCAACATACGCTAAAATCTTAGTTTATCGATATTGAGCTTAAGTATCGAAAACTTAAAAGCTCCCCCTGTCAAAGAGACATCATTAGAACCGTATATAAGTCTATACTACAACCAATGGACCAAGAATCGTACATAACCATAATACATCAAGTGGACATAATATGATCCACAACTTATGGCTTTACATAGCCACAACTTATAGCTTCTTTTCGTGAAGCTTATCTTAGCTTCTTTGAGCTAATGAGCTTATAACCTGTTTCTCCCCCTTTGGAATCATCAAAAAGAATGTTAGCAAGATAAATACATCATATATTCATATCGAAGTGCGCAACAAAAACGATGTATCGAGCTATTTGAACATTGAAGCTTATAAACCAAATAGGAGGGAAAAGTCGAATCATACGACTTGTAGAGGTTTATGAAAACTCATTTGATAAGTAAAACATGATCTCTATAAATGTATAAGACTTTTGAAATCGAGAGAATCATGTAGGTGATGAATTTTTCATTGAAACGTTTTATCGAACACTTGGCGGGCGTCAAAAAATTTAGAAAGATATATATGACCCTTGTAAGTGAAATCAAGCCAAGTTTTTCATCACCAAATTCAATTTAACAAATATCATTAATCAACAATTAATAAGCTCATCACAAATATATATGAATTTCATCAAGAAGAATACATATAAGCCACAAACTCAAGGGTTCAACCCAATTGAGCTAAAGATAGTGAAATTCTTACCATTCAATCGGTAAAGACGAGCAATGATGATGATAGTCGAGCTAGATAATCCCCAAAATATATAATTCATGCATCAAAACTCATTTGAAGTGAATTGTGTGTGAAATTTGCAAAGGGGACGAAAAATGGCCAAAATGTGTCAAAGTGACGAATGCTGAAGACAGAACCATTTTAATCCAAATTTTAGCCTAGGGCGACCGGTCGACGTTGAGGGTGACCGGTTGCCCTCAACCCTTTCAGCCCACTGTTTGTCAGTTTTTCCAAAATCCGAATTTTCAACCAAAAATCCGATTTTTCGCCCCTAAGTTTTAAAAACGTGCAAAATGCAAACGTATACCTCATTTAATATACATTATGTCGTGATCAAGCTCGAAATGAGGTAAAATACTCGGCGTTGAGCGATTAAAAAGTCCGCGAGTGATCCTTGAGACGGAATTAAACACATCTCAAGTTTTTGTTAAACGTGCAATCCCGTTAAAAAAATTATCGAATCTCAATATGTTTAGTTCGATTATGACGAACCATATTTTGAAAAATTATTATCACCGGACTTGTTATCCCGAAAAATAATAACGTTTTAAGACTTTGGATACAACAAGTCATAAGAAAAAGTGCCTTTCAAATATTTGAAAATTTCTTTTAATGGCACTTTAATGAGATTCGTTGGGATAGTTTTTGAAGTCGAGCATATAGACATAAGGCATATGGATTGTCGAGTCTATATAAATAATACAAGAAAACATACCTCGAATTTATTTGTCGACCGACATGACTTTCTCAACCTTTGTCAATCTTTAGCCATAGAGGTTGAGATAGTTCTTCTTTCTTCAATGCCTAACTCCTTCAAGAGTTCTTTTTAAATATAACCATCTTCTTGGCATTGTAAGTCCAAGCGATAAATTGAGCTCCCCCATCATGCTCATCTCGAGTTCACCTAGTATCAACTTAGAAAAATATCTTGCACAAATATTCATTAGTAGCACCAAAAATATTCTCATAAATATGCACAAGTTTAAACAATCTTGCCCTTTTTCACAAACAAAGAGAGTAGTATCAACTTTACCTCTTGTAAAATCATTTAGCAAAAATAGCTAAGTCTATCATACCATACATGGGGTACTTGTTTTAAATCATACAAGGCCTTTTATAAAAATCATTTGGCCTAAAATTTTAAACTCCGATAGACTTCTATTTGAATGAAACCATTTAGAAAATTGGATTTAACATCCATTTGGTAAAGCTTGAAATTTTCTTAAAACAAGAATGGGCAAGTAAAATGCAAATAGCTACTAAATGTGCTATGAGTGCAAATCAAAATCAATTACCTTCTTCTTGAAAATACCTTCAAGCTACTAACCTTGCCTTAGTTCGACCAATGTTGCCTTGGTCATCGAGTTTGTTCTGGAATACCTTTTTTGTCTACTTCATTACTATCATCATAGGGCATCCAATTGGTCTAAGGTGTTCACAATAGAACATTTACATCCAAATGTTTTGAGGTAACTAATATTTGGAGTACTTCATTTTTCATCTACACAACTTAACAAACTCATTAACGGCATCGCTTATATAAGCAAGAGAAAAATAGCCCAAGTGTAAAAACATGCCTCAATCATCAATCACAAAATATCTTGCATAAGAGCATAGTAGAAATAGACACTATATATATAGACCATGAAGCAAGAAACACATACTATGCATTTAGAATATCATCAAGAGTCTAATAAATCATGCAAGTTCAAATAAGCTTAAAAAAGCTATAAAAGGTCTCTTTTGAAATTTGAAAATCCGATAGGATATAGTTGAGACCTCATTTAAAAGAAGTATTTGAACAAGAGTTGACAAAGCAAATATGTGCAATCAAATATCAAATAGTGCCTTTCAAAAATCTAAAAATCCTCTTAATGGCACTTGTATAGAATACTATGAAAAGCAATCACATAGGCATATGGCAATACATATATCGAGTCTATAAGAGTAAGAATAACACAAGTAAACGTACCTCGATAATTTATGCCTATCTTGACAAATAATGACGTAAATGGCCATTTGTGAAAATATGTAAATCCTACACAATTCTTAAAACAAATCTAGCACAAATCATAATGATAGAAGTGTAGGCTAAGAGATATCACAAGTAAGCTCATGCCATAAAAATCCATAAAAGATGATAACACACTTTAGTCTACAAAAATGCACAAGAGTTTTAAAAACATCATATAAGGTCTTCTTTTTCAAAAATATTTTAAAAGCACAAATATATATTAGAGACCTTAATTAAAAAAAAAAACAAATACTTGAAAACTCATTTTGTAATTGAGACACAAATAAAAACATGCATAGAATTAAAATAAAATGCATATATAAATGGGGAGATACGGTTTACCAATTACGCCGTTTCCATGGGTTGTGTCTTTCCCATTCTTGATGATATCTTCCCCTTGAGAAGTCACTTTGTTGATGATGACTTCTTTGATTACTCCATTTCCAAGGTTGGTTACCTTCCCATTGTTGATGGTCTCTTCTTCTCTGAAAATCATCTTGTTGATGATGTCTTTGCCATTTCCAAGGATTGTGTTCTTCTCATTTTTTATTATACCCTCTTCTTGGAAATTGGCTTTGTTGAGAATAGTTTCTCCTTCTTTGATCAAATGAAACGTTCATTTGATGTTTTCTTGGTGGCATGAATTTTCTCCGATTATTACTTCGCCGGGTACCTAATAACACATTATTTTGTGGTACCCTCATATGTTTGGGTCCTTTAGGATTAGCTTTGAGACTTTTAGGTCTCCAACAATAATTGAGCTATTTCTAGCCCAATAAGAATTAGCCGTATGACCCTTTTTGCCACAATAAAAACAAGTAATAATTCTAGGAGCATAATGACCAATATGCATAGTGACTTGATTCTTTTTCATGTGATTGACACCCTTAGGCTTATGATCATGTTCTAGTTTCGAATTATCACAACAATCAACAATATTGGTCATCTTATCGGTACTCAAGTTGGATTTAGATAACTTATTTTTCAAGCAATTTATATCCTCAACAAGAGTACTATTTTCTTTCTCAAGGTTTCTAACCTTGTCAAGAGTGGTGGTGTGAGCATATGATAGTGATTCATATGAAGTAAATAAACTATCCTTATCATTTTTCAAAACAATGAATTCCTTTTTCAAATTTTTGCAAATCATCATAATCATTTTGCAAATCACTATATTCATTTTGCAATTCATTGTCATAAGAAGTAGAGGGTTTAGAACTTACCTCGTTTTCTTCTTCGATGCCCATGAGGCATTGTTCAACTTGTTCATCATGGGAGGTTGTAGAAGGCTTATCCCATGTTGTTGGATTTGATATTGTATCCATTTGTGAAGTAGATGCTTTTGAGTTGCTCCTTTCATTTGCATATACTTCATAGATGGCTTCTAATTTTTGCCATACTTCATGTGCCGATCGAATACCTACAACATGATCAAATTCCAAAGTGGTAAGTGAACAATGTAAAATATTAAGAGCTTTACCATTTAATGAGATGATTTTCTTCTCTTCATCATTGAGCTTTTTGAAGCCTTTTGAGGTGTGTGGTGTATCTTTCATCGGAATGGATTCTCCATTAATGACGGTGTTCCAAATGTCGAACCCGCAACTTTGTAAATAGCATTCCATTCTTTCTTCCAAAATATAAAATTTTTGGAATCAAACCGAGGTGGCTTGGTGGTGGAGGTGCCGGAAAGATGAGCTTCGTTAGAGTCCGATGATCGTTTCTCTTCACTCGCGATGTGAAACGAGCTTGCCAAAGAGTTTGGCTCTGATACCACTTGTAAGTCCAAGCGGCTACGATAATCTAGAGGGGGGTGAATAGATTATCTCCATCTTTTCGATTTTCCCCTCTTTTTCGGACCGAAAGCTCAAAGACAATAATAAATGTGCGGAATGTAAACAACACACGTCGATTTAAAGAGGTTCAACCCACCTAGGGCCTAATCCTCTACCACCCCAGTATATCCGGGATGGATTTCGAAAGAGAAAAGATTTTATTAATAATTACCAAAATTATTACAACAAAATCTTACACCAACACCTTGAAGAGCATCACACTCTTCTTCAACACCACCTTTGAGATTACCACAATCTCACTTGAAGATTACCACAATCTCCAAACGGCACCTTGTGAAGATTACCACAATCTTCACCCTTGAAGAGCACCACACTCTTCAACACCTCAACAAGAAGATTACCACAATCTTCTTACACCTAACACCTAGTTCACCCAAGTGTGTTCTTACCACAAGAACACTCACAAGGATATCTTGTGTTTGAATGACAACCACAAATTCAAGATTACAACTCGATAATTGATAATACAATAGAGTGCAAGTGTAATCAAGAATAGCCTAGACCTCAAGGATGTGAAAGTGAATAGCTAGGCAAATTACAACAAGAAATATGACAATGTAAGAACAAGTGTATTCTTGAGTGTATCTTGTTGTGTTGTAGTTTTCTCTCTTATTGTTGTGCTTCAAATCTTCCTCTATTTATAGGAGATGATTGATACTAGATAGGCTCCTCTTGGAATCTGATTTCTACAAAAAACTTGCAATTAAAATCAAGATTATAGCTGTTAGAAATCAATCCCACAATTTAGGGAAAAGTCATCACGCACAACGGTTAGAATTTTGTTTGTCAAACATTAGGGCGACCGTCGCACGAAAATAGACTTTGAAAAAACGTATCAACATTTACACAGGGGCGACCGGTCGGCGACGCTACCTCGACCGGTCGACCTATGCCTCAACCGGTCCCCCTCATGGGTTTGGAAGAAAGAAAACGTTGTGTTTCAATTTTTGCTCCCAGTGCACGGCGCCCAAGTCGATCGACCCGAAGGCACCGATTGCCCTATAGGCGACCGGTTGCCACGACCATTTTATGCAAACATGAAGTTTTCTGTTTTCCTCAACTTTCAGGTACGGGTTGCCTTATACGGCGACCGGTTGACCTCAAAACAAAAGTGTTGTCCAATTTTATATCGAAAATAAACTTCAAGAAATACTCCAAAAATTAGTGAAAACATTTTAGACCGATCGGGAGTATTAGAACAACATTTAGAAACATTGTTTTGGTGTAAAAATACATTAACAGAAAATCATTAAAAGTGTTGTCCAATTTTGTCGAAAATAAAACTTGAAGAAATACTCTGGAAAATATTAAAACCATTTTAAATCATTTAGGAGTATTTGGACAACCTTTAATACCATTGTTTTGGTGTAAAATCAAAATCATCAAAATCATGATAAAACCATTTATCAAACAATGTTGGGGGTATCAATGAAAGAAGTGAAGACGTATTTGGGAGTATGGTCAAAGTACTCTTTGTTGGCAATGACACTTGAGCATCGTATTTTGTCGGTCATTGTCGCATATTGCATTTGTGGTAAGTCGGGAAAGATGCCTAGCAACATGGATTACTTTTTGACGTATAAGATTGCTAGGAGGGAACCACTTAACTTTGGTGCCATACTTATTCAATGTCTAATCGAGTCCATCACTCAAGGTAATAAGAAGTTAGTTATGGGAAATTGGATTTGTAAACTTCTTATTCAATCGGGACTTCCTTCGTCGGAGTGTAACTCGGAAGTATTTCAAAATGACTTCGACATTGATAATATCTCCCAAATGGTCACGATGCGCAAGAATATGGACATCCGACCAACCAAAATGGCTAGAGGAAGAGGTCAAGAGTCCCCCGATCCTAATGACTACTTTGATGACGCCGAGGCCGCAAGATTGGCGGAAGAGGGTGAACCGAGCAATCCGGAGGGTAATACCGGTGCTCAACCGCCTAGGAGGTATACTCAAGCCGAATTTGATGAGATGAGGGCTTTTCATGAGACGAGATATGAGGCTTTGGAGCAAAAGACCTCCAAAATGCAAAAGTCTATCGGCAAATTGAAGAAATTTATCAAGGATTTTATTCCCAGATCTTGCTTCTCCTCGGATGAGGAATGATGTCCCCACCCCCTTTACTTTCTAGCATTTTCATTAATGATGCTTTGTATTTTGATGAACTTTTGTAAAACTAATTTGTACTAATGATATTTGCTTGTTTTTCTTAAAAGGGTTAAAATTGCAAATTGATAATGACTTGTGGATGATCATTATTTTGATGGAGTATTTGATGGTAAAAATACTCTTATATGGCAATGGTTTGAATATTGGTATGAAGTACTTGATGGTAAAAGTGCTTCTCTTAATGCTTTGATCTTTATGCTTAGATGGATATGTTGGGACATTTGATACATGTATTGTTGAAAGCATGACTTATTACTTGATGGATGCTCTAATTTTTGGCATTTGTAATGCCTTGATCATTCTTAGCTTATCTCAATTGGGTTGAACCCTTGAGAATCTACTTGATATGAATTTTTTTTTTTGGCTTGAAACCTTTACAAGGACTACATGCAACCTCTTTTATTTTTCACGCACACAAGGTGTTTGTTGAAATGTCGCAATGAAACTTTCAACTTCTACATGATTCTCTTGCTTCAAAATGTCTTAAAATCTTTTTGAAATCATGTTTTTAGCTATACTAATGAGCTTATGGATCTCTTATGTTTCAATTCTCTTATTTTCCTTGGATTATTATGCTTTAATTGCTCAACGGTTATTAAACCGTCCCTTTGGCGCGCTTTGATATTATTGTATGGTGTTTTCACCATCCTAACATTCTTTTTGATGATTCCAAAGGGGGAGAAACAGGATATTGGCTCATTAGCTCTAAGAAGCTAATAAAAGCTTGTCATAAAAGCTATAAGCTATGGCTCATAAAAGCCATAAGTTGTGATTCGTTTTTAGTCCAATTGTTGCTTGATGGACTTATATAATTGTTTAATGATGTTTTGTGACAGGGGGAGCTTATAAGCTCTAGAACAAACTGTAAAAGCTAAAAGCTTTTAGCTTATGGAAAATTGCTTTTACATTATTCTTGATATGCTTGTTGATAGGGGGAGCTTGTGCTTATTATTGAATATATTTACTCCCTACTTGGTTGCTTTAATATTTTTGGAAATTTTGGTTGCTTCTAAATGGTCAAATGTTTTTACCGGAAAATTATTTCTAAAATTGCTCTTAGTTTGAGTAAAAAATTGTTTTGGTTTGTAATCATCAAAAAGGGGGAGATTGTTTGATACATGTTTTTATCTTAATTTTGATGATTTTATTTTATCACCAAAACAATGTTTTTTAAAGGTTGTCCAAATACTCCTAAATGATTTAAAATGGTTTTAATATTTTTCGGAGTATTTCCTCAAGTTTATTTTTGATAATAATGGACAACACTTTTAATGATTTTATGTCTATGGGTTTTTACTCCTAAAACAAGATTTCTAAATGTTGTCTAAAAACTCCCGATTGGTTTAAAATGTTTTTACTAAATTTTCGGAGTATTTCTTGAGTTTTATTTTCGACAAAAATTGGACAATATTTACCTCTTGTCGACCGTCCGCCTATAGGGCAACCCGTGACTGAAGATGTTTTTAGAAACAGAAAATGAGACGGATGTAATATTGGTCAGTCGGCCGTCGCCCAAGGGTCGACCGCCGTCGACCGACCGGTCGCCCCGGTCGACCGGTACACAGGAGTTCATTTTTGTTCTGAGAACTTCTGTCTTGTTTTTTGCTTGAGGGGACCGGTTCAAGCAGGGGACCTCGGCCGTTGGCTATGTCGGCCGTCATACCTGTTGAAAATTTCAAAGTGTTCTTAATTCTCTTATTTACGATGGCCGGTCGTCGCCTGTGTATTGACAAAGAAAAATATGACCGTTTGACACAGTGAGACACATTTCCTTAAATTGTGGGATTGATTTCTAACAGCTATATTCTTGATTTTAATTGTATTTTTCTCAGTAGATTTTCAATCCCCAAGAGGAGCCTATGCTTGATCAACCATCTCCTATAAATAGAGGAAGTTTTGGAGCAACCAACAAAACAACAATTGAGATACAACACAACAAGATACACTTCAAGCAAATACTTGGTCTTTCATTGTTATTATTCTTGTTGTAAATTTGCACTCAAATTGTATTATTCATTATTGAGTTGTAATCTTGATTTTTGGTTATCATTCAAACACAAGATATCCTTGTGAGTGTTCTTGTGGTAAGAACACACTTGGATGATCTAGGTGATAGGTGAAGAAGATTGTGGTGATCTTCTTATTGAGGTGTTGAAGAATTTGGTATTCTTCAAGATTGAAGATTGTGGTAATCTTCACAAGGTGCCGTTGAAGGAAGATTGTGGTAATATTCAAAGGGAGATTGTGGTAATCTTCAAAGGTGGTGTTGAAGAAGAGTGTGGTGCTCTTCAAGGTGTTGTAAGTTGAATTTGTATTAATTTTGGTAATTAATAAAATTCTTTTTCTTTTTGAAATCCATCCCGGATATACTGGGGTGGTAGAGGATTAGGCCCTAGGTGGGTTGAACCTCTTTAAATCGACGTGTGTTGTTTACATTCCGCACCTTTATTATTGTCTTTGAGCATTCGGTTCGAAAAAGAGGGTAAAATCCAAAAGATGGAGATAATCTATTCACCCCCCTCTAGATTATCGTAGCCGCTTGGACTTACAAGTGGTATCAGAGCCAAACTCTTTGGCAAGCTCGTTTCACATCGCGAGTGAAGAGAAACGATCGTCGGCTACGAACGAAGCTCATCCATCCGACACTTCCACCACCAAGCCACCACCATTTGATTCCAAAAATTTTATTTTTTGGAAAGAAAGAATGGAATGCTACTTACAAGGTTGCGGGTTCGACATTTGGAATACCGTCATAAACGGAGAATCCATTCCGACGAAAGATTCACCACACACCTCAAAAGGCTTCAAAAAGCTCAATGATGAAGAGAAAGAAAATCATCTCCTTAAACGGTAAGGCTTTAAATATTTTGTATTGTTCATTTACTAATATAGAATATGAACATATTGTAGGAATAAAATCGGCACATGAAGTATGGCAAAAATTAGAAGCCATCTATGGAGTATTTGCAAATGAAAGGAGTCAAACTAAAGCATCTACTTCTCAAGATCATACAAGCTCAAATCTAAGGAACAAGCCTCCTACAACTTCCAACTATGAAGAAGTTGAATATTGTTTTATGGGCATCAATGAAGAAAATGATGTATGTCTTAAACCCTCTACTTTCTATGATATTGTTATTCAAAATGATTATAGTGATTTGCAAAATGATTATGATGAACTTCAAAATGAATTCCAAAGCTTACTTGTTAAATACAAAAATTTGAAAAAGGAATTCAATATTTTGAAAAATGATAAGGATAGTTTACTTACTTCCTATGAATCACTATCATGTGCTCACACCACCACACTTGACAAGGTTAGAAACCTTGAAAAAGAAAATAGTACTCTTGTTGAGGATATAAATTGCTTGAAAAATGATTTATCTAAATCCAACTTGAGTACCGATAAAATGACCAAGATTGTTGATTGTTCGAAGCTAGAACTTGATCATATGCCTAAAAATGTCAATCACATGAAAAAGAATCAAGTCTCTAAGCATGTTGATCATTATGCTCCTAGAATTATTACATGTTTCTATTGCGGTAAAAAGGGTCATACGGTAAATACTTGTCGGGCTAGAAATAGCTCTAATTATTGTTGGAGACCTAAAAGTCTCAAAGCTAATCCTAAAGGACCCAAACACATGAGGGTACCACAAAAAAATGTCATATTAGGTACCCGGCGAAGTAATAATCGGAGAAAATTCATGCCACCAAGAAAACATCAAATGAACGTTTCATTTGATCAAAAAAGGAGAAACTATTCTCAACAAAGCCAATTTCCAAGGAGAGGGTATAATCAAAAATGGGAAGAACACAATCCTTGGAAATGGCAAAGACATCATCAACAAGATGATTTTCAAAGAAGAAGAGACCATCAACAATGGGAAGGTAACCAACCTTGGAAATGGAGTAATCAAAGAAGTCATCATCAACAAAGTGACTTATCAAAGGGAAGATACCATCAACAATGGGAACGGCACAACCCATTGAAATGGCGTAATTGGTAACCCGTATCTCCCTATTTAAATATGCATTTTATTTTGTTATTATGCATGTTTTTATGTATGTCTTAATTGCAAAATAAGTTTTCATGCAAGTATTTTCTAATTGAGGTCTTTAATATATTTATGAGTTTCAAATTTTTTTTAAGAAGACCTTACATGATTTTCTAAAACTCTTGTGCATCTAATTAGACTTATGTGGCTTATTATCTCTTATGAAATCTTATAGCATAAGCTCTTTGTGATATCTCCTATTACTTGCCTACACTTGTATTTCTTTTGTGCATACTTTGTCTAAGAATTGTAGGATATGTATCTCATATTCATTGGCCATTTCGACATCAAGTTTCTTAAGCTATCGAGGTATGTTCACTCGTATTTACCTTAGAACTCGATATTATACTTATGCACATATCTTTCAAGATATTTCATTTTAACCCCTTAAAGTGCCCCTAAATAATTTTGCAAATATTCTCTTTAAAAAGGCACTACTTGTTAAGTCTCGATTTTCTCGAATATATGTTTTCCCAAAACCCATATTTGTTGGATAAAGTCCAAGATTATCTTTTTGCAAAGTTTTAAAACTTTTGGGGTGAAAAATCGAATCTTGGAAAACTCTGGGAAAAGAAAAAAATTACTTGGGACGGTCAAAGCAGGGGCGACCGGTCGCCCTGCACGTCGACCGGTCGCCCCCTACCTCGACCGGTCGCCCAGGTCATTTTTACAACATAAATTTGTTCTGTCCTCAGTTTCAAACAGACGAAGAAAACTCCCAAACCCTTATAGCAGCGGATACTCATCCCTTTCTTCTACAATCTTCAATTCTTCATCATTTTTCATGATTCTTATTGCTAATCTTCTTATTTTCACAAGAATCTTACATATATGGCTCCCCCAAAGAATTCCACCGGTCGAAATCCCATCTCCAAGCGTAGAAGGGGCGGAGAGGGTTCGTCAAGAAATCGGCAAGAGGAAGCCGAACAAAGGGATATTCGAGCCGCTCAAAGAAATGTGGCTCAAGAAGGTGATGATGTTCAAAATCCCATTCTCTCTCGGGCCCAAATTACCGAGCTACGCGGAACAATTTCGCTTCAAAATTGCCGTTGGGCGAAAGGTAAAAAATCCTTTGTTACTCAAGTCCCTAATTCCCACAATGTTCTTAATTTCATCAATAAATATGCGGAATGGTATTATGAGGACTCGGGAATTGGAGGAAAGTCTATTGCTCGGACTAAAATGTGTCGTTTTAGTTCATTTACAAATGAGTATCCTACGATTAGAGGATTTTTTGAGGAGCAAGGTTGGATGTATTTATGGGAACATGCTTATGTTTTGTATGATGATGATATTACCAACTCTTTTATGCCAATATGTGGGTTGAATATGATGTTGAAAGGAAGCCTATAGCCGTAAATTCACTTATAAGGGGACGTCATTTTAGATGGACTCCCAATGATATTTGCCGGTTTTTACGTGTTAGAGAAGGTGGTTGGGATTATTTCTCTTGTGGGACTTGGAATGATGAAATATTGGGGGTATCAATGAAAGAAGTGAAGACGTATTTGGGAGTATGGCCAAAGTACTCTTTGTTGGCAATGACACTTGAGCATCGTATTTTGTCGGTCATTGTCGCATATTGCATTTGTGGTAAGTCGGGAAAGATGCCTAGCAACATGGATTACTTTTTGACGTATAAGATTGCTAGGAGGGAACCACTTAACTTTGGTGCCATACTTATTCAATGTCTAATCGAGTCCATCACTCAAGGTAATAAGAAGTTAGTTATGGGAAATTGGATTTGTAAACTTCTTATTCAATCGGGACTTCCTTCATCGGAGTGTAACTCGGAAGTATTTCAAAATGACTTCGACATTGATAAAATCTCCCAAATGGGCACGATGCGCAAGAATATGGACATCCGACCAACCAAAATGGCTAGAGGAAGAGGTCAAGAGTCCCCCGATCCTAATGACTACTTTGATGACGCCAAGGCCGCAAGATTGGCGGAAGAGGGTGAACCGAGCAATCCGGAGGGTAATACCGGTGCTCAACCACCTAGGAGGTATACTCAAGCCGAATTTGATGAGATGAGGGCTTTTCATGAGACGAGATATGAGGCTTTGGAGCAAAAGACCTCCAAAATGCAAAAGTCTATCGGCAAATTGAAGAAATTTATCAAGGATTTTATTCCCGGATCTTGCTTCTCCTCGGATGAGGAATGATGTCCCCACCCCCTTTACTTTCTAGCATTTTCATTAATGATGCTTTGTATTTTGATGAACTTTTGTAAAACTAATTTGTACTAATGATATTTGCTTGTTTTTCTTAAAAGGGTTAAAATTGCAAGTTGATAATGACTTGTGGATGATCATTATTTTGATGGAGTATTTGATGGTAAAAATACTCTTATATGGCAATGGTTTGAATATTGGTATGAAGTACTTGATGGTAAAAGTGCTTCTCTTAATGCTTTGATCTTTATGCTTAGATGGATATGTTGGGACATTTGATACATGTATTGTTGAAAGCATGACTTATTACTTGATGGATGCTCTAATTTTTGGCATTTGTAATGCCTTGATCATTCTTAGCTTATCTCAATTGGGTTGAACCCTTGAGAATCTACTTTGAGCTTCTTATTTGATGAACAAATTGTTGCATATGGTGCATATGATCTTTTTGAGTTTTGGAATGAAGTTGATTGATGATATGAAAATTTTTTTTTGGCTTGAAACCTTTACAAGGACTACATGCAACCTCTTTTATTTTTCACGCACACAAGGTGTTTGTTGAAATGTCGCAATAAAACTTTCAACTTCTACATGATTCTCTTGCTTCAAAATGTCTTAAAATCTTTTTGAAATCATGTTTTTAGCTATACTAATGAGCTTATGGATCTCTTATGTTTCAATTCTCCTATTTTCCTTGGATTATTATGCTTTAATTGCTCAACGGTTATTAAACCGTCCCTTTGGCGCTTTGATATTATTGTATAGTGTTTTCACCATCCTAACATTCTTTTTGATGATTCCAAAGGGGGAGAAACGGGATATTGGCTCATTAGCTCTAAGAAGCTAATAAAAGCTTGTCATAAAAGCTATAAGCTATGGCTCATAAAAGCCATAAGCTGTGATTCGTTTTTAGTCCAATTGTTGCTTGATGGACTTATATAATTGTTTAATGATGTTTTGTGACATGGGGAGCTTATAAGCTCTTGAACAAACTCGTAAAAGCTAAAAGCTTTTAGCTTATGGAAAATTGCTTTTACATTATTCTTGATATGCTTGTTGATAGGGGAGCTTGTGCTTATTATTGAATATATTTACTCCCTAACTACTTGGTTGCTTTAATATTTTTGGAAATTTTGGTTGTTTCTAAATGGTCAAATGTTTTTACCGGAAAATCATTTCTAAAATTGCTCTTTAGTTTGAGTAAAAAATTGTTTTGGTTTGTAATCATCAAAAAGGGGGAGATTGTTTGATACATGTTTTTATCTTAATTTTGATGATTTTATTTTATCACCAAAACAATGTTTTTTAAAGGTTGTCCAAATACTCCTAAATGATTTAAAATGGTTTTAATATTTTTCGGAGTATTTCCTCAAGTTTATTTTTGATAATAATGGACAACACTTTTAATGATTTTATGTCTATGGGTTTTTACTCCTAAAACAAGATTTCTAAATGTTGTCTAAAAACTCCCGATTGGTTTAAAATGTTTTTACTAAATTTTCGGAGTATTTCTTGAGTTTTATTTTCGACAAAAATTGGACAATATTTCTGTCTCTTGGTCGACCGGTCGCCCTATAGGGCAACCCGTACCTGAAGATGTTTTTAGAAACAGAAAATGAGACGGATGTAATATTGGTCAGGTCGGCCGCCCCGGGGTCGACCGGCAGCCGCCGTCGATCGGCGCCCCCGACCGGCCGTGCACTGGGAGTTCATTTTTGTTCTGAGAACTTCCTGTCTTGTTTTTTGCTTGAGGGGGACCGGTTCAAACAGGGTCGACCGGTCGAAGCTATGTCGACCGGTGCCTGCTGAAAATTTCAAAGTGTTCTTAATTCTCTTATTTAAGGCGACCCGTCATCCTGCGTATTGACAAAAAAATATGACCGTTTGACAGCAGACACACATTTCCTTAAATTGTGGGATTGATTTCTAACAGCTATATTCTTGATTTTAATTGTATTTTTCTCAGTAGATTTTCAATCCCCAAGAGGAGCCTATGCTTGATCAACCATCTCCTATAAATAGAGGAAGTTTTGGAGCAACCAAAAAAACAACAATTGAGATTCAACACAACAAGATACACTTCAAGCAAATACTTGGTCTTTCATTGTTATTATTCTTGTTGTAAATTTGCACTCAAATTGTATTATTCATTATTGAGTTGTAATCTTGATTTTTGGTTATCATTCAAACACAAGATATCCTTGTGAGTGTTCTTGTGGTAAGAACACACTTGGATGATCTAGGTGATAGGTGAAGAAGATTGTGGTGATCTTCTTATTGAGGTGTTGAAGAATTTGGTATTCTTCAAGATTGAAGATTGTGGTAATCTTCACAAGGTGCCGTTGAAGGAAGATTGTGGTAATATTCAAAGGGAGATTGTGGTAATCTTCAAAGGTGGTGTTGAAGAAGAGTGTGGTGCTCTTCAAGGTGTTGTAAGTTGAATTTGTATTAATTTTGGTAATTAATAAAATTTTTTTCTTTTTGAAATCCATCCCGGATATACTGGGGTGGTAGAGGATTAGGCCCTAGGTGGGTTGAACCTCTTTAAATCGACGTGTGTTGTTTACATTCCGCACCTTTATTATTGTCTTTGAGCATTCGGTTCGAAAAAGAGGGTAAAATCCAAAAGATGGAGATAATCTATTCACCCCCCTCTAGATTATCGTAGCCGCTCGGACTTACAAGTGGTATCAGAGCCAAACTCTTTGGCAAGCTCGTTTCACATCGCGAGTGAAGAGAAACGATCGTCGGCTACGAACGAAGCTCATCCATCCGACACTTCCACCACCAAGCCACCACCATTTGATTCCAAAAATTTTATTTTTTGGAAAGAAAGAATGGAATGCTACTTACAAGGTTGCGGGTTCGACATTTGGAATACCGTCATAAACGGAGAATCCATTCCGACGAAAGATTCACCACACACCTCAAAAGGCTTCAAAAAGCTCAATGATGAAGAGAAGAAAATCATCTCCTTAAACGGTAAGGCTTTAAATATTTTGTATTGTTCATTTACTAATATAGAATATGAACATATTGTAGGAATAAAATCGGCACATGAAGTATGGCAAAAATTAGAAGCCATCTATGGAGTATTTGCAAATGAAAGGAGTCAAACTAAAGCATCTACTTCTCAAGATCATACAAGCTCAAATCTAAGGAACAAGCCTCCTACAACTTCCAACTATGAAGAAGTTGAATATTGTTTTATGGGCATCAATGAAGAAAATGATGTATGTCTTAAACCCTCTACTTTCTATGATATTGTTATTCAAAATGATTATAGTGATTTGCAAAATGATTATGATGAACTTCAAAATGAATTCCAAAGCTTACTTGTTAAATACAAAAATTTGAAAAAGGAATTCAATATTTTGAAAAATGATAAGGATAGTTTACTTACTTCCTATGAATCACTATCATGTGCTCACACCACCACACTTGACAAGGTTAGAAACCTTGAAAAAGAAAATAGTACTCTTGTTGAGGATATAAATTGCTTGAAAAATGATTTATCTAAATCCAACTTGAGTACCGATAAAATGACCAAGATTGTTGATTGTTCGAAGCTAGAACTTGATCATATGCCTAAAAATGTCAATCACATGAAAAAGAATCAAGTCTCTAAGCATGTTGATCATTATGCTCCTAGAATTATTACATGTTTCTATTGCGGTAAAAAGGGTCATACGGTAAATACTTGTCGGGCTAGAAATAGCTCTAATTATTGTTGGAGACCTAAAAGTCTCAAAGCTAATCCTAAAGGACCCAAACACATGAGGGTACCACAAAAAATGTCATATTAGGTACCCGGTAAATAATCGGAGAAAATTCATGCCACCAAGAAAACATCAAATGAACGTTTCATTTGATCAAAAAGGAGAAACTATTCTCAACAAAGCCAATTTCAAGGAGAGGGTATAATCAAAAATGGGAAGAACACAATCCTTGAAATGGCAAAGACATCATCAACAAGATGATTTTCAAAGAAGAAGAGACCATCAACAATGGGAAGGTAACCAACCTTGAAATGGAGTAATCAAAGAAGTCATCATCAACAAAGTGACTTATCAAAGGGAAGATACCATCAACAATGGGAACGGCACAACCCATTGAAATGGCGTAATTGGTAACCCGTATCTCCCTATTTAAATATGCATTTTATTTTGTTATTATGCATGTTTTTATGTATGTCTTAATTGCAAAATAAGTTTTCATGCAAGTATTTTCTAATTGAGGTCTTTAATATATTTATGAGTTTCAAATTTTTTTAAGAAGACCTTACATGATTTTCTAAAACTCTTGTGCATCTAATTAGACTTATGTGGCTTATTATCTCTTATGAAATCTTATAGCATAAGCTCTTTGTGATATCTCCTATTACTTGCCTACACTTGTATTTCTTTTGTGCATACTTTGTCTAAGAATTGTAGGATATGTATCTCATATTCATTGGCCATTTCGACATCAAGTTTCTTAAGCTATCGAGGTATGTTCACTCGTATTTACCTTAGAACTCGATATTATACTTATGCACATATCTTTCAAGATATTTCATTTTAACCCCTTAAAGTGCCCCTAAATAATTTTGCAAATATTCTCTTTAAAAAGGCACTACTTCTTGTTAAGTCTCGATTTTCTCGAATATATGTTTTCCCAAAACCCATATTTGTTGGATAAAGTCCAAGATTATCTTTTTGCAAAGTTTTAAAACTTTTGGGGTGAAAAATCGAATCTTGGAAAACTGTGGGAAAAGAAAAAAATTACTTGGGACGGTCAAAGCAGGGGCGACGGCGCCGCACGCCGACCGGCGCTTCCCCTACCTCGACCGGTCGCCTGTGTCATTTTTACAACATAAATTTGTTCTGTCCTCGCTTTCAAACAGACGAAGAAAACTCCCAAACCCTTATAGCAATGATACTCATCCCTTTCTTCTACAATCTTCAATTCTTCATCATTTTTCATGATTCTTATTGCTAATCTTCTTATTTTCACAAGAATCTTACATATATGGCTCCCCCAAAGAATTCCACCGGTCGAAATCCCATCTCCAAGCGTAGAAGGGGCGGAGAGGGTTCGTCAAGAAATCGGCAAGAGGAAGCCGAACAAAGGGATATTCGAGCCGCTCAAAGAAATGTGGCTCAAGAAGGTGATGATGTTCAAAATCCCATTCTCTCTCGGGCCCAAATTACCGAGCTACGCGGAACAATTTCGCTTCAAAATTGCCGTTGGGCGAAAGGTAAAAAATCCTTTGTTACTCAAGCCCCTAATTCCCACAATGTTCTTAATTTCATCAATAAATATGCGGAATGGTATTATGAGGACTCGGGAATTGAGGAAAGTCTATTGCTCGGACTAAAATGTGTCGTTTTAGTTCATTTACAAATGAGTATCCTACGATTAGAGGATTTTTTGAGGAGCAAGGTTGGATGTATTTATGGGAACATGCTTATGTTTTGTATGATGATGATATTATCCAACTCTTTTATGCCAATATGTGGGTTGAATATGATGTTGAAAGGAAGCCTATAGCCATAAATTCACTTATAAGGGGACGTCATTTTAGATGGACTCCCAATGATATTTGCCGGTTTTTACGTGTTAGAGAAGGTGGTTGGGATTATTTCTCTTGTGGGACTTGGAATGATGAAATGTTGGGGGTATCAATGAAAGAAGTGAAGACGTATTTGGGAGTATGGCCAAAGTACTCTTTGTTGGAAATGACACTTGAGCATCGTATTTTGTCGGTCATTGTCGCATATTGCATTTGTGGTAAGTCGGGAAAGATGCCTAGCAACATGGATTACTTTTTGACGTATAAGATTGCTAGGAGGGAACCACTTAACTTTGGTGCCATACTTATTCAATGTCTAATCGAGTCCATCACTCAAGGTAATAAGAAGTTAGTTATGGGAAATTGGATTTGTAAACTTCTTATTCAATCGGGACTTCCTTCATCGGAGTGTAACTCGGAAGTATTTCAAAATGACTTCGACATTGATAAAATCTCCCAGATGGGCACGATGCTCAAGAATATGGACATCCGACCAACCAAAATGGCTAGAGGAAGAGGTCAAGAGTCCCCCGATCCTAATGACTACTTTGATGACGCCAAGGCCGCAAGATTGGCGGAAGAGGGTGAACCGAGCAATCCGGAGGGTAATACCGGTGCTCAACCACCTAGGAGGTATACTCAAGCCGAATTTGATGAGATGAGGGCTTTTCATGAGACGAGATATGAGGCTTTGGAGCAAAAGACCTCCAAAATGCAAAAGTCTATCGGCAAATTGAAGAAATTTATCAAGGATTTTATTCCGGATCTTGCTTCTCCTCGGATGAGGAATGATGTCCCCACCCCCTTTACTTTCTAGCATTTTCATTAATGATGCTTTGTATTTTGATGAACTTTTGTAAAACTAATTTGTACTAATGATATTTGCTTGTTTTTCTTAAAAGGGTTAAAATTGCAAGTTGATAATGACTTGTGGATGATCATTATTTTGATGGAGTATTTGATGGTAAAAATACTCTTATATGGAAATGGTTTGAATATTGGTATGAAGTACTTGATGGTAAAAGTGCTTCTCTTAATGCTTTGATCTTTATGCTTAGATGGATATGTTGGGACATTTGATACATGTATTGTTGAAAGCATGACTTATTACTTGATGGATGCTCTAATTTTTGGCATTTGTAATGCCTTGATCATTCTTAGCTTATCTCAATTGGGTTGAACCCTTGAGAATCTACTTTGAGCTTCTTATTTGATGAACAAATTGTTGCATATGGTGCATATGATCTTTTTGAGTTTTGGAATGAAGTTGATTGATGATATGAAAATTTTTTTTTGGCTTGAAACCTTTACAAGGACTACATGCAACCTCTTTTATTTTTCACGCACACAAGGTGTTTGTTGAAATGTCGCAATGAAACTTTCAACTTCTACATGATTCTCTTGCTTCAAAATGTCTTAAAATCTTTTTGAAATCATGTTTTTAGCTATACTAATGAGCTTATGGATCTCTTATGTTTCAATTCTCCTATTTTCCTTGGATTATTATGCTTTAATTGCTCAACGGTTATTAAACCGTCCCTTTGGCGCGCTTTGATATTATTGTATAGTGTTTTCACCATCCTAACATTCTTTTTGATGATTCCAAAGGGGGAGAAACGGGATATTGGCTCATTAGCTCTAAGAAGCTAATAAAAGCTTGTCATAAAAGCTATAAGCTATGGCTCATAAAAGCCATAAGCTGTGATTCGTTTTTATTCCAATTGTTGCTTGATGGACTTATATAATTGTTTAATGATGTTTTGTGACATGGGGAGCTTATAAGCTCTTGAACAAACTGTAAAAGCTAAAAGCTTTTAGCTTATGGAAAATTGCTTTTACATTATTCTTGATATGCTTGTTGATAGGGGGAGCTTGTGCTTATTATTGAATATATTTACTCCCTACTTGGTTGCTTTAATATTTTTGGAAATTTTGGTTGTTTCTAAATGGTCAAATGTTTTTACCGAAAAATCATTTCTAAAATTGCTCTCTTAGTTTGAGTAAAAAATTGTTTTGGTTTGTAATCATCAAAAAGGGGGAGATTGTTTGATACATGTTTTTATCTTAATTTTCATGATTTTATTTTATCACCAAAAAAATGTTTTTTAAAGGTTGCCCAAATACTCCTAAATGATTTAAAATGGTTTTAATATTTTTCGGAGTATTTCCTCAAGTTTATTTTTGATAATAATGGACAACACTTTTAATGATTTTATGTCTATGGGTTTTTACTCCTAAAACAAGATTTCTAAATGTTGTCTAAAAACTCCCGATTGGTTTAAAATGTTTTTACTAAATTTTCGGAGTATTTCTTGAGTTTTATTTTCGACAAAAATTGGACAACATTTCTGTCTCTTGGTCGACCGGTCGCCCTATAGGGCAACCCGTACCTGAAGATGTTTTTAGAAACAGAAAATGAGACGGATGTAATATTGGTCAGGTCGACCGGTCGCCCAAGGGGTCGACCGGTGCCGTCGGCCGCCGCCCCGGTCGACCGGTGCACAGGAGTTCATTTTTGTTACAGAACTTCCTGTCTTGTTTTTTGCTTGAGGGGGACCGGTTGAAACAGGGGTCGACCGGTCGAAGCCTATGTCGACAGGTCGCCCTGTTGAAAATTTCAAAGTGTTCTTAATTCTCTTATTTAAGGCGACGGTCGCCTGTGTATTGACAAAGAAAAAAAATATGACCGTTTGACAAATGAGACACATTTCCTTAAATTGTGGGATTGATTTCTAACAGCTATATTCTTGATTTTAATTGTATTTTTCTGTAGATTTTCAATCCCCAAGAGGAGCCTATGCTTGATCAACCATCTCCTATAAATAGAGGAAGTTTTGGAGCAACCAAAAAAACAACAATTGAGATTCAACACAACAAGATACACTTCAAGCAAATACTTGGTCTTTCATTGTTATTATTCTTGTTGTAAATTTGCCTAGCTTATCACTTTCACATCCTTGAGGTCTAGGCTATTCTTGATTACACCTTGCACTCAAATTGTATTATTCATTATTGAGTTGTAATCTTGATTTTTGGTTATCATTCAAACACAAGATATCCTTGTGAGTGTTCTTGTGGTAAGAACACACTTGGATGATCTAGGTGATAGGTGAAGAAGATTGTGGTGATCTTCTTATTGAGGTGTTGAAGAATTTGGTATTCTTCAAGATTGAAGATTGTGGTAATCTTCACAAGGTGCCGTTGAAGGAAGATTGTGGTAATATTCAAAGGGAGATTGTGGTAATCTTCAAAGGTGGTGTTGAAGAAGAGTGTGGTGCTCTTCAAGGTGTTGTAAGTTGAATTTGTATTAATTTTGGTAATTAATAAAATTCTTTTTCTTTTTGAAATCCATCCCTGGATATCTTTGGGGTGGTAGAGGATTAGGCCCTAGGTGGGTTGAACCTCTTTAAATCGACGTGTGTTGTTTACATTCCGCACATTTATTATTGTCTTTGAGCATTCGGTTCGAAAAAGAGGGTAAAATCCAAAAGATGGAGATAATCTATTCACCCCCCTCTAGATTATCGTAGCCGCTTGGACTTACAATAAGTTCCCGGCTCAGGTTTCCGGATGAGCGGGAGCAGCTTAGGGTCAATCAGATCCAAGGCCCTAGCCTATGGCAGGAACGGGATGTAGAAATACACCGCCTGCGTCGTCGTCTGAACGAATTGGAAGGCGGTCCGGAAGGCGAACAGTCTCGAAGACCGCCCCAAGTAATGAACCAACCAGCTGTTATGTCGCCATTTTCCCCTGGAATCCTGGCGACCCCATTACCGCCAAAGTTGAAAATCCCCCAGGTCGGTCTCTACAATGGGGAAACCGACCCGACCACTCACGTTCACAAGTACTTAGCATGGATGGAACTGTACAGTCCTAGTGATGCCATCCTCTGCAGGGCCTTCCCCCTGACTCTGGGCGACCGAGCCCACCGTTGGTTTAGGACCCTACCACAGGGATCCATTCGGGCATGGGGGGATCTGGCCTCCGCCTTTACGACGCATTTCTTAACGTCCAAAGTCCGAGCCGCACCTAAGGACTCCCTCGTGAACATCAAACAAGGGAAGGACGAGCCCCTGAAAAGCTATATTTCTCGGTTCAACAAGCAAGTTCGAGAGATGGAACCGGTGTCGGATGAATCGCAGCCATGGCTGGACTGGCCCCCGAGACTTGGTTTAACTACTCCATCTACGAATCAGGGGCGACCTCGTACCAAGAATTTCTGGTCCACGCGGAACGCCATATTTGCGCGGAAGAAGCCATGGCAAGTAACCGCCCCGAGCACCGGCCAGGGGGCGTGAGAAAGGACGGAAGGAAAGAACCAGCAGTTGGGCCGGGGTCGGGATTCCGGCCGTTCTCGGAAAACCCAACCACCGGATTTAGGGCTCGCCAGGAAGCGCGAGCCGAAGTTGCCGCACTGAGGAGTACTTTGACCCACACTCCATCAGCCATATGGAATGAAGTACAGGGTCTAAATTTGTTACCTCCGGCTCGGCCTTTGAAGGTCGAGCCGATAAAATTAGATTCATATCAATATTGTGCCTATCATAAATCAATAGGTCACGATACCGATGAGTGCCGAGATCTAATCAGAGAAATTATGCGGATTGTTCGGCAAGGCGGTCTTAAAAGATACATTCATGAACTACCGCCCCCACCGCAAGATCGCTCAAGTGTCAATCCGAGCGCGTAACCAATCCAGGCTCTCTGCCGCCACCCCCGCCGAAAACCAGGGAGGGAGATCCTCATGATGTCGAGTGTCGGTCAAATCAATACTAACACAAATGAGGATAGACGCTCCAACGAAAAAAAGGAAAGGCGATGTTAGACGGGTAACCAACGCCGAAAGACAAGTTCGGGTGGCAGAAATCAAGGAAGGCCAACCCACCGGCCACTTTGTGTTCTCGGATGCGGATGTCGACCAGGTGGTCCATCCTCATTCTGACCCCCTGGTCATTACTGCACCGATTTTGGGTATTACGGTCCACAGAATTTTGATCGACTCCGGAAGCTATTCGTCAGTCATTTCTGTCCGAGCATTTCGAAGATTGAACGTGGACGATAGTTATATCCGTCCATGCAACGATAGCATTATGGGGTTTGGAGGAGGAAGGATAGTCCCTGGGGAAGTTGATTTGCCCATCCAAATGGGACAAGGGTTGCATAAACGGAACGTCATGACAACATTCAAAATAATCAATGCCGATTCGGAGTACAATGCTATCATTGGGAGGCCATTTGCTTTATCATATAAAAGCAGTCGTTTCAATATATCATTTTTGTATAAAATTCCCAACATCCGATGGCGAAGCTATACATAAAGGGAATCAAAGGAGTCACGAGAATGCTCTCTTAAACTCCGACCGGTAGAGATTAACGTGGCGGAACGAGGACAAACCAAATGGAACCACACAAGATGATCCCCGCCCAAGGAGGAGTCCGAGCGGAAAGTGGTGATCGTTCAGAGGATAATCCAGGTCGTCGACCCGGAAGGAGCCAATGATGGAAGAAGCCGGCCGACGAGAACGAGCCGCCATCGAAGACGCAATTGCCCTGCGCAGATCAAGGAGGGGCAAAGCAAGAAAAGAAAAACAGGCGAACCCGATAGAACACATGTTGATACAATCAATGCTCGGAAGGCCAAGCGAGGGGCGCCAACTACGTATTGGTCATGATCTCCCAGAACCATATCAAACTGAGCTGATTGAGTTTTTGGGAAATAATCTTGGCGTCTTTGCATGGACTCATGCAGACATGCCCGGAATTGACCCTAAGTATGCGTGCCACCGCCTCAATATTGATCTAACGTTCCGCCCGATTATCCGAGAAAAGCGTAAGCTCGGCCCTGACAGACAAGCAAAGACTCGGCCGAGGTTAACAAGTTGATAGACAATCAATTCATCCGGAAGCCCTCTATCCCGATGGGTTGCCAATCTGTATTGGTAAAGAAGAGCAATGGCGATGGCGCCCGTGCGTGGATTTTACCGACACGAATAAAGCATGCCCTAAGGACGCTTATCCATTGCCAAATATTGATTATATGGTGGATGCCACAAAGCAGACACGAACTCATGAGCTTCATGGATGCATACTCGGGTTACAACCAAATACGAATGCACCTAAGACGAAGAAAATACATCATTCTTCTCTCTCGTCGTGGAATTTATTTAAGATGATGCCGCCCTTCGGGTTGAAGAATCTTTGTCGACTTACCAAAGGTTAGTAAATAAAATGTTTGAAAAAATGATAGGTCACACTATGGAAGTCTATGTAGATGACATGTTGGTAAAATCATCAGTACATTTCCGATCATCTAAACGATCTTAATAAAATGTTTCTTTGTTTTGAGAGAGTACAAGATGATGTTAAACCCGAGAAAGTGTACGTTTGGGGTCGGCTCGGGTAAATTTTTGGGGTATATGGTCAGCCAAAGGGGAATCGAAGCCAACCCGGATAAAATAAAAGCCATCATTGATCTAGAACCCCGAACTCGTAAAAAAAAGGGTACAAAGCCTAACAGCCGATTGCCGCCCTTAACCGATTTGTTTCGCGATCCACGGACAAGTGCAAACCTTTCTTTGAAATTATAAAAAGAGTAAAAATTTTGAGTGGATGAGCGAGCACAGATCGCCTTTGAATCCCAAACAAGACCCTTTCTTCAATTCCTATATTGCAAAAGCCTACCCAAGGGGAGGACTTGTATTTGTACTGGCGGTATCCGAATACGCTATCGCTCGGTGTTAATCGGGCTAGATGGTTCTATTCAACATCCGGTCTATTACACCAGCCAAGCGTTACATGACGCCGAGCTCGCTATCCACCAATGGAAAAATTGGCTTATTCGCTAGTCATCTGCGGCGCGAAAACTCCGTCCATATTTTCTAGAGCACAAGGTTATAGTCCTGACGAACTACCCACTGAAGCAAGTACTACACCGACCCGATACTTTTGGTTGGATGATCAAATGGGCCGTCAAACTCAGTCAGTTTGATATTATATACGAACCACGTACCGCAATAAAAGGACAGGCTTTAGCCGACTTTGTGGCCGAATTCACACCTTCCATACGATTGGAAGTTACGGAAGACCAAGAATGGAAATTGTTCATTGACGGCTCTTCCACCTCAGGTCGAGCAGGGGGCGGAATCGTGATAATCGATCCAAATGAAAAGTGCTCTTTGCTCGGCCGATTTCCAGATTCCCGCAACGAACAACGGCCGAATACGAGGCACTTCTGGCAGGCTTAGAGATGGCAGCTTCTATGGGCCTAAAATAACTATTGGTACACAGTGATTCTCAGTTGGTCGTTCATCAAATCAACGGCGAGTATGAAGCGAAAGAGCAAAAAATTGCACAATATTTGGATTTGGTCAAGAAGAGATTATCACACTTTAAGACAAAAGTCTTACATGTGCCCCGAGCCGAGAACATGCAAGCAGATGCCTTAGCTCGGCTCGGTTCCAGTCCAGGGACGGATGCCATTGCGGATGTCACTGTCACACAATTGTCTGCCCCGTCACTTGGCGCAAAGAAAATATATACAACTGAAACCGCCGAATAGACCTGGATGACCCCAATCGTTCAATATTTAGAGAAAGGAGTTCAACCTGAAAACAAAGCTGAAGCCAGAACACTACGAACCCAAGCGGCTCGGTTTACACTAGTAGATGGCATCCTATACAAATGAGGATACTCCGTCCCACTCCTACGCTGCCTTTCCGAGACAGATGCAGATTATGCACTTCGAGAGGTTCATGAGGGAATATGCGGGAACCACGCTGGGGGCCAAACGTTGGCCTATAAATTAATACGGCAAGGATACTACTGGCCATCCCTAAGAAAGGATGCAACCGACCTCGTCAAGAGATGCGAGAGGTGCCAAAGATTTGCACCGCAAGTCAGATATCATCCTGAACAACTTACCTCCGTATTTAGCCCATGGCCGTTTGCCAAATGGGGAATGGACCTCATCGGACCACTCCCCACTGGCAAAAGGGGCGTCAAGTATGCCATTGTGGCGGCGGATTATTTCACAAAATGGGCCGAGGCGGAGCCTCTGGCAAAAATAGATGAGGAAAGGATTGTGAGCTTTGTATGGAAATCCATTATCTGTAGATTCGGGATACCACATTCGATTGTTACGGATAATGGGAAACAATTCGATAACCGAAGGTTTCAAATTTTTGTGAAGGTTTCCGCATCAAAACTATTTCTCAACTCCATACCATCCCGAAATCGAACGGACAAGTTGAGGCCGTTAATAAAATACTCAAGTATACCTTGAAGGCGAGATTGGAGGAGTCTGAAGGTAATTGGCCGGAGGAACTACCCGGTGTACTATGGTCATATAGAACGACGCATCGAGCAGCCACTGGAGAAATACCTTTTTCTTTAGCTTATGGAGCCGAGGCGGTGATTCCTCGTTGAGATTGGAGCCCTACCTTGAATTGCAAATTTTTCTCAAGACGCAATGAGGCCGCGCTCCGAGCCGAGCTAGACCTTTCGAAGAAAAAAAGGTGCGATCGAGATGAAAAACGCAGTGTATAAACAAAGGAGTAAAAGGTACTACAATTCGAAAGTAAAGGAAAGAAGATTTCAGGTCGGCAATCTTGTGTTGAAAAAGATAACGGGCGTTCAACCCAACTAATTGAAGCCAACCTGGGAGGACCCATTTCGGGTCAGCCACGTCTTATCTGGTGGGGCGTACCAGCTAGAATATTTGAGTGGAGAAAAATTTATGCATCCATGGAATGTAGCATACATGAAATGGTATTATCAATAAAGATCTCAGTTTATGATCCAGATAGGATTCCAAGGAATTATCCTTTCATCTGGTATTTCGTGAGCTCTCTAAAGGGAAACGAAGTTTTTACTCACCTCGGCTATGTGCCGAGGACAGTAAAAATCACCTCGGCTTAAGCTGAAGGCCGAAACGTCACCTCAGGTACATCCTATGCACGATAAAAAAAAGACTCGGTTACGCACCGAGCACAAAATAAAGACTTGGTTACGCACCGAGCACAAAATAAAGACTTAGTTACACACCGAGCACAAAATAAGACTTGGTTACGCACCGAGCACAAAATAAAGACTTGGTTACGCACCGAGCACAAAATAAAGACTCGGTTATGCTCCGAGCACAAAATAAAGACTTGGTTACGCACCGAGCACAAAATTAAGACTTGGTTATGCACCGAGCACAAAATAAAGACTCGGTTACGCACCGAGCACAATACCAAGACTTGGTTACGCACCGAGCACAAAATAAAGACTTGGTTACACACCGAGCACAATACCAAGACTTGGTCACGCACCGAGCACAAATCAAAGACTTGGTTACGCACCAAGCGCAAATCAAAGACTCGATGTACACACCAGCGCAAAATGAAAACTTGGTTTATATACCAAGTACCAAAAACAAAATAAAGAGCAGGTTCATATACCTAGTACGAGAATCAATTAAAGCAAGTAAAGCCCCTTATTCAGAAGCACTGGGAACCGAGCCCCGTACTTGGGAATATAAAAGGAAAAAGAAGACAGGCAACAATCTTACAAAAAGGAAAAGAGCCAAGCATATACAAAAAGCTTGAAACACATACACAGGTGAGAAATATAACAGTTCATTTCTACTTCAAAAGTATTTACATAAGGGAGGCCGGAGCCCATTACATCTTGAGGCACGAAGCCAAATTACCTACCTATGAGTACATATGAAAGCATGTAAATGAAAAGAGACAAACGTCAAGACTGAGCAGGGGGCGGAATTTCGACGGCACCGCTAGAGGCGACTTCTTCCACGTCCGGAGGAGGAGAGCCCTGAGCATTAGGAACCTCGGCAAAGTTCGGCCGAAGAGTATCGAGATCAGCCTCCAGGAGGACTAGATCTTCCTCAAGCTGAGCAACAGTACGCCCGCCCTTAACTAAATCAAGAATTTCTCTGAGGCTGGTCACGTGGCCGCAGGTTAACATGAATGCATACTCCTCAGAGTCTTTGTAAGCTTCAACGGCCTATGTGCGAGCCGCCTCAATTTGCCGATGAGTAGTCTCTTCGGCCTCTCTGCGCACATCGGCTAGACGCCTCTCCATTTCCTCGGCCCGGGCAGCGGTAGCACGTTCCAACTCGACAACCTTAGCCCTAAGCTCCTCTTCAACCCTGTGGGCCTGATCTCGCTCTGCCTCGGCCCTCGCTGCAGTTTCTTTCTCAGAGTTGGCCCGAGCCGTAGCCTCATCCGCTTGGGTCTTTAACGATTCTTGTACCCCTTGAAGGGTAGCATAGGCCTCCTGCAGGTCCCCGTGCCGTCTTTCCAGGTCGGCATATTTTTTCTCTAGCTCGCGAGTTCCCCAATCGCATGCCATAAGAGCCCAATCATCCGCCTGCATTGCCATGGCGTCTTGAATTTGTTCTTCGGCTTGATCTCCGAGCACTTGCTCGATGCCTTTTGTCCAGGCACGAGCTGGGACACTCATCGCGGCCCGACCCGCCTCCGGTAAAACTCTCGATTGCTCCTCCATCGGCGTGGCACATCGAACGAATTCCACAAACCATCGAGGGCGTAGTCCAATCATTCCCTCGCAATATTCATCCCTCACTTGACTTGGAGGGATGAAGTGACCTTCCCTGCCAAGGTCATCCGAGAAAGTTCGCGGACTTCCCTCTTCTGGGGGCTGTTCAGGATGTTCCGGCGCCGTTTGACCAACCCCTTGATCCGACTGGCTCTTTATCACAATTCCTCCTCTTCTCCTTTGAAGAGAAGCTCCCACCGCCTCCGGCACTCCATCGAGGGACGTTCGCGATCTACGGCCGTGTTCCTCACACACGAAGACGCGCACGTAAATCCAAGCCTCGCCCTACAAAAACAACCACCGTTAATAGGTCAAAGGAAAACGGAACAACATTTCAAAAGGAAGCATAAAAATACAATGTTTACCTCGGCGGCGGCCGCACTCGCCGGCTCGGGAGTCTCACGCTGCCCGACGGGTGCGGATGATCGCCTACGGACTAACCGTCGCAGGAGACGGCGCGCAGCTCGCTCTGTCCTCACCGGCCGCTCCCCGAGAATGGGGCGTTTCTTCATTACACGGGAGGGTTACGTTGAAGCTCTCTCTCAACCTCCACCTCCCGCTCACCCACCTCGTCCCGAGCCGCCCCCTCGGCCTCGGGGTCGGCGAGAGCAGCCTCAAACCGATTCTGCGGCCAAGTTGGTCTCGTAGCCAACCTCTCAATCCGCCTATCCATTATGCCCCGAGCCTGGATGTTTTTCGACCTTGAATAAAGGTGGCCGGCGAGGCCCCTTTGACGCCTTGCCCCCTATAAAGGTGAAAAGAAAAGACAATTACAAAAGGAAATAGTAAATGCAAGAAAAGCGAGAGAAAAGGAAGAAGATAAGACTTATCAGAATCGAAAAACAAAATTTGATGGGGGATGAAGAACGGTCTCCCTTTCTCCATCTCCCACGCGAGCTTGCCACTCGCCGCTCACCCAGAGCCATTTATCCTTCCACTCCTTCAGAGAAGAAGGGAGACCTTCCACCAAACCGTCCGGATACCCCGGTCGGTCTCAGACATAATACCACCCCGGACGGTTGGCCCCAAGATGAAGGAGTCGCTCGCCATACAAAGAGCTCGTTCATCTCCTTAAATTTGGGGCGAGGATATTTTTCCAGGTGAAACATCACCATGAGGCCGATGATCATGCCCCAAGAAATATTATATATAATATATTACAAAACACCATTTCTTTTGATCTTATTAATTAGCTAGCTAGTAATATTAACTATTAAGGATATTCGAATATGCTAAAATGAAACAATTTTATTTGCACTTCATTTATTTATTATACATAACAAAGTCAAGAAGCTTATTTTAATTTCCAAAAAAGATATATATTGCGATCCATTAATAGCTAACCATATCTGTCATTGTTGCTAATATTGCTGACATTTGATTTATTAATTGTATGACGATAGAGAATAAAGATAATCTGATATTGTTAGCTATCCGATTGAAATATTTGTAGTATAGTGGAAATATTGAGTATAAACAATGATCTCCTATATAATAAAAGCCATAATGCGACATTATATTATAACTAATATAGAGGAATTTGATAATATTCATGTTACTTGGAACATATAATTAAAAGTTGTAATGCTTGTCATGTCTTAATTACAAATGATTGCAAAATTTCAGGAAATATCATCAATATTTAACAAGAAAAACCTAAAAATGTATAGGTAAAACTACATTCTAAAATTTTATTATCGACTCTTACACTTATAACATGAAGACGATATATAAATCATAATAGCATTCGGAAATATCACTCACGAGTCACGACATTCTAAATTACAACATGTAAAAACCATAAAATGAAAGTAAACATTACGTTATAAAAGAAATAATAAATTATTATTAAAAAATAAGTAGAATAAGAAAAGGGAAATTCAAGGCCTCAGGGGATAGTACTTTGAAAATTAGGCATATGTATTTTATATATGATCTAAATTTCGTTGGCTGAAAAACATTAGTCAAGCAATACTTTACCTTTGTAAAATGGAATATGATTACAATTAATTTCTCAAAGAAAACTAAAGTTTACTTATTCATCAATTAGGATTAAGAGTCTAACAATAATAATGTTAATTTATTTAATAATCCACTTAAAATTCTTAAAGAATTTGGTGATCGACTTTGACATAAATCTGATTTATCTTCTAATAATAATTCGATCTCACACCATTTTTCCTCCAACTTTTTCATTTTTCTTCAAAATCCAAATGAATTTAATTCATTCATTTATCAGAAGAAACTTACACGTACTGATTACAACATCAAACGAAAACAATTACAAGCCCCACAAATCATAGATCTATACAGATCTAACTGATCCGTAGATTCAGAACTTCGCAACGAAAGCGCTGGATAAAATACGTACCAAAAAATTTGATCTTATTTTTGTCGCATATCGTCATGTAATGGTTCATCAGAATCTTCTAAACATAATCCCACAAATGGGACAAACTTATTTACTGAAAAGAAAAAAAATCACCTATAGGAGACAAATTTATTGAAACTAAAAGCACTGAAAATTATTTCCTATAGGAGGATGGAGGAAGAAAAAGAGGAAGAAGATGAAAGAGTAAAACCGGCTAGGGTTTTTTTCAAATTTATTCTATACAACGATATTATCTAAACTTTTTGTGCATATATATTGCAGTTTTTCTTGATTTACTTAATTACTTGTTAAAAGAAATCATATAATCTCACCATGTACGTAAGTAAAAATTTCGATATTATATTGGCCCTATTATACGAGCACCAATTAAACAAAACCTCATGGTCGTTTCCAGGGATAGATCCTCCATTGTTAGATTAATTTTTTATATTTATTATGAAAGCTGTTGACGTGTCTATTGGATCAACAAGGAAAAATTTAACAAGGCTTATTACGTGGAAATTAAATGAACTCAGGGACAGGGCTAATTCTACATTTTTATATCATAAGTCGAGTAGAAGATTCCTGGTCGGTTTTGTTATTACAGCTGGAATTTTTACAAAGTATTTTTCTAGATTATCTCTCTTGTTCTTTTCTTCCTAAATGAAAACATATTTATACCCATACAATTAGTGGGTTTTTAACCATCATTACATTTAGTAATAGAGTGATTACAAAGGGACATGTGTCATTTCTTTATCATGCATGTTGGCCAAGTTTTTGCCACTTATTGACTCACCTTGCCATTAAGCTGACAAGTGGCAGCTTATTATGCTGATGGGGCACTCAATCTTCCTTAGCTGGACGGTTATCCTTTAAATCTCCCGCCATAATCGCGCCTAATCGCGAGTCGGGCTCGCTTCATGCCACGTCACGGGCTCGATTGTTGGAATCATCGGCTCGGTCCTCGTTGTCTTGCGGGCCCCACACCATTACTAGCTGGCTGGCCACGTGGACTAATTTGTTGCCATCACGGCTCGGGTATCATCAATGGCCTCCAAGTTTAATTCCGAGGAGAAAATTCTTTGAATCGGATTTAAACTTTAATGCTAATTATGAATCTTAATGGAGAAGAAGAAACCTTAAAAGTCTCCTGCCGCTGACAGTTGCCATTCAACAATTAATGCCTGAAACGGCGCATTAATTCATATGTTATGATGGCGGAAACGTGGTGTCTTTCGGTTGGACCAATCTGCGCGTGAAATGAAGAGATGTGACAGACCCTACAGTGAAACGTGGGGATGCGACATTTCTGACAGTTTTTTGAATTTGAACAGACACGCCTTTTAAGTCGGTGCACTGTTTCCAAGGAGAATTAATCTATAAATACCCCTTCCTTCTCCCATTTTACACTTTTGCATTCACAACCTTCCGAGCAGTATCCACAGAGAGCGAACAGAAATTTCAGGTCGGCCTTAGAGTGCAGAGGTCCCAAGATTACTTAGGTATTCTTCAAATTCTACTTTCTCTTCTTCTTTTTCTTTTTTCCTTTGAAAAAACATGTCTTTTTCTGAGGATAGCCAAAACCGCAGCTTTAGTGTTAAGGTTGAAATAGAAGATCCTCCTTTTGACCCCTCTATTCCTTCTTCTCCAGTTAGAGAGGTTCCTCCTCCGAGTCCGAGTATCGTCGATCTTTCGAATCCATAGCGTATTCCTGATACATAGGTCCCTCCTGAGGATACGCACGTAATTTTTGACCCAGTTTGCTTTACCATATACCGCGAGGGGGTGGTGTATATTCCGGGACTAGTCGAAGAGGATCCCGACATAGAACCCAGAATTCAGACCAGCAGGAAGAAAGTGAAATGAATCCGCGGAGGCACGAGCAAGAAGGAAATAGGGCGATAGAAGGCACAGGGGCTGCGAGGCTAGCCGAGAAAGGCCAGGGGGCCGACGAGCGGCCGGGCCATAGAGACGAAGACCCAAGGCCGAGAGGGGGCCCCCCATTACGAGTAGAGGCTGGGTGGAGACCCTCCGACCAGAATGACCACCCTAGTATGCTGATGTTGCAGGAGTTGGAAGCCCTCCATCAGACCTACATGATTTCAGACGATGTACACTTTTGGTTGTCAGACCATGCAAAGTGTCCCGAGCACCCACCATAGGGGTGTATGGCCGTGTAAACCCACAGTCTCTTATACGGGTTAAGGATCCCCTTGCCGCTGCTGATCACGAGATGGTTCTGCAAGTGGGACCTTCCCCTGTCCCAGGTACATCAACTGACCTGGGGTCGGATCCTGGGGTTGTTGATTATGTTTCAGCTGGAGGGGTACGAGCGCCCCCACTTTGCCGACTTGAACGAGCTATTCGTCTGGAGGGCGACCCCATCGACTCCGGGGCGAGGATAATCTTCAGGCTGGTACTATGTGTAGACCAGAGCCGGGTACCCAGACGGGCTGGTCAAGGGCCTTCCACAATCTCTGAAGGAGTGGAAGGAGAGATGGTTCTGGGTTGGTGGCGAGTGGCAGACTCGCGTAGGAGAGGGGAGATCAATCCTTCACCCCCCTTCTAATTTCCGATATGACTTCCGTAAGTACATATTTCATTTTTAACTCTTATTTTTTTCCCTTTTCATTTTTCTTTTAACCTCGGTCCTTTTTTTCTTTCTTCACTTTTAAGGAAACCGACCTTCTGTGGGTCGTCTTTCGGATGCTTTCACCTGCCAGCTGGAGAATATTTAGGCCATAGCTTGGGCAGATAGACAAATCAAAGTTCTGGCCACCGAGGCTAGATTAGTGGAGGCCGGTTTGCAGCCAAGATTGCCAACCGAATCCAAGGCTGAGGAAGTGTCCGAGGAGGAGGTAGAGGAAGAGGAGGCTCGAGGAAAGCCAGAAAGGAGCCCGCCGTGGGCCGAGATGGAAAGGACCCCTGAGTTGGGGCGGCGGCCGGTGCAGGCGGAGCATACTAGGCCGTCTCTGACAAGGTTTGGTCCTCAGGGACATGTGCCTTCGTCAACCGAACGGTCCAGGACTACTGAGCAGCCGAGAACGACCGGGACTCAAGGTATATGTTCTCTTATGATACAATTTTTGAATCTTCTTCCTATGTCTTTCATTCTCGTTTCTTATTTGGTTTATTTTTTTCGCAGGCCAGGGCGTGGACGTCTTCACCCGCCTCCGTCGAGTAAGAGAGACGACTGCTTGTGGGCTAGAGCGGCTGCAGGCCAGCCGATTGATGCCGAGGCGACTCTTAGGGAAGAGATCCACGAAGGCAAGTGCCCAGCCGACGGCGTCCTAGAAGAGGCAGGGCCCCCACCTCAGAGGAGGAGAGAGGGAGTAATCATCAACGAGCCTAGGCAGACTGAGAGGACCAGGCCGACTGGATAGGTGCCGCCCGTACAAATTCTCGTGGGTGGGGCTCCTCGGGCCTTCTCAGATGATCTTGGACGGGAAGGCCACTTCATCCCTCCGAGCTGGGAGATGGAGGAGGCGTGTGAGCGAGTGGCTAGGTCCCGGCCTAGGTGGTACGTGGAATTCGCTAAGTGTTCCGCGCCTATCGAGGAGCAGGTGGAGACTTTACCGGACGCTGGGCGAGCTACAAGGGACGTACCAGCTCGCGCCTGGACCACAGGTATCGAGCAATTCTTCCTGGAGACCAGCTGGGAGGAGAAGGCTCAGTATGCCATGGGATTATCCGGCCGAATCATCGGAATCCTGTGGCATATGATCGGAGGGGCGCGTGACTTGGAGAGACGGCTTGCTGACATGCATGATGCCCATGCCACCCTACTCGGAATTTAGGAGTCTGAAGACTCAAGCTGAAGAAGCTGCGGCTATGGTTAATGCCGAGAAAGAGTCTGCCACGAAGGCCAAGGCCGAGCGAGACCAGACGCGCAAGGCCAATGAGGAGCTCCAAGCAGATGTTGTCGAGCTGAGAAGGGTGACCGCTGCTCATGACGAGGAGTTGGAGAGGCGCGAGGCAGAGGTGCGCAAGGAGATGGCGGAATCCTCCGAGAAGCGAGTAGAAGAGGCTCGGGTTGAGGCCATCCGAGTCTACAAAGACTCGGAGGAGTACACCTATATGTTGACCTGCGGGCATGCCACCAGCATCGGGGAAATCCTCCAAGATCTGAAGGGGGGAAAGACCGTGGCCGAGTTAAAGGAAGAGTTTGTCCATCTGAATGGTGATCTGGATGCTCTCCATTCTTGGTTCTTCGAGAATGCCGGTGTCTTGGATGCTCCTCCTCCTCAGTAATAAGAAGTGGCCTACAGTGAGCCAGTTGAGATCCCTCCTCCCACCGGGACCTAAGACCCCTACTTTTTAGAATTTTTTGGGTATTTTTTCTTTATAGAATAGGTGGCCTCGTGCCTTTGATGTAATTGGCTTTGGCCTCCCTTGTAAATATTTTGTCAACGAATGAAGTTCATTTTGGTCTTTTTTTTCTTCTGTTGCACTTTTTTTTTTGCTAAGTAAGGGGCTCGACCCTCCTTTATATGAATACATGATGGACTAAGTGCCTGAGTACATTTTTGTCAAGTTTTTTGCTCGGAACTAGGTCGAGCCTTTGTTTAGGGTAGGCTCGCTGTTAGGTCGAGCTCCCTTTTTCTTAAACGTGCACGGGTCTTACCCAAGATGAGCAATCGACACTCGGAACTTAGCCAAGGCAAATGAAGCGGCGCTTGGAACTTGGCCGAGGTGAGTGAAACGGCGCTCGGTACTTAGCCGAGGTGAACATAAGATTGCCCCTTAGAAAGAGCTCATAGAATATCAGATGAACGGACAAACCTCCCTGTTTTAGAGTAATATCTGGGAAGATGGACCAAGTAAATTGCCCAGAAACCCGAGCTTTATTGATAATATTTCTTAAGATAAGATACATTCCATGGGTGAGCAAATTTTTCCCCACTCAGATATTCGAGCTCGTATGCCCCATATGACATGACTTTATTAACTCTGAACGGTCCCTCCTAGGTCGGTCTTAGTGGGCTGGGCTCGATCCCGGTAACCCTCTTCAGAATGAGGTCCTCGACCCAAAACCTTCTCTCTTTTACCTTCGAATTGTAGTACCTTTTGCTCTTTTGTTTGTATACAACGTTTCTCATCTCGACACCACACCTTTTCTCCTCCAATAAATCCATCTCAGCTCGGAGTGCACCCTCATTACCTTGTTTAGAAAAATTTACAACCCTAAATGTTGGGGCTCCGATTTCCACAGGAATAACCGCCTCGGCCCCATAGGCCAACGAGAAGGGTGTTTCCCCCGTGGCTGCTCGATGCGTCATTCTCTAGGACCATAATACATTGGGCAGCTCCTCAGGCCAGCTCCCCTTAGATTCTTCATATCTCACTTTTAGGGTATACTTAAGTATCTTATTTACCGCATTGACCTACCCATTGGACTGTGGATGATACAGAGTGGAGAAATGATTCTTAATATGAAAGTCTTCACAAAAATTTCAAAATCTGCGATTATCGAATTGTTTTCCATTATCCGTGAAAATCGAGTACAGTGTCCCAAATCTGCATATAATAGATTTCCACACAAAACTGACAATTCTTTCCTCATCTATCTTTGCTAAGGGTTCTGCTTCAGCCCACTTTGTAAAATAGTCCACTGCCACAATGGCATATCTCACGCCCCCTTTGCCAGTGGGGAGTGGTCCAATGAGGTCCATTCCCCATTTGGCAAATGGCCAGGGACTAAAGATCGAAGTGAGTTGTTCTGCGTGGTACCTGACTTGCGGTGCAAAACGTTGGCATCTTTTGCACTTTTTAACCAGTGAGATTGCATCTTTCTTTAGGGACGGCCAATAATATCCTTGTCGTATTAACTTATAAGCAAGCGTCTGGCCCCCAGCATGATTTCCGCATATGCCTTCGTGTACTTCTCTAAGAGCATAGTACGCGTCCATTTCTGATAGGCAACGAAAGAGTGGAACAGAGTACCCGCGTTTATATAGAACGGCGTTTACCAGCGTGTATCGGGCAACCTGAGTTCACAATGTCCTGGCTTCGATCTTATCTTCTGGCTGAACCCCATTCTCCAAATACTGGATGATCGGGGTCGTCCAGGTCAGCTCGGTAGTCTCGTTGGCATGTATTTTATGTACATCGAGCGACGGAGCAGATAGCTGAGTGACGGTGATGTCTGTGATCGTGTCGGTCCCTGGGCTGGAGGTTAGGCACGCCAAAGCGTCTGCCTGCATGTTGTCGATTCTGGGGATATGCAACACTTCTGCCTTGAAATGGGAGAGTTTTCTCTTCACCAATTCCAAGTACCGAGCAATTTTCTGCTCCTTTGCCTCGTACTCACCGTTTGCTTGATGGACCACCAACTGAGAGTCACTATGAACAAGCAACCGTTTCAGGCCCATTGATGCCGCCATTTCTAACCTGGCCAGGAGTGCCTCATATTCGGCCTCATTATTGGTCACCGGAAACTGAAACCGTACGACCGAGCAGTAGCATTTGAGTTTTGGATCGATTATCACGATCCCGTCCCCTGCTCGGCCTGCGGTAGAAGAACCGTCGATGAATAACTTCTATTCTTGGTCTTTAATTACGTCCAGATGGATCAAAGGAGTAAACTCGGCGACGAAGTCTACTAATGCTTGTCCTTTGATTGTGGTTCGTGGCTCGTATGAGATGTCGAACTGGCTGAGCTCGACGACCCATTTAATCATTCGTCCTGAAGTGTCTGGTCGATGAAGGACATGCTTCTGTGGGTAATTAGTCAGTACCGCAATCTTATGCTCTAGAAAGTATGGTCTCAGTTTGCGAGCTTAGATGACCAACGAGTATGCCAACTTTTCCATGGGCGAATACCAGAGCTCGACATCATGTAGCACCTGACCGGTGTAGTAAATGAGGTGCTGGACAGAGTTGTCCAGCCTAACAAGTATCGAGTTGGCGGCGTACTCAGAGACAGCGAGATATAAGTACAGATTTTCACCTCGGCTCGATTTTTGTAGAACCCGTATTGACGTTAAGTGCTGCTTTAGCGACTCAAAAGCGACATGTGTCTGCTCAGTCCATTCAAAATCCTTATTCTTCTAAATTATTTCATAGAAAGGTTTACATTTGTTTGTGGATCTTGAGACAAATCGATTTAGAGCGGCTAGGCGTCCTGTTAAGCTTTGTATTTTTTTAATGGAATTAGGAGGTTCAAGGTCGATTATGGCTTTGATTTTCTCTGGGTTAGCCTTTATTCCTCTATGACTAACCATGTAGCCCAAATATTTACCCGAACCGACCCCAAAGGTACATTTTTTCGGGTTTAACATCATCTTATACTTGCACAAAATCCCAAACATTTTATTAAGATCAACAAGATGATCGGATATATACAAGGATTTTACCAACATGTCATCTACATAGACCTCCATGGTATGACCTATTAACTCCTCGGACATTTTATTGACTAACCTTTGATAGGTTGCCCCGGTGTTCTTGAGTTCGAATGACATCATTTTATAACAATACACCCCACGAGCTGATAATAATGATGTGTTCTCTTCGTCGTTCGAATGCATTTGGATCTGATTATATCCAGAATACACGTCCATTAAACTCATGAGCTCGTGGCCTGCTGACTTCGGCCTCCAGGGTAGCCTGCCTATCGGGGCTGAGCTTACATCGCTTTTGAATTACCGGTCGAAAAGTAAGGTCGATGTTTAGATAGTGGCAGTCATGTTTAGGATCAATACCAGGCATGTCAGAATGCATCCACGCGAAAACATCGAGGTTGTTACCAAGGAATTCGATTAATTCCGACTTAAATGGTTCTTAGAGGTCGTGGCCAATTCGAAGTTGGCGTCCCCCATGCTGCTTATCGACATCTACTATGTCAATTTGTTCCACCGGTTCTGCGTATTTCGCTTTTTTACTCCGCTTACTTTTTTTTTTACGCAAAGCGCTTCTTCCTCAATTACTAGTTCTTTCTTGGTCACTGACTCTTTCTCGATTACTGGCTCTTTCCCAGGTCGCCTGCCCGGGTCAGATTCCGCGGTGATGATTTCATTCTACTCGGGTTCAGTCACCTTCCCCGAGTCGTTATCCACTAATCTGCTGGATTCACCCCTCTCCATTACATTGATCTCATAGGTCGGAGCTTGAGAGAACATTCCCGAGACTCCATCTGGTTTCCTTTGTGGACGACTTCCCCATCCGGAGTCGGGAACTTGATGCAAAAATGGTATATGGAAACGACTGCTTTTAAATGATAAAGCAACGGTCTCCCAATTATGGCATTGTACTCGGAGTCGGAAATGATAATTTTAAACATGGTGATCACGGTCCGTTTATGTGCTCCATGTCCCATCTAAATGGGTAGGTCACCTCTCCGAGGGGAATGATTCTCCCACCTCCAAATCCTAAAATACTATCATTAGAAGGCCGAATATAGCTATCATCCACATTCAACCTTTTGAAAGCTCGGATGTAGATGACTGACGAGTAACTGCCTGAATCAATAAGGATTCTGTGCATCGGAATGCCTAGAATCGGAATGAGGATGCACCACCTGGTCGGCATCTTGGTCAGAAAAGGTAAAGTAACCTGTTGGCTGGCCTTCTCGAATTTCTATGACCCGAACATGCCTTTCTGCGTGAGCAGCTTCCCTAATATTGGCCTTCCTCTTTCGATTAGAGTTGTTGTCTTCGGCCGCATTTGTGTTTATCTTGTTGGTATTAGACATCATCAAAATTTCTCACCCCGGGTTCTTATTCGGCGGCAATGGTAGGTGAGCTGGATTCTCTAGCTGCTCTGGATTCACCCCCGGAGCGAGTGTTGGTGGTGGTGGCAACTCATGGACGTACCGCTTAAGGCCGCCCCTTTGTACTATGCGCATGATTTCCCTGATGAGATCTCGGCACTCATCCATCTCATGCCCTATTGACTTGTGATATGAACAATACCTCCGAGCATCCAATTTGGCAGGATCCAGCCTTAGAGGACTAGCTGGTGGTAGCAGATTAAGACCATGTATGTCATTCCATTTAGCTGAAGGGGTGTGAGTCAAAGCACTTCTCAGCGCCGCAACCTCGGCACGTACCTCTTGGTATGACTTGTACCCAGTGGTCGGGTTCTCAGAGAAAGACTTGAACCCCGACCCCGAGCTACAAGGAGCTTCCTTTTTACTATCCTTTTTCACGCCCCCTGCTTTTTGCTCAGGACGTTGGCTAGCCATGGCTTCTTCAGTGCAGATATGCCACTCTGCGTGGATAAGGAATTATTGAAACGAGGTCGCCCTCGACTCATGAATAGAATAGTTAAACCAGGTCTCGGGCGCGAGTCCGGTCATAGCCATAATGAGGACCGTATCATCCAAGACGGGCTCCATCTCTCGGACTTGCTTATTAAACCGAGCAATACAACTCTTCAAAGGCTCGTCCTTGCCTTGTTTGATATTGACAAGGGAGTCTTTGGGCGCAACATGAACTTTGGACGTCAGAAAATGAGTTGTAAATGCGGGCGCCAAGTCGCCCCAAGATCGAATGGACCCCTGCGGTAGGGTCCGGAATCAGCGATAGGCTCGGTCACCCAGAGTCAGCGGAAATATCCTACACAAGATGGCATCAGTGGGACTGTATTGCTCCATCCATGCCAAATATTTATGGACGTGAGTTGTCGGGTCAATCTCCCCATTGTACAGACCGATCCGGGGAACCTTAAACTTTGCTGGCAAGGGGATTGACAAAATACCAGGAGCGAATGGCGACACAACACTGGGTCGGCCTGTCACGTTGCTCGGCCGCTGATACTAGAGATTGTCGGGATTTTCCTCTAATTCGTCTAGGCGACGGCGTAGACGCAATATCTCGGCCTCCCACTCATTCAGCGGGCTGGGACCCTGAGCCTGGTTGGCTCTGCTCGGTTCCCTTTCATCTGGGAATCGAAATCTGGAATTAACTGATTTAGTAGGGCAAGGTAGATCAAGTCCCAAACAACCTGCGAACACCGAACGAGCACGACGTGGGCATGGGAGCACCGGTAGTGATTCTGCTACACGGCTCTGCTCTCCAGTGTCATCATGTGGCCGTCTTCTATCACGCCTTCCACCGCGTTGTTCGTTATGAGAGCTGACTTCTTGATTTTCATTACCTGGAGGTGCTGGGACTTGAGGATTGACATTCAATGGGGGATGGAGTTGGTGAGTATTTACGGGGAGAGGATGTTGTATCTGTGGGGGAGTACTCGCGAGTGTTTGAGAAATGAGCTGGTTCATTTGCTGAACAAACGTAGGATTTGTAAATAGCTGAAGAAAAATTGCGCTCCCTGCCTCGGTTGGGGGACAGTCTGGCCGTTAGTATTCTAGCCAGTCTGGTTATTTTGGGGCGGGTCCTCGGTCCCACGCACATTTCGGGAGGTCTGACTCATTTTTTGTGAAAAAATGAAACTAGATTACCTTAACTGGAAAGGCTTGAATATCTGGAAATTCTGACTGGACCAAGACGGCCCTCCTTCTAGCGCCAATTTGTTGACGGTGCGTCTTGGATCAACAAGGAAAAATATAACAAGGCTTATTACGTGGAAATTAAATGAACTCAGGGACAGGGCTAATTCTGCCTTTTTATATCATAAGCCGAGCAAAAGATTTCTGATCAATTTTGTTTTTACAGCTGGAATTTTTACAAGTGTTTTCTCTAGATTATCTCACTTGTTCTTTTCTTCATAAATGAAAACCTATTTATACCCATACAATTAGTGGGTTTTTAACCATCATTACATTTAGTAATAGAGTGATTACAAAGGGACATGTGTCCTTCCTTTATCATGCATGTTGGCCACGTTTTTGCCACTTGTTGACTCACCTTGTCATTAAGCTGACAAGTGCAGCTTATTATGCTAATGGGGCACTCAACTTTCCTTAGCTGGACGGTTATCCTTTTAAATCTCCCGCCATAATCGCGCCTAATCGCGAGCCGAGCTCGCTTCATGCCACGTCACGGGCTCGGTTGCTGGCGTCATCGGCTCGGTCCTTGTTGTCTTGCGGGCCCCACATCATTACTAGCTGGCTGGCCATGTGGACTAATTTGTTGCCAGCTCGACTCGGGTATCATCAAAAGCAAGTACTTGAAATTGCATATATGAACCTACTTGAAGTCGAGGTTTATTTTATAGTTGTTTCTTTTAACCATAAAAATGAATTCCATTCATAAAAAAAACTTAATTACAACATCGAATAGCAAATAGTTGCAAGAGATATGGATCAAAAATCTATACATATTTAAAAAAATTATTTAAATCTAGGCAGATTTAGCTGATCCGTAGAATGAGAAAATTGCAATAAGGACGCTGGAAAAAACACGTAGCAATAAATTGATCACGCTTCTATCGCAATTAATCGGGTAATGGCATGTGAATGTTTTGAACAAAAACCACATATGAGAACAAACCAATTTAAGCTGAAAACAAAGGTCACATGTATGGACAAATTAAAGCCACATATAGGAACCAACTAATTTATAAAAGGAATCTAAAAATATTGGAAGTTACTATCCTCGTCCTCTATCCATAGAAGAAGAGGGAAGAAGGAGGAAGACGATGCTTATAGCCTATTTTAAAAATTAAAGAGTTCCTAAATTTTTTTAGCATTTTAACAAAATTTTCTGATTTTAAATATATTAATAACAAAATTATCATTGTCAGCATCTTACAATTTTCATAATCCTAATTTTTCCAAGCACACGTAACTTATTTTATAAATAAAATGCAATTTTATAAACTTGAAAAATGTCTTATAGGAATTCAAAATTTATTCATAATTTGAATAAATTTAATTTCTCTCTGATTATTCCAAAAAGCTGACATTGTTTGGCTCTCTAGTTTATGAGAAGTTGCCAAATGCCAATCTTATTTACAGCTCATAAAATATTCATATATGATTTTTTTTTTTTTTGGTTAAGCTTTCTTTTTATTTGTCAATATTAGAATGTTCAATTTGCGTGTTGAAAACTCTTTTTTTTAGGAATGCGTGTTGAAAACTTAATCAACACGAGTCCACTTTTGGCATTGGACTAATTTAATGATTGTGTAGTATAATTGTTTTTTAAGTGTTTAGAGAAAAAAAAGACTTTAATATTTTTGCTCCACGAGGAGTTCACATTATTGCCTAAAATAATAGGGAACTAATAATGGAAAGATAGAAGTAATAAATTATTATTCCAAATCTGTCCTATTATTTTTTTAAATTTGTAACTCAAGAAAAATTAGGACAGATTTGGAATACCAAACCCAAACGTGCAGGCCGGTTTAGGTCTGGAATATTCTCAACGCTCAACAACCAACAATATTGCAATCTCATTCTTAGGTTTTTATTCCCATTTTTATATGATTACCAAAATCGAAAACTTGTCTTTAAATAATTGCCATGTTTATTCTTTCATTATTATGCAATTTTTTTATACAACTATGATTAAATTAATCAAGGATCGTGGATTGGTCGGCTCGGTTATCGATTTATAACAAATGGAAATAAATTTATTTATTTCAACTCAAAAAGAAAAAAGAAAAGATGTGTATTGATGCTGCTAAAATCTGCAGAGCACTTCATGTCAAGAATTCTGAATAATTGCCCAACTTCTTCTCTGGAGTTGGTAGTTCTTTGAGGTAAGAATTTGTCTGTAACAATTCAGCAAATGTTAGATGGACCCTGAGGTTGTCCCATGGATCCAAGTCAAGGATTATGAATAATAGTTCAACTTCTTCTCCTGAGCTGGTAGTTATTTGAGCTAAGAACTTTGCTGCGACAATTCATCAAACGTTAGATGGCCCATGTGATTGTCCCATGAGGTCTCTACGACGCTCAAGTCAGCACGTGAATGAGAAAAAATTCGGAGTAAAAAGACAACAATTGAGAGTATTGAATTGTGAGTACTTATAAATGGGACGGATGAACCTTTTTATGTCTAGATTGATAGGCCACATAGGATAAAGTGGGCTGGTATGGGCCGCCTGAGCCAGATAATTATATTTGTGATCTAATAATGATTAATAATATTAAATAATTAATTTGGAATTAAATATAATGAATAAAATAATAAAATTAGGAGATATTGGGGAAAGTAAACTTTGTCCCCAACAGATATATATGTGGACGCTAGTACATTACTGAAATCAATATCCCAATCTCTAATTCCAGATCTCATATTTATATTTTTTAAGAATATTTTATCTAAAAACATCTAAAATAATACAAAACATATAGCACAAGTCCCATAAAATCTTTTCACATTTCTCTTACAATACAAAAATTAGTAGATCTCACTTAAGTAGTCTTTATCATCTATTATATTAACGGATATTATTGATATTCAACCAAGGTATTAAATTTGTGAGATTTAATTGCAATTAATAAACATTTACACAATAAAACATATTAAATAATTAGTTTATTACTCGTTTGAATATCTTTAATAAGAATAGATTACATGGGCCAACTAATCATTCCTTAAGATAGAAATATTAATGCAATTGTCAATTTGTCATATAAAACTATTTTTGGAACCATTCTAATTGAAGACGGTCCATAATGCCCCCAAAATAATTTACTAGAAATGGAAAATTCAAAACTAACTGTACAAGCAATTAATTGAATCCTCTAATTTCAAAATATATCTTATTGATTTTTTTTTATTTCTAATTTTTTTTGAAAACTATATCTTATTGAAAATTACCAATACACACTAATCAATTATATAAAATGATATCATCAATGTAAACTTGACGTGTTTAATGATTTTATTGAGAAAAAGAGATAAATGGAAGATCGACACTGCCTCAAAATGGCTATTTAAGCATATAAATCGGAACAACCATCACAAGTTACACGATGATTGAATAATTTTACGTATTATATAATAAGTTATTTATTTCATGAGATTAATGTATTTCCACACTGAATTTAACAACTCAATAATTATGGGGGTCTCAACTAGTGGTGTAAACGAATCGAATCGAGTCGAATATAAAGATATTTTATTCCTATTCGGCTAATTTAGAGAATATTTTTATTCGTATTCTTTTAATACTCGAATATAAAAATGGATATTTATTCTTATTTGATATTATATACGAATATATACAAATCAATTCGAATATTAATTCATATTCGACTTATATTTTCTTTTTTTCCGACAATATCTAATAAGATTACAACAATAATTAAATCTAAATATTTGTTGACCTATGATCTCTTAAGATGATTCACCTATTTTTCTTTTTTTTTTCTTTTATTTGTAATTGTATGTGGGCTTAAATTATATCTGGGTTTGCTAATTGTATATTGGATTGCTAGTTTTTTATAAGTAAATATATGGTTTGTTACATATTAATCTATTTTATGTAAACATAGTGTGTAAATATATATATATATAACATATTATTCGAATATTCTTTCGAATACTCGAATCGAATATAATGATATTCATATTTATATTTGCATAATATACGAATCGGAGTAAATATTCTTTTTTGGATTTATATGCTAATTTTTCGAATACAAATATCAATACAAATTCGAATAACGAATTAAAAAAAATCGCTTCTTTTACCCCCTAGTCTCAACTGTCAAGTGTCTATAGAAATATATATTTTCTTTAAAAAACAATTATAAAAAAAATAGAAAGAAAGAAAGAAACGTGTTATTGGGGGTTTACAATTAACACTTTACAGGATTCCACGCTTGTTGAAGCGCGATTATAGCCAGAATCTTGGGTCTGGGTCCCACCAAGTCACCAACCCCAACTTGCGCTCAGTGTATATTCGTATTCATGAAAGGGCCTCCCATTTTGGAGGGAAACATTAATCTTCATTTTTTTCAGTGCAATTGAGGGCCAATTTATTTTTTCCTTATATATTATTACTCTAATAATATATTTAATATATGTTTGTCTGAAATCGTTTGTTGAGTAGTCTAAGGAGAATAGATGAGCTCCAATAAAGTTGATTTTAGTTTAATTTTACTTGTTTCATAAAATGGATCAAGATTTTAACACATGAATGGCAACATTATCGATAGTTTCTTTTAATTTCATAGGCCTAGTGTTTCATTTGATAATTTAGTTTTGTTGTATCTGGTCTGACGTGTACAGATCCAAGTGGACGTATGTGAAAATATGAGCAGGTCAATAGGACACTTGTTTATGACCTAACATGTATCTACCAAAACTATGACCGTGATTATTCCACCTGGTGATGAAGTAAGGAAAATGACAATTTCGAGTTCAATCTGCTCGTCCCGTCCAAGCTAGGCATACAAGCTACAATCAAGTCGAGTGGGTAGGAATTAAATTCACGATACACCGCATGGTGTGTGTATATATATATATATATTTCGAATCACGATAAAGATGTTTGAGTTAATATCAGTCACATTCATCACTCAAGTTGTCGCCCTGTCTTGACACCTTTTTCCTTATATATGAGACGGTGGGGACTAATCCAAGCCATTGAATTTGTTTGATTGATGGTGTAGATTTAATGACTAAAACAATAAATTAATGATTTAACTGATAATTATAAGGGTAAATTAGTCAATATATATGATATCCAAAACTTCCATAAATCTTTCCTACAAATTAGGGATTTAGTTACTAACTTAATCAACAAAATCACACGTCCTCTCTTATCCCCTCCTATCTCACTTTTCTTTCTTTCCTCCTTTCTTTTCTTCCTCACTTTTCTTTCTTTCCCACTTTCCTTATTCTCACTCACTCTCTCCTTCGGTCAACAGCACACCCAACTCTTCTTCAATCTATTTTTTTTTCCTTTCTACTTTCACTCCTTATCTCTCTGTTTCCGTCACCCATCCCCCGATTTCTTTTTTTTTCTACTTATCTAAATCCCTCAACAGCAGCAGCAAGGAGGGAACACGACGCGGCGGTACGATGAGCAAATTCCGGCAGCTTTGGACATGAAAGGGTTGGTTTTGGGCTTCACGTTCGATTCGGGTTGAATCGGAGAAGTATGAGTCGATTTTGGGCTGATTCGGGAAATTTTCCGCGGTGGCTGGGTTAGGGATTAGCTGGATTTTCTTGGGTTTTGGTTTTTCTGGCAACGGCGTCGAGTAGCTCATGGCTGCCGTCCCTTATATTTTCGGTATATTTCTTGATTGGCTGAAAGATGAACTCGATTGGAATTTTGTGTTTGGGAAACTGATTTCTAGTTTGGAATGGGTTGGCATTATGTTGTATACTTAGTTTAATTTTAGTGCTTATTTAATACAATTTTGTTATTTTGTGCAATACACTTTTTTTTCGTTTAAAAAAAAATGTAGTTTTACTGCTTTTTTGAGGGAAAAAAGATGTTTCCAGTTTTTTTTCGTGGAAAGGCTATGTATATATCCTGTAAAACCAAGGCAAGAATGTATGTAAACTCACTATAGATTTTATGTGTGTTTAGTGAGATGTTAATGGAACACGATGTATAATTAGTGCAGTTTTACTGCGTATATAGTATTAGAATGTTGTATAATTAGTGCAATTTTACTGTGTAATTAGTATTAGAATGTTGTATTGGAACGAGTTTAATCCTTCCAAATAATTTAGGATGATATACAGTGTACATACTAAGTGAATAAGAACGTGTTTAATCCTTCCAAATAATATTGTTTAATCACTTTAACATTACTGTGTGGTTAAGAGCGTTGTATTGTACAAATGTCGAAATTTCACTGTACTATATATTTATTTCACTGTGTATTGAAGTGCATTTATTTTATGCAAAAAAATAAGAACATGTTTAATCCTTCCAAATAATTTAGGATGATATACAGTATACATACTAAGTCGATAAGAACGTGTTTAATCCTTCCAAATAATACTATGTATTCACTTTAATATTATTGTGCGGTTAAGGCCTGTTCACTGTATAAAAATCTAAATTTCACTGTACTATATATTTATTTCAATATGTATTGAATTGCATTTTTTAATGGAAAAAATGACACTATAATTTAGGAATTGTCTGCCGTTTTTTTGGGGGCTTATTGGGTTTGATTTGGTAAGATTTTTGTTGCCATTATTTTGTGTTTATCACATTTTGAAAGGATATAACTCCCCCTTAAATTTAGGAGCCGAAAAAGACAAAATAATACCTACCTTCTACACTAAAATATAAAAGACATATTTGCCCTTAATTAATAATTCAAAAATAATATAAATTACCATTTTAAACTCTTGCATTAACTAATTGCCTAAAATAATGGGATTAATCTGAATCATCCAAAAGATCAATCCCACGATTATAATAAATCCCCACCGTCTCATATAAGGAGGGTGTCCCATTTGAACCATCCATTATATATATATATATATATATATATATGTTCTCTAGTGATATTACTTGTGCGAGATATCATTCCCCTATAAACAGGGACGGATCCAGGAAATTTTTGCAATGAGAGCACATTTTAGCCTTGCTTGTTTTTATTTCGATTAGCCTTTTTCTCTTCTCATTTCACATAAAATGATATCTCAAATTTCAACCATAGATATTGATTGTTAGCTCCCTCTCTCTCCCTCTCTAAAACTTTTTCTCTCCCTTCTCTCTACCCAACAAAACCCTTAACCCTAGTTTTTCTCCCTTCCCTCCCCCAATCTCACAGCTGCCCCCTCTCTCTCCCCTCTCCTTCCCCTCCATGCTTCCTATTGGAGGGCCAACAGTGGCGGTTCTTTAGGAGTCTGAAGGTGGCCAGAATTTTTGGTTGAAGCTCCATGGAGGTGTCTCGGAGTTGAGTAGACGATGGATTGCGGCATTATATTTGGGTGAGGGAGAGGAATTTTTTTATTTCTTTGTATTTTTTTCTCTCATTTTTTAGCTATAGTTGTTTTTTTCTTATTTTGTTTGTATTTTTTTCCCGGTTGATTTCCGAAACTCGTAGGCGGATTAGTTTTCTCTGTTCTGCAGTATGTAGTGGTTGCTCGTGCCTGGTTTCAATTTTTTTGTGTGTTACAGCCTCCTTTAAGGAGTGCTGAAGTCTCTCGGCGTGGAGTGGTTTTAGTTTGGGGTGGGTAGTTTTTTTAGTCCATGTTGTGAATCTGGATTGGTCTTACCAATTTCCCGCTTGACTCTTAGTTAGTCTTGTCGGCTCTTAGCCCGTTGGCTACGATTATAGTTGTAATTTTAATTTTTGAGTTGTTATAATAAAATACTATCGTTCGACAAAAAAAAAATTCAACCTTAGATATCACTAATATATCACTTGTCATTCATTATTCATATTTTTTAATTCAAATTACACTAGTGCGATCCACTAGTATCACACATATCTACTTAATATATTATTATTTTCAAGCCTACCACCTACAAATCTTACTAATATAATATTATATATTAAAATTAAATATTAGATGTCCATCACTATCAACGTTTTAAATTATTATATACATATAGAATATTAAAAATGATATCCAAAAACACACAATAAATATAATTTCATTTTTATCACATAGTTTTGTATTTAAAACTATCAAAAAACTACTCAACCATACATATATTTCTTATTTCCAAACCTATATAAAATTTAATATTCATCCATTCATTCACACCCAATTTCAATTTTCATTCGACAACCAATAAATTCTCAAAATTTATTTTTTAACACAAGAAACTGAAAATGAACTATGAAAATATAACCATGCAAATTCTTTTGTTTTTTAACCTAATTAATATAAACTCTTTAAAATAAATGATAAATAGTAAAAGGAAATAAATTAATAAATTGTAAACAAAATTACTAGTAATAAAAAAGAAATAAAAAACTATGGGGGCACGTGCCCTCATAGAAGGTATCATGGATCCGTCTATGCCTATAAATACATTCATTTATAACTGAAAGAGGGTTCACAAAATTTTTATTCAAAGCCTTTAATAGAGCATTTATTAAAATAAATGATATACATATAATAATTACATCATCTTAGGTACTGACATTACCTTACTGACATTAACCTAATATATTTTGAACACAGTACAAAATAGAAGATCTCATATGATTATATATCTCTCTTACACATGTAACTCGCGTTAGATAAATGGTTTTATCATGATTTTGATGATTTTGTTTTTACACCAAAATAATATTTCTAAATGTTTTCCAAATACTCCTAAATGATTTAAAATATTTTTACTAATTTTTCGGAGTATTTCTTAGAGTTTATTATTCGATAAATATTGGACAACACTTTTAATGATTTTGTGTTTTTACACCAAAACAATGTTTCTAAATGTTCTCCAAATACTCCCGATCGATTTAAAATATTTTTACTAATTTTTTGGAGTATTTCTTGAAGTTTATTTTTGACAAAAATTGGACAACACTTCTGTCTCGTGTTGAACCGGTCGCCATATAGGGCAACTCATGTCTGAAAGATGATTTCCAAAATAGAAACGAGACATTTGAAATTGTCTTTGAGGTCGATCGTCGTCGTCAGTGAAAGGCGACGGTGCTCAAAGAGATTACAAAATTGATTGTATCTCACAAAGTGTTGAGGGGGACCGGTCCCTATGGGGGTGACCGGTCGGACCCTAGGTCGACCGGTCCAACCCCCCTGGACCGGTCCCTTTGTATGTTTTTGCTATTTCATTTTTTTTTCTATATTAGTGCGCGACCGGTCGCCTATCCTTTTGACAACAAATTCTAACTATTGTGCAGCAGACAACTTTTCCTTAAATTATGGGGTTGATTTCTAACAACTATAATCTTGATTTTAATTGATTTTTTCTATATATTTTCAATCCCCAAGAGGAGCCTATCCATGATCAATCATCTCCTATAAATAGAGGAAGATTTGAAGCAACACAATAAGAGAGAATACAACACAACAAGAAATCTGCAAATTTGTCTAAGTCTTTATTGTCAACATTCTTGTTGTAATTGCCTAAGTATTTCACTTTCACATCTTGAGGTCTAGGCTTTATTTTTTATTACACTTGCACTCAAAATTGTATTGTTCATTATAGAGTTGTATCTTGAATTTTTGGGTTCATCATTCAACACAAGATATCATTGTGAGTGTTATTGTGGTAAGAACACACTTGGGTGATCTAGGTGTTAGGTGTAAGAAGATTGTGGAAATCTTCTTATTGAAGAGTTTGGTGCTCTTTGACGTGTTGAAGAATTTGGTGTTCTTCAAGGTTGAAGATTGTGGTAATCTTCACAAGGTGCCGTTGAAGATTGTGGTAATCTTCAAGGGAGGTTGTGGTAATCTCCAAAGAGGTGTTGTAAGGTGATGTTGTATTAATTGTGGTAATTGATAAAATCTTTTTTTGTTTTTGAAATCCATCCCGGAGATACTAGGGGTGGTAGAGGATTAGGCCCTAGGTGGGTTGAACCTCTATAAATCGACCCGTGTTGTTTATTTCCCACATCTTCATTCTTGTCTTGGCTTGTTTGATTCGAAAAAGAGGGCATAATCGAGAAAACAGAGATAATCTATTCACCCCCTCTAGATTATCGTAGCCGCTTGAACTTACAAGTGGTATCAGAGATAAACTCGTTGGCAAGCTTGTTCCACATTGCGAGTGAAGATGAACGATCATTGGCTACGAATGAAGTCTACCTTACCGGCGCCTCCACCAACAAGCCTGAAGCCACCACTATTCGATAGCAAAAATTATACATTTTGGAAAGAAATAATGGAATGCTATTTACAAAGTTGCGGGTTCGATATTTGGAACACGGTCATGAATGAAGATTCTATCCCGATGAAATTCACACATCACACCTCCAAAGTCCTCAAGGAGCTAAATGATGAAAAGAAGAAAATCATCTCCTTAAATAGTAAAGCTCTTAATATAATTTATTGTTCACTTACCATTTCAGAATATGATCATATTGTAGGAATTCGATAGGCACATGATGCATGGAAAAAACTAGAAGAACTATATGCAAATAAAAGGATCTACTCAAAAGAATCTACTTGTCAATTGGATACAACATCAAATCCAAAAACATGGGATGAGCTTCTTACAACTTCCGACGATGAAGAAGTCAAAAAATGTTGTATGGGCTTCGAAGAAGAAAACGAGGTACACTCTAAACCTTCTACTTCTTATGGAAATGAATTACAAAATAATTATAGTGATTTGCAAAATGATTTTGATGAGCTTCAAAATGAATTCCAAAGTTTGCTTGTTAAATACAAAAATTTGAAAACGGAATTCAATGTTTTGAAAAATGATAAGGATAGGTTATTTACTTCTTATGAATCACTTTCATGTGCTCACACTACCACACTTGATAAGGTTAGAAACCTTGAAAAGAAAAATAGTACTCTTGTTGAGGATATTAATTACATAAAAAAGGATTTATTAAAATTCAACTTGAGTACCGATAAAATAACCAAAATTGTTGTTGTTCATATTTGTGATAATTTGAAACTAGGACTTGACCATAAGCCTAATCACATGAAAAGGAACCAAGTCTCTAAGCATGTTGGTCATTATGCTCCTAGAATTATTACTTGTTTTTATTGCGGTAAAAATGATCATACGGTAAATACTTGTCGGGCTAGAAATAGCTCTAATTATTTTTGGAGACCTAAAAGTCTCAAATCTAATCCCAAAGGACCCATACACTTGAGGGTACCATAAAACAATGTCATATTAGGTACTCGGTGGAATAATAATTGAAGAAAAGTCATATCGCCAAGAAGACATCAAATGCCCATACCATTTGATCAAAGGAGAAGACATCACCACAATGAATTTCCAAGAGAGAAATATTATCAACAATGGGAAATTAACAAATCTTGGAAATGGAACAATTAGAGAAGTCATCATCAACAAAATGAGTTTCCAAGAGGAAGATACTACCAACAAAGGGAAAGACATAACCCGTGAAAATGGCAAAATTGGTAAACTGTATCTCCTTATTTAAATATGCATAATGTATTATAATGTATGCTTGTATTTTTGTTTTAATTGTCAAAATGATTTTTCAAAATACTTTTTAAATAAGGTCTTCAATATATTGTTTTTAAATCTTTTGTAAAGGAGACCTTGTATGATGCTTGTGTATTTACAATGACTTGTGTGTTTTATCATCTCTTTATGATTTTTTATAGCATAATATATTTGTGACATCTCTTATTGATTTAGCCTACACTTTTACCATTATGTTTTGTGCAAGAATTGTTTAAGAATTTTGTAGGATATATATATATATATCTTCATAAATGACCATCTACGTCATAATATGTCAAGAGTGACATAAACTATCGAGGTACGCTCACCATTGTTATTCATCTCATAAGACTCAGTATATTTTTTGCCATATGCCTATGTGCTTGCTTTCAAAATATTTCAAAATATCTCATACAAGTGTCATTAAGAGGATTTTTTAATTTTTTGAAAGGCACTATTTGATAAAGCTTGTTTTATCCGAGACTTGTAAAGGATTATATTTGTTTTGATAAAACATTCGATTTTTATCTCCCTCTCAAAATTATGCATTTGATTGCACATATTCATGTCCTTATTCTTGTTTGCTTTGTCAAAGCTCCTTTTCAAATACTTCTTTTAAATGAGGTCTCAACTATATGCTCTCGGATTTTCAAATTTTAAAAGAGACCTTATATGGCGTCCTATAAGCATATTTGAACTTACATGTTTTATTAAACTCTTGATGATTTTTCTTTATGCGTAGTATGTGTTACTTGCTACAGTGTCTATATTATTCGATATTACTATGCTCTTGTACAAGATATAGTGTCAAGATCTGTAGGAATTTTTTTATATTTCGGAACAAGCTTAATGACCAAGGTAAGACTGTTCGAAACAAGGCAAGGTTAGTAGTTCAAGGATATTGTCAAGAAGAAGTTAATGCAAGGTGAAATTTGAGATGAGCATGATGGGGGAGCAAAATTTCTTCCTTGGACTTTAAATTAAGCAATGCCAAGAAGGTACTTATATTTCACAATCAAAGTATACAAAAGAACTTTTGAAGAAGTTCGGCATTGAAGAAGGAAGAACCATCTCTACCCCTATGGCAACCAATAAAAAGGCATTCGAGGTATGTTCATTAACTCTTATTACTCCCATAGACTCGACATTTTTTATGCCTTATGTCTATATGTTCGACTTCAAAACTATCCCAACGAATCTTATTAAAGTGTCGTTAAAAGAAATTTGCAAATATTTGAAAGGCACTTCTTATGGCTTGTTTATCCAAAGTTTTTAAACATTCATATTTTTTGGGATAGCAAGTACGATGATAATAATTCCTCAAAATATGTTCGTCATCATCGAACTAATCATATTGAGATTCTATATTTTTTCTGGGATTGCATTTCCTAAACGAAAAATTGAGATGTGTTTAATTCCGTCTCAAGGATAACTCGCGGACATTTGGTTTTAATCGTTAACCGCCGAGTCTTTTACCTTATTTCGAGCTTGTTGAGACATAATGTATATTTAATGAGGTCTATGTTTGCATTTTTGCACGTTTTTAAAACTTAGGGGCGAAAAATCGAATTTTTAGAACAAATTTCTGATTTCTCAAAAACAGACTGATTCAGTGGCAAAATGGACTGAGGTCGACTGGTCGGCCTGCCCTTCGACCGGTCGCCCTACAGCCGGACCGCTCGTCCTAAGCTATTTTTGGGATAAAATTGCTTCTGTTTCCAGACTTAGCCATTTTGGCTCTTTCAACTCAATTTTCGTCGCCTTTGTCATTTTCACACACAATTCACTTCAAATGAGTTTTGTTGCATAAATTATATATCTTGGGGACTATCTTGCTCGTTTATCATCATTGTTGCTCATCCTCTCCGATTACTTGGTAAGAATTCTTCTTCCTTATCTCAATTGAGTTGAACCCTTGAGAATGTGTTTCATTGTTGAAAGCTAGTTGGGATTTTTATATATTTGTGTTGGGCATGTTGATTGATGTTGGATGTTTATTGTATAATTGCATTTGGTGATGAAAAATTTGGCTTGGTTATTTTTACAAGGGCTATATACATCTTCTTTATTTTCTGACGCCCGCCAAGTGTTCGAAAAAATATTTCAAAGAAAAATTCATCACCTACATGATTCTCTCGTTTTCAAATGTCTTATATATTTATAGAGATCATGTTTTGCAAATCAAATGAGCTTTTACATGCTTTTATAAGTCATTTGATCAACTCTTCCCTTAGCATTTGGAATTCTAAGCTTAATGATCAATAGCTCGATAAATCAGTTAAATTGCACACTTTGATATGGATATATGATGTTTTTATCGTGCTAACATTCTTTTTGATGATTCCAATAGGGGAGAAATAGGTAATAAGCTCTTTAGCTCAAAGAAGCTAAGATAAGCTCAACGGAAGAAGCTATAAGTTGTGGCTATCAAAAGCCAAAAGTTGTGGATCATACTTAGTCCATGTGTTGTATTGTGGACTAATTTACATGTCTAATGTTGTTTTGATGACAGGGGGAGCTTATAAATACTTAAGCTCAATATGTAAAAACTGAGCTTTAAGCTTTTGGTTGATTGCTTCTATATTACTCTTGTTGTGTATGTTGATAGGGGGGCTTTTGTAAAATGTGTTTGAATATATCTACTCCCATCCTTGTGTTTATTATGCATCGAATGATGCGATCTCAACGGATAGTTTTTTTTTAACCGGAAAAATTGTTTTATTTTCAAAATCGACCTCTTTAAATTATTTTGGTTTGTAATCATCAAAAAAGGGGAGTTTGTTAGATAAATGGTTTTATCATGATTTTGATGATTTTGTTTTTACACCAAAACAATGTTTCTAAAAGTTATCCAAATACTCCTAAATGATTTAAAATGTTTTTACTAATTTTTCGAAGTATTTCTTAGAGTTTATTATTCGATAAAAATTGGACAACACTTTTAATGATTTTGTGTTAATGTGTTTTTACACTAAAACAATGTTTCTAAATGTTGTCCAAATACTCTCGATTGATTTAAAATATTTTTACTAATTTTTTGGAGTATTTCTTGAAGCTTATCTTCGACAAAAAAATGGACAACACTTCTGTCTCGTGTTAGACCAGTCGCCATATAGGGCAAGCCGTGTCTGAAAGATGATTTTAAAAATAGAAATGAGGCGTTTGAAATTGTACTGGAGGTCGACCGGCCGCGCAAAGGGCGACCGGTGCCTGAAGAGATTGTAGGTCCCAAGGGTTGTGAGTAAGGTTTAGAAGGGGGGTCGAATAAACCTTACCAACTTTTCGATTTTAGTCCTATTAAAATATTACAGAGTTAAATACATAGCTAAGTCCTTGGGGGACATCTAAGTTAGTTAACCAGCACAGTTAGCCACTCAACAGACTCGATTGAGCTGTTGATAGAATAACTCAGTTGTTTAGTCTAAACCTTAACTTGGTTGTGATGAGATTTTCAGCGGAAGACTTAACACCCTTTAATGATTTAATTTGTTTTTAAACACTTGATTTTAGCACTTAGTTACTTATCAGTTGGATAGCAAATTATCAGTAGATATAAAGTGATATGCAGAAATAAAATACTGAAATATAAATGAAACAATAATTTTTATAGAGGTTCGAAGATGGGGTAATTATTCTACTCCTCTCTTCTCCAACTCCTGGAGGAATCCACTAAGTAGTGATCAGAGTACAAAGTGGTTATCAGTCCAGATACAAGTTTTGATCACACAACTGACTTGCTCCTCTCGAACTCAGTCCAGAGATGCCTTGGTCACACAACTGGCTTCTCGTCCGACTTAGATACTTCACAGGGTGGCTGCCTTGCTACTTCAGCTAACTTTCTCAAGCTTCTTGGATTTGATCACGAAGCCCTCCAATAACTTGAGATTGGTTCGACCTTGAACCTTTCTACAATCCTCATTGGAAAGTAGACCTCCTTTGCTTCTTCAAAAGTTTCCTCTTCAATAGTTTGAAGTTGTCTTTCCTTCCAGCTTAGTGTTGGATTGATTTCCTTCGAGATTTAGGCTTGAGGATTTTGCTAGAATAACTTGAGAATATTTTGCAGGTTACAGTATGAATGATGTTTGTTATCTCAGGTATGAAAGGTTCATGGTACTTCTTCTCAAATTGATTCCTCAGCCTTTTATAGTGAATTTTCAAAAATCTTCTCGTTGAAGAGATATGCTGATTTTCAAAAATCACTTGTGTTCGTTGGCTTGTCTTGTTGCAGTCCTTGATGTTGATATTTCCTCTTATTAAATGAATGTTCAGTTTTTCAGAATCTGATACGAGGTGTAGTGCTTCCCATTGGTTTATTCCTTTTGCACACTTCTGGGACTGAGCACTTTAAGACATGGCAGCATGGAAATATTACTTATTTAAGTAAATTACTTGACTTGTGTGCAACGGATTTTTTTCAGTCGTCTTGACTTGACTGCAATCCTTTATTCCCCAGGTGACTTTGAGTTAGCTTCCAACCAATGGATGACTCATCTGTCACTTTAACTTGAGACTTGGCTTCTTGAGTTGACTTGATTGACTCTTCATACAGCTGTATCTCAGCTGATACTCCTTCAGTTGAGTCTTTAATCTTCTTCTCTTGGCCATACTCAGTTGTTCCTCAGCGGAGTCTTCATTCCAGTCTTCAGTTGACTTCTTGTATTCCCAGGCATAGCTGACTTGACTCAACTCATACAGCCCTATCTATTACAATACAAATTACAAGGAAAATGGGGTACCAACTATCTAGTCTAAGTTTTACATGGTATTCATCAAAATCTAAACAATAAATTTCCCAACAATTTTCCCCTTTTTGATGATGCCAAAACTTAAGTACATACAAACAATATGTAAATAGCAAAGATACATACATACAATGAAGAAACAAAGAATGTATGTGTTGAATAGATCGTTTTATTGATCATATCATTCTTGTTCTTTACACAGCTATTTACAATGTGTATCAGAGCATATACTATTTCTACGCAAAATACAGATTTTTTCATTAAATGTACAGAAGACTTACATACATATGTACTTACAAAAGTAAAATACATGAAGGGGTTGGCAGCAACACTTCATCGCCTTCGCTGCCTCCTTCTTACTTCTTCAGCTCTGTCTTCGTCAGCTCTCTTTCTTTTCTTTTCCTCTTCAGCTGCTTTCTTCTTCTCGTAAGCTCTCTTCGCAGCTTCATCTCTTATTTTTCTTTCTTGTCTTTCTTGCCACAGCTGATCTTGACTTTTGTCTTCTTCTTCAATCCTCTATACATATTCAGCATTTTTCCTCTCCACTTCCAGATTGGCTATAGCATCATATCCAGACCAGTAGGTCCTTCCTTTCTTGCCTGGATCTATATATTCAATATTATTGGGTAGAGGTCTAGGTTTAAAGCCTCTACCTCTGCCCCTTCTTCCTCCTCCTCTGGGCGTATGTTGTAGTGGAGTCTTCTTCTTACCAGCAGAGTGACTGCTAGTAGTCTGCTGCTTGTCAGCTTCTTCGCACAGCTTCAGACCTTTCTCCCAGTACAAGTCTCAGGCTTGGGCTATGGACATGCTTTTGAAATATCCTTCGTACTCGAGCGTTTTGAATTCTTCAACAGATCTTGGCTCTTGTCCATCATCTGGAATGGCATATGTATCTTTTCCTGCCTGAATGCCTCCATATTGTTTTAACATTTCTTCAACACGGACATCCGTTCTCTTGTCGAAATCCTCCATCTCTACTTCTACAATCTTTTTTTTATGAGACATGGGCACAACAGAGTGATAGAGCGGCAGAGTTACAGGAAGTTTGCTGATTATGTTGGCGGTGACATGACCTTGCTGAGAGGTTTCAACAAGCATTAAGGTCACATCCTTTGACCTTTTCCCCTTAATAGCTTTTCCTTTTTCTTTCCTCTTCTCAACAGCTGCATCTTTCTTCTCTACAACAGTTGTCTCCTTCAAACTCTTCAGATATTCCTCTTCCCCTTTTTTGGCATCATCAAAGGAGAGAGGAACTCCTGGAAACATTCCAGCAAGCATGAAGTCCATCGGTGATGGTGGTCTGCTTGAGTCGGTGCGGCAAAGATAGCCTGTTGAAAATTCGAAATGGGTGGCCTTCGACTCAGCTATAACCAGTTTCATCTCAGCTATGAGAAGGCTGAATTTGGCATTCATAGTCTCCTCAAGTCACAAAATTTCTTTCTTCTGAAACTCCTGTAGCAGCTCCATTTTTGTTTTATGAGAGGCATGCAACCTCTCAATGTACTCCTGCATTCTCTGCTTCATGTCAGCATTGTCCGCGCTCCAAACAAGCATCCTGTTATAGAGTGCCTTAAAGTAATGAACTTGTTCGAGATGCATGGCAGATTGCTGCTGACACCACTCCCTGATTCTTATCATTATCCCTCTCAAGTCGGCTGTGAGGGTAGCATGTCGATTGTCCAGCCGCATGTCCAATAAGTTCTGATGCCGTTCGATCTTCTCAATCTCTCTGCAGATTTTCTTGAAGACTTCACGAATTTTAGCTGTTACTTCCGATTCAGCTAACGACCATTCAACGTCGAAATTGAATTCTGCTGGTACAATGGAGTCCGTAGGGATAATGGGTTCTTCGCGTGCAGAGTACTTCTTCTTTTCTTTAGCAGATTCTTCTTCTAGTGCAGGGAGCTCGATTGAGAATGGGAAGGTCTCTTCAAATGCATCGTCTCGTACATGTGAAATCATACGAGAAGTCATTTCTGCTGCAGCTCACTCCGAAGCCTTCTTGTGATTGGTTGGATCATTGGGGCCTTTGATGGTATTGGCCCGGTGGCCGAGCCTCACTTGTTTAACAGCTTCTTCTTCGTCTCAAATGGTTTGTCCTTTGAGTTTGATGTTCCTCGGCCGTATCGGTAGCGTCATCGGAAGATGATGAGACTTGAGGGCTTGGCTCATCATCAAAATTGAACTTTTGTCGAGCAGCTTTGAAATCTGGCTTATTCGTACTTTGAAGAACATCCTCACCGAGTCTTTTTTATGTGCGGTGGACTCGGCTTTCATCTTGAGATCCCGAAAATGATATGTCGGGGTTGTCTTGGGAATCATGAAGAACACCGATCTCCTTCTCGGTTTCTTCAATGTGAGCAGGAGGGGATGTTCTGCATTTCCGTCTCTTTACCAAGGAAGTCTCAACCTCCCTTTGGCCTTCATTACCTCCTGCAGTCTCAATCGCAAAGCAAGGCAGTACATTCCCTTCGACAGATGCAAATGTCTTAGGGTCTTCTTCGATGGCATCCACGAGTCTCAAGTCCTTGGATTGCACTTTCATTGCCCAGTGTTAACTCCGGGGTAGATCCATCATGTGCCTCGATTGCATCGGCGGTGTCCTCGACCCAAAGCTGTTGGCACTTCAGATGAGACAGACTTAATTGTCCGAGCTTCGTCAGTGACAACTTGCTGTTGTTCTTTTTCTTTTTCTTTCTCCACTTCGCCTCCTTCCTGCATTGTGGAGTCATCTGCAGCATCCTACGACCTAGCTGCAGTGGAGTGAGTTTTCCCCTCAGCCCTCAGGTGGCGCACCAGCTGAGTGACTTATGTTGGGGCACTCTGCTCCAGACTCCCGGCTACTTCCTTTGAGTGCTCAGCCATGGGGGCAGGTGGTAAGACACCTTCAACAAGATCCATGTCCTCATCACTATTTTCAGCTGAGATTTGGAAGACTCTCCTAGTCCTTCCATCAGCTGTTGCTCATGCATCAACCTGGATTCCCGCATGGCATGCTGCATTTCCAACTCCTCCGTCATAGCAACAGTATCCATGTCCTCATCACTACCGAGAGCATGTCAATGTGAGGATGAGTGTGGTCGCTGGTTCCAGTGATAAGACAAATGTTGGCTTTCTCACGAGCCTCTGCTTCCTCAGCTGCTCTAGCCTTTTCTTGTTCCTTGCGAATTTGCAGCATATTAATGTAGTTATCCTCATCCAGGGCTTGCAGCATGGTATCAACTTCAAGGAACCTGAAGAGTTCCTCTTCTTCTTCAATAAACTCTATATGTTCAAACTGCGCCCTAGAGTGACTCAGCTTCCATTTCCTCCACTCTCGCAGAAGGCTCTGGATGTCTGGGTACAAGGGAGAGTACATAAGTATGTCGTCATCATCATTCTCCTCTTGTTGGCCTTCCTTCTCAGGAATAGAAGGTAGCAAATTCTGATGCTCTTCACCTTCAGCAGCATCTGTGGTAGGTGGAGACATAGTCCTGTCATGAGGGGATTCTGCTATCTTCGTTGCTTCATGTTCCTCAGCTCTGCTCACCATCTTCAGCAGATTTGGCGGTTTTGTCAAGAACTTCTGGAGACTGCACTTCTTCAGCAGACTCAGTGATTTTCTCAAGCTGAGTGGCAGACTCAACTGTCTTCTCAAGCTCTGAAAGCTTGGTGATTCTTATCCTTCTCTTAGTTTTCACCAGAGGAATATCTGGTTCTACTTCCTCCAGTTCCTCGAAGGTAAAGGCCTTCGAAGTGGCCTTAGAGGCAGCTGCCCTTCTCGCCTTGGCAGTCCTCTTCTTCTTAATCCCTGGAGAAGGTATTAAAGGTTCCTCTCCACCGCGGCTGTAGGGGCAAGAGAAACGACTGCAGGGGCAGGTGCGTCTTTCTTCTTTGCTGCAGGAGCAGCTTTCTTCTTTGCAGCTGCAGGGGCAGCTATCTTTTTAGGAGGGGAGGAAGTAGTTGTGTCGGCGGGGTCAGCTGATTCTCCCTCACTGGTGTCAACCCTTTTGGCATAGGCTCTCTTCTGGGCTCCTGAGAGATTGGCCCGGAACATATTCTTGCTGAAGGAATGGCTTTCCATGTCAAAGGGGAACAACATTCACCTCCATCAGATAGCCAATGACTAGGACATAGCCAAGTGATCCTCCAAAGGATCCATCCTCTTTGAAAGACTTGTTGCCAATATTCTGGCAAAGTCTGTTGTAAATGAATTCAGCCCAATTGATCTTCTTCTCTTCCATGATCGCAGCCATGACGATTGGCTTGGTTTTGGACAGGTGATTGAAGCTGCCAAACTTCATGTCTACACACTTCGCGATGATATCCATTAGTTTATGATAATCCTCCTTCAGCAGCTTCTTGTCAGTTGTGTAGACAACTTTTGCACCACATTCAGGTTTGGCTACTTCCTTCCATGTAGCAGCCAAGTTGACGTCGGCTTCATATATTTTCGGCATGCCCTCCGACGGCAATAGTCAGTGCTCCGCAAGGTCCTTTGCAGTGATTAAAATGTCCTTGCGGTGGACGGAGGACTTAATCCCTTCATCCTGCACTTCAGCATTAATGTAAAACTGGGCGACCTCCTCAATATATGTCATTTGATATTCTATGGTGAAAAATGGTTTCAGTCCGGATTTCTCGAGCTTATCCGCTATCTTCTTCACAAGGGTTTCATCGGAACCCTGTTTTATCATCCCCTCAAAATCCAAAGTTGATCCGGTGTGGATTTGCTTTATGAGCTTAGCAAAATCATGTGCTGGTGCCATTTTTAGTGAGTTTTATCGAAAGAGATCTGGTAAACCGACTTGAGAACTAGTAGGGTTTTTGAGAGAAAAGTTTGCTTTCTTTTACTCGGGAAGATGAACAATTTAAAAAAATGAGAGAGAAAACTGAACGATTGAGTATATAAGGGTTATGAAAGGACGTATTTTTGGTTTTTGAATTTTGATTAAGATCAACGGCTCAGATTTAGCACGTCACATTGCATTTAATTTCTTCCATTTAATGTGGTAGCATTTATATCCAATCATATGCTTACTGTGCAGCTTTTGACTGTACCCGTCATAACTATGCTGACGTCATCCTTAAAAATATTCCCGCTCATTAAAAACGACTGGGTTTTTGTCACTTAGCTCATAAATGACTCAGCTTACTCCTTAAATGACTCAACTCTTCTTCTCTCTATTCGAATAGTGACTCAACTATGTCAGCTAACTCGATACAGCTGACATTCCGATACAGCTGATTCACTTAGCTGATTCATGAGATTTGCTCTATTTTCATCTTTTCATGTTTCATCTCTTCTCATTGAGTCTTCTGAGTGTCAACTCAGCTCAATTAACCCTAGCTCATGCTTAAGCTCTTCAAATCTTGATTCACATAGGGGTTTGGTGAATATGTCAGCTAACTGTTTATCAATTGAGATATATTCCAAAGTGATGTCTTTCTTTTCAACATGATCTCTTATAAAATGATATCTGACATCAATGTGCTTTGTTCTTTAATGCAACACGGGATTCTGAGTGATTGCAATAGCACTTGTGTTATCACACATAATTTGAATCTCTTTTTCTTCAATTTCATAATCTCTCAGATGTTGTCTCATCCATAGGACTTGGGCACAACAGCTGCCCGCAGATATGTACTCTGCTTCAGCTGTGGATGTGGCTATTGAATTCTGTTTCTTGCTAAAATAGGAAACCAATCTGTTTCCAAGCATTTGACATGTGCCTGAAGTACTTTTCTTGTCAACTCTACATCCAGCATAGTCAGAGTCTGAATAACCAGTAAGCTTGAATCCACCTTCCTTTGAATACCATAAGCCAACTTCTTGGCATCCTTTCAAATATCTCAGGATTCTCTTAGCTGCAGTCATATGACTTTCCTTTGGAGCAGATTGGAATTTTGCACATACTCCTACTGCAAAGGTGATGTCTTGCCTGCTTGCTGTTAGATAGAGCAATGATCCAATAAGTGCTCTGTATCTTGTTTGATCCACAGGCTTGCCATCTGCATCCATGTCCATCTTGACTGATGTATTCATTGGTATTTTTACAGAAGACTTCTCTATCATACCAAATTTCTTCATTAAATCTCTGGTGTACTTTGTTTGACTTATAAAGGTTCCATCCTTCAGTTGTTTAACTTGAAGTCCTAAGAAGAATGTCAGCTCTCCCATCATGTTCATTTCAAATTTGTCTTGCATGAGGTTTGAGAATTTATCACAAAGTTCTTTGTGGATCCAAAAATGATGTCATCCACATATATTTGAACAAGCAATATACTCTCCCCATCTTGAATTCTGAAGAGTGTTCTGTCCACTTTGCCTTTGGTGAATCCATTATCTATCAGAAATTGAGATAATGTATCATACCATGCTCTAGGTGCTTGTTTCAATCTATATAGAGCTTTCTTGAGCTTGTACACCTTATCTCCGAGAGTCTTCTGCTCAAAGCCTGGAGGTTGCTCAACATAGACTTCTTCTTCTAACAGTCCATTTAAAAAAGCATTTTTCACAACCATTTGATATACAGTAAAGTTCTTGTGTGCAGCATAGGCAAGAAACATCCTTATTGCTTCTAATCTTGCAACAAGGGCAAATGTTTCATCAAAATCTATTCCTTCTTCTTGGAAATACCCTTTGGCTACCAATCTTGCTTTGTTTCTTACCACAGAACCTTCTTCATTCATCTTGTTACTGAAAACCCATTTTGTGCCTATAACATTTTGATGGGTTGGTCTTTGCACCAATTCCCATACCTTGTTTTCAAACTGATTCACCTCTTCTTGCATGGCTTGAATCCAATGTGTGTCATCCAATGCTTGGGACACATCTTTTGGCTCTATTTGGGAAATAAAACAAGTGAACATTGCTTCTTGTTGAGCTCTGGATCTGGTTCTTACACCATCTCTTACATCTCCAATGACTAGCTCTGGTAGATGGTCTCTCAGCCATCTCACATCAGGTTGTAGTAAATCAACTGGGTTCAGTCGTCTTGCAGCTGTGTTTTCTTGAGCAGCTCTTTCATTATCATTCAGCTGCAGATTTTCCAGCTGTCTTTGAGACTCAGCAGTCTCATCTTCATCTTGATTAATTGCTCCAGCTTCAGCTTCAACATAAGGACTCTTCTGCATAGTTGGTCAGCTAACTCTTCAATGTCTTCTCCATTTACATTAGGTTCATCAAAAACCACATGGATAGATTCTTCTGTGACTATATTCCTCTTGTTCAGCACTCTGTAGGTTTTGCTTTCAGCTGAGTATCCCAAAAAGATACCTTCATCAGCTTTAGCATCAAAAGCCTTTAGATTATCCTTGCCATTGTTGTGGATGAAGCATTTACATCCAAATATTCTAAAATATGCAACATTGGCTTTCTCCCTGTCCATATTTCATAGGGAGTCTTTGTCAGTTGTCTGTTAATCATGCATCTATTTTCAGTATAGCATGGTGTTGATGGCTTCAGCCCAAAATCTCTTTGGCAATCCATCTTCAGCTAACATGGTTCTTACAGCTGGCTCAATTGGACCAAATAGATCCATTGCAGATGCAATATCCTTGTTGAAGACGGACTAGGCTTCTCTTTGAATGATGATTTAATCTGCTTTCCCATCTGACATGCATCACAAACACTTTCTTTCTTGTACAATGAGTCTGGCAGTCCTTCCACAAGATGACTCCTTGCAAGCTTGTTAATTGTCTTGAAATTCAGATGACTCAGCTTCTTGTGCCACATCCAACTTGATTCGGTTGTACTCTTTGCTAACAGACAAGTGCTTGGTGTGGCAGTCGACCAGTCTACCACATACATGTTCTTCTATCTGGATCCTTGCAACACTATCTCATTTGATTCAGTATCTTTATTTTGCACATTCCCATATTGAATCCAACATTATAGCCCTTTGTCACAGAGTTGGCTGATGCTTAACAGGTTGAAGTTGAGGCCTTCAACATATGCAACATATGTGATTTCTAATCCATTTTTCTTGATGGATCCAGTGACTCTTATTTCCCCTGGAGCTTCATTTCCTCCGAATATAACTTTTGCGCCTCTAATCTCCTTGAATTTTGACATATTTTTCTTGTTTCCTGTCATGTGTCTGGAACAGCCACTATCCATGTACCAGGTTCCTTGGCACTCAGCTGTTCCTTGAACCTGTAATCAAGGAAATTAGTTTTTAGGTACCCATGCTTGTCTGGGTCCTGAGGGGTTAGTGTTGTAAGATGATCCAACCAACCTATAGCCAAATGACTTGACTCTAGGGGTTGCCATCTATCTTTGCCATAATCATAATTCACTTTGGCAAATTGCTTGGGGGCTTTAGGTTCATGCAACTGTCTCTTTTGTCTGTATGCCTGTGTGTGTGTTTTAGCAATTGCCTTCTTTGGGTAGTTGTGATATTTCTGAGTGTAGTGCTTGGGTGCATATGTGTGCTGATGATAGCTTGTTTGCCTTTGAAATGGCCTTTGATGAGTTCTAGGCCTTTGCCACTTAGTCTTATATTCCATAGGTTTTTGCTTATATTTGACATTATTCCAATCAGCTTGGCTTGGGTAATTTCTACCATTCCCATCATATGGGTTTCTTTGATAAAACTTATGGGGTTTTTGATAGCTTTGTTTCTTCTTTATAGAGTACTTCCTATTTGGAGTTTGCTGAGAAACTCTGTTGGATTTCTTCTCAGTTGTCCTCTCAGCATGCTCAACTGGTTGTTTTCCTTTTCCTTTATATCCAAGGCCAGTTTGTTTGTGATTGTGCTTTGGAGTGAATGTGGGTGCAACTTTTGGTGTTTCGGATTTTTGAGATGCTTCATTAGTTGAAGATCCTTTTTCCAAAATCACTCTGGGAGTTTGACTGTGTGCAAAGGAATTGAATGTTATGTCAGTTTTATCTCCACACTCTTTTTGGCTCATTATAAGGTCATCCAATGATTTATATGCTTTTGTAAATGATGCAATCACATTCTTGAGATCATTTTCCCTCTTTTCTATAACATCTATTTCTGCTATTAGTTTTGCATTTTCAGCCTTCAGATCTTTGTTCTCATCAGCTATGTGACTTAGAGTACTCAACTCCTTAGTCAGCTGTGAGTTTTGGCTTTTGTTGGTTGTTTTCCTCATTTAATAGTGTGTGTGAGGATTTAATGTGCTCAAAAATCTTTCATCATTTTGCCTAATGAATCATAAAGATCAGTGGGTGATGATGTGTGTGTGTCACTATCACTATCACTAGAATCTGAGTGAGATGAGTTAGAGTGTACCTCATCTTCTTGGTCAGGTTGATCTTGTTCTTTAGCCATTAAACAGATCATTGCTTCTACTTCAGAGTCACTTGAGTAGTCAACTTCACTACTCTCTGAGTCTGCTGCTTCTTTTGACTTAGTTGTCTCAGCAGTCTCTGCAGCCAACATGGCTTTTTTTTCTGTCTTCTTTCTCTGAAGACTCTTCTTTCTTCTTCATTTCTGTATTTATTGACTACAGGATATGGATCAATAGCAAAGTGTCACTGGTTGTCTACGGTTCCAACACAGGTTCTCAGCTCTTTGGTCAACTCTTTCCATTCTTGGATTATCAGTTCTTTGATATTTAACCTTTTGATGCCCAGCTCTCTTGGGTGGCCTATCTTCCCTTGACTTGGAGGGAGCTGAATGTCTCCCGGAGGATTCACCCTTGTTTCTTTTATAGTTCTTGTTGAAGAACTTGTTGAATCTTTTAACCATCAAGGCAATTTCCTCCTGGTCAATGGCTTCCTTGACCTCAGCTCTCTTCCCATCCTTGACTATAAGTGCAGCTGTTTTGGGTAAATTGTCTCCTCTTGATCTTTTCTTCTCAACTCAAACTCGTAGGCTTTGAGGTCTGAGAATAGCTCATGGTTGGATGTTGTTGTGAGGTTCATTGAATGTCTCTGGGCCATGACCTTTATTTCCCATTCAGCTGGGAGGCTTCTCAGAATCTTCATACACATTCCTTCTATGTATATTCTTTCCCAAGAGCGGATAATTCATTTGTGATCTCAGTGAATCGAGCATCCAGCTGATCCAAGGTTTCACCTGCAAACATTTTAAAATTTTCAAATTTTTGTACAGCAGCGGACAATTTGTTTTCTTTAATTTGCTCAAATCCTTCACAAATTAAAGTTAATTTATCCTAGATTTGTTTTGCAGTTTGACAAGATTTGACTTTATTGAACATTGCTTTGTCTAAGGTTTTGTAAAGTATGTCATTGGCCACATTGTCCAAGTTGTATCTTCTTCTGTCCTCGTTTGTCCATTCAGTCTTTGGTTTCTAAACTTTGTTCACTTTCAGTATTTGCAGTGGCCCATCCTCTATCACTATCCACATTTCATCATGTAAAGCAGACAGATGAGCCTGCATACGAATTTTCCAGTCATCAAATTCCTCAACAGTGAACATGGGAATGCATGTCAAATTTGCTTCCATGGTAATAACTTTGCTGAATAAAAATAGTTTTTGAAAGAGCAAGTGTTTAAAAATTTCTTTGAAAGATTGGAGATCTAGTTCAGTAACCAGTGTGGAAGGCTCAATGAACCAACCGCTCTGATACCACTTGTAGGTCCCAAGGGGTGTGAGTAAGGTTTAGAAAGGGGGGTTGAATAAACCTTACCAACTTTTCCATTTTAGTCCTATTAAAATATTACAGAGTTAAATACACAGCTAAGTCCTTGGGGGACAGCTAAGTTAGTTAACCAACAGAGTTAGCCACTCAACAGACTCGATTGAGTTGTTGATAGAATAACTCAGCTATTTAGTCTAAACCTTAACTTGGTTGTGATGAGATTTTCAGCGGGAGACTTAACACCCTTTAATGATTTAATTTGTTTTTAAACACTTGATTTTAGCACTTAGTTACTTATTAGTCAACATTCTTGTTGTAATTGCCTAAGTATTTCACTTTCGCATCTTGAGGTCTAAACTTTATTTTTTATTACACTTGCACTCAAAATTGTATTGTTCATTATAGAGTTGTAATCTTGAAATTTTGGATTCATCATTCAACACAAGATATCCTTGTGAGTGTTCTTGTGGTAAGAACACACTTGGGTTGTAACGCCCTAGTTCTTGAAATGTGATTTTTAGCGTTACTAAAATATAAAAACTACATTTTTCTATATCATTTTTTTAAACAAATATCTATTGCAGCGGAAATATAAATTTAAATGGGTTGAACATAAACGAGAAAACCGAAAATCCATAGCATTGAACAATGAAAACGCAACATTCATTGTTTCATAAAAAATAGAATAACTAAAGTCACTAATAGGAAATAATGATAACGTAAACTAGTATTCTCCATAAGATGCGAATACTAAATAAAAGAAAAAAATTCATTGGCTTCCCCTTCATCCACTCCGCACCCATCTGGATGATCTGAAAATATTTAGTAATAGGGGGATGAGTAACACATACTCAGTAAGGATCCTAACTGTTTAAATTAAATAGACTAGCATAATTTAACAAATTCAAGCACATATACTTTGCCATCACATATACTTTGCCATTTGGCCGAAGCCATACTTTGCCATTGGCCGAAGCCATACTTTGCCATTGGTCGAAGCCTACTTTGCTATTTGGCCGAAGCCTACTTTGCCATTTGACCGAAGTCAAACTTTGCCATTGGCCGAAGCCACACATAAATAAATACAGATTATTCACATATAATATAATATGCACATCAAGTTCAAGAATTTTAATCACATTGTCAAACATAGAATTCGTAAAATTATACATGATATATTTAATAAAAACAATTAAACTTTGCACTTAAAAGTGTAAACAAAAATCTCTACCTTAAACGTATTTGATAGTCGTACGAAGCGTGAGCTAGAAAGCCTAAACGTCTAGTTCTTCGTCGCCTACAATAAATATTGGTATAATTAAGTTATTGAAAAAATTCCAATTCTAATTTAAAGTAAAAGTGCTTATGAAATAAGTTGAGGCTCCTAATAGGTGAAATTTAACCAAAAATATAAGTTTCGAGGCTAATTTGAAAGAAAACAGAAATAAATTTGGATTTATGGATCAAACTGAAAAGTGGTGGGTTTGCAATGAAATTTCCAGAAATTCTAACTTAGTCCCCAGGGCTGAAATATAATTTCTGAAAATAAACTAGGATGTGGGGGGTTAAACTGAAAACACCTGGGACTAAATTGAAAAGGGACAAAAACTTTAGGAAACTAATTTTTAAAACACTATAATTGCAAATAAGGACAAATCTTCATTAAATTTTCAAAAGAAGACCCTGTCCCTTTTTCACATTCCCTGAAATTTTAGAAAAAAAAACTCGCCAACACCTCTGGTTCACGCACACGGCACCGACGCACGTTCACTATTACACAAATCAAATAAACCAATCCTTTTCTTTTACTCACACACACAATCACTATAATACACACACACACACACACACACACACACACTGTAACAGACGCACACACACACAAAATCACTATAACACACACACACCTCACTCTCGCACACACACACACACAACTAAACACACACACGCACTAATATATAGTAGGAAGAAATAAATTTGCAGAGGTTCCTAAGACCCATCACTTAAATAAAATTTTAGTAACCAAATTCTATAATGGAAGATGAAAAAATAAAAAAAAAAAGTGACTAACCCAGTTGAAACTTAAATTTTCTTGTGGGGGTGTGCTCTTGTACGGGAGGAATATGAAGGATAGGGAAAGTGAGATGTTGTTTTCTTTCTTAAGCAGGCGTACAAGAAGTGGTATAAGTGGGGTAGAATCATGGTCTTGAGGGAGATTAGAATACCTATTTGCTGACAGTTAGGGATTATAACTTATCCTTCTATTTTTTTAAAAAGCCCCTCATTATCAAGTATATGTTATAATATATATAATTATCTTATAAATAAAAAATTAATAAAAATAAAATAAAATAAAATAAAATAAATAGAAATTAATACGTGATAAATTATTGGGTATTATATGGGTGATCTAGGTGTTAGGTGGAAGAAAATTGTGGTAATCTTCTTATTAAAGAGTTTGGTGCTCTTTGAGGTGTTGAAGAATTTGGTGTTCTTCAAGGTTGAAGATTGTGGTCATCTTCACAAGGTGCCCTTGAAGATTGTAGTAATCTTCAAGGGAGATTGTGGTAATCTCCAAAGAGGTGTCGTAAGGTGATGTTGTATTAGTTGTGGTAATTAATAAAATCTTTTTTCTTTTTGAAATCCATCCCGGAGATACTGGGGTGGTAGAGGATTAGGCCCTAGGTGGGTTGAACCTCTATAAATCGACGCGTGTTGTTTATTTCCCGCACCTTCATTCTTGTCTTTGCTTGTTTGATTTGAAAAAGAGGGGATAATCGAGAAAATGGAGATAATCTATTCACCCCACCACTAGATTATCGTAACCGCTTGGACTTACAACTCGTTGTCTAAATCATTAGGCCATCTCCAACCCATTACACCAACTTTGGTGTAAAAACTACACCAAAGTTGGTGTTTTGATTTAATTTTGTTAAATCCATCTCCTACTCATTACATCAAATCTTACACCAAATGAATAATTATTTCTTCTTCATTTTATGGTAACCAAATTTATTTATTTGTGCAGTTATTTCATTTACTTATATTTTATTATTGTTAATGTAATTAACTATAAACTTACGTTTAATCAATATTACATTAATTAATTATATTACATGAATAAATATTGAAATTAATATTAGTATTTCTTTTAGTTTACATTATAATTAGTTGTTATTTGTTAAAGTTTATAAAAAATATTAATTAATTATTAAAATCATGTTATATAAATTAATTATATAAAATGAGGATACAATTCGAGTTTAAATTTGAAGTAGAAGGAAATTTGAGGACAAATGTGGAATAATGCATTACACCAAATTCTAGTTCCAAATTCTATAATGGAAGATGAAAAAATAAAAAAACGTAAAATGACTAACCCAGTTGAAACTTAAATTTTCTTGTGGGGGTGTGCTCTTGTACGGGAGGAATATGAAGGATAGGAAAAGTGAGATGTTGTTTTCTTTCTTAAGCAGGCGTACAAGAAGTGGTATAAGTGGGGTAGAATCGTGAGCTTGAGGGAGATTAGAATACCTATTTGTTGACAATTAGGGATTATAACTTATCCTTCTGGTTTTTTTTTAAAAGCCTCTCATTATCAAATATCTGTTATAATATATATAATTATCTTATAAATAAAAAAAATAATAATAAAATAAAAAATAGAAATTAATACGTGATAAATTATTGGGTATTACATCCTCCCCCTCTTATAATAAATTTCGTCCTCGAAATTTGGCTTACCCCGTTGATCGAATAATTTTGGATACTTGCCGCTCCCAAGTTGCTTCTTCTTGGTCGTGTCTACTCCACTGAACTTTGATTAATGTGACATCTCTATTCCTCAGCTTATGCACTTTTCTGTCAAGAACGGCTATTGGCTTTTCTTCATAAGTCATGTCCCGATTAACCTCAAGTACTTCATGACGGATCACGTGATTCTGGTCGTGGATGTACTTCCTCAACATGGATACATGAAATACATTGTGTACGGCTGCTAGCTCTGGTGGTAGTGCCAGCCGATAAGCTACGTCTCTCACTCGTTCTAGTATCTCGAATGGTCCAATGAATCTCGGGGCGAGTTTCCGCCTCTTGCCAAACCTCACAACTCCTTTAGTTGGCGCAACTTTTAGAAAGACTATATCTCCTGCTTCGAATTGCAAATCCTTCATCCTCTGATCAACATAAGATTTTTGTCGGTCTTGAGCTACTTTTATCCTGTTTCTGACTTTTTCGATAATCTTGACCGACTTCGTCCCAATAAATAGGAGATCGGCACTTTCTGCCATATAAGGCTTCATACGGAGCCATCCCGATAGTTGCTTGATAGTTGTTATTATAAGAAAATTCCACTAGTGGTAAGTATTTTTCCCAATTGTCATCGAAATCCAAAACACACCCTCTCAGCAAGTCCTCTAGAATCTGGATCGTTCTTTTAGACTGCCCGTCTGTTTGGGGGTGAAAAATTGTACTGAATTTGAGTTTCGTCCCCATTACTTCTTGTAGACTACCCCAAAATTTGGATGTAAATCTCGGATCCCTATCTGAGACTATAGATACAGGTACACCATGTAATCTTATGATTTGTCGGATATAAAGTTGAGCCATCTGTTCCATGTTGTATGTCATCTTGATCGGTAAGAAATGTGTTGATTTAGTCAAACGATCCACCACGACCCATATAGCTTCGTTTCCTCATCTTGGCCTCGGAAGCCTGACTACGAAGTCCATAGTCACATGTTCCCATTTCCATTCGGGAATCTAAAGTGGTTTAAGTAAACCAGAAGGTCGTTGGTGTTCGGCTTTTACTTTCTGACATGTCAAACGTTTTTCTACGAATTCTCCAATGCTCATTTTCATGTTTCTCCACCAGAAAATTTCCTTGAGAACACGATATATTTTAGTTGAAGAATGAAAACGCAACATTCATTGTTTTTTAGCGTTACTAAAATATAAAAACTACATTTTTCTATATTATTTTTTTTAAAAACAAATATCTACTGCAGCGGAAATATAAATTTAAATGGGTTGAACATAAACGAGAAATCCAAAAATCCATAGCATTGAAGAATGAAAACGCAACATTCATTGTTTCATAAAAAATAGAATAACTAAAGTCACTAATAGGAAATAATGATAACGTAAACTAGTTTTCTCCCTAAGATGCGAATACTAAATAATAGAAAAAAATTCATTGGCTTCCCCTTCATCGGCTCCGCACCCATCCGGATGATCTGGAAAAATTTAGTAATAGGGGGATGAGTAACACATACTCAGTAGGGATCGTAACTGTTTAAATTAAATAGACTAACATAATTTAACAAATTCAAGCACATATACTTTGCCATTTGGCCGAAGCCATACTTTGCCATTGGCCGAAGCCTACTTTGCCATTTGGCCAAAGCCACACATAAATAAATACATATTATTCACATATAATATAATGTGCACATCAAGTTCAAGAATTTTAATCACATTGTCAAACATAGAATTCGTAAAATTATACATGATATATTTAATAAAAATAATTAAACTTTGCACTTAAAAGTGTAAACAAAAATCCCTACCTCAAACGTAATTGATAGTCGTACGAAGCGTGAGCTAGAAAGCCTAAACGTCTAGTTCTTCGTTATCTACAATAAATATTGGTATAATTAAGTGATTAAAAATAAATTCTAATTCTAATTTAAAGTAAAAGTGCTTATGAAATAAGTTGAGGCTCCTAATAGGTGAAATTTAACTAAAAATATAAGTTTCGGGGCTAATTTAAAAGAAAACAGAAATAAATTTAGATTTATGGATCAAACTGGAAAAGTGGTGGGACTGAAATGAAACTTCCAGAAATTCTAACTTAGTCCCTAGGGCTGAAATATAATTTCTGAAAATAAACTAGGATGTGGGGGTTAAACTGAAAACACCTGGGACTAAATTGAAAAGGGACAAAAATTTTAGGAAACTAATTTTTAAAACACTATAATTACAAATAAGGACAAATCTTCATTAAATTTTCAAAAGGAAGCCCCTGGCCCTTTTTCACATTCCCTGAAATTTTAGAAAAAAAAACTCGCCAACACATATGGTTCACGCACACGGCATCGACGCACGTTCACTATCACACAAATCATATAAACCAATTCTTTTCTTTTACTCACTATAATACACACACACACGCTCTATAACAGACGCACAACACACACACACACACACACCTCACTCTCGCACACACACACACAACTATAAACACACACGCACTAATATATAATAGGAAGAAATAAATTTGCAGAGGTTCCTAAGACCCATCACTTAAATAAAATTTTAGTATCCAAATTCTATAATGGAAGATGAAAAAATAAAATAACTTAAAGTGACTAACCCAGTTGAAACTTAAATTTTCTTGTGGGGGTGTGCTCTTGTACGGGAGGAATATGAAGGATAGGAAAAGTGAGATGTTATTTTGTTTCTTAAGCAGGCGTACAAGAAGTGGTATAAGTGGGGTAGAATCGTGGGCTTGAGGGAGATTAGAATACCTATTTGCTGACAGTTAGGGATTATAACTTATCCTTCTGTTTTTTTTTTTTAAAACCCCTCATTATCAAATATCTGTTATAATATATATAATTTTCTTATAAATAAAAAAATAATAATAATAAAATAAAAAAATAGAAATTAATACGTGATAAATTATTGGGTATTACATGGGTGATCTAGGTGTTAGGTGCAAGAAGATTGTGGTAATCTTCTTATTGAAGAGTTTGGTATTCTTTGAGGTGTTGAAGAATTTGGTGTTCTTCAAGGTTGAAGATTGTAGTCATCTTCACAAGGTGCCGTTGAAGATTGTGGTAATCTTCAAGGGAGATTGTGGTAATCTCCAAAGAGGTGTTGTAAGGTGATGTTGTATTAGTTGTAGTAATTAATAAAATCTTTTTTCTTTTTGAAATCCATCCCGGAGATACTGGGGTGGTAGAGGATTAGGCCCTAGGTGGGTTGAACCTCTATAAATCGACGCGTGTTGTTTATTTCCCGCATCTTCATTCTTGTCTTGGCTTGTTTGATTCGAAAAAGAGGGGATAATCGAGAAAATGGAGATAATCTATTCACCCTCCTTCTAGATTATCGTAGCCGCTTGGACTTACAACTCGTTGTCTAAATCATTAGGCCATCTCCAACCCATTACACCAAATTTGGTGTTTTGATTTAATTTTGTTAAATCCATCTCCAACTCATTTACATCAAATCTTTTAGCAAATGAATATTTATTATTTCTTCTTCATTTTATGGCAACCAAATTTATTTATTTGCGCATTTATTTCATTTACTTATATTTTATTATTGTTAATGTAATTAACTATAAACTTCGTTTAATCAATATTATATTACTTAATTATATTACATAAATAAATATTGAAATTAATATTAGTATTTCTTTTAGTTTACATTATAATTAGTTGTTATTTGTTAAGATTTATAAAAAATATTAATTAATTATTAAAATCATGTTATATAAATTAATTTTATAAAATGAGGATACAATTGGAATTTAAATTTGAAGTAGAAGAAAATTTGAGGACAAATGTGGAATAATGCATTACACCAAATTTGGTGGAAATGAATAGTGTTATACCAAATTTGGTTTAATACTATTTACTACACCGAATTTATTGTGAGGTTTGGATTTAGATTGGAAAGGAATTTTTGTATATTTGGTGCTATAGAGTGAGATTTGAAGTTAGGTTGAAAATGCCCTTATACCGTTATACGTTGGATTTCCACATCTCTATTTTGCGAGAATGCAAAAACGTCTTGACCTCTGAGAGGACAAGATCAACCTATATATGCGGAAAATGGTGAAAATATAGTTTTTGCCGTATATTCAAGGAAAATGTTTTCTACATAGCCAAATATATAGATTTTTTATTTTCTACGACATCCTTTTCATTAATATTTTGTTTTATCCAATTTCACAGCTCATGCCTATCTGTTTTTAATTGCTAAAATCACTACAAATAATGACTAGAGATTTTTTCAGTTCATAAATTAGTATTGGACACTATTGATATTTTAATGGCAGGATAGTAGAAAAAACAAATATCTTACATCTTTCTTTAAATTAATTTCTATGATTTTGGCCAACTCTTCTATTGTAATCTCCATTCCGCTTTTGCAAAATGTACAAACTAAATATATGATACATTTCTTCTGTATTTATGTTGTATATATATATCCACTAATAAGGATTTCCTCAAGAAATTGTTTTTAACAGGAAAAGTTGCCTCATTTTTTTTTCTTTCTATTATTGCATAAATATTGTAAAGAGCTTGTGGTTGTGATTATGCAACCACAATATGTTTATTAGCTTCTCCACCTTAACACTAACAAATGATAGGTTATGTTGGCATTTGTTCTGTTTTTCAAGAAAATGTGTGGTAGAAGAATTAATAATAAAGTTTAGCTAAATTGTATTTATTTGGTCCACTAACATATATTGAGTTGTACTTTCGTTCATTAATTTAACAGTGTGGCATATGAGGACACTAATTTCTAATTTGTTGCACATTGAGTCTGTCTGTCAAATCCATAATCAACTGGAATTACTCCCAAATTTTAGGTATTTCAACCCATCCATGTGGTAATTAAAAAAAAATCAATATGTCAATGTCATTAAAAATGGTCGGGTATATGGATTGAGATCCCCAAAATTTGGGAGTAATTCCGGTTAATTTTGCAATTGTCGACAGAGATCGGACTTAATTAATGTGCAACAAATTAAAAATTAAAATTAGTGTCATATTCTGCAACACCCTTAAATTAGTGGATGAATGTGATCAGTATAAGTCAGTGGACTAAATATACAATTTAGCCAATAAAGTTTAGTACTTGGTTACAAATACAAGATCAGTGATTAGTCGATCTTAACGGTCTAAGTCTGAATAAGGTGGTTTTTGAAATATGCGACATTTGTTTAATTTTATGATAATTAATTATACGTCCCAATGTGGTGCAATATCTTATGCAGCATGTCCTTTATTTAATTTAATTTTAAAGTATTTACGGGATTTTTTTATTTAAAAAAAGTGTCTAGCTGTTTAATTTGTATAGAGTAATTTGTTAAATAACTATGGCATGTATTATATATATTCATATGCATAGAATTCTCCATTAACGCGTGTTTGACATACATTTCTCAAATAATATATTACTATTTTCAATTCTTGATGTGTTGGCTATAGATTCCGAAGATATTTTAATGTTATTAATTACATTTTCTCTCAAGTAAATTTCGATGTAGATTAATTTGATCTTATCTTCCCTCATGTGCTTCCTTAATATCTCATTTCAACTACCATCTTTTTTTTTTTTTTGGGAGTGTATTTCAACTACCATCTTTGTATTGATGAACAAATGTAATCTGATGATTTCCTTCTGAATTATATATGTAAATTTTAAAGTAAATTTTTCTTTCAACAAGGAAAAATAAATCGGAAACATTTCTTTGTTTCTTTTTTTTTTCTCACAATGAACGCCCCTCCAAGTTTTTTTTAATAAGTCGGGATTACTGGTTGGAGGGGAGGAGATAAATTCCAAAGAAACTGAAAGATACAGGGTTCGAACCCTGGTCAATACCCTTATGAAGGATTAGTGATATCACTTGAGCTACAAGCTAGTAGTGAACCCCCCTCCAAGTTAAAGGTGAATTGAATTAGTGTTTTTTTTTTTTTTTTTTTTTTGATAATGGGGAACAAGTAGCCACTATTATTCGGGTCTGCATAGGGTAAACTCACCGAGCCTGACGCAATAGCCTACAAATCACGCCAGCTAAGTAAACAACACTAGACAAACCTTGTGCGGTGGCTCGACCAAGTGGTACAAGTCTTTTTAAACATATGGAGGGTCTCGCTCGATGATTGGATATGCTCATGCATTCGTAAGTAAATTTAGTAATATTTTGAAAAATCATTTGCAGCTTTCGTCATATATATGTGAATGAATTTGTGTTTTACATGCAGCCTAAGCAGATGGATCAAGATCATAATGCGTATGAGTGCTTCAAACAAACGCATATGAGACACAATGACTCATATATTGACGAGAGGTATAGGATTACAATTGTAAGTGTAATATTAGTTATTAATAGTTATATTGTTGGATATTATTTTGCATATACTTAATTTGTTATAATTTTTCAAACAGCTTAAGGTTGAGCGACATGCAAATGAGGCACGGGCTAGAGAAGAGTCTGACATGAACCAGATTTATATAGATGTCAATATATCATTGGCGGGCCGAAGAAACATCAAATCTATAGCATGGGAGATATAACAGTTTTTCTTCACTCAAAAGGGTGATGCCAGCCCCTCTTCGTTTTCACATGCCTAGAGCCAACAGTTGAGGCAACAAATACAGGCGCAACAGCAATAGATGCAAACGCAGTTTGAACAGATACAAACGTAGATTCAACAGATGTTAGTGGACTTGCAATTACCTCTTCCATATATCACAGCCAATATCTAGACTCAATGACCCTCCCCATTAGATACTATTAGAACATTTGACTATGATGTAACTAAGAATTGATATTGTAGTATAAGTAATTTCAATTTAGACGTGGATTTGATATACTTGTGAATGCTATTGCCTTTTTGGGTAAATGTATGGTTGTTTCTTTGATATGTATTGTTTGCACAAGTTATACAGGTTGTAGGTATCAGATTTATAACAAAATAAAAAAATATTTAAAAATAAAATAAAAATCACCAACGGAACAAAATCGGTTGGTAATTTTGATATACCTTGAAATTACCGCCGAATTTTCTTTCGTCGGTAATTGTGCTATATTGCCATTTACCCACGAAATTTTCCAAAGTAAATTGTGTCGTATATCCACAGAAAAAGTATGTCGGCAATCAGCGACATCCATTTGCCCTTGGTATTCCGATGACAAAACGTTGCCAGAATTCATCGACCCAATGACCTATTACCGATGAAAATGCAAAAAGTTTTTGTTGATAAATCTGTTGGTAATTACTGGCGATCGTAAAATCCACTGGTAAAGAATTACCGATGAAAAGTTTGTCGATGTTAAATTTCCGTCGGTACTCCATTTTACTAACGGAAATTTAAACGTTACCGACAAAAATCTCCATCGGTGTAAATTGCAATAATATTTTTGTAGTAGATACAAAGGTGATGATTTAAACTTGAGGTTTTTTTACTTCAAGAACCCACTTTTCACCACCAGACCATCCCACGAGAGCCAAAAATGAAATTAGTTTTGCCAAGTATTAATGATGTCCAAGATGATGATTATGGTTAAAAGGTGATGATTTAAACTTGGGTTTTTTTACTTGAACCCACTTTTCACAAGTCCCACGGTGAAAATGACCCTATTAATGATGTCCAAGATGATGATTATGGTTAAGGATGGCAACGGGGCAAGTCGGTGAAGACCCGGACTCGACTCGTGCCTAAAACAGGGTGGACTGGGCGATCCGTTCTGCCCCTTTTAAATTAAATTAAATAAAAAAAATAAAAATAAAATACATTTATAAAATATTATGTTGGAATTTTGGTCTTGAGAAAATGGTTGTTGACCCGATTTTGACCAAATAATTAAGTGGTTTCCATTAGCGAAAAATAGAATTAAATTATTTGTAAAAATTCTACTAAGAGAATAGATGAAAATAGCATTTGGAATTTCTCAAAATCGATTCCGGGTGAATGAGAAATTAATACTAGAAGTTAGCCACTTAATACAAATAAATGGTATGGAAAATGGAAAATGTGGGGAATGAGAGATGCTCCATCCCACATAGAAAAATGAGGATAAGTTTGCACATTTAATATATCACAAGTTGGACATATGGGTTTGGGCCCTTGGGGGCACCCAAGTTTTTAAAGAGGTGAGGACCTACATGCTTGTGGGTTTGGTTCAAAGCACACACGGAAATTACTCGACCTTGCATATTGAAAACACACGGAAGCATATTGACATTTCCTTTCCTTCAAAGCTTGAAAGTCAGATACATTTCTGTTGTTCGTTGTGATTCCGGTTTTTGCAAGTGCTACTGAACCGAAACTGTAAAGTCGTTGTATCTTAGAGACGAATGTCGGAACCGTAAGAACTTTGTATACGAGGTGTATTTCGTCTTGTGGAGACTGAATTTAATTCAGGCCTCGACCTAAGCCTATACACTTATTTCCAGCCATTTTCTTCCTAAACAGAAACCTCATTATATTTTAACCAACAATCGCAAGACGAAAATTACTTTTTGTCTCTGTTTAAGACGATGGCTTCAGGATCGTTCATTCCAGTTTCGAAGGTTGTTGCTCCTGCTCATGGCGAGAAACCTGCGAAGTTCTCCGGTGTCGACTTCAAGAGATGGCAACAGAAGATGTTGTCCTACGTGATGACCTCGGGTCTGTCTCGTTTCGTGAAGGAGGAACCCCTGTTGTTTGTGATGAAGAATCCGACAATGAACGGAGAATCGTTGTGGATGCTTGGCATAACAGTGATTTCCTTTGTCGGAATTATATTTTGAACGGACTAGACGATACCATCTACAACGTCTATAGTTCATTCAAAACGTCCAAAGAGTTGTGGGACTCTTTGGAGAAGAAATATAAAACAGAAGATGTCGGTGCAAATAAATTTGTAGTCGGTAAATTTCTGGATTATAAAATGGTTGACACCAAGACGGTGATTAGCCAAGTGCAAGAAATTCATATCATACTTCACGACTTAGTGTCTGAAGGAATGATTCTGAGTGAGTCTTTCTAAGTGGATGCGATTATCAAAAATTGTTGCCTTCGTGGAAAGATTTTAAGAACTACCTCAAGCACAAGCGGAAGGAAATGGGGCTTAAGGATTTGATAGTTCGACTTTGGATTGAGGAAGACAACCGGGATTCTGAATGGAAATCGGCAAATGTGGAGGTATGTTCATACTTTGTGGAACACCAGTGGAGTTTCTGTTGTATTTTTAAATGTAACAGGAGGTGTTGCTAAAAGTGTTGTAAACACCGAAACCACATTTGCATGAGGTGTTGTCGAAAGTGTTGTAACACTAAAGGCAGACACCGTAACAAGTTGAATCTGAAGTCTTACTAAAAATGTGAAAACATCAAAGGTTACACACCTTATAAAAGATGGAGTTGTTGGAACTAAGATCCGAAATCTGGTAGAATGAGATTCTAACTGGATTGTCGGGACAATGTTCTAACAACATAAAATAAAAATGGCCGAGAGCCATAAGAATTATGGATGATCTTGTGTTAAACAAGATATCAGAATTTGAAAGGGGAGCTTTACTTTTTAGCAAACCACATTAAGGAGATTTCCTTGAAATGTGGGGGTACTTTGGAAAAAGTAGAAGCTTCGAATGAAATAAATTCAACATTTATGATATAAGTGATGGTACGATCATTAAATCAAGAAATGTTGTATTTATTAAAGGTATCATTTCTTGAAAAGGAAAGAGGTAAGTCTAGACGTTTTTTTCGTAGACATAATACCAATAAACAGTTGATTTCGAAATGGGTTTATTTCGATTGACTACGGAAAGTCAAAGTAAAACCTTGCGGATCCGCTTACGAAAGGCATAAATCAAGATCAATTATATAAACTGTTAAGGGGAATGGGTTTAAAATCCACAACTTAAAGGATGTTCATAGCAGTAACCCAACCTTGTGAATTGGAGATCCCAAGACCTGGGTTCAATGTGACAACTAAGTTATGAATGTTCAGCTGAATACTTGGAAAATGTGTTAGCTCATTCTCGATACATCCAAGTGTATGTAAACCTGTTGAATGTGGTGAGGTTAAGTTTAAGACTTTTAATGATTCCTATACCGAAAGGTGGAGTAAAGCAGGATACTCTTCAATAGGGGATCACCTATATATATAAGTGAGAAGTAATGGCCGCTTCGAAGAAACACTTATAAATCTAAGATATGGTCCAGGGCCGAAATGGACACAACGTGAGAAAAACAAGTGTTAGAGTTGTTATTGTGTAAATATTATTGTCTCGGTTTACACAAACAACTGAGTAGTTCAAGACATCGCGTCACTAAGCAGCCAGTAAATCCAATAGTATTTTACTAAGGAAGGTTCAAACCCACAAGCTACTTATCCTGATGCAATAATGATTCGCCGAGACTTTCAAGTGAATCTGCATACACGCATGCATTAATTTCATTCATGTGGGGGATTGTTGGAATTTTGGTCTTGAGAAAATGGGTGTTGACCCGATTTTGACCAAATAATTAAGTGGTTTCCATTAGTGAAAAATAGAATTAAATTATTTGTAAAAATTCTACTAAGAGGGTAGATGAGAATAGCATTTGGAATTTCTCAAAACCGATTCCGGGTGAATGAGAAATTAATGCTAGAAGTTAGTCACTTAATACAAATAAATGGTATGGAAAATGGAAAATGTGGGGAATGAGAGATGCACCATCCCACATAGGAAAATGAGGATAAGTTTGCACACTTAATATATCCCAAGTTGGACATATGGGTTTGGGCCCTTGGAGGCACCCAGGTTTTTAAAGGGGTGAGGACATACATGTTTGTGGGTTTGGTTCAAAGCACACACGCAAGCGCGCGCGCCGCCGCCGCCCGCTCGCCCGCCGGCTCGGCCCAGTCCGGGTCGTGGGTCGGGGTCGAGGGTTGTGGGCCTGGGCTTGGGCTTTAAGGCCCTTATTCTTTTTGGACCAAAAACCTTTAAAATTAAATATTTAATTAATTTTTGTAATTAATTAAATGACTTTCCAACTGGGAACGTTCGGACCCGCGCACAGACGGGAGCACGGCCCGTGTGGTCGGGTCGTGCTACTTGCCGCAGTTTTGCGAACCAGCACACGGCCCGTGCGTCTGGGTCGTGCGCCATGCCGAACGTTGGAGCACCAGCGCACGGCCCGTGCGTCTGGTCGTGCGCCCCTGAGCAGGTGCGTCTGTTCAGTGCAAATGTGTCATTTCGAGCCAAAAGACGCGATCTTTCCATACGAGGCACCTGAGGCATATAATTACTCGACCCTACAGATTGAAAACACACAGAAATCTTAAGATAAAACCGGTCATTCTGCATTTTAAGCATATTGACATTTCTGTTCCTTCAAATCTTGAAAGTCAGGTGATAGGTGTGAGTTTTGCATGTATTTTGAGGCGTATTTCTGGCTATAATGATGGGTAAACATGCACATACTCGCGTTAAATGTTACATATTCACTCCTTGTAGAAAAGATATTACACTTTGCTTATTTTGTAGGAATTTCATGATATTTGAAGCAAATTGAATACGAATACGAGGATAGCAAAGTGGAAACACGGAGAATTGAGTGAGTATACGAAAAGTGAAGCCAAAAAGAGCGAAAGATGAGCGTCTAAGGAAAAGACAGGGAGCGCACGGGTTGGGCGTGCCTTCGGCACCACCCGTGCACCCCTGAATTAAGAAATTTAGAGCTGCAGCATGGCGCACGGGTAGCCCATGCACCGACGCATGACCCGTGCGCCCTACAGAGAATGGATGATTTCAACGGGGTGGCGCACGGGTAGCCCGTGCTCCGACGCACCACCCGTGCGCTCTACAGAGAACTGGACGATTTCAACGGGATGGCGCACGGGTAGCCCGTGCTCCGACGCACCACAAGGATTATGCCCTAAACTGATTGGTGGGTATAAAAAGGCTTTTTGGGGGGCGCACACAAGGATATTCTGTCATTTTTGGGATCTACAACACAAGACAAGGGTCTATTCTTGGAAGAAGACATCAAGGAGACAATCGGGTTGCATCGGAGCTTGAGGAACAGAGATATATCGAGAGATTGTCGACTTTCCTAAGTTTTTCTTGCTTCTCTTTTAGTTTCAATCTTTCATTTTCATTTGTAATGGCTTTGAACAATTTGTTTATGAGTTGTTTAGAAATCATGTGTAGCTAAACTCAAGAGATTTCCGGGTTTTGGAAGTAGATTAATGAACTCTTGTTGGATGTTTTAATCTTAGTTGAAGTTATTATCTTGAAGCCTATTTGAGTATTTTGAGCTTATTCTTATTTTATCACTTGGTCAATGATTTAACTTGTTTGATATATTGATTCATAATTCGAGAGATGAGTTTCAATATTAGATCTTGAATACTCGACACAAATATTTGCATGAATCGAGAGGTTTGTAAATATTTGTGAGGATATTTGATCTTTTAAACTTTTGGGAGTTGAATGCTTCATGTTGAGTAGAGATGCTAGCATAAGTATTTCAATCTCCGTTTTATATGCATCTCGAGAGGGAGGATAAAATAGCTTTGTGATCGTCTTATAGGAATATTGATAATAACGTGGCTTGATTAAACCGGATAACAAGAGGATTATTAATCGAAACCTTAACTCGAAAATCCATTTCATTATCTTGATACTTCTATCATTTGTATTATCTTAATCTTGTGTTTTAGTGATTTAAATTGTCTTAATCTCAATACAACAATCATCCAATTTCGATCGTCTAAATAAAAATAAGACTATCTTATATCAATACTTAGCATATTAATTTATTAGTCTCCGTGGATACGACCTTGCTTACCATATTCTATAAACTACATCGTACACTTGCGATGAAGCTAAAAATAAGGCGAACATCAGGTACATTTCTGTTGTTCGCTGTGATTCCAGTTTTTGCAAGTGCTGCTAAACCGAAACTGTAAAGTCGTTGTATCTTAGAGACGAATGTCGGGACCGTAAGCACTTTGTATACGGGGTGTATTTCGTCTTGCGGGGAATGAATTTAATTCAGGCCTCGACTTAAGCCTATACACTTATTTCCAGCCAATTTCTTACTAAACAGAAAGCTCACTATATTTTAACCAACATATTATTTACAAAAATCATTAATAGCAATTTATATATGTTAAATATAATATAAGAATACACAAAAATAATATTATATATGCGAAATATATATTGAAATATATTTTAAAAATAAAAATTCTAGGCGAGACAGGTACCCGTGGGGCGGAATTGATACCCAGACCATGCGGCGGGGCAGGGTGAGGCGGGAACCCACGGGTCGGTCCGAAATTGTCGTCCCTAATTATGCTAATGATTATGATTTTAGTCATGTTCGATGATTTTATGATTCACCAGCCGTGATGGAATATATGCAGGAAACATAAGTAAATTATGTTAAAAAAATTGAAAAATAACTATTTTTATTGTAATTAGGTTAAATCTCAATAATAGTATCCCTTTTTCGATGAACTTAAGTTCATTAGTTTGAAACAATTTAGTTGATCAACCAGTTTAGACAAAAAAAAAATCCCGGATTAGGAGCATTGACGACATGAGTAGCCAAGTTGGAAGAGAATTTTTTTTTCTCTGCCTGGCTGTTCCATATAGTTTAAATTTAAGAAAATAGCAGACTCATCTCCACGATCACTCTTTTTATCTAAGATTATGTCACTTTCATTCCATTAATTATTTAGACAATGTTTTAATATTTTCGAAAAGGACCCCCACGTCTTCTCTAGATTGCCAGGTGTGAACAATATTTTCAATCCCCATATCTTAATCGCAGTTTTTTGGATTAGAAGATCTTGGTCTAATTAAACTTATGGCAGTTAATCAATTTATATATACTTTGATCAAATGATTGGGTTATTAATTATGATAAAACTATTATTATTACATAATTTTGTGCAATAAATCGTGAACTTAGTCTTCATCTGAGTTGTACAAATCCCTCTTGCATATTATATATGTCTTTTTTGAAAGGGCATATTATATATGTTACTCTATTAAAAAATTATTAAAAAATTGTACATAGTATGATAATCAGTGACATTTATTATTTTAATTCTAGCTAAGAGTATATATATGTCGTCTACATACCCCAACATTTCCAAGCATTAAGCTTCTTTTTTATTTAAAAATATATACATATTTTGTTTAGGAAAAAATTTATTTCTTGCAAGAAAAAAAAAATGGAAGGTGTAGTAGGAACAATTTCTGAAGGGGGATGGAACAATTTCGTATCGGACGAGGCCGATTTCATGGCACAATTGCTTGGAAATTGTTCAATCCCAAATCACGATCATGTCCCAATTAATGCTTCTAATTTTTCTGTTTTTTGGCCTTCTCATGAATCGAATAATTCAACAACGTTAATGTTGGTGTCGATGAATCTACGTGTTCTTTTTCACAAGGAGAAAAAATATAGCTTTCAAGAAAGCTACTATCCTAGTGTGTCTCATCATCATCAATATTTTCTAATGAATAATAGTAATAACAATTTTGTTACAATGGATTATTGTAATAAGAATTACAATAATGTGATAGAAGGGGATCATGATCATGAGTACTTAATGAACGGCCAGGATGTCAGCAATGACAGTACTATGGTGTCTGATGATCATCACAAACTGTCTGAAGATGTTTTTCAAGAGAAGATCAATCTTCATCAGCTTGGGAAACGGCGGGAAAAATCGATTCAAGAAGTACCTTTGATGATCAAGGAAGATAAATCCAGCAGTGTTTCGGAGAAATATTCCAGGAAAAGACCTCGGATTCCTACAGGAGAAGTAAGTGATGTTCATATTTCATGTTCTACTTTTTCACACTGTTCCCATGCCTAGGCGTTATATTAGGCTTCTCTTGGCTGCTTATTTTTTCTTCCGATTAGGTTCCGCTTTATCCTATCTATATCTTTCCTAGCCAAATCTAGGCATTAGCCTCATTCTGTCGTCTGCCTAGGCGTTAGACTTCCCTTGGCCGCCTATTTTTTTCCTGTGATTAGCTTTCGCCTTATCCTATTTGTACCCTGCCTAACCGAATTCAGCCCCGCCAAGGTCTAGCCCTATTTTGTTGCCTGGCTAGGGCCTTAGAATAGTGCTTTTTAATTTCTACTTCTTGTTCTACTGTATTGGATGAATGACAAATGTACAATTCTGATATCATCTTGTACATTTATATTCATCCAATATAGTGGAGTAAGAAGTGGAAGAGAAAATCTCAAACCCATTTGTATTCGGTCAAATATTAAAATTTATGGTTAATTATAATAAAAAATGCCCTTGAAATTTTAGTGTAATTACAGAAAAGCCGAGCTATCTTTCAAAATTATAGATATGCCATTTGTATTTGTTTCTAATTTACAAATCGCACCATTAATTAAGATGTGGTATTTGATAGCTAGGCAGATACAAACCTCAAGAGGGTGTTTGTAATACTCTAAAAAGGCATTTTGTAATTCCGAAAGATAACTGAATTTTTTTTGCAATTAAGTCCATATAAATCATATGGGTCATTTTTATAGTTTACCCAAAATTTTATCTATTCTTTTTTCAGTTTTCTTATCGTCTTTTTATGCAAATGCAGTTCCAAAGAAGCAAGAGAAGCATGAAACTCAAGTGTCCAAAAGTTGATGATGACGATAATAACAATAATAATAATAATAAAAATAGTGGGTGCTGCTCAGAAGATGATTCAAATGTTTCACATGAACAAAATGGAGTAACTAATTCAACTTCAAGCTCAAAGGCCAAAACACGAGCCACTAGGGTTCAGCTACTGATCCTCAAAGCCTCTATGCAAGGGTAATTATGTCTTTCCACGGTTTTGAAATAAGTAGTATATATTTAGATTTTAAATACATTTATATAAATTATATGTGTCATGGCTGATGATATTCTTGTGACAATTCTTGTAGAAAAGAAGAGAAAGAATAAATGAGAGATTGAGAATATTGCAGAGCCTTGTCCCTAATGGAACTAAGGTATATATACAAGCATAGCTGAATATATACACATTCGAGATTCATGATATTCTAAATCAATGTGTTAAGAATTGTGAATTAACAGGGCCTTTAATTTAATTTGTTATGACAGGTTGACATTAGTACAATGCTTGAAGAGGCTGTCCAGTATGTAAAGTTCTTGCAGCTTCAAATTAAGGTAACAAATGTTTTTGAATGAGAATCATATAACATAATACCTGGGATGAGATCTTATGTTTCAAAAGGGCATTTCATGTCCTGTACTACCACACGGATGATTGTCACGTGTATACAATATCATATTAATTTTGAAGCATTAATCAAGTCTAATTATGGGTGTAATATGATAGTTTTTATACACATAACAATCATCTATGCATCATCATCCAATAATGTCTCCGGTTTAATTACAATAAATACTCTTGAGGTTTAGTCTAATTACAAAAAAAAATATCGTTCAAAATTACATATGTCCCCTTGATATTCATTCCCATTTTAAAAATAATTACAAATACAAACCTCAATGGGGTGTTCCATGTTTGTGATAATTAACTTAAGCCTTAAGTCGAGGTATTTGTAATTTTGAAATATAACTGGATCTTTGAGTAATTAGGTTAAACCTCAAATGTTGTTTTTTGTAATTTACCCTAATAATATCTGTCTTCTTTTTTATTTTGGAGATTAATATCTAGTGGGTTGCTGACCCTTTTTATTTGTGCGTCCAGCTTTTGAGCTCCGATGACACGTGGATGTATGCTCCTCTTGCCTACAATGGAATGGATTTAGGGCTTGATTTAAATATTTCAATTCCCAAATCACAATCTTGATGAAGATGACGATGATGGCTTGATCGACGGTGCTGGATTTTCTGTGAATAAATACCACATCAATGGATGCCATTTTTCCGATTTTTTTTTAAAAAAAACATAATTAAAACTACAGAATTATTCTAAAATGAGGACTAATCATTCTTGTTAACTAATTAAATTTCATATATATAAGGTGCTCACTGGCTGCCATTTTAACATGGTGAACATATATTGTTGCTTTGTAATATTCTTTGTAATTTGATGGTAATGGCAGTCATGAGCTTTTTAATTGTAGAAAATGATGAGCTGAGTTAATGACATTGTAATTGTTCTCGTGATTTTTATATTGAAACGTAAATAAATTTTAGTGTCTCCCCTCAAACTACAATTGAAAATGAGAATATGAGATTTAACGTTTGATGAATTTAAAATCGAGAATTACTTTCTTTTTCTAGCTTTCATTTGGCTTCAGGGTAAGTTATTATTTCCAGAAGTTTTCATACTCTACCTTTCTTTTTCAATATAGCAGAAGTGAAAAATAGCTGAAAAATAGCTAGAAATATAAGTATATTTTGAAAACACTAAAACTACTCTCTTATTTCAACCAAAAACTTGCACTCACTTTGCAAACACCCCCTTGCTTTCATTGTAACTTATATTACTTCAGTTTCTCCTGTACTTGAACTTTAATATAATCTTCGGCACAGCAGATCCATATAATATAAGTAAAAAGATTTCAACCCATTCGAAAGACAGTTAAAGTAATGCCAAAGATCTTTGGCATTCAATGTTCAGCAAATATGACATCAACCACAATATGATCAGCACAGATTAAGGTAACCCCCCTGCTCCAACAAAGTTAAAAAAACGACATTTTAACATCGTTCGCTCAGAACAATAATTATTATTAATACAAACTTCTGCTGAAAACTAATATAAGGTTGACTCTCCCTGGCATCAACAAACATGCAATCACGATGAAGATCCATCCATATAAATGCAAACACTGCTGAAAACCCCTTTGTTGGAGACATACGGCCAGTTGCACGACACCCCACATCACTCTTGCAGAATAAGAATGATTGAGCATCATTTTCAAGCACGATCTTCATGTACGTGATTTGGGACTTCATTTTGGCTGTCTAGAGGCATATATTGTGCCATTATAGCACGTATCTCTGAATCCATATACGACTGAAATGCAACCAGCGAAAAATAAATTAATTAATACATACAAGATTTCAAAGCAGATATCTAAATAATTACTGAGGGAGAGAGAGAGAGAGAGTGAGAGAGAGAGAGAGAGAGGGAGGGAGAGAGGGAGAGGTAAACACACATAATGGATAAAAATGGACTTAACTACAGATTTTTTATGCTTACACTCCCAACTTTGAATCAAGTATTTCAAAGAGATGAAATAGTCTTTCATTTTCTCCGGAAAATCCCCTCACAGAGAGAGAGAGAGAGAGAGAGAGAGAGAGAGAGAGAGAGAGAGAGAGAGAGACTTAATCCTACGTTGTGATATAAATATGTTTTCTCTAAATTATGCCAAAGCATAAATATTTTAAATACAAATGTTTCAAATATCAATTTTTCTTTTTGAATAAGTTCTTTTATTATTTTCCTCGGTGCACACAGGAACACAATTTCCAAACCACTAGAAAAGAGTATGCAGCTCATGTGATACTAATCGATTTTCATTTTGTGTGTAGAAAACATACCCTTAATCTATACTTGTACACGAGATACGCCCCACCAGCAGCCATGGCTAATCCAATCAAGATAATCCAAACAGCAGTCCATGCAGATTTAACCTCAGCAGACCTCTTACCTGATTAAGAAATAGAATTGAGATAAAATGAATATTAGGAGTGCATATCATATGCACACAAAAAGTAACAAGAAATTTGCAAGTGAACTAACTGATGCAGGTATCATGGTCCCTGATATACAAAAGATCCCCGCTACAAGTGCACTCATAACTGCCCCATGTATTCTTGCAGCTGCATTCAGGGCATTGACATGCCTTCTTCTCCGCACATTCATCGATATCTGTATTTTTCAACAAAGAGAGAGGTTATACTCGGAAACTACAAAAAATTGCTTGATCTTTTGGCCTCAGTTTCGCATCCCTCAATGTATACGATAAAGAGTAAACATTACTACAAGGGATAATTAAAAAAAAAAAAAAAGAGTTTTGGGCTAATTACAAAGAAGTCCAAAGATGTTTCAAAAATTACCAAAACAACCCTTAGGTTTGATTATGTCTTAAATTGAAGGGCGTAACTGTAATATTTCTATAAGTATCACGCGGATTTTTGGAATAGTTTTTGCTTATGGAGGGGGAAAATGTACGACGGAATCAAACCTCAAAGGTTTTTTTGTAATTTTCAGAAACCTCTGGAGTATTTTGTAATTAGCCCGAACCTCGGGGTTTTTTTTTTTTTTTTGCAATAATCCCTTTCTGGATTAGGTGACTTACTATTCAATGCAATACCTCTTTAATGCAGGCTTTTTAAAGGAATATTGCATTTTTTTCCTTGTTACAAAAGTAATTTAAAAAATAAATGCCTTAATTTTATAGTAAAAAACGGCTACATCCTCTCCGACTTTAAAAAGAGCCGGCCAGTTGGTAACCGTTTTTATTTGTTTTATTTTTTTTAATTGTTGTCTTAAAAACGATCATGGTGTGACCGTTTCTATTTTTTTATTAAAAGAATCAAAATGGCTTGTGCAGTTGTGCAGTCTTGTATACCCAAATATTTGAAAAATAAAAAAAATGGGGAAAGTACTTTATTTGTTTTCATCCATATATGCAATATTATTATATTTTCCAGTTTTCAATATAAATAGTATATTTTTTTTGTAATATTATTATTTTCTAAATCAAGGGAATAAAAATCTTTTGAGTTTGAGCTTAGCTCGTCTATTTTCGAGTGCAATCGAGTCTAAACGAGCTTAGTAAATAACAATTAAAAATTAAATTATTTTTCAATTCGTTACAAATATAAAATTATATATTTCTAAACACATAATATATTTATACTAAAATATATAAATTTATTAAGTTTGAGTTTGATTCATTTATTTTAACGAATCTCATTCAATGAGATTGTTTGAGTTTAAATTAAAGTTAATGATATTTGGCTCGTTAGCTCTTGAGCAGGCTCGTTATTAAGCTTGTGAGCTTGCTCATGTAATTTAAACTAATAGTTTGACTTTAACTTTAATTTTTATGAGTTTACTTATGATAACTATAGCAACATTTAACTAAACTTATTTGTTTTACTAAAATTACATATTTTAGTAGATAAATTATGTGTTTTTATAATTTTATTTTTGTAATAAATTGAAGAATATTCAATTTATATTTGATATTTAGTAAGTTCATTTAGACTCGAAAAAACTTGTGAAACATTAATATATTCGATAAATTAGGTTCAAGCTCGAGCTCGAAAATAGACGAGCTAAGCTCAAACTCTCAAAAGCTTTTTATTCCCTCGATTGAGAAAATTATAGTATTACAGAAAAATATATACTTTTTATATTGAAAATTGGAAAATATAATAATATTACATATATATACTTTTTATACTTTCCCCACTTGTGAACCATGCAAGCCGTTTTTGATTCTTTTAATAAAAGAAATATGGAAACAGTCACTTCATGACCGTTTTTAATGACAAAAAATTTAAAAATAAAATAAAACAAATAAAAACGGCTACCAATTGGCCGACTCTTTTTAAAGTCGGCAAGGATGTAGCTGTTTTTTACTATAAAATTAAGACATTTATGTTTTAGATTACTTTTGTAACAAGAAAAAAAATGTAATATTCCGTTGAAAAGGTCTCTTTAATGCCTTCTTCAATTTCCTAATGTTGTTACATAACTATTGGTGATACGATTTTCAATCATGAAACAAGCATGCATCACAATATGGGATCCGTTGATCAGCCGTTGGATAGTTTAGAGACAAGCAGAAGAAGCCGAAAGACTAACCTACTGCCAAATGAATGTGAAACTAGACCTTTGATATTAAGGGTATGGCTCATCTGATCTCATTTTTCTCAAAAACAATTATGATTTATCCATGCAATATAAGAAAAAACTATAGAAGGGCATCAACCAGTTACATCCAATGTATTCCTCGGCTTATCACGGTCATTAGATACGAATAATGTGGACCCAACTTTGACAAGTGAACTAAAAAATCTAAAATCAGGAACTCAATCGAAACATGTATTAACTTTAGAGGGTTTGAGCTGTGAAGGCTCATTAAATTGCAAAGTATCTCGATTCGATGAGTTTCAACATCGAATGTGTTGGAATTCTGTGAATACCGATAGGACGCACAGCTCAGCATTTTTTTACCAGTAATGATTTGTGGAAAATTTAATATTATGGACTGGTATAATCGAATTAGAAGCTGAAGAGTCATCCACTCATGAAAGATTGGATGTACAGTGAGTTTAGTGCCAGGTCAGACAGAGGTGTGGCATTGCATACTGAAGTACAGAGTAACGTAAAATGGCATAGGCATAATTATCAATCTACAATGCAAATTATCATCGTGAAGAAAGTTCTCTTACCATCACAACTTTTGACACCATCACCTTTAAATCCGGGAGGACATTTGCATTTCCCCACATCATCATCCTGTTGGCGAAATACGACAGATTTCCATCAGATCCAATATTTAGCTTCAGAAAATATTAAGACAACTGTAATAAATTAACTGACCACACAAGCAGTGAAAGTGATTCCATTTCTGTTTTCGTGCCAACAGCCTCCATTACTGATTTTGCATCTCCCAGGCCCACTCGCTGCATTTGGCAAGATTTATTTTATTAATGAAATCACAATAGTTAGAGATGAAAATTCACCACCCTAATTCTACAAGATAAAATAAGGCATGAGATTATCTAAAAGATATGCATGCTAAACAACTATGTGCACCGTAAAAAAATAAATTTGCTGTTCTTTTCAAGAATCATAACATAAGTGTAGACCTTGACAAGCAAGAATTATAGTTCAATCCATTGGCAAATGATTGTCTATATTTGCATTGGCATGCTGTTGTAAGTTACTAGAAGATGGGAGCATCTCGTATAAAATTCCATATGTGCCTTCAAACTAAAGTCTGAAAATACTTTCTAATTATATGCACCAAGAAGTTCTAATATATTCCTTAGGGGTGGCAATTTCAGACACAACACAAAAACACAACACGAACCTAACACATTAGGGTCAAAATTGAGTCGGACCTGAATAACACGAATAATGAACAGGCGTGGTTAGGGTTAACTTGAAATGACACGATTAACCTGTTTGACACTATTGTGATGCTATCAATGTTCTAAAAAGCGCTAGGCGCTAGGTGGAGCCTGGTCGGGGTTAGGCGGGGACTAATCGCAAGAAAAACGTAGGCGGACAAGGGAGCCTAGCGCTTAGGCGGGGACTAATCAGGGCAAAGCGGGGATTTTTAGAATAGTGGATGATATTATGTAGTTTTTTGCAATATTTTTAAATTGTTGAATATGTTATCAGTATTATATTGAATTTTCAAAATTATTGTATGTAAATATGATTTTAAGATTAAAGTTAACTCATAAAACCCACATAAATAGACGAGTCAAATATGCAGTTGAAGAATTTTTCATCCCAATGATGCCAACAAGTGCTACACATTTTTATGAATCCAAGCGCTTAGTTAAGGTGAACGTTACCACATGGCGTGCAGGAGATATCCAAAACAATTAAGGCATCAACTTATACATATTATGAATCCAATAATGGGTTCGCCTATTACCATTAGCAGTTGACCATAAAGAAGTAGACAATAATTAAAGAATTTTTCATCCCAATGATGCCAACAAGTGCTACACATTTTTATAATATTAGAAACACCAGTGGACTATTAGCATTCAATAGATGAATTAGAACAAAATGTGGAGAACAATATGGAACACGATATATTATGAGCCTAGCACTAAGCATGAGTCAAACTTAGTGAGTTGCATAAGTGCCACTGACATCCTGTTTTTTAAAGCATGGGATCATAGATGGTTGGTAGTTAATATCCAGTACATTAGTATAGTTAAACCAAGATTTAAGCAAACAAAAGAATCTTGTCCATAAATTTCTATTAAGCAGACAGGACTTTTTGTGTATAATATTTTCACATGTTTGAAAAGCTATTCTAATTCAAACATAATTAAATTTATGTGGTTCGTAAACCTAACCAAATGGAGTTCCAACAAACAGCTGCTTCCAGTATCCACTATTTGAATGACTGACAAAAACTATTTGCTTGTAAACTGAAAAAATCAAATAATTTACTCACCAACACAAGAAGTATAGCCATCTCCCTTAAACTGCACACCATTAACTACAGGGCATTCACACACTCTTCCTCTGAATGTGTCCTGAATGTGCATACACAGATGTTAGAAATTGCAAAAGCTGACAAAAATCAGCAAACTATCACAAAGCACCTTGCAAGCCGTAATATTTGCTGCCTTGTCTATCCAGCAGCCACCATTGTTATCCAAGCACTCATTTGTTTCTACATCTGCAGTTAAGAAGCAATAACTCCCAAGTTCATCATGAATGTATGTAATAATTTTAATGTCATTCAACATCATGATTTACTCCAAACATATCTTACCACCACTTAAACAAACAGATGGTTCTGTAGTTTCCTCAAAACCAGCACATAATGCCTTCAAAACTGCACCTTTTTCCAATTTCCCTGTACAGCAGACACATTATAGGGAATGATATTGAAACTGCTAGACGAAAATTACATTAGTCAACAATTCGGACCTCGATATTGTCGATTGTTCACAACGAGGGTAGGCAATATGGTTACATCACCACGCGATCCTTTTCCAACCTGCAAAAAACTCTTACTTCTCAGACATCTCACACGATTACCATCACGCAAAAACAAAAGTACAAAGGTCACAGATTTTGCTGATTCATTTAAAAATTACTTCTAAATATTCATCATAATACTCACTTGAGCGTCCTGCTCTTCCTTCAAAACAGGATTATCTGAATCAGCTTCAGGGTCACCCATGCACTTTTCAATTTTTTTCAGATCAAGCCCTGTTACGAAAACAAAATCAGTATATGATTATACCACGATAAAGAAAGGGGATAATTACCCAAAAAAAAAAAACAGGTTCGGGCTAATTACAAAAAAAAAAACTAAGAGGTTTTTGAAAATTGCAACAAAAAAACACCCTTGAGGTTTGACTTTGTCTTGCATTTTCTCCCGTCATAAACAAAACAATTTGAAAATCCCCCATGATATTTATTTATATTATAGTTGCCCCTTTAAATTTAAGACAGAAGCAAACCTGAGGGGGGACTTTTTGTAATTTTGAAACATCTCAGGGTTTTTTTCAATTAGCCCAAACCTCAGGGTTTTTTGTAATTATCCCTAAAGAAAGGGGGTGTTATGATGAAAAGTGTGAAAACTACCTAAAGATCTGATGACACCATCCGCACATTCCTTGTTGTATTTCTTCTCCTTCATGGGGCATCTAATTTGGAAATCGAACGTAGTCCCACCAAACCCATGGCTTTTTGGTCTCATTAGCCACTTTAAACACACATAGCTGTCTCAGATTCTCAAGAACCACATCCTTTCCTTCATACCCGACGCTGAAATCTTGTTCAGGGTCTGGCGCAATATCTCCCATGGTTTATGCATTGAGACTTGCATTGTTTGCTTATGGTGAACGCCTGAGGGCAATACCAAGTAATATAGTGAGGCGTAAATTGAGTATAACCGCCTTTTTCGAGAATTTGGGCTGCGCCCTTAAAATCCTTCACAAACTCCATCAGCATGTCACACTTAACTCCACACTCGTCGTTGCTGTTTGTCCACAGTTCATATTCAACCCGATCGTCCGGGTGAGGAACAGCTTCTCTCCAGTCAAGATTCACATTCACCATATCCCCTCCGCTTATTGCTTTTTTCAATTGCTCGCCGAAACTTTTATCAACCAACGCAGATGGGATTGTTATGTTTGCAATATATTTTTCAGATGCATGATCCTCTTCGGGTGAGTCCATTGTGATTAGTGCTTCAGCAATGTCATCGGCCACCAGAACTGCAGCTGCACCAGCATTTTGGGCGTTCCAAACCTTCAACGCGAAAAACAATCTGCATTGCAAGAGAAACTCAATGAAAAATGGTACAATTATGTCCATTAAAAATATAGATATTACCCTAATACCCATCTCCATAAGAATAGGAAGCTCCATCGCAGAAAATAGTTGGAAAATGATATATCTAAGCAATAGTCCACTTCATAGTACAGATAAAAGAAATCAATGTGGAAGTCCAAATTGAGATTTTTGCTCACACACACGCACACAAAAGGCACATACATATGATACACAATGCAACTTCACAAAATTGACATATATGAGAACTACTTGCAATAGACCTTCAAAATTCAAGCTTCAATGTAATCAAATATAGATAACAAACATAAGTTCCGAAAAAAGTTAATTAAGAAATGAGACAAAACATGACTCCTACAATTGGCAAAACGGCTATCTCAAGAGGCAACCAAAAATTTAATTCAATTTAAAGTGATAAATTGTCAATTCATTATGCTACAAACAAAAGGGTACCTTAATATTACTTAAAAGACACCTTAAGCATCTAGCCCACATTTCCAAGCATTCATCAATAAAACAAAGTGCGTACCAGAGTACAAACATAAACAAATATAACCTTAAGACAAATCTCTTTAAGTCTGTAAATTAAATTAGCAATTACAGAAATCCAGTGTGTTCCTCCAACCAGATACTAAAAATAGAAAATACTAATACTATCCAAGAAAATAACACCTTTGACAGATAAAAACTAAACAGAAACTGCCAACACGTAAAATAACTATATCAAGAAAAGAATTGTTTGAAACACATGGATAGGAAATTCTTCTGAATAAATAAAAAGGTAGCTCTAAAAATTAGCAAAATCACCCCAAATATCAGTTAAACTCAAATTAAAAGAATAGTTTCACATTCAACCCCAAACTAGCAAGTTAACTAAATTTAATATCTAGCCAATAAATAACAAATTAACCTCAGATAAGAAACATATGACAGAACACTTCTTTCAGAACTATAATTTACCCAAACCATAACTCAAAGAAATATCAAATTACTCTCTAAACCTAAAAATTAAGCAAGATAACAAAAAGGGCATCTCAGAGAGAGAAAAAATAAATAAATAAATAAATATCAACATGTACCTCCACGATCAACTAGAACAAAATTAGGCATAGCACCAGGTTTAGCCTTAAAAGAAATCCCAAAATCATCAAAGCTTTTACAGCCTTTCTTATTATCCTTTGGGTACACCACAGTCCCAGCCATACTTCCCCCATATTGCGGAATCCCAAAGTTACCAATGGCACTGTCATGTGTCCCCTTTATGCTATCTGGTGACGTCACCCTCAAACTGTTCTTCTCCACCACGAACCGACCCGCCACCAATTCCGTGAGAATCAGCACCAAAAAAACCAACAAAATTGCAGCTTTTAATCTCGTAGAAAATCCCATTTGCTTGGATTTCCAGAAGAAGCAAGAAAATCCGAGATTTGCTAATTTTATAAATAATTTGGGGATTTTTCTTTTCTTACTTCTGTTATTCTCTCGAATATAAACCCAGAGACACACACACTGTGTGTATTTGTGCGAGAGATTGGACTGTTGAGACTTTGAGACTCGAGGCTTGAAAAAGATTGAAGCTTTGTTGAGTTGGTAGAGTGGAGGAAGGAAGGGAGTCAAACTAAATAACAACTCTTAACAATTTCTGAAAAGAATCGTTTTTTGCTGTCTTGGGAATAGTGGTTTAAAGAATTGAAAGCGTCAGCACTCAAACGTGAGGATTAAGATATTGAAAAAGATAATAATAATTTTCAGAAGAAAATGTTAAAATTTTAATCAAGAAATTAATGAGGATAATCTATAATTAGCCAATACAATTAGGTATAATAAATTTATTACAAAAATTGATGGTTCTTTGCAACGTGTTACACGATCGTGTAAATGTCGGTTTAGTTTAGAGTTGAAACCATTGAGAATATTACATATTTGAGCAAGTCTCTTGTGAGATAGTCTCACGGATTTAAATTAAGTAAAGACGGACCTCTCATCAAAACAAATCTTGATAATACGAACCATGAAAATAAATTTAAAAATAATAATAAACCATGAAGAAACAAAAATATACCCTAAAAACATGAACCATGAAGAATAAACCCAAAAACAAAAATAAACCCAAAAATAAAAATAAACCCTAAAAAAAAAACTAAAAATCCTAAAAATCCAAATCAATTAAAAATAAACCCAAGAAACAAAATAAACCCTAAAAAAACAAATATAAACCCTAAGAAAAATAAAATCTGAAAAAAAAACTTTAAAACTTTGTGTAAGGGATCCGTCTCACGGATCTAAATCCGTGAGACCGTCTCACGCAAGTTTTTGCCTACATATTTTTATGGACTTTTTAATATAGATATAATATATAATTGAATTTAGAATATTAATAAGTTAGTGATTGAGATAATTATCCACACTTAAAACTATGATGGTTTTTCGCACTTTGTGTTCTATTTTTGCACTTTGTTATAGGAACTACTTAGATTTTGCACTTTACCATCTGAAACATATCGATTGTAAAACTTTTTTTGCCGTGAGTCTATCACAACAACATGTTTCTTGTTTGTGCCTTTTTTTTATCAATTTCATGATTCATTTATAGCAAAAATATTTTTTTGCAACTTGGAATTTTGCTATTTTTGCCTAATTTTCTTTTCAACTAACAACCTAATAATTGCAGGGTTTTCACTTTGCAACCTCTGGCCAGTCGGAATTAGAATATTTCAGGAATATTCACCCAAGTGACCTGCAATAGTCTACGAAACTTCTTAAAAATATTCTAACTTCGGGTGGTTAGGTGGTCGAACGTTGCAACCCTCAAAGCTTATGTAGTTAGTTGAAAACAAAAATAGTTCAGGTTGCAAAATGTAAAATGACAATGTTTTGGTTGCATACAATTATTTTCTCTTTTATATATGGGCAATTTAATTTTTCGGCATTAGACTTAACAGTTATAGTTGAGCACATCAAACAATATAAATTGACCAAAAAATGCATAAAAAATAGGTGCATATGATATAATCCCGACTAAAATTTGAACAATCAGAGTGCTCCAAACGATAAAATCAAAACCGTGCAATTTAAGTGGGAAACTATAACCCAAAAAGAAAACCTCCCAAAATCTTAAAAATGTCATAATTCGGATGACAAAGTGTTATTCCCCTAACATATACATAGATACCGAGATCCAAACCCAAAAATTCGTTTTTACATATTGACCTCAGTTTTTTGGAATGGAAACTTCTTCAAGTTAAGAAGAGGACAACAAATCATATATATAAATATGTTTTAAAAAAAACGATCAAAAAAAATATATGTTAAAAATAGACAGCATGTCAGCAAAATGCTACAAAAAAATTGACCAAAAAATGCATAAAAAATAGGTGTGTTATGCATATAACATAATCCCGACTAAAATTTGAACAATCAGAGTGCTCCAAACGATAAAATCAAAATCGTGCAATTTAAGTGGGAAACTATAACCCAAAAAGAAAACCTCCCAAAATCTTAAAAATGTCATAATTCGGATGACAAAGTGTTATTCCCCTAACATATACATAGATACCGAGATCCAAACCCAAAAATTCGTTTTTATATATTGACCTCAGTTTTTTGGAATGGAAACTTCTTCAAGTTAAGAAGAGGACAACAAATCATATATATAAATATGTTTTAAAAAAAAAAACCATCAAAAAAAATATATGTTAAAAATAGACAGCATGTCAGCAAAATGCTACAAAAAAATTGACCAAAAAATGCATAAAAAATAGGTGTGTTATGCATATGACATAATCCCGACTAAAATTTGAACAATCAGAGTGCTCCAAACGATAAAATCAAAACGTGCAATTTAAGTGGGAAACTATAACCCAAAAAGAAAACCTCCCAAAATCTTAAAAATGTCATAATTCGGATGACAAAGTGTTATTCTCCTAACATATACATAGATACCGAGATCCAAACCCAAAAATTCGTTTTTACATATTGACCTCAGTTTTTTGGAATGGAAGAAAAAAAATATTGACCTCAGTTTTTTGGAATGGAAAAAATTAAGATAGGACAATAATTAACTCATGAATTGTGAATAAAATCTAATTCATTCACGTTGTATTTAATTTAGAGATTGTTAAAAGGTTTCAGGCTTTGAGCTGGATAGCTCTTGATTTGTACTTATCTCAATTTAACAATAACATTTATGAATGGTTTTCGTGTCTTTGGAGATTTTCAACCTCAATGTTGAAATAGGAGTCTAAGAAAGCTATACATGGTATTTACTTCTTCAAGTTAAGAAGAGGACAACAAATCATATATATAAATATGTTTTAAAAAAAACGATCAAAAAAAATATATGTTAAAAATAGACAGCATGTCAGCAAAATGCTACAAAAAAATTGGAAAAAGAAAATAATAAAAGGGCATTAATCATATAGTATATGAGAACGAAACATGTGGTCTAAAGATCCAAACCTACCATGAGGAAATCGAAAACAAGTAGAAAAAGAATTTTTGGCTTTTTATTTAGGGATGATTAAAAAAACTAAGATTTGGGGTAAAAGCAAAAAAAAAAAATGAATAAAACTAAAAGAATTTTTGAAATTGCAAAAATCACACCTAAAGTTTGATTATGCCTTAATTTTTAGGGTTTGACTGTAATATTTTTATCAATGTGTGGGGGCTTTTGAAAGAAGATTTCTTATGACGGGGAAAATGTAATATAAAATCAAACTTTAAAGAATTTTTTGTAATTTTAAAACTTTTATGGGTTTTTTTATAATAAAACTTCTATGTTTTTTTTTTAATTATTCCAAACCTAAAGAAAATCAGGTAATTATCCCTTTTATTAATTGTAAGAACACGCGCAGTTAAGAAAAGGATTTATATTGAAAAAAATATAAAAATAACACAAATTTCGCTAGAAGGAGGGCTTGAACCTCCGACCTTGTGGTTAACAGCCACACGCTCTAACCAACTGAGCTATTCCAGCTGTTTATTTTATAATATATTCGCTTACTTTTATTTGTAACCTAAAAATTGACAAACTCCCAAATCCGAAGAAGCCACCAATATAAAATTATCTGACATGTGATGTCATTTTTTCCGACTTACAAACACCACAATTTGACTAGTACATTCATTAAATCAATTTCTTTGACATAAAATTGGAGTGTTTGTACACTGATTCTTGATAATATATTATCATTTGCGATTTTATTATTCCCTTTTAACTTCATGGATTAGAGAAAAATAATATATCGAATATTTTCTTAAACATAATTATCACAATACTATGCCAAATTGCCAATTATATATTCCTCATTTCAAAAAAGTTCCCGTTCCACACACAATAAAAGAAAGATGATAATGTAATAGATAACATATAGTAATATGACAATTTAGGGGTGAAAATCAAACTAAGCTACTCGATACTTAATTTGAGATCGATTGTCAAAAGCTCGTTTGAGTTGTATTCGTTAATATAACGAACCAAACTGCTAGATAAATATTTTGATCGTAATTTTGATGATTTCTTATAAATGAGTTTTATACTAAAACAATGTTCCACAATATTGTCCAAATACTTCAAACATTTTAAATAATTTTTACAAAGTTTTTGAAGTACTTCTTGAATTTTATTCTTGACAAAAATCGGACAACTCATCTGTTTTGAGGTCAACTGGTCGCCCTATAGCGCAACCCGTACCTGAAAGTTGTGCAAAACAGAGAACATCTTGCATCCTGAAATGGGGGGTAGACCGGTCAACCTGGGTGGTCGACTGGTGTGGCCTAGGTCGACCGGTGTCTGGGAAGACTTGTTTTTTTCCCTAAAATGTTTCTGTTTTGAAGTGGACCGATTGGACCCTAGTGGTACCGGTCGCACCCTAGGTCGACTGGTCGCCCTAGTCTGTCAACCGGTCACCATCTCGTGTTTAAATATTCTCAACGTCTTTATTTGTTAGAGAGCGACAGATCGCCCTAAGGTTTTATCAGTAGAAACTATCTGTTGTAGTAGACAACTTTTCATGAAATTATGGCTTTGGTTCATTGTTTTCTTACCGCTACGAATTATAATCGTATTAGATGAATTCGATCCGCTCATGATGTGTGGGAAAACTTGGAAGTTATCTATGAAGGCGCAAAGAAAGTGAAACAAGCTCGAAAGACCATGTTGGTCAAAGAGTTCGAAAATTTCACTATGAATGATGGAGAAAATATCTCTAAAATGGTTGAAAGGTTTGACAATATTGTAAATCCTCTTGTTGCACTTGGAAAAATTATTTATGAAGAGGATAAAGTCACAAAAATTCTAAATGCTCCCCCGCCTCTTGGTCCAAAAAAGTTACGGCTATCACGAAAGCTCAAAATTTAGAAACTCTAAATTTTGATAACCTTATTGGAAATCTTCTCATCTATGAAGTATATACAAATGAAATGAGTAATTCAAAAGCATCTACTTCTCAATCGGATATAATATCAAATCCAAAAAAATGGGATGAGCTTCTTGCAACATCCGATGATGAAGAAAACGAGCAATGTCTAATGGGCATAACAATGAACTACGCTCCAATTCTTCTATCTCTTTCATTAATGAATTGCAAGATGATTATGATGAATTGCAAAATGAGTTTCAAAATATGATTGTTAAATACAAGCTTTTGAAAAAGGAGTTTCATAGCATGAAATTAGAAAACGAAAGTTTACTTGCCTCTTATGAATCTCTTTCTTGTGCTCACACTACTACACTTGATAACGTTAGAAACCTTGAAAAAAAAATGAAACTCTTACTAAGGATATCGATTGCATGAAAAAGGATATAGTGAAATTTAATTTGAGTACCGATAAAATCACCAAGATTCTTGATGTGCAATGTAGTGGTCATTTGAAATTAAAACTTGGTTATAAGCCTAATGTTATCAATGATATGAAAAAGAACCAAGTACCATGTTTTACTTATATCAATCATTATGCTTCCAAAAATATTAGTTGTTTCTATTGCAGTAAAAGTGGTCACACGGCAAATATTTGTCGAGCTAGAAATAACTCAAATTATTATTTGGGAGACCCAAAAGTATCAATATTAATCTCAAAGGACCCAAACATTTGAGGGTACCAAAAAATAATTTCTTGTTAGGTACATGGCGTAGTAATAGTCAAAGAAAAATTAGATTGTCTAATAGATAACAAATAATCGCGCCATCTGATCAAATGAGAATACACTATCGACAATGGGAAAAACACAACCCTTGGCAATGGCAATATTGGTAACTCTTACCCTCTTCTTGAATTTTGTATTGTTTGAAGTCATTAATAATTATTGTGCATATTTTTGTTAATTGTCAAAATTCATTTCAAAATATTTTTTTTAAGAATTGAGGTCTTATGTTTATACTTTCGATTTTGTAAAATTCAAAAGAGACTTTACATAGCTTTTAAATAAGTGCATTTGAACTTACATGATTTATCAAACCTATTTTGATTTTGCAAAACTTGTATATGTTACTTGATTTTTATCTTCAAAAGATATTAAATACCATTCATATCAACATATCCGAAATTATCTGGTACTACTAACTCTTGTGTAAGAAATTTTGTTTAGATTTTGCAGAAAATATTTTGGTATTAAAATAACAAAGTATCATAGTGAAATCAATGATTATCTACATTATGTTGGTCTAGTTTGAAAAAGGCATATTGGATGACAAACAAAATCGAGGTATGTTCATCAACTTATCTATCTATTCATAGACTTGATATTCTTCATGTTGTATGCCTATGTGTTCGATTTCAAAGCAATCCCAAAGAATCTCATTTAAGTGCCATTAAAAGAATTTTTCGATATTTGAAAGGCTCTATTTCTTATGATTTGTTTTATCTAAAGAATGAAATTTTTTCTTTAAAAGGATATAGTGATTCAGATTCTGTGGGGAATATTGATGATCGTAAAAGTACTTCCGGATCATGTTAGACGATTGCCTAGTATATATCTTGATTTTCAAAGAAATAAAATTGTGTATCTTTATCAACGACCGAAGCCGAATACATTTATGCGGCCTTTTGTTGTACTCAACTTCTTTGGATGAAACAAACTCTAGCGGATTACAAATGTTCTTTCGAAAATATTCCTATTCTTTTTGACAATACGTCCGCTATAAATATTGCTCAAAATCCGGTTCATCATAACCGAACTAAACATATTGAGGTTCGACACCATTTTCTAAGGGATTGTGTTTCTAAACGAAAAATTGAGATGTGCTTTGTTCCGTCTCAAGATCAACTCGCGGATATTTTTACAAAATCTTTGGTCGCTGAGTTTTTTACTTCAATTCGAGCTCGTTAAGGCATAATGCATTAGAATAAGGTATATGATTGCATTTTGTGCATTTTTAAAACTTAGGGGTGAAAATTCGCATTTTTAACTTAAAATTCGGATAGAAACTGGACCACAGAACAGTACCACTACATTTTTAAGACTTAGGGGTGAAAATTCGCACTTTTAACTTAAAATTCGGACAGAAACGGACCACAGAACAGTGTACCAGTCGATCTAGGGGTCGACCAGTCTAGGGACCGGTCGCACCCCTGGTCGACCGGTCGCCCTAAGCCAAATCAGGACTTATATTGGTTCTGTCCGTTACTTCGTCTATTTTTCATAATTTTACACCCTTCGCCTAATTCACAAACTAATCACTAAAAATATTTCTCTCTTGCAAATTCTACTATTTTGGGCTTCTATAATATATATCTCTTCCATATTAATCATCCTTCACAATCATTGGTAAGTTCAATTCCGTCTTTAATCTTAATTGGGTTTAACCCTTGATAACCTTGTTGGAACTTGATGAATTTTTGTAATTCTTGTATTTATATGTTGAGGATTGTGTATGATGATATATGATTGTAGAATTAAGATTGATGTTAATTTTGTAGGCATGATTAAGTATATATACAAATGTCATATACAACTTTGATTTTATCCAATGCATGCCAAGTGTTTGATAAAATTCCTCAATGAAAATTTCATCTTTTGCATGACTCTCTTAATTATCATTGATTTATATCTTTTATGGTGATAATGTTTTATCCATAAAATGAGCTTCTATATACTTTTTCCTATTGATTGCCCTTATATTTTGGAATTCTAAGGGTGCGATTGGATATACTTTTATTTTGAAAATTTTCATTTTGCTAGAGAATAGTAGTGAAAAAAATTTAGGAGAAAAAAGATGAATTTTGATAGTGTGATTGGATGTGAGATGAAAAAGTAATGATGAAAGTTGATTTGATGTGAAAATAGTAAAATAATGATTGGATGTGATTGGTAATTAGAAATGTGTGAGGGAATGAATAGTGAAATTTGTGGGATAATGTGTAATAATAATTAGTTTTTTGTGAAAAAATGTGTAGATGTGATTGGTGAAAGAAAAAGTGAGAAAAAGTGAAAGTGAGAGAATAGTATATTTTCTGAAAATTTTCATAAACAATCGCATGTTTGGTAAAAAAAAACTCTCCAGCGGATCGAAAATGGATTTTCGCTCACATCCAATCGCAGCCTAAGCTTTCCACTTAATAGCATGATATTGATTTGATTCAATGCGCACTTTGATGTCTATTTATGATGTTTTTATTGTGCTAATAGTCTTTTTGATGATTCTAAAGGGGGAGGGGGAGGGATGGAATGAGCTCATAAGCATATGGTAAGATCAAGTGAGCTAGAAAAAGCTCGCACAAAAAACTATAAGTTGTCACATAAAAAGCTATAAGTTGTGGATGGATCTTGGATTGTTGATTGAATAATGGACTATTACTAATGACTTATCTTTGACAGGGGAAGCTTTTAAGCTCTTAAGCTTAAAGTCATTTTTGTAAAAGTTAAGCTTTTAGCTTTTAAGTTGGTTGATTCTATGTATGCTTATTGACATGGGGAGCTTGTAAAATCTATTTTGAAAAACCATTGCTCCTATTCTTATGACTTTCATCATGAAAAGTGTTGGTTACAATGGATAGTTGATTTTGACCGGAAAAACTTGTTTCATTTTTAATATTCGCTCTCTTAGTTAAAATTGTTTTGGTTTGTAATAATAAAAAAGGTGGAGTTTGTTAGATAAACTTTTTTATCGTAATTTTGATGATTTCTTATAGATGAGTTTTATACCAAAACAATGTCCCCAAATGTTGTCCAAATACTTCAAAATATTTTACATGATTTTTACAAAGTTTTTGAAGTACTTCTTGAATTTTATTCTTGACAAAAATCGGACAACTCCTCTGTTTTGAGGTCAACCGGTTGCCCTATAGGGAACTCGTACCTGAAATTTATGCAAAACAGAGAACATCTTGCATCCTGAAAATGGGGTGGTCGACCAGTCGACCCGGTGTGTGGGAAGACTTGTTTTTTTTTTTTTTTGCTAAAGTGTTTTTGTTCGAAGGAACCAGTTGGACCCTAGGGGGACTGGTCGCACCCTAGGTCGACCAGTCGCCCTAGCCTGTCAACCGGTCTCCATCCCAAGGCATCCCGTATTTAAATATTCTCAATGTCTTTATTTGTTAGAGTGCGACCGGTCACCCTAAGGTTTTATTAGCAGAAACTGTCAGTTGTAGCAAACAACTTTTCATAAAATTGTGGTTTTGATTCTAATAGCTATTTTCTTCAATTGTTTGGCATTTCTTTTACAGATTTCACTCTTCGAGGAGGAGTCTATGTTGGTGTTCAAATCAAGGAGCTCTCTTATAAATACTTGAAGGCTTGAAGGATCAAATACACAACACAATCATACAAAAGCAACAAGAAAACCAGCAAATTCTCTTATTCTTTATTGTCAACATTCTTGTTGTATTTTAGCCTAGCTTTACACTTGCACATCTTGAGTATTACGCTTCATTCTTGATTACACTTGCACTTCAAAGTTGCATACTTCATTTGAGTTGTAATCTTGAATTGGTTTAAATCATCCAAAATAGGAAATCCTTGTTAGAGTTCTTGTGGTAAGAACACATTTGGTTGATTTTAGGTATTGAAGAGTTTGGTGTTCTTCATTGTTGTAAGAAGATTGTGGTAATCTTCATATGTGGTGTTGTATGAAGAGTGTGGTACTTTTCAAGGTAATTGTTGTAATAGTTTGGTATCTATTAATATATTTTTTCCTTTTCGAAATCTATTCGGACATTGCGGGTGGTAGAGCATTAGGCCTTAAGTGGGTTAAAACTATATAAATCATTATGTGTTGTTTATATTTCTGCACTTTTATTTCTTCACCATCTTCATATTCGAAAAAATGGCGTAAATCGAAAAATCGAGAAAATCTATTCACCCACTTCTAGATTTTCGTAGCCACTTGGACTAACACAAACTTGGACACAATTTTTCGTTCGATAAAATATACAAAGCTCGGCTTGAACTCGACTAGATTAGTAAAAAAATAACATTATCTATGTAAATATATTAAGTTACTTGACGTGTTCGACTTGATTAAAGCTCGATTCAATTAATAATCAAAGCAAACTCAAATAGAATTTTCGATGTTCGATAAAAAATCAAACAAGCTAATCCGATATTCGGCTCGACTCGACTCGTTGATACCCCTAATGACATGACATAGAATCCGGATTAAATATATATACCCACCCATTTGAGATGAATTTTAACAACGTAAATAAATCAGAAATTGAAGCGGAGTTGATTCTTCTAATTGGACCCAGGCCAATTTCCATTTAACATTTACGTTTTTACAAAACTATTATATATTTTGATAACATTAATAAAAAATACTATTTTTAGAAAGTTCTTATAGCATATCTACCTCTAGAAAATAAGTTTAGTCTGTTTAAATTAAATTTATAATTTAGTTGGTTTAACAAGTCTATCCACTAATTCTTCATTGAGTCTAAATCAAGATCTGAATATTATGCGGGTTTCAATTTAGGATTAATGACAAAAATACCCAACATTCAGAAAAAAAAAGACTAAATATGCTCCTCGCTTTGTTTTGGGCATTTTTATGCTCCTACTCCTATGGATGACAAGGGGTACGTTGGTGAAGACCTAGACTCGCCCCGTACCTAGAACGGGACGAGGTGGGGTGACCCACCGCATGTCGCAGGGCAGGACGGCCCATTCTGCCTCATTTTTAAATAAAAAATAAAAAAATAATTATAATATTTTATAATATATTTATGAAATATTATTATTTACAAAATTGTTATTATCAATATAAAAATGTTAGATATAATATAAGAATACCTCAAACTTATATTATAATATATATTATATACGAAAATTATCTCTATTAAAATATATTTTAAAAATAAAAGTTGTAGGCGGGGCAAGGCAGGAACTGGGGGGTCGGGTCGAAAGTGTCATCCCTACATTTTTACATTTTTTTCGATTTTTTGTCCTGGATTATTTTTTGTGTTATTTGTGATATTTCATATTTGTATATATATTATTTATTTTATTTGTTGGTTGTTTCGATGCAACTCTTACATATTTTTTATGTTCTTTTTTGTTCATATGTTATTTTATGTATTCTTTTTATTGCTTCTTTGTTTTATATCATTTTTAATTTTGTTATAATGTCTTTTTTGTTTCCATGTTATATTTGATGTTTCAATACAACTTTTACCTATTTTAAGTACTTTTTGTTCCTATATTATTTTTTATATTGTTTATGTTGATTCTGGATTGTTCTATATAGTTTTCAATGTTTATTATGTATTGTATGTATACTTTTTGATTGTTTATAATCATAATATTTCCAGTATAAAACTAATTATTTAATGGAGGCAATACTGAAATCTTATTAGATGAAACATATTTGAAACAAACATATTTGAAACAAAACAACTTTAAAACAACAATGTCAAAAAATACAGGAAAATTGGCGGGAGTTCAAAAGTGTCGGAAAAAAGACGGGAACATAAAATATTCGGAAAAAAGCAGGAGCATACAAATGTCCGGAAAAAAGATGGGAACGTAAAAATATCCGAAAGAAAGCAGGAGCGTACAAATGTCCAAAAAATAAACCGAAGCGTAAAAATATCATTTTTTCCGGAATTGTTAGGCATTTTTGTCCTTAACCCTTGAATTTAAGTTCTTAAAATTTTCAGCGGACCAAGTCCACATAAATCTAGAACCAACTCATTGTACTCAAAAACCAGAAAAAACGAAACAATATACGTGCAATCATTTAATTTTTTGTAAATAAAGAAAACATCATTACACAATTTTTGTTTTACGGCTGAAAAATGTGTATGGATTTTAAGTAGACAGTCAACAAGTGTGAGTGTGATAACTTTCAAAATTAAATAACTCATAATTTCACGGTTAATATTTCTTGAATATTTCCTTAAATAAAGAAAAGAAAGTCCCAAGAAAAGTAGAGAAATAAATTAATTAACAAAATAGTTTATGAGAGAACAAAATCGTTGCCGCTGCTTCATCCCCAACATTAATCATCATACAGCCAAAGTTCTTCACCTGATTTAAGCACACAAAAGAGGATTAAGATTTGGGTTAATTATAAAAAACACAAAGATATTTTAAGTTTGAAAATTACAAAAAATCCCTTGAAGTTTGGTTCTGTGTTAAATGTAAAAGGGTAGTTGCAATATTTCTACAAATATAAGGGGTAGGTGTTTGAAATTCTTTGCTTATGAAGGGGTAAAGTGCAATACATAATCAAGCCTCATTGTTTTTTTTAATTTTCAAAAACTAAGGGTTTTTTTGTAATTAATCCAAACCTCAGGGGTAGTTTTGATAATTATCCCTAAAGTTTATAACGATTTTTCTTTCTTTACGGCTCTTCCAGAAATTAAAAAACTAAGATCAACCTTAAATATATATGGGGAGATACATGAAAAAAGTTTCTACATAGCAAAAAAATGTTTCCATAAAAATTGTTACATTTTTCATTTGTTTATCCTCTTTTAGTCATACTAATTTCTCAGATCACGTTGAAGCGGGTATCTGAAACTGCAATCATTTAACCTCCTTCTCTTTTAACCAAAATATCTTAGTTTACATCTTACCAAGAAATAAACTTGAAGAAATTATTTAGGAGAAAGAATAATGATTACAAACCTCTTATGGCGCGATGCTTGTTCAACAATTGAGTCTTTACTTTGCGAAAAGTCGACTTGTTTTGCTTCTGAGTCCTCTGCACAGCATGGGTAAAACAAAAGGATAAATATATGAAACCATGGCCAAAGAAATACAAAATAAAAAACATACCAAAAAAAAAATGATGAACAAAGAAAAGAATATCGCATACTTGATGTACAAGACAATTATTTTACCTTATTTATCTGTCTGATGCAAATACTACAATATGTCTTACTCTAGATTGATAAGAACATTGCTTTAAATGACAATTCAGAACAAATACATATATACATTCTTGAAAATTAATTAAAAGACATCAGATTTCTTGTATACACAATCTGTCTCGAATGACACTCTGAAAAATGACAACTCGTTTTATTAACGAAAGAAAGAGAAATGTGTCCTAATCTAAGTATGAAACCTTTCTTAAAGGAGAGTGAAAAAGTAAAACACTATGCAACAGTAATGCATATAAGCTTGAAAAACTTACCCCGAAGTCCTCTTCAGAATCTTTTGGTCTGGCTTTAGGAACAAAAATATGAATAATAACCTGAATTCACATAGAATCAGACATATTGTAAATATATGACCTTTTCGTAGATACTCAAAAGGACAATAAAATACAAAGCAAAAACCTCTTCTCTTTCAGCAATGTAGGGTTCATCCCCTGACTTTTGTTTGCTTGGCCAAAAGTTGAAAACATCGTGTAAAAACTCATTTTCCTGTTAAAAAACGTCGGTGTGTCATGAAGTATAACTGAAGAGAAGATTATAGTAAAGGCGGTATAACACAACAGATTCTGAAAGGAAGGAAGATTCTAGTAAAGGAAGGAGATTCCAACCAGCATGTGTGGTGCGAACCCACGTCCTAGGAAACGCTTGAAAAAGTTAATCTGCAAACGGACAGTGGAATCTGAGTAATTAAGTATCAGAAAACGAATGAACAGCATATCACGTAAAAGGTAGGGAAAATAGTTTTTTTGGTCCTGTAACTTGGACTATTAAGAGATTTAGTCCTCTAAGTACATACCTTTAAACTTTGATCAAATATCTTTAGAAAATTCAAAAAATTGGTCCGATTTTGGCCAAAATTGAGTAATTTTACCGGAATTGCTGACTAGGGCTAGTGGGCCGCCGCTGACGTGTCTAAGAATTTTAAAAATTTTGGTGATTTGATGCAAAAATTGATATGTCAAATCACCAAAATTGACACATTAAAATTTGGGGATTTCAATTCATAGATGGCAATTTTCCCAAATTTTTGATGTGTTTGTACCTCATCGGTCATAGTCAGCAATTTCATATAAAATTACACAATTTCGATCAAAATCGAACTAAATGTCCAAATTTCTAAAAGATTTGGACCAAAATTTAAAGGCGACTACTTAAAGGACTAAATCTCCAAGTAATCCAAGTTATAGGACAAAATAATATTGTTAATAAAAGGCAAATACCTGCAACAGTTGGGACAGTGAACGTAACTGCAAGCTATGTTTGCCAATCTTCAAAGCAGTTTCATGAAAACAACCGTCCTAAAAAGATGAAGATATAACATTAAACTCATAGAGAAGTACTCTTATTTAGTAACTCCATACAAGATAATTTAATACCTTAAAAACTCCCAAAACATTCAGGGAAAAGTTGTTCCATCCGTTCAAAGCTTTTGCGGCCGCAGTCTTTTGACTCGAAAGTCTCTTGACATTATTAGATACAATTTCTTGTAATTTTTGTATGGAGTAATCTTGGTCCGTTATGTTCTGTTCCTTCTCCTTCAAACTAATTTTATCAATTGTAATATTACTAGCAAAACTCCGCCTGCATATAGACAGGGCAACCCGTCTATATGTTGCCGGTCCCAAGCCCGGATAAAGGAGGAGGGTTGCGTTAGGTCGACAACCAGCGTAAAACTCTTGTCATTTCCTTATGGTATGGATCATATAAGACATCGTGATAAGGCTAGGATGCTCCCCGTAAGGAGTGCGCCGCAGGGTCCGACTGCGGTGTCTTGGCAAGGACCGCTACACCTCCATAAGGGCTTGGGTGTAGTGAAAAATACACAAGAGCCCTCACACACTAATAAGAGGAACACAAATGATAATAAGAAAATTAGAAAGTATAGAATTGGCAGCTGGAACATAGGTACTTTGACAGGTAAAACTATAGAGCTCGTAGATATTATGAAAAGACGAAACATAGATATTATGTGTATCCAAGAGACTAGATGGGTAGGCGAAAAGGCTAAGACACTAGATACTACAGGTTATAAGCTTTGGTATAGTGGAAAGGATAGAACTAGGAATGGGGTGGGTATCATTGTAGATCCTCTCTTCATAGATCAAGTAGTAGGAGTAACTAGAAAAGGAGATAGAATCATATCCCTTAAAATTGTAGTAGGTAAATGAACTTATAAATATTGTTAGTGTATATGCACCTCAGTAGGATTAGATGATGCTACTAAAAATTTAAATTTTGGGAAGATTTAGAAACTCTAATGCAATCAATCCCTCAAAATGAAAAAGTCATCATAGGTGGAGACTTAAATGGACATGTTGGGAAGGATAATGAAGATTATGAAAGGGTCCATGGAGGATATGGCTTTAGCTCACGTAACAATGAGGGTAGAACCATCCTGACTTTGCGATTGCTTATGATTTTATTATAGGTAATACCTTCTTTAAAAAGAGAGACGAACATTTAATCACATTTAAAAGTGGTCCTAACAAATCACAAATTGACTACTTTCTAACCAGGAAAAACGATAGAAAAATATGCAAAAATTGCAAAGTAATACCTGGAGAAAGCCTCACCACCCAACATAGACTACTAGTTTTGGATATCAAACTTATTAACATACACTTAAAGAGAAAGAAAATTAACATCACAGAGAATTAAGTGGTGGAACTTAAAGAATATAGAAAAAGAGATAGTTTTGTCAAATCTCTAGTAGAAACCATTGATTGGAAAGTGGAAGACAAAGCCGATGAAACATGGAACTATGTAACTACTCAAATGAAAAAGATCGCAAAAAAACATTAGGGGTGTCGAATGGTAATAAATGGAATAAAGAGTCATGGTGGTGGAATCGAGAAATCGAAAAGGTAAAGGAAAAACGAACTAGTTACAAAGTATTGTATTCTGTAAAAAACGAAGAAAACCTTAAAAGATATAAAGACGCCAAAAAAGAAGTAAGAAGAAGCAATATATGAAGCAAAAACCAAGGCGTATGAAGATTTTTATAAGAAACTGTGATACTAAAGAAGGAGAGAAGGATATATATAAAATAGCAAAATTTAGAGAAAAACAAACAAGAGATCTAACCCAAATTAAATGCATAAAAGATGAGAATGAAAACATTTTAGTGAAAGACGAGGACATAAAAGATCGATGGAGGAGGTATTTCAATAATCTTTTTAATGAACCGAAGAGGAATGAAGTCACATTAGGGAACTAGGCCAATCTGAATCGAATAGAAACCGTACCTTTTATCGTAGAGTTCAACTTCACGAAACAAAAAAGCACTAAATAAAATGAAAACCGGCAAAGCGGTTGCTTTAGATGATATACCATTGAAGCGTGGAAATGTTTAGGTGGAGTTGGAATATCATGGCTTACTAAATTATTTAATGTTATTCTAAAAACTAAGAAAATGCCTGATGAATGGAGAAAAAGTATATTGATACCTATATATAAAAACAAAGGGATATACAAAATTGTGCAAATTACGGGGAATTAAATTAATAAGTCATACAATGAAAACTATGGGAAAGAGTTATAGAAGCAAGAATAAGAAATGAAACTAGTATATTAGATAATCAATTTGGCTTCATGCCAGGAAGATCCACAATTGAAGCTATACACTTAATTAGACGATTATGTGAACAATATAATGAGAGAAAACAAGATTTACATATGGTTTTTATTGATCTTGAAAAGGCATACGATAAGTCAACCGTGATATAATGTGGCGCGTATTGGAAAAAGAGGAATAAAAATAGCTACATAGATGCCATAAAAGATATGTATGATGGTATAACAACATGTATCGAGGACACCAACAGAATATCTAGTGAATTCCCAACACTATAGGTTTGCATCGGGGATGCTCTAAGCCCGTACCTTTTTATCCTAATAATTGATGAAATCACTAAACAACAAAAAATCCATCCCCTGAATGTATGTTATTTGCGGACGATATAATTTTAATTGATGAAACAAGGGAAGGAGTAAATGCAAAATGGAAGTTTGGAGAGAAGCACTAGAATCAAAGGTTTTACTATAAGTAGGGCTAAAACAGAATACATGGAATGCCACTTTAGTAAAAACAACGAGAACAATGAGACGAATGTTAAAATTGATGGACATGTAGTGAGTATAACAAAGAGTTTTAAATACTTAGGATCTATAATTGAAGAGAACGGAGAAATCAATAAAGATGTCACACATAGGATCCGGGCGGGTTGGAATAAATGGAGGAGTGCATCTTCTATCCTTTGTGACCGTAAAATACCATTAAAATTGAAAGGAAAATTTTATAAAAGCGGCCATAAGGCCCGATGCTTTATGGAGCGAGAATGTTGGGCGACTAAATATGAACACGAACAAAAAATGAGGGTAGCGAGAGATGAGAATGCTAAGATGGATGTGCGGACACACTAGATTAGATAGAATAAGAAATGAACACATTAGAAACAAAGTGGGAGTAGCACCATAGGCGAGAAAATTAGAGAAACACGATTAAGATGGTTTGGACATGTTTATAGGAGACCTTTAGATGCACCCATGGCGTTTAGAAGGTAGAGAATCACTCACACAAATCAAAAGAGGAGAGGTAGGCTAAAAGACTTGGAAAGAAGCTATTAAACATGACATGTTATACCTAGAAATAAACGAAAATATGGCTTATGACCGTAAACGATGGCGCGATATGATCCGTATAGCCGACCCCACGTAGTGGGATTAAGGCTTAGTTTGTTGTTGTTGTTGTTGTTGTAATATTACTAGCAAATTTCTCGAGGAACCCAGTTTCACATATTAAAGCAATAGCCCGGCCGCCATACGAGCAGTTGATCATCCACTTCTAGTAGATCCAGAAAATAAGAGATTGCTCTGTTCAAGAACAGGAAGAAAGTTTTAGTATGTAACAATTTTATGTCGAACACAGAGCCATGAGTGGCAGAGTGGCAAGCAATTACACAAACTTAAAACGCTTAAATGTTGGAACCAGAGATGAGATTTAAGACAATCTGCACAAAATTTCAATACAAATATATATATTTCAAAAGGGATAATTACAAAAAGGCCCTAAGGCTTGGGCTAATTACAAAAAATCCAGTAATTTTTTGAAAATTACAAAAAAAAAAAAACTTCATGTTTGTTTTTGTCTTAAATCTAAGGGGGTAATTGTAATATTTCTATAAAAGTTAGGGGTTTTGAAATGCTTTTTGCCTATGAAGAGGGAAAGAAAGTATGAGACGAAGACAAGTTTTTTTCCTTGTAATCATAAATAAATTATGGTTGTTTTTATAATTAGCCCAAACTTCAGGTTTTTTTTTTGGTAATTATCCCTATTTCAAAAGTGAAGACAATCATAGCACGGGTACTGAGTAAGGAAATGCTTGCAGTTACTAGAATAAGAGGAGGAATTGCACAAAGCGAAAACATGTTATGTGTCAATTCCAATTTCTTCATAGAACAATTCACTATCCAAAAGTATCGTAGATATATATGAATTCTAGTTGTCACCAAATGTACCATAACTATTAATGAGATAATACTTTACCCTCGCCAATGATTGTAATTCAGGTGCCAGCCATCGACTGTCGTGAGGAGAAGAGACCAAGCAGAAATAGCAGCAGACAGAACAGATGCTGAATGTTTTTTCACTACAACCTGGATAAACGCAAAAAAATTAACAAAAACAAAAATAAAAAATTGTTGGCTAAACAAAAGGAATGGAAAACAAAGGTTGGATACAGTCATTATGAACGACATTTGATCAAAAGTTCTGACATGCAATAAAAATTCAATAAACCAGAAACAGAAACAGAAACATAGGGTTTTTAACAAATAGTTCTACTTTCTTTCTTGCTCGAGGTTTGTAAAGTAACATCAGTCACTTGTTCGAATAAAATAAACTAACTGGAAAAAAAAAAACGGTGGCAGAAGCAAATCAGTCACACCCTGAAGAGGGTATCACCTGGCCTTCTTATTCTCTGTTGCTGAGTTCTCACTCAATCTAAAGATTCTAAACACTTGATATGTTAACGTATCTCAACAAAATAGTATATTCTTTGATATACAGAGGCAAGATTTGCTACAACAGATTGTAGACCATATTTGACTATAGCCTATTGGTATAATAAATGACGCACACTGATCATACGGCCAAACACAAAGAGTGGTGTTGGGGTATATATTAATATATAGCAGTCTCACAAAGATAGTAGCACAAAAGGAGACACATACATTTTCACCTGATTCCGGAAGAATGAATTGCCATAGTATCTGCATAGAAGCTTCTGTCTCCTCAAAATCATTCACACCAACAAAAGTGGCAATAGCTAGACAGTCTATCACCTAATCAAAGCAACAGTAACCCACACCACCATCACCCCATACACACAAACAAAAGAATTAAGAAAAAGACAAAGACAAAGGAAAGGGAAAAACAAAAGGATTGTAATGTACAACAGTAAGTATCATACATACAGATAACAATAATGATTTGGTCTGAGATTTCAGAGCTTGTGAGATAAAGGGAAGTGACTCCTTGTAAAGTTCATGAGCATTATCCCCATTACCTATTGTTATTGACAATAATCCTGCATAGACACATGAAAGAAGTAGCCATTTTGAGAAGAATGCAAATGGAATAAATTAATATATATATATATATATATATATATATAGGGATAAGTAACCCCCTGAGGTTTCGGCTACTTACAAAAAAAAAAAAAAGAGGTTTTCAAAAATTAAAAAGAAAAAAAGAAAAAACTTTGATCTTTGATTCCGTCTTATGTTTTTCCCCTTCATAAGCAAAAAAACATTTAAAAAACCCCCATGATATTTCTAGAAATATCACAGTTACCCCTTATATTTCAGATGAGGTTTTTTGCAATTTTGAAACATCTTTAGGTTTTACTGTATTTAGCCCAAACCTCAAGGGGTCATTCGTAACTATCCCTAATAAATATAAGCTTTCTACTTAAGATGATGGAAAATAACCAAGGGCACGATAAGTTAAAACAATCTCTTTGGAAGAACCCTTCTTGAAAGAATTGAGACATCGGTACAGTAAAGTTGCAAAACTGAAAAAGCAGATCATCACAAAGAAAATCATGTTAAAAAGCAGAATTACATGCCGGTTAAGATTTTATCATAAAATTAAAATCATTCCAGAATCGATATAATGTGCTAACTTTTTCCCAGCAAAGTGACGGCGATAGTTCAAACTAAGGCCATCGATAATCGAAGATAATGCTTCCTCCCTTGCAGAACCCCTATTCACGAAAAACAGACTGACTTAGCCAACAAAGGACAGTTTAAATAAGATAAGAAGTCAAAAAATATCAATTTCAATCAAGAAGCACCTTTTGGCGAATAAATCATCCAAAAACCGATCCATTGTATTATCCGCACCGGTTGAGTGATGCGGCAAAGATGTTTTTCCAAATTACACCTACAATAAGAACCGCAAATTACAGTATAACATGCTATAACACGAAAAAGGCATTGACATTGTGAAACTCGAAGGCATGAATACGAACACTTCTTCAAACAAGTATGTGCTAATTCAATCTTCACTATAAACAGGTGATTGTCACTATAATAAAACTTGATATAAACATGTATTCTTACAAAAATCATTTACACAATACTACTGCAGAAGAAAACAAGTATAAGAATCAGAGAAAGATCAATTTCTTCATTTTCCTAAATTTGGAGTATGACAACAACACACAACGGAAACAGGAGAAACTTACAAGTTATACCTAACCAAATAAACAAAAAAAAAAGCAAAAAAAAAAGGTAAACCAAAAATAAAAAAAAAAGTGAAATAGGTGCATACCAAAAGAATTCACTCCCTAATTCAGGTAAATCCTCTGTTCCATCATAATCATGCAGACAAATATCGCAAAATAACGAGAAAGGACGAAAATTGATGGGTTTCTAAAGAAAACTGAAAATTTTCAAAAATCGAATCAAGGTCTTGCCTTAGCATTACAACATAAATCTGCCGAACTGAAATCTTGATGCTTACAACTGCAGAATTCAAGTTTTTTAATTGCTAAACCTCATAAATACCATATGCAGATGGAGAAAACAAAACCCCATAAATTATTTATAAATATAGATCCGGAAAGTATCCGTATTAAGGAGGGTTTTTCCAAATTATGTGTTTCAAAGTATATTGGTTTGTTGGCTTTAAAAGAGGGAAATAAGTGACGTGTCATGTAACAAGAGAAAAATAAAAAAGTTTTCTCCTTCCCTAAATTTATACAAACAAAAAATTGATATATTGGTTTTGTTTAAAACTTTAATCTTTTAAAAAATATGATAGATACTACTTCAATATCTTTAAGTCCGTTTAATTATCTAACTACAGTCTACATATAAGATGTAGTTTTTTTTTTTTTTGAAACGACATATAAGATGTAGTTAAAAAAATATGATTGATTATTGAATATGAATTAATTGATTAATATATTATGTGTGTATTTATCGAATTGGGTCAGACTACTCAATTGGGAGAGATTGAGGCCTTCTATAATGCCTATTTATAAGCCTGCATATACAATATATATATATATATATATATATTATGTATTTCTTTTTTAGGAACATATGAAATTTCATTAAACCAAGGAGTGTACAGCAAAGGCCAAGAGTTGCTCCACAAAGTGGGGAAAAGCTCCAGCGCTATATATAATTACTAGTAATCCCGTACGTGCGTTGCACGTGTATTTTTATTTTATTATTATTATTTTATCACGCAAATATCTATTAACATGAATGAATATTTATTACTTTATTTTTATAATAATATTTATATAAGGTAAATAAAAACAAAAATTTATCTATCAAAGATTCAAAGTAATAATTTCAATTATAAATTTAAATGGCAAATTCATCTCATTTATATTTCTCAATCTAAGCTTCTTTCTCTCTCTCTCTCTCTCTCTCTCTCTCTCTCTCTCTCTCTCTCTCTCTCTCTCTCTCTCTCTCTCTCTCTCTCTCTCTCTCTCTCTCTAAATAATTATATATATATATATATATTTGAAACATGTAAATTAATATTGAACTTGTATTATTGAACAAAACGTGAATACTTCAATCACATTGTTAATCTATACTTTTTTTTAACAAAAACATGATATAAATTTATCAAGTTTTCTTAAAAAATATTTATGAAAAAATGTAATTGCTAGACATGATAAAATACAATAAAAAAATATTTATCAAGTGTCAAAACTTTTTTTGTTGGATTAATCTCTCAAACCATACTGAATATCGATGTCATTGCTAGACATGATAAAATACAATAAAAAAACATGAAGTAGCTTGCTTGAAGTAATATAATAAAAAACATAATAACTTGATTTTTTCACGTATTCAACCCTTATAGAATGAAGTTTCGGTAGTCGATAAAATAAAAAAAAATCTATCCATATGTGATTAGTGGTCAAGAGTATTGAATGCTAAGAAAACATCTAACATTTATAAACATCAAATATTGGAAAATTTTTGTTATATCAAATTATAATCTAAAATAGTTATAATATTAATTAAATGTATCATTTTGTATTTGGTTTTGTCCAGTTGAATCTAAACATTAATATGGTAAATAACAATTTGTTAATTTTCTGTAATTAATATAAATATATCTTATTTACAGACATCTTGTCAAATTTTCTATAAGTTTTAACTAAAATAATATTATATCATATACTATTTTTCTATATTTAGTTATCTAAGTATTGTTAATTAGATTTTAATTAAAAACAAATATATTAAATCTCATATATCGATATTTTAATTTTAAATTTATTTTTATTTATTTATAAACATATTGTATCTATAATGTATTGTGGCAAATAACACATTCTACTTTTTACTATAATTAATTTTAAATAATTATTGTCAATTCAACCAGAAATTAAAATTATCTCTTAATCAGATAAGTGGTAGACAATAGTTTCTTTTACAAATCTCCATATCCAACTCATTCAAAAACATGTTATGGTACATACACAATTTGTTAATATTTCTATAATAGTTTCATAATTTTATTTTATAATTTAATAAGCTCAAATTATACATCACATTTGAAAGAAATTAATGTATAAATAGAATACCTAATATATATTATAGTTAGACTAATTAATATAGATATATATATCTTATTTATATACACCTTGTTAATATTTATAGTTTCGTAATTTAATTTTGTAATTTACTAAGCTCAAATTATACATTACATTTAAAAGAAATTAATGTATAAATAGATTAATTTATATATATTATAGTTAGGTTAATTAATATAGATATATATTATTTATATAATTTTAACTAAAATGAGGATTACATCATATGATATCATTTCTATAATTAGTTCCACAATTTCGTCAATTAGACTTCATTACAAATTAATTTTAGTGTGATAAAACATAAATTTAGTAAATCCTATAATTCAAAATTTCACTTGAGAAATTTATATTCACATATTTATAAGCAGATTGTATATAAAATATACATTGATAAGGCGGGAAAACCAAATTTCTGCCATTATATATGGGGAGAAACCTAACCAATAAAATAATCACAAAAATAATAGGAAAAATCAATACTATAATAATAATAATCAAAGAGTCAGTATCCGAAATAATTAAAAATAAACAAAACGTAATTCAAAATATAATTTTAAAAAATACAACAAAACTATCACGAATAATAAAAAAAGAAACAAATATTTTTTTTTATTAAACTCACCAAAAACATCCATATAGATTTACAATATAGTTATATAAAAACTCGTGTTTAGTGCAGAATCCGAGTTCAATATTGTCGATATTGGCGAGATATTTGATGAAGACGGTAATAGGGGGAACGTGAAGATGAAGCCATATTTGGTAGTTATGCTTCAAATTTATGATCAATAATATTGAAGTGTCTCTCTAAAGCAGTTTAAGTAGATAAATATAAGATGATTCAACATAAATAATAAGGTGCCAAAAAAACCTTTCAACAAAGTCAATTGTTAATTCAATGGTAAAAGATACAAAATAATTTAAGGGTATTTCCCTTTAATTAGTCTGCCGAATAGAATAAAAAATAATTATCCATTGGGCAATTTAGAAAAGTTTGAATAGTTACTTGAAAAGAAAACAATTAGTACTTGTTGGGAAATTTATTGTTTAGATTTTGATGAATGCCATGTAAAACTTAGACTAGAAAGTTGGCACCCCATTTTCTTTGTAATTTGTATTGTAATAGATAGGGATGTACTAGTTGAGTCAAGTCAGCTACGCCTGGACATACAAGAAGTCAACTGAAGATTGGGATGAAGACTCATTTGTGAAACAATTTGAGTATATGAGAAGGAAGAGAAGACAAGAACTCGATTGAAGGAGTAAATGACTATGATCATTTGTGTGAAGTGTCGATCAAGTCAATCAAGATAGCCAGTCTCAGTTGAAGTGAGCCGGATGAGTCATCCAATCGATGATTGGGAGTGACTCGAAGTCATCCGGGGAAGTTAATAAAGCGTAGTCAAGTCAAGACAACTGAAAAGAATCCGTTGCACATAAGTCAAGAAGATTACTCAAATAAGTAATACTTCCCGTGCCGCAATGTCTTAAAGTGCTTTCGATCGAGAAGCGTCAAAAGGAATAAACCATGAGAAGACCGCACTGTGTCGGACTCAAAAGCTTAAGGTTCATTTAATACGAGGAAATGTCAATATCAAGGACTGCAACAAGACAAGCCAACGAACACAATTGACTTTTGAAATCAGCATATCTCTTCAACGGGCAGATGTTTGAAAGTTCACTATAAAAGGCTGAGGAATCACTTTGAGAAAAGGTTACCTTGTTAACCAGAACTACGAGCAAGAAAGCAATATTCACACTGTAACCTGCAAAATATTCTCAAGTTATTCAAGCAAATCCTCAAGCCTAAATTTCGAAGAAAATCAATCTAACACCAAGTTGTGATGGAAAGACAACTTCAAACTGTTGAAGAGGAAACTTTTGAAGAATCAAAAGGGTACTACATTCCAAGGAGGATTGTAGAAAGGTTCAAGTCGAACCGGTCTCAAGTTATTGGAGGGCTTCGTGATCAAATCCAAGAAACTTGAGCAAGTGAGTCAAGTAGCAAGACAAATTGCCTGTGAAGAAAGTTCGAGTCGGACGAGAAGCCACCAGTGTGACAAAGCGTCTCAGGATCGAGTCCCAAAGGATCAAGTTAGTGTGAGCAAGACTTACATTTGGGTGATAACCACTTTATACTCGATCAATACTTAGTGGATTCCTCCAGGGAGTTGGAGAATAGATGATTAGAAGAATTACCCCATCTTCGAACCTCTATAAAAATTATTGTGTCATTTACATTTCAACATTTACTTTCTCGCTTATCATTTTATATCTCATGATAATTTGCTATTCAATTGATAATTAACAAAGTGCTAAAATCAAGTGTTAAAACAAACTTAAACCAAATTCAAAGGGTGTTAAGTCTTTATTTGAAAATCTCATCACGATCGGGTTAAGTATTAGACTAAGCAAATTGAGTTATTCTATCAACAAATGAAGTGCATTGAGTGGCTAACTCTCTATTTGGTTAACTAACTTAGTCATGTCCATCAAGGACATAGGTATGAAATTAACTCAAACTAATTTAAAAGGACTAAATTCGAAAAGTTGGTAAGGTTTATTCAACCCCCCCTTTCTAAACCTTACTCACACCCCTTGGGACCTACAGTACTTTAAAACTTGATTAATAGTATAAAAAAAGTCACCGTCCACTATTGAAATAAAGACTATATATATTTTTAAATATGAATAATATATATGAATAAAAATGATAGTCAATAATCATAGTAATAATAATAATAGTAGTAATAATAATAATATTATTTATAATATTAAATATCTATAATCATATGCTATATATTTTTTTAAAATATGAATAATATATATAGATATAATTGATTGTACATAATCACTTTTGATATAAAGTAGGAATACCATATATAATATTTTTTTAATTTATATACATATATAAAATAGGAATACCATTTATAATATTTTCCTAATTTACATACATATAAAGTAGGAATACCATTCATAATATTTTCCTAATTTATATACAAAATATTTGAACAAATCAACATCAACGGTTAGGATTGTACAATAAAATATTTCCAAATATAAGAAGTAAACTGAGCGGGAAAATTTTTATATCGGACTTTTGTTATTATATATATATAAATATGTGTATTTAAGCTCTATATATATAACATTATATATGTCTATAATATAACTTACTAATCAAATAAACAATATATAATTTACAAACAATTATTATTGTTTTTTAATATTGATATTTTTAGTACAAATCCTATGTGGGAATCGAACCTGAAACCTCCAATGCGAACTTGAGGGTTTTTAATCACTTGACCATTATTCGATTATCTTTTTAATAATATTGATTTTTAGAGGCTTAAATACACTTTAAATAGGCTCAGACCTTAAAAAGGCTAGGCCGAGTAGGTCAGACTTGGGTCTAAAATTAGTAAAAATACATCTTTACCATCCAGTACAAAACTTGGCTCGACCTAGCCCATCTCTACCCCTGATTATTGATATCATATCGATCACGTAGGCTACAGAGGTGAGATTTATATCCACCAATATATTGAAAATTGGACCGAGTCAGGAGATGACAATGTCTGTATCCTTTTTTTTTTGATAACTCGGCTTCAAGGTTTGCGCCTGACTATGCATGAGGATAATAGTTCCAGCCCCTCATTGCTGCCACCAAGGTAAATCGCGGGATGTGCACGCACTGATCAGTGTTATGGTAGGGTCTACTGACATACAACAAAATCCTCCCTAAGTAAAGAGAACAATTATGTTCGACCCCCCAAACCTGATAATAGTTGATCTATCACCGAATTGAACCCACACAGATGATATTCAGTATAAGTTCCCACTAAATCTTCACCAGCTCACATATGCCTCGATGAGCAATTTGATGGAATTGAGTTTTAAACTCCTGACCTCCACCCCACAAGGAACTTTAAGTCCCTTGTTGTAATGGGCTAACCCCCTGATTATCTGTATCAAGAAAGCATATATTGGACTAACTTGGTTAACTTCAATAAATCTAGCTCAAATCCCATGCAAGTAAACAAGGCCCAAATATAGATTAAAAGAGGGGCGGTGGGGGGAGATAAATTTTTATGAATCAATAAGAAACAAAAAGTTAAGGTATATCTCGAGGGAAGCTATAGTTAAAAATTATGGGATGAGATTATGAAATTAGTTTCTTAAGAATTTGAGATTTGAAAAAATAGTATGAATGATAAGATAAGAGCAGAGAAAATTTCATCATTTATTTTTAAAAAATAAAAAGTAAGAAATCAATGTTGTAGAATTTGATTTAAAATCTCATGTTATAATTCTTTTTTTTTCAAAAAATATTATTCCGTATATGTGCGTTCTAATTTTTAAATATGTTATTAAACCATTAACGCATATATGGATGCAACTATTATGTTCATATAATATTACTCTATTTTGTACCTATTGGGTGCAATTAAGTTGCAGCCATATTTGAGATAATAGGAAGTCATATTTAGATAAGGTTTATTTAGAAACTTCTCCCATTAGGACTCTAACTGAGATATGAGATTGAGATATATATTGATATATCTCCCTACAATATCAGTCTAACAGAAAAATCGTCTCATCACATAAAAAAGAATAATCTCTCTCCTAAAAGTTCTCTATACGGTTTTCTTCTTGGATCATCACCAAAGTTCTCCAAGGGTTTAAGGTGTGCATATCAAAGTAAATAATTCTAGTAATTATTTACACCAACGAAAAAAAGATTAAATGATCTTGTTTGTGATTCAACCAATCTATGGGGTTTGTTCGTTGTTTAGCGGTTCAATCAATATGGGGCTCGTAGATGGCTTAATCATTGATCAAAAGAAGGTTTGTAGATGGGCTTAATCCTGGCTATGTGGATTGACAGTTCCGTTGCAAATAGGTATGCTTGATCCACACTTTATGTGCAAATATATGATTTATGTTTCGACCCATATTTGCTAATAGTGGTACCAGAGTTATTAGGGTTCGATCTCGCCTATGTGATGTGCTTGAGTTTGATGATTTATGTCATTTGATTTTTTATTTGAAAAATTCGAATCTGTACTTTCTGTTTTGATGCATGCAATATTGATGTCAAATTGTAGATTTCAAAAAGACGATTAATTTTATATATTGTGCATGAAAAATGGATTTGAAACGAATAAGTTATGGCAATTCAAAAAATTTGTTTTAAAAACAAAAATGTATTGAAATCTGTGCCAATAACTTTGGAATTGCACTGCAAATCTTAGAGCAACTCCAACGGCGTTATTACGGGTAGTAATAACGCCCCATTAACGTTATTAACCGTTGAGAGCAATATGAAAAATGCTCCCATCCCCACTTTCTTTACAACTTTGTAACGTTATTAGCAGGTGCTTTTTGATTTTTTTTATTCTTTTTTATTACTATTTTTTGTTTTGGCTTTTCTATTCATCTTTTTTATGCTTTTTTTCCTTTTCTTTTTCTGTTTTTATTGGAGCAGCTGTTTTTATTTAATGTAAAATAATGGTAGTTGGTCCCACAAATAATGTGGGTTAATAACACAATCATTGTGGAGGTGTGTTATAAAAGAGGAGTGTTATTAGAATGAGTGATGTGGCTGGTGGACCCCATAAATAATGGGTCTTAGTAACGTAACGGTTGTAGATGCCCTTAGAGACGCTGTGGATGATTTTTTATTTTTTTATTTAAAAAATATTTGCCATGTGGCAAGTCTTTGATTGCCATGTGCACATGATCTTTGATGTGGTTTGTGTTTGGTGACATGTGGCGACCACATGGCCACCTCGTAGAGATGATGTGGCGGCTTGGACGCCACTCGAGCAATGACTGAGCTGCCATGCGGACAGTTGGCGTGTCATCTATTTGGATGCCACGGGGGAGATGACGCGGCGCTGAGTAGTGCCTAAGTGGTTTATTCACTTTGTTATAAAAAGAAAAATTTGTTGGATTGTGGTTTAGAATAGATTTGAACACTAGACCTATATTACTTTATATATGCTCACCACTAAACCATGAAAATTTCTTATTATTATCCCAAAATATTTTCTATTTGTATAGAAGCTTGACAACATATCTTTTCTTGCATGATATAGATATGAAAATTATTTGTTGCGCGTTGGGACGTTGCAAAATTATTTTCTATGTGCATTATTATTTTTTGTTATAGTATTAATGATGTAAAAATATTTTAGCAATGAGTTTATTTTTTTCTTTCGCATTGAGTGCATGAAAGAAAAATTGTTTTTTGTGCATTAAGATACTTGCAACAAATTAATATTTTTTTGGTGCATTGTGATGCATTAATTATTTTTGCACATTGTTACATGGAAAATATTTTTCGCGTAAGGTGCGTAAAAAAAATTATATTTTTGCGCATTGAGGTGCAAGTGAAAATATTCTATATGATTTATGAAATTTATGAGTTGCATGCTTTATTAATTGCTTATGTGTATGCAATTTTTTTTTTCTGCAATTAATTTTGTAGATATGATATGGATTGTCATGTGTTGCGAATGAGTGGACATTGACACACGGGTGCTCATGTATGTGAATGTTTACTGTTTTATATTTTATATTATTTGTGGGAGTTAATTTTTTACAATGGTGGTAGTTCGATATCCTCATTTTTTTTTCTTTTTCTAGATTGATGTGGTAAGCCTTGAAATCATGTATTTTTTTTTATTTTTCGAGGCATGTATTTATTTAGCCGATTTTCGGAGACTATGTAACATCAATTTTATGAGGATATTTTTTGTTTTACCACCATAGATCTAAATTATCTCCACATGATGCACCAGATGTCAATGTCGCCCATGGGTGCTATATATTTTTTTTTCCATAATTACTTATATTGCATGGTTGCATGAATGATTTATTTATGGATGTTGATAATTTTATTCATGGATCAGTAATTTTTATTGTGATCTTCAATTCGGTGGGAGATGATTACTAGCCTTAGTGGCAAATTTTCGATCTCATTGAATTGAATAAAATAATAAATATTACTTGGATCCAAAATAATTTTTTTATATCAGTACCTTATTGTTTGCGCAATTTATTGAAATGTGTTTAGACCAAACTCACCTACTTTAGTTTAGTCAATTTAGCATGAAAATAGACAAAGTATCCAGTATTGTCGCGACTTAGACGTGGACAATATTTTTGTGTATTAAAGAAAGTATTTGCGCTTTATTTATTTAAGCCGCAAATGTATGAACTTAATTGCCTGAAATAATCGCAGTTGAGATGCCGATGATATACTTATGGATCAAAAATTAATTTTGCGCTTTAGTTTGTTTAAGCTGCAAATTTAATAAAAGGGTTTAAGCTCTATTTTTGGAATATGAGCTTACTCACAAGTAAAAACTAGTTATCCAAATTCGCTATTTGAGTTGAATTAAAGATATTAGTTACTTGTGTTATTATTAATTAAAATCGCATATTAGGAAACTGATTATAAAAAGTTGAGAAATAGACAAGTGAGTGCACTTGTCGCTTGTGCTGGCCGACATAAACCAACTCGGGTGAATGTTGGAACAAGCATAATGTGGCTTGACGAGAGCAAAAGTTAAAACTAAAACTATATATTGATTCATAAAGTGACAAGAAGTCGTGTTACCTTATTGAAGGCAAAATTGCTTTTTTGGTTCGTTAAGTTGGCTCGATTTCGCTTTTAGTCCTTTAATTTTTATGGGTTGCATTTGGCAAACACTAACTTTTCTAAACCTGCACATTTAGTCCGATTTCAAAATTTTGGGGATATCTTATTCCTAAAATACTGAGTTAGGTCATTTTTTCATGAAATGGCTATTTTGCCCCCCTTTTTTGGATGAAAACCTTGGTCATGTGCATATCACATGACTTGTGTAATATCTCAATAAAATTAAATAATAAAAATAAATATAAGATTAAATTTAATTAAAGAAAAAATGTGAACATATATTTATAATTTTATATAAAGTTGACAAATATAAAATATATGTTGGACTTTTTTTTAATTGTATTTAAATAAAATAATCTGGACATATATTTATAATTTTCAATTATAAATAAAATTAAAAAAAATGATACAAAATAGAAAAACATGTATCACAATTTTCAACTATATATAAAAATTTAAAAAATAGAAACAAAATATATATATATATAATTTTCAACTGTAAATTGAAATTAAAGAAAAATAGAAATAGAAGAAATAGAAAAACCAAAAGAAAAAGAAAATAATGTACTTTTTTGTTTTTCTAGTTTTCCATAATTTTTATTTAAAATTGAAAAATATAAAATATGTGTTCGAATTTTTTTTAATTTAATTTAATGAAATAATATGAACATATATTTATAATTTTTAACTGTAAATAAAATTAAAAAAAATAAAATAAAAAACGAACAGAAAAAATATGTATTTACAATTTTCAACTCTATGTAAAAATATAAAAAATAGAAAACCAGAAAAACATTTATATCATTAATTTTCAACCGTAAATTAAAATTAAAGAAAAATAGAAAACAAAAAAAAATATAGACTTACAATTTTCACCGTAAATTAAAATTAAAGAAAAAATAAAAACAATAAAACTAGAAAAATATATGTCTATTTACAATTTTCTACTATAAATAAAAATTAAAAAAATAAAAAACAAAAAGACGAAAAATGAAAAAAAAAAGAAAATAAATTTCTATTATTTTTATTTTCTATTTTTATTTAATGTTGAAAAATATAAAAATATATGTTCGAATTTTTTTTAATTTAATTTAATGAAAATAATATGAACATATATTTATAATTTTCAACTGTAAATAAAATTAAAAAAAATAAAATGAAAAACGAACAGAAAAAATATGTATTTACAATTTTCAACTATATGTAAAAATATAAAAAAATAGAAAACCAGAAAAACATATATATCAGTAATTTTCAACCGTAAATTAAAATTAAAGAAAAATAGAAAACAAAAAAAAAGAAAAAATATAGACTTACAATTTTCACCGTAAATTAAAATTAAAGAAAAAATAAAAACAATAAAACTTGAAAAATATATACCTATTTATAATTTTCTAATATAAATAAAAATTAAAAAAAATAATAAACAAAAGGACGAAAAATGAAAAAAAAAGAAAATAAATTTCTATTATTTTTATTTTCTATTTTTATTTAATGTTGAAAAATATAAAAATATATGTTTCGACCATTTTATTTAATTTAATTTAAGTTTTTTTTTTATTTTTTTATTTAATTTATTATTGTTTTTCTATTTTTTCTTTAATTTTAATTTTCCAAAAAAAGGTCAAAATAGTCCTTTCAAGGGAAAATGGCCAAACTCAGCATTTTAGGGATAAGATATCCCCAAAATTTTGAAATCGGACTAAATGTGCAGGTTTAGAAAAGTTAGTGTTTGCCAAACGCAACCCATAAAAATTAAAGGACTAAAAGCGAAATCGAACCAACTTAACGGACCAAAAAAACAATTTTGCCCCTTATTGAATGAGGCAATTAAGTATCAACAAATATTAAGTGCACTTATGCGATTGGTAACTTCGCTCGTAGTTGTACTGAGATGAAGTTTGACTATTTATTTGCTCGCTTATTTTTTTGCTAATATTTCCAAATCTCTCCATGGGTGGATTGTAGATATTGGTTGACTTAGCATGTGGTTTTGAGATTGAGCAAATGTGTATGACTATTATCGGGTTATGCAACTATAGAGCGCACAAGATGAGGCTAAAAAGAGTCACCTCAGTTCAACAGTTGGTGTGAGAAACTTCATGTGTCGATATAGTCTTACTCGGATAAATGCACTTGTACAGGGGCGGACCCAGGATTTACGACTGAGGGGGGCCAACTTGGGGTAACAAGGATCGATAGAACGAGTACCCACACATGTTCGGATCCTAAAGAAATGGTACGAGCAACTTTTTCTAGGTTTGAGATATGAGTAATATATATGATATCTTAATAGGGTTTGAGATGAGTACAAGTAATATTAATATCACAATTGTTTTGTAGAGATACTCGAGTGCTAGCAGTTAAAGAATGAATTATCAACCACACACACACACACACACACACACATATATATATATATATATGATAATTATATTTAAATATATTATTATTATATCAAAAAATTGCATCAATATTCGTAGTTAAATTAAATATTTCATAATTCATAACTAAATTCTAATCAAGATATATACTCCGTAATTTCAAATGGTATGATATAAATATCAACATCAACACAATAGTTTATTCAAACTTAAAGATAATAATCATGGACTTGTCTGATTTACAACAAATGTTATTGATGAATAATTTAGGTTGGAGATACTAATATACATATATTGATACATATACGTACACATACACACACATATATAATATATATATATAAGTGTAAAAAATGAAAAGTTTGGGGGTATAAGTGTAAAAGATGAAAAGTTTGGGGGTTATAAGTGTAAAGAATGAAAAGTTTGGGGGGGGCCAAGGCCCCCCCGAAGCATAAGCTAGGTCCGCCACTGCACTTGTAAGATATTTGTTACGTGAGAAGACTTGTCTATCTTTTCTTTGTGGTGCTTGACTTTAGATAGTATTTTTTTAGATCTCATAATGATATCGTGGTACGTGAGGTTAGGAGGACGACTATATTAGCTCGAGGAGGCTTTATTGTCTAACTCGCTAAGGTCATCTCCTCTGCATAATTTTTTTCAAGCGGGATAAGCCTGCTGGAATGAAACCTGACTATTTTTTCCTTTAAAGCTAAGTCCACTAAATTGAGTGCAGACTTATGAGTGTGAGGCACCAAATTAACGCATTATATTTTCTTTAATTACTATTTACGCTATAAGTTAGTACATTCTCACTCTCATCAGTTAGAAGCGCCAAATTGCTTTGAGCGATTCTTAACAGATGGAGATGTGCTAATAGGGAGCGGAAATAGTGTGTCTAATTAGTTTGGACACACAATTGAAGAAAATAAAGTTGCAAGTTGAATGATGGTTCTAAATACTTTGCAGCTATATGAGCTTGCGAAGAAGGAACAACCACTTCAAAATGATTAGATTTATGATGGCTCAAATTGATTTGTGTATCTTGTTGTTGTCTACATCATAAAAAAATGTGTCTCCAAATGATTCTCCAACCTTATATGAGTTTTAGTTTGATAACAAGCCCAAATTAGTGGGTCTGCCCATGTAAGTCCGAGAATATGTGTTCTCACATGGAGAATAAAGTCGCACGATTTAGTTTCCCCCTCAAAGGAATTTCTTGAGTATATGTGAAGTCTAAAGAGATCTTAAAACTATGTGAGTATCAAGATCCTTAGGAGGCGCTCGTTTCTCTAGCGAGGATGTTGTATTTTATACTCACCTAGTAATCATTGGGATAGTGGGAGCGACACTAAGTTAGTAAGAGCTAGTGTCTCACACACAAATGATTCTCAAATTCCACGAGTAAAAGGAGTGAATATGAAATATTCTCCATCATCTATATGAGGTTGATTGGGTATCCTTCACAATTACTTTTGTGGATGTTGATGAGTCGATAGAATATGTGACTTCACTTGATGCCCTATGTGAATAGTTGTTGCGAATAAAAAGATGAGTCGAATGACTAAGAATAAAGTCTAAGAGCTTGTTAATCTTCTGTCTAGATGCACCATTTGAAACATGTGGTTCTGGAAGGTCAGGTGCAATATAGATGGGTTGATTAACATGTGTGTAGCTCGAGTAAGGACGTAATATTTACGTCTGTTAGAATAACGTAATTTTTTTGAGTTGTTCTCCCTAAGTGGTGAGATTGCCTCAATTCTCCTTATATGTTATCTATTATTGCCACTTTCGTCTAGAGTTATCATGGATGATTGATGTTGACATAGTTAAGTGAAAGTTGAATAAGAAGATCTGTGTGGATCACCCGATGAATTCAAGAGTGGAGTAAGAGCGCATTGATTACTGATCAAGAAGCTCCAGCTTGACTTGAATCATCATTGATTTCATTGAGCTATCATTTTGATTGGCCCACGATAGTCAATTAATTCACTGAACATACGTCAAGAGTTTATCTCATTATATATGGCAAAAATATAATGACTGGAAAGAACATGGAGTTATCGCCACTCAGTGTTGGTTGTCTTTACACTCCATGGTCAAAGATCATATTCTTAGTCAAGAAATGATATCTTTGGAAGATGAAAAGAAATGCTAGCTAATTTAAGTAAACATTGTCGAATGTTTGATGTGCGTTGTATGTACTCAGTAAGTCTTGTACTTAGCAGTGTGATTGGTGAGTGGATATCGAAGTGATCCATGCGCTATTGTGATGCCGACATGTGTATACTTAGATATATTAACAAATTGGTCTATAATTTGCTAGAGGCAAATTTGGCATCTTGAAATGATGCGCATTGCGCGCACATTCATGATGTATTTTGTTGTCTTTGTGATAGTAAAACCACTTTGGTATATGGTTTGGGTGCCAGACATTGGTGGTAGACCAAACATACTTACTCGAGGCTTTACTTCACTTAAGAGCTTTTGCGCATAATTAAATTGTTCTCAAGCATACTTCTATGAGCGATGTGAGCGTTGATCCCTGTTATGAGCCTTTGTTTGGATAAATGCTCCAAAGGCATATGAGTTACTAGGGATTAAGTAGAATTGATCATGTGGCCTATAAGAACATATTGTGATTAATGAGATATGGTGGATTCTCATTATGTGTTTGATACTGAACTTGTGAGTTGTCATCAAACTTTGATTAACCCTCTCACACGGGCAATCACCCTGGCGCTAAGAGAACGAGCGGGATAAGACTTAAAAGATTGTGTCGCATAAGAAAGTTTGTGAATGATCGCCTTCGCGCTAGAGCAGTGAGGAAGGTTATTTAGTATAATTAACAATCGCCTTAACTAGAGGTTAAGACGAGATCCGAGTTGATCGATTATGAACTATATCCGAACTTCATAAAAGCCTATTTGTAGCCGAATATGCGAACTATCGTATGACACTTTGGGAGTGACTACGAGTAGTGCGCAGGTCGGGCGCTTGAATAGCCACTGGACTAAGATTTGTATGATGCCTAGAACGTGATATGCCTAAATTGAGTGGGAGCTCCATCATAGCATTTATTAATTCTACATGTGCTTTGAGTCGACCGTCTATGGGAAAGTGACTGAATGGGTCCCTGCTTCGTCACTATCTGAGCCTGTATTATTTTTTTTTTGTACCCTTTGGGACGTTGGACCATGTCATGAGGTGTAAGCTTGATGATGCTGTTTTAGCATGTATCCAATGGCCATGTGTGATTTGGTTTGTCGGAGCATGTCTAGGAAAGCTATCAAGACCAAGCTAATTGGCATGTGGGGTCGAGGAAGAATTAAGTTGGTAACGCACTTATATTCTATGATAGCCCGGGCGACTATGTCGAAATGTGTTTGACTTGTCATGAATATAGTAACATATTTGAGTGAGTCGAACGTGCTCTATTTATTTCATTGAGGGATCTAGAGATGCTTGATTGGGTACGACCATATGGTTTGGAGTACATAGCGAGTTATTGAGTTGTAGGATTATGTTAGTTTGGTTATGACTTAATATAACTCTCCTCACCTATACTTTCTCGATTGGTCGCACGTCTTATTCCCTGTATGAAAGAAGAGAAGCGAGATGAGAACTATGAGGATGTGATTCAAATGAGTCGAGTCAAGTATGTATGAGTGGGAGATATTGAGTGCAATTAAGTTGCATCCATATTTGAGATAATAGGAAGTCCTATTTAGATGAGGTTTATCTAGAAACCTCTCTCATTAGGACTCTAACTGAGATATGAGATTGAGATATATATTGATATCTCTCCCTACAATATTAGTCTAACAGAAAAATTGTCCCCTCATATAAAAAAGAATAATCTCTCTCCTAAAAGTCCTTTCTATGGTTTTCTTCTTGGAGCATCACCAAAGTTCTCCAAGGGTAGGTGTGCATATAAAAGTAAATAATTCTAGTAATTATTTACACCAATGAGAAAGATGGTTCGTGATCTTGTTTGTGATTCAACCAATCTACGAGACTCGTTCGTTGTTCGCGGTTCAATCAAGATGGGGCTTGTTGATAAGAGTCTTTTTATACATGTTTTATGTGTATATTTAAGTATGATTTGAGTTATTTTATTGTTAGTTTCATAAATTTTTGATTGTACATAGTTCATATTACTCTGAGGTGCTTTTATTGATGTAGATTGATGATTTGGAGCTGTTTTTGGTGAATTTTGGGCCATGGTTTCATGTCAAAACATACCCGGGGGTTTTTGGATGCAAAAACACTCAAAATCCCAAGCTAAACGCGTCATTTCGGGGCCTTTTCAGTCAAACACGGGCATGGTGTGTTTTTAAGCACAACCGTGCTTTTGAGGAGCCAAAACCGAGCAAATTTTTGGCCAAGACGTACCAAAACGGCCAGGCCGTGCTTTTGAAGAACGGCCGTGTTCGGGAAAATCCGCGAACACGGCCTGACCGTGCTTTGAAAGCACGGGCGTGCTTTTCGTCCAGACTTGGTCTTTCTTTGGCGGAAATTATGGAGATTTTCTCTTTATGCTTTTTGACAACCTTTGAGCAACTTTTACACCTCATTTTGATGCACCAAACTCTATTATTCCCTCAATTGTCATGTGGACACAATGATTCAACCAACTCAACCATGAATGTGCACACAATGATTCAACCAACAACCATGGAAGTGGAACATTTGTTAGCATTATTGATGTGTTCTTTCACAAAGATGGTACCTATAAAAGCCAAGAGTTTGAGTTGGGAAGGAGAGATAATTCATATAGTATTCATTGATAGAGAGATTCATTGTATATTCATTGTATATTCTAAGTTTCAAAGCAAAATACATTGAGAGGATAAAAGAGAGGTAGAGTTGGAAGTTGAAGAGCAATAGAGGAGAAGGCTTGGAGCTCAACATCATTGCAATCAACCAAGGAGAAAGTCTTATATTGGTCTTGAATAAGAGCTAAGTACACCATGTTCATTTTATTCATATCTTCTTGTGTAGTATACTCTTTTGTCAAAGCCATGTGTAGCTAAATTTCTAGTGTTTGAATGTAATGAACTCTAGAATGAATTTGTGATTAAGGCTTGTATGTTTTTAATAAAGTCTTCATGTTTTGTGTGATTCACTTATATTATGTTTTATTCATTCGAATTGGTATGTGCGCAATATTGATTTGAAGTTTATTTTTCATCCGGGAAATCGAGAGATTCATGGTGAAATAGAACCTATATAAGTGAAAAGAGTTGCATGCAATCCTAGATATAGGACGACATAAATCTTCCGGATTAGGGTCAAACCTAATATGGGAATTCACAAATCGTTATAATCTTTGTCTTGGGGTTTTAACTAGAAAGAGATTTCGATTAATCAACTTGAGATTAGAAGTTATTCGCGCTCGATAGAGGTTTAACTTAAATCGGGAATTTCTACGTCCATGCAACATGAGATTTTACTAAAACAGGTTGGTTTTTGCTTAAGGGATTATGGTTGTATTTTTATCTTGTTAAATCACAAAAACATTCTAGAGGATTTACATTCAAACACATTTCTAGCTCTTGATTTCTTAATTCTACAATCTATTTTTAGTTGATCTTTTGTAAGTTGCAATTATTTTAAAATTCTCTATTTTTCATTTTCATTAAACAAACAAAACTCTGAAAATTGCTAGATTAAATAACAAAAAAACGGTAATTATTAGTACTTACAATCATCGTGGGAATGACACTCGGTACTCAATAATCTATACTACAAAACGATAGGTGCACTTGCCTATGGTTTTCTAGAGTAGCTTTTGAGCCATCACTTGTAGATGGCTTAATCATTGATCAAAGGAATGCTTGTAGACGGGCTTAATCCTGACTATGTGAATTGACAGTTCCGCTGTAAATAGGTATACTTGATCCACACTTTATGTGCAAATATGTGATTTTATGTTTCGACCCATATTTGTTAACAGTACTGACATTCATTATTAAACTATGTATATTTATATATAATGAATTGATAAGTTTGTTTATTCTTCCTCTATTTTTATGTCTGTATTAAAATAATTGTAAGCTGGATATATTTTGAAAAATCAAATAGAATGCACTATATATACACTGTATACACATATATATTATATTACTTTGTTCGTTATTAGTAATTACTCATCTTTAATATATAGTTATATCAATCAAATGAACAATTCATGAAAAAATAAACATGTACCTATATAGGAATCAAATTAAAACATAAAATTATATACTATTTATAACTATAACAAAGAAAATTTTGAATTGAAATTTAAAAAGTGATATTATAATATTTACTAATTTTACATCTATTGCAAAACTTGGGTATCAATCAATCAATGTACTTTTAAAAACTTATTCATCAATTTGATATTAGTTATCAGAATGGTTAATTTGGCCTACTAAAGAAATCAGGTTCTTTTGACTTCAATTTTGCAACAACAATATTGTATATTTGTTGGGCAACTTGAACACCTTCATCCGATAATCAAAATAGTTGTGCAAAAAGCAGTCAAAAACATCCAATTCAATAAAACCACGGCACGCTACTTTGGTATTGTGGACGAGCATGAGTTATTAAGTCAATGTATTGGACTTTTACATTTTGTTATCAGCTGCTACTACGAATTTATTTACCTAAACATCCCCCGTTTCATTACAAATTGACAATTTTGTTGGATTTCACAAATTCGGGATGAACAAAACGCAACGGAAATTAAATTTTTTACAATAAACTAAACATGCATGAACAAATATGCGTCCTGATATTCTATGAGAATATATAGAATGGTCAATGGCGTAGCCCGGGAAAAATTTCTGAGGTGGGCCGATCTGATAAAATCGGGGTAACTGGATAAAAAACTAATAGAAAAATCATATAAATTTTAACTAAAATTTCTTTTTAAAAAAAAATTTACCTTATAAATTTTTTTTTAAAAAAAATGGGGGGGGGGCAGGGCCCAGGTTCCCCCCCCCCTCCCCTCCCCTCCCCTCCCCTCCCCTCCGCCACTGAGAATGGTGTTTCGAATATACTGCAAAAGAATTAAAGTGAAATCATATTTGAATTTCTGAATCCCCACAATCTTCTTTCAATTAAATAATCTGATTATTTAATTAAATATTTAATACACCAAGTTAATTAAATTAAAATTTCAATTAATTAAACGATTCAACTCCTCGAATCAATATAAGATTAAAAAAATTTCATCGTCTTTTGTGTGTGACCCTTTAAATTCACAATTGTTACGAATATCATACATGTTCCGACGAATTGAAATTTGCAGAAACCTCACAAATCAAGAAAACCAAGCTGCAAGTGCATTTTCCCAAACTTTTGATAAAGGATATGAATGTCATTACTGGTTTTTCCACTACCCCATAAATTCCCACTTTTTTTCAACTAATCCGAGTCTCTGACCAGAAACCTCTACATATATCCATGTCAGCCCAGAGCTTAACTTCATATCCCAAACTTCATCCATTCAATAACTACTGTAAAAATCAAAGATCAAATCAGTCCAGAGATTAATCTGCCGTCGCCGGAAAATGGAAGGCTTGATACCATTTCTTCTCCACGCCATGAAGAAACAGAGGCCGCAAAACGTTTACCGCTGCCTCTCCGAGAACTCCACCACAGGGCGGAGCTACCACCTCCTCCTCGCCGGAGACTCCACGGAGGGTTCCTCCCATCGCCGGACACGATCCGACTTCCGTCCGCCCTCGACTGTTGATTTCTCGACGGGTTCGGAGCATTTGGCGCACGTTAACAGCTTCAGTGCCAAAGGTCCCACTGATAATGGCTCGAGGCAGAGGGCTCTTAACTCCGCCGCACAATATCAAGTTTCCGGCGGGACTAATAAATATGGCAAAGCCTAGAAGATGGTTATTCGTTTACCAACTTAAATAATTTGTTTATCCTAATTTTATTAATGTTTTCTAAAGCTGCATAGCATAGGAATGATGTTCGTACAGGGGTGTTGCAAATTGCAATTGTATATTGTTAAGAACGAACCATGTAATAAAGCTGTAACAAGGGTCAATTTGAATTGTTCGTCATGTGGAATTCCATTCTTTTTACTTTTCAGATGTATTTTAATTATATAGGAGTTTAACGAAATTAATTTTTCTTATTCTGGTTAACAGAGTTTTTCCTGAAGCATATTTGTCTAAATATCTGGATACTAATGCGTATCTGTGCTGCTTGTAGAATAATTTTGCAAAATTTCCAATCAATCCTTTTTTCCCCAACCATAGTGATTGCAATTTTTTAAAAAAAAAACAAAAAACAAAATATTCACCCATTATCACTTTTCCAAACATCAGTAACATTCAATTATATTTTCGCTAAATAATATCACAAATATACTATTCATTCTCTCTTATTTTTCCAAGCACAACCGACCACTATTTTGCTAAAAAGAACATCACATCAGCTATCATCTTCACATTTTCATTATATATCCAAATCCAATCACATTCTCAATATTCATTCTCATTTTTGCTAACATTTTTTTCTCCGAATATAAAAAAATGGACGCAACAATCGCGCAAGTTAGCATCAATAATTATCAACATCACTAGAAAAGCAAATACGAAACTAGAGTCAGAAAAAAAGCATGACAACTACTAAAGTCTGTATCAAACTTCTCAGAAGAATGCTTTAGCGAAGGAAAAAGAGGGAGAAAGCAACTGAACCTTTTAGGAAGCCAGTAGAGCTTCAGTTTTAGAAATCTGATCTTCTTCATTCTTTGGGGTTGGACTCCTATTAGCCTCATTGTATAGATCATGCTTCCATTTATCAACACGGCCCCCACTTGGACGATACCCTTGCCTATGAGTAAATCCATCTCTATCTCTGTATCTATTGTTTCCACTGGACTTACCATCCCTTGACGAAAAGTTACCCCTCCACGCTTGAGCCTCATTCAAATCTCTCTCTCCTGCAAACAGTCTCTCAGATTTGTCATAATGTCGGGACGCTTGACCTCTCTCGTCTCTTATGGAACTGTCTACAGAATGATTTTGAGGGTTTGGCATCACTGGATTTGCAGTAGCTTTGTTGGTTTTCTCTGGTTCATCAGGGATTTTTTGCTCTCTAAAAGAAGGCCTTTTACGTACGGGAGGTTTCGGATTTGCACGATTGTCTTCTCTGTTATCTTTAGGCTTCTCATCCTTTTGCTGCGTATCACTTGATACAGTTTTATGTATCGCCTTGTCGTTTTTGTGCTCCTTGGGATCTCTCCACCATCCACGTTCTTGAGAAGAATATGGATTTTCAACAATCAGTTCTCGATATAAGAGATGTACAAAACATTTATGGGAGGATTTGGGTGAATGATTTCAAGTCCACCAGAATGACTACGAAAATAGCACAAAATAGAATCTAAGGGAGTGATTGCTTGACATTTCATTTTGTTATTTTCTATTTTTGGAGAGAATAGTTTGAAATTTTATTTTGAAAATGAAAAATGATTTTTGACAGTATGATTGGATAAGAAGAAAATATGATGATGATAGTTGATGTGATAGTTTTTTTAGTGTAATAGTGATTACATGTGATTGATTATTAGAAAGATTAAATAATGTATTTATGATATATTTATATAATGATAATAATTGATGTGATGTTTTATGTTAAAATTTTGAAATTATAGATGAACGTGATTGATGATTGAAAAATTGAGAATGAGTGAATAGTGAATTATACATGCTCAATGGGAAATTCTTCTAGAAAATGAAAGGAAGGAAAAATATTTGACATGCAAAAAACTTAAGAGAGTGATCTTATCCAAACATGTTTAATTAATTTGTTATTATGAATTTGAAATCCATAGCTTCAAGTCCATCAATCCAAATAAAGCCTTAGAGAAGTTTCATCTGTAGAGTACTACTTATTATGACATCATCTTGAAACAAATTTTGTCAACAATGTTATTCCTATTCCGGGCGTAAAGTAGCACAAAAAACTTCAGAACCATCTCATCTATCTTCTTTATATCTCAAAGAAATCAGTCTAAATATGCAAGTTACAATCTAAAAGTTGACTAATCGTAAGCCTAGCTCTCCAATTTTTACAAATGAATATTGCAAAGGAACCTTCAGTGAAGCGAAGAAAAACGTGGCGGCCAATTATATTAAGGTTCTATGCATGAAAAAGATAAGTAGCTACCAATTTTTCAGTGTTTTAGACAGTTATAAATTGGACAAGAATAATGATGATCGGCAATTTTCCTTTCATAATTATGGTTCCTTCCTACTAAGAACAATTCCACGGGCCATTTGAGTAACAGATATAACTTTCTTAAGACTGCATATCAACAGCAACAAATCTCGGAGGTAGGTTGAATGGTTGATACATGTGCTTCCTCACCACATAAGTGAATGCAATAAAAGTGACTTAATCAGACATCCAACTAGTACAACATTGAAACCCATAAAAGTAAGATTTACATCAGGAAGAACCTCCCCGAAGCAAACCATTCACTAAATCACAACGAGCATGCAAGAAAGAGAATGCGAGCAAAACATAATAAGCTAAAATATAAGCTTACCATTGTCTGTCCTGCGACTGAAGCTTCTCCCAATTTGACCAACACTACCACGGTCATCGTGCTGTTACAAGACATTCACAGGCAGGCCTAACACTGTTATATAAATGGAAGTACTTGAAGTCACCAGGCTGACAGAAAACCAAATGCCTGGGTAACAGGATTCGCAGAATGGCGAGGGAATCAATCCTTAAGTTTTTATAATAAACGGGATTTAAAAGGTCCTACAACTTTTGAAGATTTCAACTTGGTTAGCAATAAATCTAATTCAACTACCATTTGCGGAAGATGGAACAAAAATCCAATCTGGCTCCAGTTATCCTTTGAGTAGAAAGTACCATACTGTAAGAGGCTAAAGCTATAATTAGATATATTTCATGCATGTCAAACTTCAGGCCTCCACACATATTTGGCAATAGAATTGGGATTAATAAAATTATACAAATCCCAACAAGAATTATCATTTTTTACGACAATCAAGTCATTATTGGGAAAACGTCCAAAAATATCAAAGCCACGACTTATGAGAATGGCTATAGCTACACACGCCCATATAATCATAAAATTTGAAACATAGCATATTAAAAAACTTGCAGTTTCAATGATGGCAGAGGAGATAAGCTTTTTGAAGGAGCTTCAGCAAAAGGATTATAAAGAGAGGAAACATCAGCTCTGTTAAATTTGGGACTTGCTACGGTCCCACACATGAAGTGTACCCAATATAGGAGAGAGCTCAAACCCACCAAGCGAGGTATCATCCTAAAACCAATTGGTAATAAAAGGAGTAGCCACTTGACTTATAAAGTGGACTCTCTTCCCTTACTTAATCAATGTGGGACCAATCACAAGTGACATATCTCAACAACCTCACACATCATTAGCAGATGACAATGCAATTCAAACTTCATACGGTCTACACGAGTGTGCATAATGAAATATCATACCTGAAAGTATGATCGGGACTGAGGTACTTTAGTTGGATCAGAAGAATGTTTGGTACCTCTCTGATGTCCATCAGCTCGGTTTTCAGATTCATTGCTCATGATTCCAGATTCAGCCTTTGAATCGCGAGATAACGGGAACCCACGATGGTGCTTATGATCCCGGTCCAACCGGCCTTTATCTAACTCAGGTTCGGCCGGCGGCCTTTCAGTTTCTGGTTTACCATCCCTCCTAGATCTCTTGGGGCTAGCAACATACAACAGAACAATGGATCATCAACAATAAAGAATCATTCCTCGAATTTGATAACACATGCAGATAAACGTCATAAAACATCGAAAATGTCGAGGTTTTGGTATACCTGGGTTCACGGTCGAACCGAGAACGGAGGCGCTTTGAGTCGTAGCTACGGTCTTCTCGACGTGACATTGGGCTGGAATTGGAAAGTACAGTCTCTTAGTAACTCAGCCGCGCCACCAGTTTGTCTCTAGGCCAGCGGCGGAGAAAGGGTTGCGGAGATAGAATCCCTAAGGACACTCCACTGTGGAAAAGATTCTTATTACGAGTGAATTCAGTTTTCACCCCGCAACCACGTGCTTATTGTCACTTCAACCCCTCAAATTATTGAAACATGTCGCCTCCAACAAAAGAAGTGTGAGGCTGAGGCCTTGTTTGTTTATGTTTCCAATGGCCTCTTTCCAGTTTTCAACTATACATAAAAGTGGAATCATGTTTATTCACAAAATTTTCAATGGAAATCATCATTTTCATTTTCTATTTTTCACATAAAACAACATCTCAAACCTATAATTTCTATTCTCAAACCTATACACTACCCTACATCACTCATCATTACTTATCAATCACTATTTTCATATTTTAACCCAATTATATATGTGTAACCCACCATTATCAACTTTATATATTTAAAATATTACTATTTTTAAATTATCTATATATATATAATAACCAAGTCACTTATAAATAGTAAAAAAAAAACTTTTTCCCGCCTAAAACACTCTACTTAAAATAGTAAAATACATTTTCAACATTTAATTAAAAGAATGTAACAAATAATAGGAAAGTAATTATAAGAAAATGAAATCAACATATTTTCTCGGATTAAATTGTATATTATATGGTAACTATCGAATTAGGACAAATGGTAAGTAAATTGGTAGAATTGCTACGTGTGCACAAAGATTACAATCAAGTTATTTTAGGTAATGAATATAACAATATTTTTTGGTCAAGACAATTTATTATGGTAAATTTAAATATATACCGTTCCAATTATAAGAAAATAAAATCAACACATTTTCTGCATCTAATTGTGTAAATGGTAATCATTGAAGAGGACGAATGGTAAGTAAATTGGTTGAAATTGTTGTGCGGGCACATATATTACAATCAAGTTATTTTTGGTATTATATTATTAATTAAGTCTCTTTTGGTCAAGATAATTTATTGTGGTAAATTTCATATATATTTCAATTTTAAACATTAATCTGATTGAATTTGTATATATGAATATAAATATCACTTATATACATAAGCATTCCAAAAAACAATTGCGGCACTAGGCTGGGGCTTCTGGAATTATATTTCATATATATAATTATAGTAAAACATGTTATTAGCAAATATTGGTATAATTGGCAATTATTGAACATCGTTTGGTGATTATATCAATAAAAATAGTTTAATGTAAATTAATCTATAATCCAGGCCAAATTTTATGTAATTATATTACTTATATATGTAAACATTCCCATCATATATGATACAAATCTTGATTTAAAAAAAAACTATCCTAAACTTTTGGCGGTCATCACATAATAATGTAAAAAATAATTGCAAAGTAATTACAAGAAAATAAAATCTGCAAATAAGGTAACATCACGTTGCCAAATAAAAAACATTTTCCTTGATTAATCTCATTATATAACCTATAAATACGAGTTGTAATTGAAGTCATTTATTTTTATCTGCATTTCGAAAACCTCTATCCATCTTTCTCTGCAATTCAAGCAATATGACACCAATGCTCATACTCATATTAGTATGATCAAGCATCTATGGATATGAAATTATGTCTGGTGTGTTTCTATGAGAAGCAGACGTACAATGACCAAACCAATATTGACTGCTTGGAGTACGTTTTTCATGATGCTAAGGTTTATAATGTTTTTGTCATTACAATATTTAAATTCATTATATAATTACCTTAAATTTCATAATGCGTGACTATTAAATCTATGAGACTGTAAGAATATACAATATAAGAGTAAGCTTATTGAAGGCAACATTTATGCCACAAAGGACTTCGTCGTAGCTAATTAATAACACTGACAAATACAAGACGACGAGTACAAGATACAAGATGTTGAAGGTGTCAATGAGACTATGCTATTTATTATGCAACAATAGTTTTGTTTTTTACATTTTAAAATTATAATATGAAGTGTAAACTGAGCAATAATTTTACAACTGGATATCTGTTCCAACAACAATTGCTTACCACTCTTCATATATCCGTTGCATCAATGTATTCTCTAACATAAGCTCTAACTGTAAAAGAAACAACCCATATAAAAATTTGTCGGAATCCGACGATTTAGAGCTAACTTATAAAACTTGGTTAAAGCAAAATAATAGAATAACTTATCTTTCTTATTGTGTTTTGTTTGTTCTTGGTGCACAAACATATTACCTGTACAATTATCACAACTTCTCCAATTAGAAAATAGAATAAAAAAATTACATAATTTGTCAATAACTGATTATTTCAATGTGAAAAAATACCAAATGCAAATTATAAAATGGTGATACACAATACTAAAATTTAAATAGGAAGAAAAATTATCAACGTAATGAAATTAAATTTTAATTCCGAGATTTCAAAAATGACACATAATTTTCTAATTTATGTAGATCTATTTCATGAAATCAGTTTAATTTAACTCCGTCTACAAATTCAAACATTACGCTTAGTTTACCTCCAGCAAGGGTTATGCAAGGTAGAACGAATCACGATGAGAATCACATCCTACATTCCAAAAAAACAAAACGTGAATAAAAATAAATTTACAAGCATAATAAAATTATTTATAATAACAAAAAACCGAATTGCCTTAAAACTGAGATGTTAGCCTGACGGAGCCGTACATGGTCCAATACGGATCTTGGATATTTTATAATGTTCTACATTATATATTTGGTCCAAATTTCTGAAATATTAAATGGACACAAAAAAATCTTTGAATACAAAACCAAAAATTAAAACCTCTTTTGAGGTCGGAAAATAAATTCTGGTGAAATTTAGGGTTTGAGATAGCAGCTGAAGTGAGAATTTTGTTTGAGATGAGTAAAATAACGTCTAAAATAAGGGTTTGATATAGCGTTCAAATAGGGCCGACTTGTGATGTAAAAATTGTATCGGCGTGAGCGTTTGAACTAAAGATTGAGAGAATTAAGGAGTTTTAGATGTAGAGAGAAAAGTAGGCGTAATTGAGAAACCCTAATGTAGGTGTAATTTTTTATTTATTTAAGATACTCAATCCGTCCCAAATATATAGTTCAGTTTAATAAGAAAAATATTGAAATCTATTTTACTTGATTTACTTTTATTTAATGAATAGTGTAGGTTATAAAATGCATATTAAATAGAGTTATAATAATAAAAATAGAAAAAGTACTATTACATATAGAAATTGGACTATATATTTGGAATATCTCAAAAAGAAACAAATCGAACTATATATTTAGACTTTAAAGTATATTTTTAATCGATCTTAATCCCTCATTTCCACCTACGTGTCTCAAACTTGTGAAATATAGTACATGTGTGATGCAAATCGTATACTTCATTGCAATATCAGAATTTTGGAATCATTTTTTTTTAACTTAATAGATAGTTGGACCTTCATCTAAGTTGGTTAGATAATGGGTCTAAAAATTAGACAATTGGGTCGTTTAAAAGTTTTATAATCTTAATATAACCCATATTAATTAATATATGGGTTTCATAATCGGAAATTAAAAATCTAGATATTAACTCACATACAATCTTAAAAATCGTGGTTAAATAAAAACTAATATAATAATTGAACAAAATTATTCAAAGATAGAAAATATATCATATGAAAAAACAGGGAAAAAAATCATTCAATTATTCTATCAAACCATTTTATGAAATATTCTCATTGGTTCTCCTATATGGATGTGTTTACACTGCTCATATTCATTATCAACGGTTTATTTTTTTATAAAAAAAATCATCAGATAAAAAATTAGCTTTCAATCTAAAAAAAATGACTCTAATATTATTGACTCTTATCAAAGACTTAAATATGACAAAAACATAGTGGACTATGAAACTCTACCTTAGCAGAAGCCAACATCCAACGACAAAATACAAGTACGTGGTTTGGAGTGCATTTTCCCCGATGCTCAGGTATAATAATATACTTATATGTTTATTTATATGAATGCAATATTAATCAATTAGCTAATGCTAATTTTGACCTTAAATATCTCATTGTATGGGGACCGAATACATCAGAAACACATGTCAAACAATATAGGAAGCAACTAACCGAATGACGTTTCAATACAACATATATGTAACATGATATAGAGATATATAGATATATTATAGAGTTTTATATTACATATAGATTGTATATATGCATTCAATTTATATAATTGAATACAACACAATCCGTGCATCACACGGGTCAAAACTAGCATGTATTTATTTCATAGAACCCAACACATTACGTCCCGTGCATCGCACGAGTCAAAAACTAGTAACTATCTAATGGGACCCACCAACTATAATCTTACAAATATAATATTATATATTCAAATTAAAATATTGAAGTGGACCCCACCACTACCAACTTTTCAATTATTATATACATAAAATAATATTTTAAAACTACTCAAACCAAACACAATCTCATTTCCAACCCTACATAAAACACATTTCAATTCATTCATTCAAACACAATCCCAATTTCCACACGAAAATCAATAAATTCTCAAAATTCTATTTCCAACTCCAGAAACTGGAAATGGACCATGGAAACATAAACAAACAGGCCCTGAGATTTCTTATCAATTTTTTTTTCTGTTCCCCTAGAAAAATTCTTTTTATCCGAACATATGAATACTTATAAAATTTTCAGTAAATATACTATTTACTTATAAAATTTTCAGTAAATATACTATTTACTCATTTTCATTTTTTTCAATAATCACTTGTACTTATTTTTAGAAAAAACATATCAAATCACTAATCATTAATACTCATTTCCCTACAAATTTTAATATTCACTCATTCACATATTTTTAGCTACTAATTATATTCAATCATTATTTTACTATTTTTATATCAAATCAACTTTCATCGTTACATTTTTATCTCATATTCAGAACACTATCAAAATTATTTTTTTCTTTTAAAAGAAAATCATCACTATTTTCTGGTAAAAAATAAATACAAATTCAAAGGATATCCAATCGCAATAATGTTTTTCGCTTCAATATTTTCTCAAATAAAAAAGAGGGTAACAATCAGAAATAATTAAGGCTTTGATTGCTTGATTTTTAATTTCCATAAGTTTCATATTTGAGTTTACGATTTTACCCTCTTTTTTTATTTGAGAAAATATTGAAGTGAAAAATTTAGGCTACGAAAAACTTAGACTACGATTGGTTGTGCTTTCATTCCGTCCACTTTCATTTTCTGAGAGAATAATGGTGAATTTGTTTTAAGTGAAAGTTGGATGTTTAGATAAAAAGTAATGATTGTGTTGATGTGATTGATAATCTTTTAGAAATATTAATTATTTAATTATTTGTGGATTTTTTGTAGAAATAATAGTGTAAATAATAATGCAAGAAAATCGAATAAAAATGAAAATTGAACCGAAAATAGGCAATGGGAATATCATTTTATACCTTTTATTATCAAGATTAGGAGAAAAATAATGATAAATTAAAGAAATTATCAAACTTCTTTATATGAATAATGGGATGATAGATAAATAAATAATATAATTGGGTATTGGGAAACGTGCGACAAATAAAGAGTACAATAAGTTAATTTTGGAGAGAAATGAAATTTTCTTTCAATTTTTCTTCATTTTTCTCACAAACAATCACACATTCTAAAAAAAATTCACTCAAAAATGAAATATTGGGAAAAAATTCTCACAACCAATCACATCTTTAATTCTTTACTGTTCTCATTCCTAGCGATTTTTTTGGGTGGAAAGAGTGGATGGTTGGGTCTTTTAGATACTACACCCGGTGTAGTAGGTCTACCATACAAGTATCACATATCTTATAAACTAAAACATTTGTTAATCACTCATATAATAAGTGGGACACTTGTCATTCATTCATACACCAAATGTACTACTCCCTCCTATTCACAATAAGTGTCCTTTTGGCACATGGATTTTTTTCAAAAAGAATATCCTTCTCACATTTCAAGGTTGGTAAGGAAAAAATTTCCCAAATTACCCTTAAATATATTGTTTTCCAACTAACACTAATACCTAAATTTGTTTGTTCCAAAGTAGCATTTATTATTAATTAAGGGTATATTTGGTATTTTAACTTAATCCTTAATATATGTGTTTTTTTTCTAAAAAGACACTTATTTTGAATAGGAAGGAGTATATTGGTATAGCATGGATAATACCAATTGGATATGAGTGACATGTGACAATCCCTTTTTGTAAAAAAAAAAAAAATTAAGATGCGATTGGATGTATTTTCATTCTTTTCACTTTTATTTTATGAGAGAAATGATTTGGGTAGATAAAATGAAAAATGTAGTGTGTGATTGGATGTGGAAAGAAACAATAATGAAAGTTGACGTGATTGATTTGCTTTTTGAGATGGTGATTGTTTGTGGAATTTTTTTAGAGATGAATGTTTTGTTTAAAATTTTTGAATAAGGATTAATAATTTTCATTTGTCCAAATATTTTAAACATTATATATTTTAATTGTAATGCAATAATTCAATATTTTAATAATCAATTTAAAGTTTGAGTAAGTGCTTTGTTTTGTACGTAGATTGCTCTCTTCAGCTATTACCACACTTTGTCATTAATTAACTGAATGCATTCTTATTGTCGACAAAATATTTTTTGAACACAAAAACTTGTGTGAGATGGTAATCCATGAGACATATCTTGTATTTAAATAGAATTTTAACCCAAATTGAAAAGAATCCATATTTTTATATGTATTTAGATCCGTCTCATATTTAAATAGATTCATGAGACGATCTCACATGAGATCTCATCTTTTTTGAATAATTAAATTTATTTTTATAACATTAATTGATATTTCAATTTGATATCAAATTTAGTGCATTATCCAAGCTTTATATCTCACTAGCAGTCCACCCGTACGATGCACAGAGTAAATATTAAGTAAATGTGATTTTAATATTTAATTAATTTTAATTAATTAAAATGCAATAGATTATTTAATTGTAAAATCATTAAGCATGGATCAAAGAATAAAAGACTGAATAATAATGAGCCACCAAAAAATAAATTATATTGAAAAAACAAGAAAATAAAAAAATATTATAAATTTTGAAAAACTTCTTTAAACACAACATTTTTGTTGTTGAACTTGTATGTTCACTTTCACTATCACCACCACAAATGAAAATATTAAGTCCCTTAGGATTAGCAGCTCAATCTAGATACAGTAAAATACAATTGACCGTGACCGAAAATAATTTTTGTAAAAAGAGTTCTACATTCGACATAGACTAACGGTGGTTCTTGTTAATAGACATTGGAATCTATTTTTCGTTGAAATTTGAATAGAAGTGTTGGATCTCAAGACACCGATGTTGCCTCTAGCAAGAAATTGTCGTTCCAAAATGTGTTTTTCAAGTTGTAAGAATTAATCTAGTGCCATTAAATAATCATAGAAAATGATCTACATTACATTAGCAACATAATGGGAGTTCATATGTTAAAAATCTATATATGCAATGGACAATAAGTAAATTAACATAATAACAAGGGATGCCATTATAAATAACAAATTAAAAAACCAAAAATTAAATTAAGGGTCTATATTATCATATCACTGGTGATATCTAATAATAGAGAAATTATGACGGATGTAACATGCTTTTCATATAATATTACGTTCAATCTTAGTTTGTAAAATTGACAAATCAAGCTCAGATAAACTTTTAAAATATTAATTTGCGTCGAGTATCAAATAACCTGATTTCGTTTCAGGTCTAACTCGACCTCAACCACCTTGAATATGAAGGGATTTCAGAGTAGAGAAAATTTGCTATTTACTTTTTTTCTTTCGGTTTATCCATTAAATACATATGAATCCACCACCATGTTCAACTCATGAGCTACTTGGTGTTGTAGTCTTGAATCTTGAACACCATTTGATCATGAGGTCTTCAAGATTGGCATCCATTCTTGTTCCAACACCTCCCCACACCACCATGTGGCTCATATCTCCAAGGGATGAACCTGTCACCTCATACACTGTCTTGAACCCTATTCTCTTGTAAAACTTCACAAGCTGTGCACATCACAATATTGGGATAATTACAACAACACCCTTAATGTTTGGGCTAATTACAAAGAAACCCAGAGATTTTTTAAAATTACAAAAAAAAAACCCTATTATCGATCCAATTAAAATACCAAACACATTACAATATTACATCACATCTCAATTACACAATCAATCACTCATAGAGTTTAAGTGGTTCTGATTGATCGGATTCTCTATTTGTAATAGTGTTTCATTACTATATCTCAATATTATTGTCGGGTTAATTACAAAAACTACCCTGAGGTTTAACTTATTTATAAAAAATCTCAATTATTTGTTAAAAATTATAATAGCCTGACATTTGTTTTTAGCTTACAAAATTGTAACCTCAAGAGACCTCGAGACCTCAATAGGGATATATTTGTTAGGTAAATAAAAATTAAAAGGGTATTCGTAATTTTGAAAGATACTGAAACTTTTTGAAATTAGACTAAACGTCATGGGTAGTTTTTGTAATTATTATATTATAATTACCCTCCATCTATTTCTTGTGATATTTCATGTTTCAATAAACCAGAAAAATGCGGTACAAATGTAACATCAACAGCTTTCACGAATGCCACATGAAACACCACGAAATAGGAGGTCTTGTTTTTAATGCAACATTAAGATATAATTATGGGATAATTCCAAAAACTACCCCTAAGTTTTGGTTAATTACAAAAAAAACCACTAAGTTTTGAAAATTACAAAAAACCCAGGAAGCAAAAACATTTCAAAACCCCTTATATTTATAAAATTAATGCAATTAACCCCACATGTTTTTTTTTTTTTTTTTTTTTTTTGTAATTTTCAAGCCTTTTTATGTAATTAACCAAACCTCGTGGGTAATTTTTGTAATCATCCCTATAACTAACGGCACAAATCTCAAGCAACAGCAGCAGAATTAGGAAACACCACAGTACCTTGGCATGGTAAAGGTCAGTGTCATTAATGGCAAGCAACTCAGCTTTGCTACATCCACACTCATACCCATGCCTAATTGCTACAGCCCCAATAAACAAACCAATCCCAAATATTGATTTCTCCATCCCAATTGTCTCTCTTTGCAGCCTCATAGAATCCAAATGCAGGATTTTGCCACCAAACCAAACCCTAATCACCCCCTCAGCCCGGCCCAATTCCCTTTGGGTTTTCAAGCTTTGGGCTGTGATTCTGAAAAAGGGCCCAATTGTTTGGAGCTTAAGATCAAGATTCTGTGCTCTGGATGAGTCCATGATATCAGACATTGTGGGCACAGAAACTTCAAGATTTTTTGTTATTTCATTTGGGATTTCGTGGCTGAGGTTTAATTTTTGGTTGGATTTGAAATGGGTTTTTGGTGTGGTCGGATTTAGGGTACATTTTTTGGTGGGAAGTGATGTGTTTGGTGTTTTAATTGGATTTTTTTGATGGATGAAGGAAAGTGGTGGATTTTTCAGAGCTTTGGTTAACTCCATGGATACGAGGAAAATTGCTCAGAGGAGCAAATGTTACCAGATTTTGAACTATTAACAAACGTGGCCTAATATCAACCAAACATTTTATTAGTTGCATATAATTAGAGATATGGGAACGGGGAATATGTATTAGAATTTTGGGTAATTTGCTTAAATATTGTAAAATTTAAATCAAATTGTGAAAATATGGTAAAAATAGGGCAGCTTGTGATTTTACTCTGTGGCGCACATGGTGTATGCATCTGGTTAACTGTTGGCGCATTACTCATATGCGTCAACATATTATTTTTCTTCCATTAAATTTCGGATGTGCGCCAGCCTTTTTAAATTAAAAATTAAAAAATAAAAAACCCTGGTGTGCCAGCACCGAACCCAAGAACGCGGATTCTGAGGACTGGTATCTGAAAAAGCAGTAAAAGATTTGACTGCCCTGGCGTAACTGCAAGGTGCGCAAATCGTTAAAATATATATATATATATATATATATATATATATATATATATATATAAAACCACAAAACCCTCCCCCAAGTTATAAATACCCCCAAATCACAAACACACACACCCTTTCACATACGCACACACACGGCTCCTCTCTCCCTCTCACTCATCCCCCAGCAAACATCCCCCTCTCACAACACCCTACCCCAGCAAACACAAACTACACACACCCAGCAAACACACACACACATAGCGGTTTCTGACGGCGGCGACATCGGTTTCCGATAAAATTTTAGATGGCGGTAGTTTTGCAGTAGTTTCGAGTGGCGGAAGTAAACAACGATATTTTTCAAGTATGTCTTAAATTAATTTTTACTTCATAATATATTGTATGTTAATTTTTGTCTGAATCTGTTGTACGTTAATTTCATCATAATATGTGTTAATTGTTACTATTAAGTATGTGATAATTTTTTGTAGACATTGTCAAACATGATTTCAATTTTTTAATTGTATTATCATAACAGTATATATAGGCAATGCAAACATGATCACCATAGTCGTAAATTTTGGAGAGCAGATTGTGCAAACTGAGAGCGATGTGAGATATGATCATATGATCATAATGCCATTAGTGCTAGAAGGATTTCTCGTAGAACGAATTTTGTGAAATTGACTGAAATATTAATTTCGATGACGGGGGTTGATGTAAGTCAATGAAAATTGAAGGTTTCGGCTAAATATTATTATAACAATATATATGGAATTGTATCTATTACAAATGATGAAGATTTATGGTCTTTTATAAATTGATCATCGGTTGAGATTGAGTTTTTTGATTTGTTTGTTGAGTTAGAGCCCATAATTCAGAATGTTGACATAAATACTTCAGTAGAACATGATTATTATTAGTAAGTTGAGTTCCTTAGAGGAGGTAGGATTCCTGATCAATCTGCAGTTACACAAAGTGGACTTAGTAATGAAAATATTGATGTTGGTGGACCTAGTCATGAAAATGCTGATCTTGGTGGACCTAGTAATGAAAATGCTGATGTAGAAGATATTTGTAGAGGATATGAACGTCCAATTTCTGAACCTGATGAAAGTGCATCTTAGTGGATACTGACAATGATGGAGCGGATGTTGCTGCGTGGGGCGTGTATAACAATCAAAATGAGACTCAACAACCCACTCGTTTGATGATAAATAATCGTAACAATTCTGGTGGTAATTATGGGATTAGTTCTGGAATTCCATTCTTCGAATCAAGCTACCCAGATGTATGCGGTGACTCTGTTGGTATTCCTTCATATGTACAATTTTATGACTTTGAGACTGGTGTGATGTGTAAAGGAATGATTTTTACAGATAAAAACTTAAAGATTACCATATGCGTTGGATGAAACGAGAATTCAAGGTTGTTGAAAGCACACCAACTTTGTGAAAAGTTGTATGCAAACATAACCCTGGAACTTCTGTAATGTCCATCTTGTCTTTCCAACAGTGCAACTGGTGGTTGAGAGCGAGTTTCAACAAAAAACTTTCGATGTAGAAGATCACAAAATATGGACCTCCTCATTGTTGTTTAATGAATGTTGTTTCTGTGGATCATGCCAATTTAGATAGAAATTTTATTGTTGATGGTCTAATGGGGATGGTACAGTGTGATCCATCTTATTGTATTAAGTATGTCCAACAAAATATTAAAGACAAGTATGGTTATAATATTTCATATGATAAAGCATGGTAGTCGATGAAACATGCCCGTGAAAATGTGTATGGTACTTGGGAGACCTCCTGTTGTTATTTGCCAAAGTATATGGAGGCGCTGCAGAAATATAACCCTGGTAAAGTGATTGAGTGGCAGCACGTTGAATCTAGTGAAAGTGAAGTGAATACATTGTTGTGTGTATTTTAGGCTTTCAAGCCATGTGTCGATGGTTTTGTACTGTCGCCCAGTGATTAGTGTAGACGAAACACACATCTACACTAAATACAAGCACAAGTTACTTATTGTTGTCACATTAGACGCAAACCAACGAGTGTTGCCATTAGCTTACGAATCGTGGATGAAGAGATTTCCGCATCTTGGAACTGGTTCTTGTAATTAATACCCAGACATATTATTCGAGGACGAGAAGGTGTGTGCCTTATTTTAGATCATCATCCTGGAATATTAAGGTCAGTTGAACGCATGCCAGATTATAAGGGTCTTTTTATGCATGTTTTATGTGTATATTTGAGTAGAATTTGAGTTATTTTATTGTTAGTTTTGTAAATTTTTGATTGTACATAGTTAATATTACTCTGAGGTGCTTTTATTGATGTAGATTGACCATTCGGGGCTAATTTTGGTGAATTTCGGACAATGGATTCATGTCAAAACATACCGGGGGGTTTAAGGATGCAAAAATGCTCGAAATCCCAAGCTAAACGTGTCATTTTGGGGCCTTTTTGGTCCAACACGGACAGGTTCCGCAGGGAGCAAAAATGAGAAAAAATTACACAAAACAGCCTCCGACGCGGCCATGCCGTGTTGTCCAACATGGCCATGTTCTGCTGAACAACAAAAGACATAAAACAACACGGCCAGGGCGTGTTCTGCGACATAGCTATGTCTGGGACATTTTTTTGCAACTTTTCCATGCGGAAATTATGGAAAATTCACCAACCAAGCTTTTTGACCACTTTTGTACACCTTTAACACCCAATTTTGTTGCATCATGTCCCCATATTCCCTCAATTATCACATGAAACAAGAATTCAACAACCCAACTATGGAACTGGAACATTTGTTTAACAAAAGATGACATTATTAATGTGTTCTTGCACAAAAATAATGTCTATAAAAGCCACGAGTATGAGTTGGGGGAATCATTTAATTCATTAGATATTCACTGATTCATTCTCTCTAAGTTTCAAAACAAAATACATTGAGAGGATAAAAGAGAGGTAGAGTGGAAGTTGAAGAGCAATAGAGGAGAAGACTTGGAGCTCAATATCATTGCAATCAACCAAGGAGAAAATATTATATTGGATTTGAATAAGAGCTAAGTACACCATGTTCATTTTATTCAAATCTTCTTGTGTAGTATACTCTTTTGTCAAAACCATGTGTAGCTAAATTTCTAGTGTTTGAATGTAATGAACTCTAGAATGAATTTGTGATTAAGGCTTGTATGCTTTTAATAAAATCTTAATGTTTTGTATGATTCACTTATATTATGCTTTATTCATTCGAATTGGTATATGCACAAATTGATTTGAAGTTTATTTTTCATCCAGGAAATCGAAAGATTCATGGTGAAATAGAACCTATATTAGTGAAAAGAGTTGCATGCAATCCTAGATATAGAACGACATAAATCTTCTGGATTAGGGTCAAACATAATATAGGAATTCACAAATCGTTATAATGTTGTCTTGGGGGTTTTAACTAGAAAGAGATTTCAGTTAATCAACTTGAGGTTAAAAGTTAAACGCGCTCGATAGAGGGTTTAACTTAAATCGGGAATTTCTACGGTCCATGAAACATGAGATTTTATTAAAAGATGATGATTTTTGTTAAAGGGTTTTTGGTTGTATCTTTATCTTGTTAAATCACAAAAACATTCTAGAGGGATTTTCATTCAAACATATTTCTAGCTTTTGATTTCTTAATTCTACAATCTACTTTTATTTAATCTATTGTAAGTTGCAATTATTTCAAATCTTTATTTTTCATTTCCTAGTTTTACCCAATAAAAAGACGGTAATTATTAGTACTTACAATCCTCGTGGGAATGACACTCGGTACTCAATAATCTATAGTATAAAACGATAGGTGCACTTGCATATGGTTTTCTAGAGTAGCTTTTGAGCCATCACCAGAATTTCGACTCTCTTATGGGTATCGTCGTTATTGTCAGAGGTATGTTGTCTCTAATATCCATAATCATTTCAAGAATGTGAGGTTAAAAGATTTGTGTTGGTAAGCTGAGACAGAACTAAGAATTAGAGCATTTGAGAAGACAATAGAGGAGATTAAAAAAATTAATGAACGTGTTCACGCTTACTTGGACGCTATAGACAGGAGCAAGTGGACTTTATCACATTATGAGGGGACACATTGTGGTCTGGAAAATAGGTCATCGGTGGTGCTATGCTACTATTACAGGTAAATTTAAATTTAGCATCGTATGTCTTTACGTTTGCACATCACATAAATAAATGTATATACTCATTCGCCATTTGTCTACCTATTATGTTATATTTGGGCTTGGGCAAAGATTACTGTGATTGTTCCTCGTACCATACGTTCTCGAGTTCCCACAGGTCGATTATATGTGGACGAGGTCGATGTAGATGGACTACCTTTTCCGCCGTACAGTGCTAGGTACTACACTACTAACATTGCATATATTTAACATTAAACTTCTTACAAAACAAAATATGTATTAATATGTAGCATTTTCACATTTAGGTGGATGTAGTATTGTAGTTACACACACACTGCTAGTCAATCGGTACGTATCATCAGGGACCTGCTCGATAGACTTACAGATAGAGACGTAAGGAATCCCAGCGGTTTTTCTGGTATGCTTGACTTTTTGTAACCATTTTTATGAGGTGAGATTATAACTGTCGGATTTAATGGCATTAATTAAAGAATCAAATTTCTTTCCAATTTTTTATTTTACAGTATAGTTAGGGTTCTTCTGCTGCTTAATTAGCTATTAAATAATGCATATTTAATTGTTTTTGTTGCATTGTTTTACGACCATAAGACATAGTTGAATATAATGTACTACATATTTAGTTAATGTACCATGCATAAATAGTTTCTATATAATGCATAGTTAGTTATGAAAATGGGATGTTGCTTTTTGGAAAGTAAAAAAATGGAATGTTACATAATATATTACATATTTAGGTATTCCACACTGCATAGATAGTTTCTAGATAATGCATAATTAGTTGATTTTGATGCATAGTTTATGACGTCTTGCATAGTTGGGTATGTGCACTCTATTTTTAATTTTTAACATTGTATAAACACCTTATAAATAATTTATAGTTAGTTGATGTTTGCTGCATGATTTCAAATATACATTATCTTATAGTAATTTATGCGTGTTTCTTCACAAATTGTTTTTCATTGTAAAATATGCAAAAACGTTAATGGTGTGTAGGAAGATAAATTTCCTGTGTTGCGGTAATGGAGGAACACACACACGCGCGGAGAGAGAGAGAGAGAGAGAGAGAGAGAGAGAGAGAGAGAGAGAGAGAGAGAGAGAGAGAGAGAGAGAGAATGATTTGATTACAATCTCCTTCCATTTTTTTAACTACCTTGTTATGTTATTTTATACTATTACCCTTATGTTGATTAAATTAATGTTTTAATATATTTTTTATCCATTAAATCACATTAATTGATTAATAGTGGAGGTGGTTGAAATTAGTCAATTGTGTCTCACCTAGAGCCATTGTCTCACTTAATCCCCTATATATATATATATATATATATATATATATATATATATATATCACATACCAAAATATCACAGCATGACGCATGTCCTAAATCAAATAGAAAAAAAAGCCGGAGAGAATCCCAAATTTTGGTCAAACACCCAATCACAATATTCAAACAATAATATATTAATTACTACCCCATGATTTCGTACAAAATATACAATCAAACTGTTAATTTGTTCGGTTCTTCACATAATTGACAGTTCAGAAATAAAATTACATAAACTTCCATCCATATTTTGATTCCAAATATAACTATTATGTGCACTTAGGACATAATTGAAGTCTCCACTCACCAAGTACAAGAAAAATATAAGAGAGAAACATATAATCATATCTCTGTATCAAAATAAAATTTTGGTAAGAATATCAAAATTGCAGCCCACTAATAATGCAAAAATAGATATTTCAATTAAGTATGGTAAGTACTTGTCAACCAGTAAGAATTTCACTTATATTTTTATAATCTGCATATTTACATATCAAGATTTTGCATAAATCAATCCTATATAAACTGTGCATGGCATTGCCAATAATTGTGAAATTAATTATCATTGTTAGCAATGGCAAAACTCTTAAATTCTTTTTCGTTTGTAGTTTTCATTCTAAACCTCGCTTTTGGTACTAATTCAATTTCATATTCTCTTTTCTATCAAATAATGAAAAATTTAATCCCATCAAAAAAAATTCTTGGGTTTTTTTATTTAGCATCTTGGTGTTTATTGAATCTCATATAAAATGTAGGATAAAATAAAATAAAATATGAAATAAAAGACTCACCAATCTTTATGTGATTCACAGGTTTTCAAGTCTATGCAGTGCCTTATGATTATTCATTCACACATGAGGCAAGTCCAAAAGTTTCTGCGAAGAATACAATATAATTTAATTTATGAATTACATCGTTTTACCTTTTTATATGGTTAGAATCTTAATTTTTAAAATTATTTTATTTTGTTTCCTTTTATATATTTTCAGTGTTTGGCAAAGCCTCTAAGGCCACAGTACCAAGGTGGAATAGTTGTGAATCCAGAATTGAATGAAGGATTGAAGGGATGGACAAATTTTGGAGATGCAAAAATTGAGCACGGAGAATCCGATGATGGGAACAAATACATTGTTGCTTCTAAGAGAAAGCAATCATTTCATAGTTTCGCGCAGACGTTTAATTTACAAAAAGAAAAACTTTACACTTTTTCGGGTAATTTTATTTTTTTCGTCCATAGTTTTATCAGTTTCTTTAACATAAACTTAGATACGAGTATTTTGCAAAAGAAAAAAGCTAATTGATTTGTGAGTTAAGAAAAAAAAAAGATTGAAAATGTATTTGAGATATTATTATTGATTTATAATTATTTTTTTTGGGATTTATTGTAGCTTGGCTGCAAGTGAGCCATGGAAATGCTGACATAGCAGCAATTTTCAAGACGAAAAGTGGGTATGAAACTGCTGGTTGGGTCACGGCCCAAAAGGGTTGCTGGTCCATGTTGAAGGGTGGATTAGTCGTGAATGCTTCTGGCCCAGCCCAACTCTATTTTGAGGTTCCTCTTTTCTTCTTTCATTACTCTCAGTTAAGATTTGTCTGAATTGTATTTCATATACTTTCTTTTTGACAGCTCAAATTGCTAGACATCAGATTAACCTTTTCACCCCCCAATTTCTTTTAGACCAAGTCTCTTGTGAGACGGTCTCACGGATCTAAATCAGGTGAGACGGACTCCTAAGCTCCGTCTTTGAGAACATGAACCATGAAAAATAAATTTAAAAATAATAATGAACCATGAAAAACAAAAATAAACCCTAAAAACATGAACCATGAAGAATAAATCCGAAAAACAAAAATAAACCCAAAAAATAAAAAATAAACCCTAAAAAAAATTAAAAATCCTAAAAACCAAATCAATTAAAAATAAACCCAAGAAACAAAATAAACCCTAAAAAAACAAATATAAACCCTAAGAAAAATAAAATCTGAAAAAAAAACCTTTAAAACTTTGTGTAAGGGCTCCGTCTCACGGATCTAAATCAGTGAGACCGTCTCACGCAAGTTTTTGCCTTTCTTTTAAAATGTGGAGTTAACATTTAATACTCTTTTAAATGCAATTTCATTCAAAAAAAAATGATTTCAATTTGGTTCGGATTTCCTATTCACATTAACCGGATTGATGACCCATGTAAATACATTTAAATTATCAATATCACATTTATGTCCAAGACATGTGTCCATCCAATCAAGTGGAATACAATATGCCTGGTAATTACAAAACTATCCCTGAAGTTTAAAAAGACTCATAGAAATTTTAAAATTACAAAAAAAAGAAAATTGAGCTTTTGGTTCATCTAAAAGTAACTAACTAAGTGGATAGGTGTAAATTTTTTTTTTGAAACAAGGTGTAAATTTTTAACAAATGCATATGGATGTTTCAAATGTTTTTATTTATGAAGGTATGAAATGTAATACAAAGTCAAATCTCAAACGGATTTTTGTAATTTTAAAAAAATTATGGGTTTTTTTTTAATTACCTCAAACCTCAGGGTATTTTTGTAATTAACCCAATATATGGTGCCTCCCAATTTGCATTTGTCACTTTAATTTACTAAACCATCCACTTAATTATCTACTTTCCTTTGTCATATATCCAGAGCAAAAATCAAGAAGTTGATATCTTGGCAGATAGCATCTCCTTGCAACCATTTACACATGAAGAGTGGAAATCCCACCAACAACAAAGCATTGAAAAGGTATTAAAAAAAATTGCACATTACCCCAAAAATCTCCATCCAATTCCCAAACTGAACCCAACGTATTAATTAATTTGCACAGTTTCGCAAGACAAGGGTGAAATTCCAGGCGGTGGACCAACACGGCCAACCTATCTCCAACGCCACCGTCTCCATTAAACAGCTCCGCGGCGGTTTCCCCTTGGGCTGCGCAATCAACCAAAACATCCTCCAAAACCCCGCCTACCAAAACTGGTGGTCATCCAGATTCAAACACACCGTCTTCGAGAACGAGCTCAAATGGTACTCCAACGAGAAGAATCGGGGCTCCGAGGACTACTCCGTCGCCGATGCCCTGGTCAATTTCGCCCAATCACGCGGCGCCCAGATCCGTGGCCACAACGTATTCTGGGACGACCCGAAATACCAGCCGTATTGGGTCGGGGGACTTTCGTCGAACGACTTGTGGGCGGCCGCGAACAAGAGGGTGTACTCGGTGGTGAATAGATACAAGGGGAAGCTTTTCCATTGGGACGTAGTGAATGAGAATCTGCATTTCAATTTCTTCGAGAGCAAGCTGGGGAACAATGCCTCCAACATTTTCTATCAGAAGACGAACCAGTATGATGGGAGCACGGTACCGTTTTTGAACGAATACAACACCATTGAAGAGAGTGGGGACGGCGCCGTTTCGGCGTCCAAGTATTTGCAGAAGATTGGGGAGTTGAGGAGGAATGGGTATAATGGGCCTTTGGGTATTGGGCTTGAGGGACATTTTACTAATGCGAATCTGCCGTATATAAGGTCTTCCATTGATACGCTTGCGTCTGCGAGGTTGCCCATTTGGGTTACGGAGTTGGATGTTGCAGCTGGGCCCAACCAGGTAATACTATAATTTATCAAAAATAATTATTCAGATTCTAGTGAACTAATTGAAGAAAACTATCCTTAAATAATATCTAATTACAAAAACATCTTGTTATATTCTGATATGTGCCTGTCTAAAATTACTCTTCTACCTCGCCTATTCGAAGGAATGACCCGAACCGAGGTCATGGATCGGGTCGTCTACCCGACCTGACTAATAGAATGAGTTCGAGGCTAGCCGATACACTATGAAGGAAGCGAGGTCACGACCCGGCGAGGTCATGGATCGGGTCGTGGTACCCGATCCACTAATAAAAGGAGTTCGAGCTAGCCGACACTACGTAAAAAAGCGAGGTCACGACCGATCCGAGGTGGTCGTGCGGGTCGCCTAGCGACCCGACCCATATACGATAGATGGGTCTAGCCAGTGGACCAATATGAGGCCTAAGACGTGGAGTGAGGTTATGCGGATCCGCACACCTCGTGCGGATCCGCATCGAACCCGCACGGCCAGGAGAAATAGTGCTTATAAATACGCCACTGTTCCATTGCTACATGGGTATGACATTTATTGCTATTCACCTCGCTTTACATTCACTAGCGATCTAAGACCAGACCGACTTAAGCATCGGAGGTCTTAGCTGAACCCTCCCGGCTAGCCTAACGTTTATTTGTCTTACAGACCCGAACCAAAAAGTACCTAGCTCGAGACGACCCGACCAAGTACATCCGATTTGTTTACGCTAAATCGATTGGCGCCGTCTGTGGGAAATCGCAAAAGTGAATATGGAAGAGACCCCAAAGAAAGCAAAAGGGATACCACTCGTGGACTAAACATGGAGAGACACCAATAAGAGCGAAAAACAACACTTCGAGGAGGATCCCCCGTTGTTAATTCAAGAGCAACATCAAAGGGGTTGCGGAGGATCCCATGATCAATATGCGAACCAAATGACTTTGAGAAAATGTTGGAAAGAATGCTAAACGATAGGGAAAGAAAAGGCAAGCTCCCATGGTTTCTCCCCAGAAGGGGTACCTAAGACAAGGAACCAACAAAGTGTTGGCGGGCAGATAGAGAGCAAGGAGATGCGGAGGAGGTGGCTAGTTACAGCGCCCGAACGAGGCGGCCGGCGGCTAAGCGAGCTCCCCAGGATGGCAGATATAAATGAACTCAATGGCGATTGAGCAAGCTACTCTAAGCTGCACATTGAAGAGAAGAGGCGATCACTACGCATTACAAAAAGAGGTTCCCCCTTCTCCCCCGAAATTTTGGCGAGTCGTCGTTACTATGAGTTTCAAGCTCCCGTGATCTTCCTAAATACGATGGGAATAAGGACCTCGAACACTTAATGACTTTTGATCACGTGATGCGGCTTTATGGGATACCGGATGCCATGAATGCTAGGATATTTATCACCACATTAAAGGGAAAAGCGCAAGAATGGTTCACGGGGCTACCCATGGGAACAGTGGTATCCTATGAGCAATTGGCAAGAAAGTTCTTATATCGGTTCGCTAGTCGAAGCGAGCTCGAAGGTCGGCGACCCACCTCTTTACCATCGTGACAAGCGAAAGGCGCCACTTCGGACTTCATTAATCGGTTTAATGACGAGGCGCTCGAGGTGCAAGATATGAGGATCGATATGATGACAAATATATTGGTTCATGGTTTGAAAAAGGGGCACTAGCTTGACTTTAGCTCGTAACCCCGGATAAGGAGGAATTGATGGGGATGACCCAACAATATATCCATAAGAGGAGATGAATGAATCAAGGATCATGAATGGTCGAGAATGGGTCGAGGTGCACGTAAGAAAAGATCCGAGAGAGAGACCTCGTTTTAAGTCCGAAAAAGACCATGAGCGAGGTCGAGATCGTGATCGATCGCGACCAATACGAAAGCAAGCGATATATACGCCGCTAAATGTTCCCCGAGTACATGCCTTGATGTCCATCGAGGGAAAAAATATGTTAAAGTGGCCAAGAAAGATGAAGGCCATACCGGGTAAAAGAGATGAAAGAAAATATTGCCATTTTCATAAAGATCATGGCCATGATACAGAAGAATGCTTCCAATTAAAAGACGAAATAGAGCGACTCATCCAGCAGGGGTACTTGAAAAATTTTGTTAGAATGAGCAAAACTGAGGATGAGGAGCGAGGCCAGGGAAGAGTGGCGAGGTCAGGTTCTCCCCCGAGGCATAAGGCGTGAGGAAGGTCTGAAGCTCGTTTCCCTATAAAGGAAAGAGTAAATCAGCATCGCGAGCGATCTGAAGCGAGGCGAGACCGACAAGATGAAAATTTGCCAAGGAGGGGGGTGATACATATGATCGCTGGAGGCCCGAGTGGAGGTGACTCATAAGCGCGAGCGCGGAAGAGTATGCGGGTCTTGCTCATACTCCCAAGGGTTCTGAATATTTTTAATGTCCAGGAAGCAAACCCAATTACCTTTGATAATCATGACCTTGTGGGAGTAGAAACAGGTCAAAATGATCCAATGGTGATAACAATGGATATTGCGAACTTCGCAGTACAAAAGACCTTGATAGATAATGGGAGCTCGGCGGATGTGATCTTTATGCAGGTCTTAAGGAAGATGGAATTAGACGTCACAACACTGCAACTCGGTGGATACACCATTAATCGGGTTCGGGAAGCGAAGTGATCCCGCTTAGGTACTATCGACCTTCCGACCTCGCTAGAATGGTCCCATGCCGAAAAACAAGATTATGGTTAAGTATTTAGTGGTTGACGCTCCGTTTGCATACAACGTCATTCTGGGTAGGCCAGGTTTAAATCAGTTCCAAGCTATTGTTTCCACATATCATTTGAAGATGAAATTCCCAACTGCAAGTGGGATTGGTGAGGTAAATGGAGATCAGAAAAGTGCAAGGGAGTGCTATAACTTGTCACTGAAGAAAAAGAAGGGAGAGCGGGAGATTAGAACAATTAGGCAAATTGAAAGGGAGGAGGAGGCGGGAATGAGCAAGAAGGAGAAGGAGAAGTATAAAAAGGCTCGAGTGAGGAGTATAGAATCGAGCTCTACATCGAAGCAAGACAAGGTAGTCGGGTGGATCCAAGCGACCCGAGCAAGTCGACTGCAGAATAGGCTCCCGGATGGATCCGAGCCTCGAGCTCCTAACTATCCAATTTTGAAGGAGAATGCGGATATTTTTGCATGGAAGGCTACGGATTGCAAAGGTATTAGCCCACAGGTCGTAGTGCATCGCTTAAATGTCGACCCCGAGGTGAAGCCTATTAAGCGAGCGAAGAAGCGAAGTTTCGGGGAGAGAGGAATAGGATCATCGAAAGCGAGGTGAATAAGTTGCTCGATGCGGGACACGTTGTTGAGATCCGATTCACCGAATGGTTATCTAATGTGGTGATTGTTCCCAAAACAAATGAGAAGTGGAGGATGTGTACGACTTTCGATTTAAATAAAGCATGTCCAAAGATCCGCACCCCCGCCTCGTATTGATCTCCTGAGTGGACTCCACTACAGGTGTGCTCTATTAAGTATGATGGATGCGTATCAAGGGTATCATCAAATCTTCATGGCGGAAGAGGATCGTGACAAGACCTCATTTGTTACGGAAAATGGGGTGTATTGTTACGCGGGTGATGCCGTTTGGCCTTAAGAATGCGGGAGCAACTTATCAACGCTAGTCAACCTCATGTTCAAAAGCGAGATCGACGAACCATGGAGGTTTACGTAGATGATATCTTTGGTCAAGAGCGAGAATCGGGGGACCATCCGGAACATTTGAAGCGAGCTTTCAACATCATGCGAAATTATGGAATGAAGTTGAATCCAACAAAGTGCACTTTTGGGGTGCGAGGTGGAAAATTTCTCGGGTTCATGGTTAATGAGAGGGGGATTGAAGCAAACCCGAGAAAATTAAAGCTATCTTTGAGATGGCCTCCCCGAAGGGCCGTGAACGAAGTGCGGCTCACGGGAAGCTAGCCTCGCTTAATAGGTTCATTTCGAGGTCACCGATCGTAACCTACCTTTCTTTGCTACTTTAAAAAATATAAAAAAATTTCAATGGACGACAAGAATGTGAGAAGGCCTTTGATGAATTAAAATCATATTTAAGCTCACCACCATTATTATCAAAGCCTTGAAAAAGGGAAACCACTTTTTTGTACTTGTCATCAAGTTTTCTAAGCGAGTGAGCTCGGTGTTAGTCAGAGAGGGGGCATGCATAAGCCGGTTTATTATGTGAGTAAGATGTTGCAAGGAGCGGAAGAGAGATATTTAGAGATCGAAAAGTTGGCATTAGCCTTGGTGGTAGCAAAGAAGGAAACTACGACCTTATTTTCAATCGCACCAAATAATCGTCTTAACAAATCAACCTTTGAGGCAAATTTTAGGAAACCGGGAGTTGTCGTCGCTTGGTTAAATGGGCAAAGTGGAGTTGGGAGAGTTTGTTATCAAGTATCAATGTAAATTGGCAATTAAAGCCCAAGTTCTAGCCGACTTTGTTAGCGAGGCAATCGTAGAAGAGTCGGCGCCCAAGACGAGGTCGCGTGGCTTTTACATGTGGATGGTTCGTCGGTGGCTAGTGGAGGTGGAGCCGAATTTTGTTACAAGGACTAACTTGTTTGAAGTAAAGTAGCTCTAAAGTTGGATTTCGAGGTTACAAATAATGAAGCGAGTATGAAGCCCTAATTCTTTGGGATGAAGCTAGCACATAAATGCGATGTAAGAAGGCTCGTGGCATATACTCGACTCTCGCTTAGTCGCGATGCGATGGAAGGCTCTTTCGAAGCCAAAGATAAGTCTATGTCCACCTACTTGAGTAGAGCTAAGAAATTAGTAGAAAATTTTGAAGAATTTCGGTTGAAACAGATTCCAAGAGAAGAAAATGAGAGAGTCGATGCATTAGACGTTTCGCTAGTGTCGTTTCGGATCGAGTTCGAGGAAGGTGATAGTGTTAGTGGCGAAGCACTCAGAGTGAACTCAGAAAGCGAACCTCTTGACCAATTCTCAAAAGAGACCTTAATTCTTCATATAGGGATTCAAGTAAAGTGGATCGAGGGGATTAAAGAGTTTCTTAAAACGGGAGTTTTGCCAACGGATCCAGGCGAGGCTAGGAGGATACGTGCTAGGGCACCTTGGAGTTCCAAATAATAGGAGATGAAGTGTATAAGAGGTCCTTTGGAGGACTCCTTTTGAAATGTTTGTTGCCTGAGAGCGCGCAGTATGTGATGAGAGAGATTCATGAGGGGAACTGCGGAAATCATTCGGGAGGTCGCTCGCTAGCTCAAAAAATACTAAGGCAAGGATTCTTTTGGCCTACTGTGATGAATGATGCAGTTGAGTTCGCTAAGAAGTGTGACAAGTGTCAGTTCCATGCTAACTTAACTCATCAGCCAGCAGTACCCTTAGAAACAATTCCTATTGCATGCCCTTTCGACCAGTGGGGGATCGACATTCTAGGTCCTTTTCCTGTGGCGAGGGCGCAGAAGAAATTCGTGATAGTAGCAGTTGAATATTTTACGAAGTGGGTCGAGGCCGAAGCACTAGCTAAAATAGGAGAGCAAGAGGTCATGGACTTTATATGGAAAAATATTTGTAGCCGGTTTGGTTTTCCTAGGATCTTAATTTCAGATAATGGAACGCAGCCCAAGGAAGGAAAATACGAGCATGGTGCAAGGAAGTGAAAATCCAAAAAAATTTCACGGCGAGGGTAATCCGCAAGCTAATGGACAAACCGAGGTGGCCAACAGGATAATTCGCAAAGACTTAAAAGCGAGGTGCAGTGAAGACGTATTGGGTGGAGGAACTCCCGGGGTCCTTTGGGCATATAGACTACCCCAAGAACTTCTACTTTAGAAAACTCCATTCGGTTTGATGTATGGATCGAGGCAGTAATCCCCGTGGAAATTGGGGAAGCATCTCATAGGATAGCTCATTATGACCCGGACACGAACGAAGAGGCTCGGAAGTTAGAGCTAAAAACAATCGAGGAAAAGAGGGATAGGGCCTTGGTTCAAATTCAGGCAAATGACTAAGGGAAGAATGCGGGCGAAGATATGATAAAAGGGTGAACGAGAGAAATTTTCAAGTAGGAGACCTAGTTAAAAAAAAAGTTGAAGTATCTAAGCATGTGGGAAAACCGGAGGCTAATTGGGAAGGTCCTTTCAAGGTGATTAAGATCCTCAAGAGAGAACATATCGTTTGGAAAGCATGGATGGAAAAGAGCTTCCTAGGCCATGGAACATCCACAATTTGCGCAAGTTTTATACTTAGGTGAACTACTTGTAATTATTAGCTTGTTTTGATCGAATATATATGAAATTATTGGGGGAAATACCCCTTATTTTGTGAGATAATTACCGAACAAGACAAGCGACCCACGAGGTCACTCCTATTAAAAGCGACCCACGAGGTCACCGCAAAGCGCAAAGCGACCCACGAGGTCGGCTAATATTAAAAGCGACCCACGAGGCCGACTTCAAGACAAAGCGACCTCGAGGTCAAGAAAATATTAAAAGCGACCCACGAGGCCGGCTTCAAGACAAGCGACCACGAGGTCACCGAAGCAAAGCGACCCACGAGGTCGGCTAATATTAAAAGCGACCCACGAGGCCGCTTCAAGACAAAGCGACCTACGAGGTCAGCTCCTATTAAAAGCGACCCACGAGGCCAGCTTCAAGACAAGCGACCCACGAGGTCACTCTTTAAAAGTCGCGACCCACGAGGTCGACCTTCATGCAAAGCGACCCACGAGGTCAAGAAATATTAAAAGCGACCCACGAGGCCGGCAAGACAAGCGACCCACGAGGTCGGCTCCTATTAAAAGCGACCCACGACGAGGTCACTTCAAAGCAAAGCGACCCACGAGGTCGCTAATATTAAAAGCGACCCACGAGGTCGGCTTCAAGGCAAAGCGACCCACGAGGTCAGCTAATATTAAAAGCGACCCACGAGGTCAGCTCCTACTAAAAGCGACCCACGAGGTCAGCTTCAAGTAAAATCGACCCGCGAGGTCAGTCTCAACTAAAAGCGACCCACGAGGTCAGCTTCAAGTAAAATCGACCCGCGAGGACAGTCTCAACTAAAAGCGACCCACGAGGTCAGCTTCAAGTAAAATTGACCCACGAGGTCAACTTTAAAAGAAGAGCAACCCGCGAGGTCACCTCGATTAAGGGCGTCTGGCGCGAGGTCGACTACAAATAAAAATGATCTCAAAAAGAGCACGCCCAATTAAGTGACCCACGAGGTTAGCTCAAGCAAGATCCATAGAACGACTAGCAAATATGGTTGTAATAACTAAAAATGGGGAAAATCAGAAACAACGGCGATAAAGCGAAATCGTAGACTTGAGCTCATTCATATCAAATATTTTCATACATCATAATACCAAAAACGAGGTCAAAGACTAAGCCCATTTACAAAACAACTTAGACAAACGAAGTGTACAGTTTGGTATTCACGATGTGCTTCACATGGAGCATTGAGCTCATTTACAAAAGAAGGAAGCAAAAACTAAGGTTATTCTTCCTCATCATCATTATTAGCTTCAATAGTAGCAGGGGGTGGAGGTTGTTCTGTAGCAGCGATGTGCGAATGCATAAGATTGGTCCACTCATCCGTTTCTTCAGCCTCTTCCACATCGTGCACGACATCAAGTCCTTCCTCCTCCTTAGCTCCGCCCTCACGCCTTTCTCCGGATCATCCATGCACGCGGTCAAGTTTATCTTGATCAAAGTCCTCCTTGAAAGCATTCTCCTGTAGGGCTTGGTCCCGCATCGCTCGAAACCTTGAAAGAGATGACAAAGACACGACGTGCCACTAAGGTTTCGTAAGAATGGGAAGTTAGAAAGGACTTCACACCCTCTTCGCGAGCTTTTTGGAGAGCGGAGGTATATTCTAAGCGAGTTCGTATATTCCCGATAGCCTCTCTCATGCGACCCGTATCGTAGGTCTCTTTCAAATCGGATTCGTGATTTTCTTTCTCGCTCCTTGATTTGTTGCGAGCCGCATTAACCTCTTGTTCCAGGACACTCGGCTCGGATCACGAGCCAATATTCTCCTGAGATAATTTCTCCTTGGCGGCCTCGGCCTTTCGCGAAGAGCCTTCGAAAGCCTCTCCACTTCGTTTTCCCGCATCGAGGATCGCCCCAATTAGCAAAGACGAAGGAAAGGTGGTGTAGGAGGGCATTATTCGTAAATGAATTAAAAGCGAGGTTAGAAAGAGAGAGAAAAAATTAAAACATGTATTAAACGAGATAATGGACTTTTACCAAAAAGTATTGTGGGCTATGTATTCTTCCAAAGAGTAAACTCAAAAGGTATCAAAGCAAATTGATCGATCATCGAGGAGAGTATGTTTGTATAGCTCGAAAGAGTCCTCTCCAAAGATGAGTATCGAGGACAGAGATTCGTCCGTTAATTAGCCAATTGGGGACGGACGGCAAGCGAGGCGTTGAAATTGGAGGACAGATTGAGGAGAGACCTTTGCCTTTCCATCTCACGCATCTCGTGAAATAAGCCACATAACTTGAGCCATTTAAGTTGAGCTTCCATCTCAGGGTCGCCGCAAGTCTCCTCGTCCTTGAATTTCGTGTCGCTTGCCGACACGTCTAAAGACGACCCGAGGCGAAGCCTCTTACCGAGGGCTCTTCGCGATCTTTACCCGAGAATCCCGATCATGAGACTTGTGGGGCTTCCGAGTTTTTTCTTTGTGGGGACTTTCCTTTCGAGGCGAAGCTTTCTCAACATTTTCACCCCAGAAGAAGTAGGGCGTTGAGGAGTTAAGCGAGTCGGGGTAGTGCGGCGGCTCGAAAAGTATCAAGATCTTCCAAAGACCTCGGTCGAAAATGAGAGGAGGCCCAAGAGGTCGGAGGAACACCGCCCGAACCGAGACAACATGGGTGGTGGTGTGTTTCGGGCGATTGAGGTCGTTTTTTTTTTTTTACCGAGAGTAAAGCCGCCCTCGTTTCTTTCAATTGCTTGGCTATTAATGAGTCATGACATGACATCTCCGAAAATAGAAAAATTGTTTAGAATAATGTGAGTAAACTATACGAGCAAGCAATTAAGTAAAAGAATGGAAGATTACCCAAACTTAAAGAAGGCGCCGGGCGGGCTAAGGTCCGCGAGGAAAGAACCTCTTCGGTTAGAAGCTTCTCCGACAGATACCACTCGTGCATAGCACATCCTCGACGGTCATCCTCCCAGTGACCGGCGAGGTCACGAGGTGAGAGGAGTAGCTTTCCACTCGAAAGGAACCTCCCGAGGGGTCTCTACGGGGCTCTAACGTAGAGAAATTTCTCTTTCAAGGCCAAACAGAGGTAGGTAGGTGATGAAGAAGCTACGGTTAGGCAGAGGGGAGAGAGGTAGAAAAGCCTTTCTCACTTGTGGTTGGAGAGGAGTTAATGGAATAAAGGGCCCAAAAATGGGGAAAGGAGGTGACACCTCAAAATGTTTCATTAATATCGCAAAACTTAAAATATGACGATAAGAGTTCGAACTAGTCAAGCAGACACACTCCTGACCCTTTAAGATATTTACAATAGGGCGAGCTAAAGGAAAACGTAAACCCGCCTCAAGTTTAGGCAAATGGAACGACATACAACGGGGAGGTGGTTTATCTATACTATCATTCCTACCGGGGATAATTATTTGAAAATTTGATGGAATAAAAAATCGGTCTCTAATCTCGCTATTTGGTTCCTGCATTACAATAGAACGAAGCAAGGCCCAAGGAGTCGTGAACTCTAAATTAGGATCTATGGGGGCATCCTCCTGATTCGTCGGTAGGTCCAAGTCGAGACAGGATTCCCTGGGGAGGCACGGACCTAATGGGCTAGCAAGATCAGAATACGAGCCCCATTTAGAGGACCGATGTCGAACTAGACTCAGGGTGGAGCCCGAACTCGAACTCGAACCGCTCGAGCCCGAGTCGTGAGAACTAACGCACTCGGAAGGCATAACAAGAAGAAGGAAGAAAAATAAATGAAATAAGAAAAAAATATTAATAAGCGAAGTGAAACTAAGAGGGCTACCTCGAGGTGGGATCGACTACGTGAAGAAACCTCGGACGAGTGGGAGCTCGCCGCGAATCGAAATATTTTTCACCGCGATGAATGAAGAGTAAAAATGTAAACTCCGAGACTTAGTATATATATAGCGGAATGGGCGGGAAGATCGAACGGTTGGGATGAAAGAAACTTTTCAAATTCAACGGTCGATTCGAGTTACCGGTAATAAATGAGTTCGAGGCCCGATACACTATGAAGGAAGCGAGGTCACGACCGGCGAGGTCATGGATCGGGTCGTGGTACCCGATCCACCTAATAAAAGGAGTTCGAGCTAGCCGATACACTACGTAAAAAGCGAGGTCACGACCTGATCCGAGGTGGTCGTGCGGGTCGCCCAGCGACCCGACCCATATACGATAGATGGGTCAGCCAGGTGGACCAATATGAGGCCAAGACGCGTGGAGTGAGGTTGTGCGGATCCGCACACCCGTGCGGATCCGTCACGAACCCGCACGGCCAGGAAAATAGTGCCTATAAATACGCCACTGTTCCATCCATTGCTACGGTATGACATTTATTGCTATTCACCTCGCTTTACATTCACTAGCGATCTAAGACCAGATCGACTTAAGCATCGGAGGGTCTTAGTTGGGAACCCTCCCGGCTAGCCTAACGTTTATTTGTCTTACAGGACCCGAACCAAAAGTACCTAGGCTCGAGACGACCCGACCCGAAGTACATCTGATTTGTTTACGCTAAATCATATTCCAAAATTACAAATACTCCTTGATATTTTTTTACAATTGACACTATAAATAGATGAATATTTGTTTAGTAAATACAAAATCTCTCTTTGTAATGTTTTAAGGAGTATTTGTAATTATGAGAAACTGCATTTAAAATTACAAATCATACCTTCGATACAAGGATATTTGTTAAGTTATTCAAATCTCAAAGGGTATATTTCTAGGATTTATTACATTTTTCCTATTCCACTACATTGGATTAATGACACGTGTACATGATGTCACAATTGTACATGTGTCATTCATATGATATATGGAATATGCAGTTGAATAGGAATAGTAAAACAAGAGCCCTCATCCCATATTTCTAATGTTTTAAGTGACTTTTTGTAATTTTGAAAAATAATTGATTTTTTATTTTTATAATTACGCTAACTCTATTTATTTTTACAATTTAACCTAAAATTTATGGATAGTGTGTACAAAATATAGAATTGTCAAAATGAGTCTGGTTCGATGGGCCGTCCTGACCGACACACATGGTCCAATGGGCCGTCCTGACCGACACATACAGTAAAAAGATTGGTTTGGACTTCATTCTAGAAGGCTTGAAATGAACCTGGCCTATTTGATTTGGTAAATTCAACCCGACATTTTAAATGTATATTCATGTGTCTAGGCTCCCAAAACAAATGGGACTGATCACTATTTGACCCAAATTTCCGACCAAACTCGATTTTTCCATTTGACAACTCTAAGTGTACATATGACTAATGAGGACAAGTTGGTATAACGTAATATAATATTTTAAAAAAAGAATTGCCATTAAGAAATCCTATCTAAGTTTTGGTTCGAATTCTAACTTTTTGAATAAATGTTTGTCTAATTTGGGCAGGCCACATACTTGGACCAAATCCTAAGAGAGCTTAAATCACACAAAGCTGTGCAGGGCATTATAATTTGGGCCGCGTGGAGCCCAGGAGGTTGCTATAGGATGTGCTTGACAGACAATAATTTCAACAACTTACCAACGGGCAATGTTGTCGATAATTTCAGAAATAAATTGGCCCATGTTGATGATTTACCAGGAACTACAGATTCTAATGGCTATTTTGAAACTTCATTGTTCCATGGTGAATATGAAGCCAAAATTAGTCATCCTAAAGGAGTTGCATTTTCAAAATTGCCAAAAATTAATGTTGTAGCGAAAGAGGAAGAAGCACGAGACGTGTATCGTTTTACGATTAACGTGTAATTTAGTCGAAGATAGAAATTTTAGAATTAGTGATTTATAGTGAGAATAAAGAGGATGTTGATGTTTAGACATATGGCATACACAATTCGGAATGTATAAAATTTCGAAAATTTTAATAAACTTGGTTTTATCTCTCTCATTTAGAGATGTCAATAAGGTCGGCTCGGGTTGACCCTATATTTGTTTTTTCTTTTTGATGAAGTCATGTAATTTTAATATTATAAGGTTGTTGGAAATTTGGTTTTGTGAAAGTGAGCGTCGATCCGACTTTGACCAAACTCGGTGGCTAAGAATTTTATTTTGGATGAATTAAATTATATATTATTAATCTATTTTCCGGATATATATTCGTAGTAATTTTTTATTTCTCAAAATCGAAATTTGGGTGAGTGAGAAATTAATACACGAAGTTGGCCACACGAATGGGCATTATGTAAAGGGAGTTGAAAGGATTTTTCTTCATCCCACATAGCTTATAAAGCAAAGTTTGTTCTAGGGGTGATCATAAATTTTCAAAAACCGCCCGAACCGCCCGCACCGCACCACACCGCACCGTTTATTGTGATTTTTCGCTTATAACCGCGATTTTGAATATTGAATGAAAACCGCACCGCCTTATTGGTTCTGTTATAATTTTGGAACAAAATCGCACCGCCAAAACCGCACCGCCTTTATACATATTTAAGGGTAAAATATAAAGTTTCTCATATCTCTATAGTTGAATAATTAGGCAATCAATAAATTAAAAACTAGATTGGTGAATAATACATTACTTGTTATATAAAAATAGAAAGTAAATATCTTAATGAAAAATATCTGGAAATGTAAAAACAAATAATGATTCCTTATTAATGAGAATATGTGATCTCTTCAGACTAGCAGTTAATTCATAATTGTCTTGTTAAGTCATGTTGGGTTGGATTAGTAGCTAATCTATCTAATGATTGATGAAATGTAAACATAATTGACACAATAGAAATTCTCCTATTTTGTGTAACTTAAGTATTTTACCAGAAGAAGTTTTATTACACAACTAGTGAGTAGTCACGCCACCCTATTTCTTTATTCTCTCCAATACTTGAACTCGATATTCTCTTAGATAATGTTTCTTTTTAGTTATTGTGATATATGTTAGACAACTTAATGTTATAATCCAACTTAGCTCCAAATAAACTAAAATATTTATATTATAATTTTATCAATCTTATAATAATTTTGTTTATTAAAAACCGCCAAACCGCCCGCAACCGCCCGCCACCGCCTAAAACCGCACCTTTGATTTTACATGTTAAAACCACGATTTGAAATTATATTTTATCAAAACCGCATTAGGCAATTCGGTTTGAATTTTTGTAAAAAAACCGCAAAACCGCACAGTGATCACCCCTAGTTTGTTCTAGTTTATAAACTAGAAGATGTTATTAGTTGGATATACTATAACATTTGTGGATGATCACAAGTGGGCCACATGCACGCACTGGCCCGGCCCGGTATGGGCCTTGGGCTGACCCGACCCTTTGGGCCTGGGTCCTGGTCCACTACACTTTTGTCACTCGAAAATGGGTTTGGCCCAGATTCAAGTGACTGTTGGGCCGCTCGATGAACTTGGACATTGCAGGTGTCCAGATTCGTAATTGACTGTTGGAGTCTATAACTCATATAATGGTGGGGTTGTATCCCCCAGATAGTGGTCATCATTGTGGTTATAACACCTGGCTATTACAAGGAAGATTAATGTCCATTAATTTACCATGTTTAATTTCCTCCACGTGGATTTGTGTTGTCTATATATAGTTGGTTTCATTGCAGATTTTGTATACAGAAAAATCGCACACTCTGCATATTTCAAATGTATCGTTAAAAGTATCGTAATATTTTGAAGAACACTTTCAAGAAGATTTCATTCTGCATTCGAGTCCAGTAACCAGTTCTCACTCCTTCAAGTTCGAAAGGTATTTTTGTGTCAGTGATGTTACTGTACACAAAAGAGGTTAAGTCGTTTTATCTTTGGGGAGTCGTACTGTGAGCACTACCCGGGATGTATTTGTCTTGCAGAAAGAGTTCCACTATACTCGGCTTCTGTTTGTCAAGTTGTAATAGTCAGATTTATTTTCTTGTAATTTTTCTTTTCTGTTTGTAAAGCCATTGTTGAATGTTTCTCGTTGTAATCACTTTGTAATCAATAATCGCAAAACAAATAATTGATATGCACAATGGCGAGCACAAGTAGGACCCCGATCATCCCTACCATTTAGGCTGAGAAACCTTAGAAGTTCATAGGTTTCGACTTCAAGAGATGGCAGCGAAAAATATTGTTTTACCTCACCACTCTGAGCTTGGCGAAATATCTGACTGAGGACGCTACAGTGTTGGCTGAAAATGAAACTAATGCTGAAAAATACCCTGCATTTGATGCATGGGGCTAGGGTGATTTCTTGTGCCGGAACCATGTCCTTAACGGGTTTAATGATGCACTTTACAGTGTGTATTGTGCGGTGAAATCCTCCAAAGAATTGTGGGAAACTTATGGAGAAGAAGTATAAAACTGAGGATGCTGGCACAAAGAAATTTGTTGTCGGTAAGTTCTTAGATTTTGTGATGGTTGATTTTAAAACCATGATGGAACAAGTACAAAAGTTCCAGTTGATCCTACATGAAATCTCTGCCGAGGGGGTTTGCTTCGAAGAAAAAACCTAATGATAAAGGCAACAAACCGGCAGCTGAAAAGTTCCGGGGGTTTGCTTCAATTGTGGCAAGTCAAACCATACGGCAAAGGACTGTCATCGGCCGACGAAAAAGAAAACAAAACAACAGTCCAATGTCAATGTGGTTGAGCAAAGGGAACTAACCGATGTCGACATGTCGGCGGTGGTGTTTGAAGCTAATTTGGTGGATAACCCAAAAGAATGGTTTCTGGATATTGGTGCCACTTGCCATATCTGTTCTGATAGAGATGTTTTTTCCTACTACATCCCGTCGACTGAAAGGAAGCTCCACTTGGGGAATCACGTCTCTTCTGATGTTGATGGCGTTGGAATGGTGGTGCTAAAGCTTACTTCGGGCAAGCAGTTGAAGCTGAAGGATGTGTTGCATGTCCTAGACATCCGTAAAAATCTGGTTTCGGGTTCATTGTTGGCTAACCATGGGTTTAGACTAGTTTTTGAATCTAAAACATTTGTATTGAGCAAGTTTAGACAGTTCCTTGGTAGGGGTTATCTAGGCAAGGGACTGTTCAAAATGAATGTAATGAATGTATGTCGTTTTGGCGATGTTGAAATGAATAAGAATGAATCTTCTTTTGTTTATATTCTTAAGTACTCTGATTTATGGCATGTTAGATTAAGACGTGTAAATCTGAATGCTATAAAAAGATTGGTAAATTTTGAATTAATAAATTTACCAGAAGTAAACTCACAAAGAAAATGTAAAGTTTGTGTTGAAGCCAAAATGGATAAGTTACCGATTCATTCGGTGGAAATGAGCACTTCACCTTTGGAATTGATACACAATGATGTGTGTGATCTGAAGTTTGTGCAAACTAAAGGTGGTAAAAAGTATTTCATCACGTTTATTGATGATTGCACAAGATTTTGCTACTTATATTTGTTAAGAAGCAAAGATGAAGCTTTGGGGGCTTTCAAAAATTATAAAAATGAAGTTGAGAATCAACTTGGTTGCCGGATTAAGATAATTCAGAGTGACAAATATGTTGCACCGTTTGAAGAATTATGTACCAAGTCGAGAATAATTCATCAAACAATGGCTTCATATTCACCACAATCTAACGGTGTTGCTGAACGCAAAAATTGGACTTCTAAAGAGATGATGAATGCCATGTTGATTAGTTTCGGAGTGTCACAAAATATGTGGGGAAATTGTTTTAACAACGAACCACAAATTGAATAAAATCCCATTTAAAGGGAAAAATAAAACTCCTTCCGAATTGTGGAAAAATCGTAAGCCTTCTTATAAATATCTTAAAGTGTGGGGGTTTTTGGCTAAGGTTGCAATACCTGAACCAAAGCAAGTTAACGGTCCTAAAGCGGTCGATTATGTATTTATTGGTTATGCACTTAACAGTAGTGCATATCGTTTTATAGTGCATAAGTCAGAAAATCCAGAAATAACAGTTGGTATCATAATTGAGTCAAGGAATGCTATATTCTTTTAGAATATTTATCCTTTTAAAGAAATATAGATTGAAGTGTAAAGAAATGATTATGTTCAGATATTTCTGGAGGTGTTACTTCTGGTGTTATAACTCCTGGAACAGTTGCAGATGTTACTGCAGGTGTCGTTGAAGGTGCTGCTTTGAGTGTTATAACATCTGGAACAACACTTGGTACAACACATGCTGTCACACTTGACAGAACAATTAGTTCAACACCGGAGAGTAAAGAACTAAGACAAAGTAAGAGGTATAAGGTGGATAAGTCATTTGGACCTGACTTCCTAACATTTATGTTAGATGGTGAGCCAAACTCGATTAAAAAGGCTCTAAGTAGTCCAGATGATCCGCTCTGGCAAGAAGCTATCAATAGTAAAATCGACTCCATTATGCAAAATCATACGTGGGAGTTGGTTGATCTCCCTGTTGGTCATAAACCTTTAAGATGTAAGTGGATCCTAAGAAGAAGTATAAAGCAGATGTAACTATTGATAAGTATAAAGCACAACTTGCAGCCAAAGGCTTTAAACAAAAAAATGGGTATGATTTCTTTGACACCTATTCTCCAGTAATGAGGATTGTATCTATTCGGGTGCTTCCCCCGATTGCTACTTTGCACAATCTAGAGATTCATCAAATGGATGTCAAGATGGCGTTTCTAAATGAGAGATATATATTGAAATCTACATGTAACAAACTGAAGGGTTTGTTGCACCCGGTCAAGAAAAAAAGGTGTGCAAGTTAATAAGATCTTTATACGGACTGAAAGAAGCTCCAAAACAATCGCATCTTAAGTTTGACAACACAATATTTTCAAATGGATTTAAAATCAACAAATGTAATAAATGCGTAAATGTCAGAGGGACATCGGAAGCATTTGTCATAGTTTGTCTATACGTAGATGATTTGTTAATCATGAGCAGTAGCCATGATACTATCATGGAAACTAAAAGAATGTTAAAGATAAACTTTGACATGAAGGATATGGGGACTGCTGATGTGATCTTGGGGATAAAAATCAGCAGGACTCCTGATGGAAGTATCTTGTCATAATCCAACTATGTGGGAAAGTGCTCAAGAAATTCAATGCTTTTGACAGTTCACCGTCAAAGACGCCCATTGATTTAAGTGTAAATTTGGTTGCTGGAAAAGCAGAACAAATGGCTCAGATGGAATACTCACGTATAATAGGCAGTCTGATGTACATCACAAATTGTACACGTCTAGACCTGGCCTATCCTGTAAATATGTTGAGTAAGTTCACGAGCAATCCAGGCCATGAGCATTGGAAACGTTAAAAGAAATATGATAAAGCACAAAAAGAGGCACAACATGTGGCCAATAATCACAATTGTTAGAGGAGAAATCCCCATACATCGTCTTCAAGACAACCACTACATCATTACAGAGTCTGTAATTTCGTTAAATATTTCAACACACAAACTATTGGCATAGGAATGTATCAAGGGGAAGATCCCCTATCGTAAAACGTAAGAACATAGATTTGAAATACATCATCTTCCGCTTTGGTTGCAGTCTCAAAAGCACATACCTCAATAGATAGGTCGAGATCATTATATGTTGATGACTTTTCGTGTCCCCTCATATCCAACGCTACTACCCGAGCTTTTTCTTTTATTTTTACTTGCTGACAGATATGAGAGTCTGGGGAAAATGATCAAATATAAAATACAGTTCAGATGCAGCTGAGGCCTTTGCAAGAAAGTGTAAGCTTTTCTGAAATTCAACTTCCCAGAATACTTATAAATTCTCTGACTTCCATTGATTCAACAATTGTAAATATTTCTTATATACATCTAGCGTCTTCAAAGGAACAGTTCTAGAGGTTTAACAATCTAACTCCACGATCTATGTTTGTCTTCCATATTGTACATTACTATACATTTTCTTCAAAAAATAGTAGAAGTATCCAAAGTAGGAATTATATCAGAAAAAACAAATTCTTATGGGAATCAAATGGGAAAAAATCTCTGGTGACAAATATTTTAGTTATATGAGCAGATAATGGATTTTTTTACATATAACTCTTAATAAATATAATTACAAAGCAAATAATGTCTTAGAGAAAGTATCCTACCTCTTGAACAAAAAAACAAAGGCTCTTAGATTCAGTTCAACATTAAAAAAAATAATCTTACATGCGTTGACAAGAAGATTTATATCAGAAAATCGGCCAATCTTACTAGTAATTCCTTATAAGATCTACATAAGCAAACTTGTACATCAAGCTACTTCATGCCACAGTTCGACTGTTCGAGACACCTTTTTCCACGAAAAAGGCACATGAACACGTTGTGTATTAAATTAAGTATTTTATTCAATTTGATCATCTATGATAATGTATAAAAAAATGTGAAGTTTGAGTGTTATAATACATTTATGTGATAAAGCACAAAAAGAAATATGAAAATGCACAGTCTAATTATTTTCTCTCTTATTATGATTATGTGATTGATGAACACTTCAAGAAAAATAGTTAACACAATTCACCTTGTAATAATTAAAATTAACCAAACTTAATTCGGGTGATAATGTTCAAACCTCAAGGGGCCTTTTGAAACTGTAATTTTGATTTTGTCTTAAAATTAGGGAATAATTGACTAATTGTAAATTTTTGGAAATATTACGGGATTTTTTGGAAAAAACAATTGCTTATGAATGGGGAAAATGTAAAATGAATCAAACCTCAAGGGGCTTGATGGCTCAAAAGCTACTCTAGAAAACCGTAGGCAAGTGCACCTATCGTTTTATAGTATAGATTATTGAGTACCGAGTGTCATTCCCACGAGGATTGTAAGTACTGATAATTACCATATTTTTGTTATTTAATCTAACAATTTTTCAGAGTTTTGTTGGTTTAAAAAATGAAAAATAAAGAATTTAAAATAATTGCAACTTACAAAAGATCAAATAAAAGTAGATTGTAGAATTAAGAAATCAAGAGCTAGAAATGTGTTTGAATGTAAATCCCTCTAGAATGTTTTTGTGATTTCACAAGATAAAGATACAACCAAAAACCCTTAAGCAAAAATCAACCTCTTTTAATAAAATCTCATGCTTTATGGACCGTAGAAATTCCCGATTTAAGTTAAACCCTCTATCGAGCGCGAATAACTTCTAACCTCAAGTTGATTAACTGAAATCTCTTTCTAGTTAAACCCCCCAAGACAACATTATAACGATTTGTGAATTCCCATATTAGGTTTGACCCTAATCCAGAAGATTTATGTCGTCCTATATCTAGGATTGCATGCAACTCTTTTCACTTATATAGGTTCTATTTCACCATGAATCTCTCGATTTCCCGGTGAAGAATAAACTTCAAATTAATATCACACTAATACCAATTTGAATGAATAAAGGATAATATAAGTGAATCACACAAATCGTGAAGATTTTATTAAAAACATACAAACCTTAATCACAAATTCATTCTAGAGTTCATTACATTCAAACACTAGAAATTTAGCTACACATGGCTTTGACAAGAGAGTATACTACACAAGAAGAATTGAATAAAATGAACATGGTGTACTTAGCTCTTATTCAAGACCAATATAAGACTTCCTCCTTTGATTGATGATGTTGAGCTCCAAGTCTTCTCCTCTAATGCTCTTCAACTTCCAACTCTACCTCTCTTTTATCCTCTCAATGTATTTTGCTTTGAAAGAGTGAATGAACCGATGAATATGAATGGGATGGAATGGATTAGAATGGATTATGGAATGGAATCCTCCAACCCAAACTCTTGGCTTTTATAGACATTCTTGTTGTGAAAGAACACATTAACAATGTCATCTTTTGACAAATAATTGTTCCACTTCCATAGTTGGGTTGTTGAATCCTTGTTTTCATGTGATAATTGAGAGAATAATAGAGTTTGGTGCAGCAAAATGAGATGTAAAAGTTGCTCAAAGGTTGTCAAAAAGCAAAAAGTCTTCATAATTTCCGCCAAAAGAACATCCAGACTGGACAAAAAGCACGCCCGTGCTTTAAAAGCACGGGCATGCCGTGTTTTTGGATTTTCCCGAACACGGTTGTGCCTGAAAAGCACGGCCTGGCCGCGTTTGGTACATCGGGGTCGAAAAATTGCTCGTTTTTTACTTTTAAAAAGCACGACCGCCAGGTTGAAAAGCACACCGCCCGTTTTGACTGAAAAGGCTCGAAATGACGCGTTTAGCTTGGGATTTTGAGTGTTTTTGCATCCAGAAATCCCCGGGTATGTTTTGACATGAAATCATGGCCCAAAATTCACCAAAAACAGCTCTGAATCATCAATCTACACCAATAAAAGCACCTCGGAGTAATGTGAACTGTGTACAATCAAAAATTTATGAAACTAACAATAAAATAACTCAAATCATACTCAAATATACACATAAAACATGCATAAAAAGACCCTTATCAGGGCTTTTTACAATTTTAGAAAATCTCTAGATTTTTTATTTCATTAACTTGAACCTTAGTTTTTTTTTTTTTTAATTATCCATTTCTATTATAATATTACCAAAACATGTCATAAATATATATATAAAATTAATTTTATTTAATAAATTATATATATATAATATTACAGTGGAAGATGGACTAATAATTACATTAGAGAATCTCAATTGCTATATAAAGCCAAACATCTCACTTCTGAACAACCATGCATAAATCCATCACCAATGTATCAAGCAGCTGAAAATAATTCAAGAATCCAGAATAATTTAATTTCCCCTAGAATTAGCCATGCTGGTGAAAGAAATAATCACCCGATATACTGGCGTCTGACATTTTTTTTTTCTTTTTCCCCCCAGTCATTATTCCGATTAGCGACTGGGACTGGTTTTTTTTTATAAAAAGTTTTTGTTGAGTCGTGGATTTGATTAACGACTCAACTTGAGTCGTTGATTCCATCCACAACCAATTTTATATTTTTAAAACTCCTCAAATCCACCCCATTTGTGTAATATATTCCCATTTATGCAATATATTATATTCGGTTAAAAAACCCTCAAATTTAGTGCACTGTCCAAGCATTATATCTAATTTATGTGAAAAAATGTCATGTAATGCAAAAATCGACAGATCATTTACATGATGGTGAACCTACCCGTTTTTTGGCTCCACGAAAATAGTCGGAAGTTGAATGTCCTTGTAGGTTATTCTCTTCAGCAACTTGGGATACTAGTGAAGAAGTGGACAAGGTGAAATAGGGGCACGAAAATCGAGGCATGGTCAATTCATGCACAAAAAAGAAATGAAAATTTTAGGTGAACCGCATTTTTGCCAAAAAACAAAAAAATAAAAAAAAACACTATGTTATTGCAGGAAAAATCTCTGGTAGCTGGCTCACTTTTCAAAAGATCCAAAAAATGTGAATAGTAAGGTTGTGAACGAACTGTCACACAGTTAGCCTTTATAACCCATTTTTCGCCATCTGCCAGGACAAGGATGTTCATCATTGTACCTAGTCCATCGTCAACAATCACCTAACATGATTTTAGAATGATCTAGAATAGTATAGAAGAATTTGGAATCTAGTATAAGAGTCTAGAATATTGTAGATGAGTATAGAATGTGATACAATAATTAGGATATTTTAGAATGGTCTAGAATGTTATAGTGTAGTATGGAACTATATAGAATGTTGTACATTGGAGTATAGAATTATAGAATAATTGTAGAATATGTAGGAATTATTTGGAGAGTTCTAGAGAATATCTTCCAAGCGTAAGATTAATCAATCACCACCGTCCATAATGAGGTGGAGTAGTATAAATAGGTGAATGACCTTATTTGTAATCAATCAAGCAGTACTAAGTTTGAGTGAATATATATATATATATATATTTGAAATCAAGAGGAAATATTTTATTAATCCAGCAGATCAAACTACAAATCATTACAGATAAAAAAAGGTGGATCAGAACACCACTTCTTAACACCAGACATAGAATTTGTTGCTCTAGCTAACACTTGTGCAACAACATTCGCTGATCTTCTAACAAAAACACAATTCACATTTTGCATAGTTCCAAATAAATCCATACTTTCTTGTAACAAATATGTGAAACATGAGTTATATTCTGGTTGCCTTCTCAAAGCTTTTATCACAGACAAAGAATCAGATTCCGAAATGATAATTCTTCTAAGGTATCATTAGTGGTGAAAGGTCTATACTTCATATGATACATACATGATATTGTCATCATAGTAATAACACAAAAATCCAAAGACTAGACTAATGTTCAATGTGATCACAACCTAGAGCACTAGTTATCTAAAGCTAATATGTCATTATATGTATTGAAGTTCATAAAATCATGATGCATATGTCATGTAAAACCTTTTCATGGAAAGTAAATCCATACTTGGCGTGAAATATGTAATGAAATAATATTTGTATAATCATGAGTATATTTGAATGTATCATGATGTGAGCATACACGCTCATTGCCGATAAAATTATGTCTCACATGTTGGCCATACGCGGACAAAAATATGTCAAACAAGCAGAATTAGATTCCGAGAGTCTGTAAAGACCCGACCATGTCTTTTTATTACATGCATAATATGTAAAATACATAGCAATTGTGATATCATTGTAAGAATGTAGGATTAAAATCTTCATTTGAAACATAGCTTTACATATTACATGTTCATCATGAAATATAACATATCATGGCATAACATGAAAAATATAGTCTCCATCATAATTTGTATATGTAGCAAGGCTTGAGATAGTAGAACATGTGAATTTTCATGAGATATCGTAGTCATGTAATGCATGTCCTTTAGGGCTTAGTATAACATGTCGACTTTGGGCCATGTTTACTCCAAAAAAGTCACCCTTTTTGAAAATATTATTGTCTCAATAAGTCTCAATACTCAAAATCCCATTTTGTACAAAGTTTTAGACTCACAAGACACTAGAAAACAAAACCTCATATCATATTCAGAACTATTACGAAACAAGTTTAAACGCACACAACTCCGAAAAATGGAATTTTAATTTGTACACATTTTACTAAATGATTTTGATACTAAAAATCTCTAAATAACAAAAGTCGAATCACACCTAAAATTATTCTTACAGAAAATTTTTGACTCAAAAGGCTATCTGAACACAATAAGTAATTTGACTCCACGATTTTGGAATAAATGACCCAAATTCATGTTTTAAACCTAACTGTAAATAACAAGGTCCGAGACTTTGCTCTGATACCACTCTGTCATGCCCCGATTTGCAAATATATATGAAAGTTGATTTTATTTTAGGCTTTACTATTTTAGAAAAATTTTACGAGTTGACATCCAAATTACTTTTATAAAAATAGAAATCAAGTTTCACCAAACTAACATTTAATGTTCCTTTAAGATCCCAACAATAACAAGTAAATCACATAAACCCCGTGCTCCCAGATGCATGTTTATCATAAATAAGCAACGAAAATAGTTTCAACACAAGTTTCGACTCAAAACTTGGCACATTACTTTTACAAAATGTGAATAAGCCCACATTTATTTTAAACTTAAAAATTAACTTTTTACATCAAAATAATGGAAAATGGGGATCTTGGAATAATTAACAAATGTTGGAGTTCAGGTTGTCACATAAAATTTGTCCTAAATTTGTAAATATTAATAGTGGGGTGAGTGATATGAAAATACACTCAGTGGGGTACACTTAAGCGATTGTATAATTAATTACAACTAGCAGATATGCATCATATGTGGCATTTGTACGGACGGACCGTAACTTTGTAATATGTACGAGCTCTTAATGTGAAGTGATCGTCACCACAACACATAAATATGTAACATACACGGTACAACCGCAACATGGGATTCATGCAAAATATACTAATCATGATTAACTAAACATTCAACTTGTATTGAATAGCAATATTACACGGTTAAGTGTAAAGGTAATCCCACCTTAATGACATGCTGAATGATAGTGCATGATGCAGATCCTAGTTGTCGGGTTCAATCTCTTCTCCTACACAAAATAGCATATTATATCTTAGAAGCCCAAAATGGAAATGTAATATTTTATCTTAACTTAAATATACTAAAGAAAGATATCCCTAAAATTTGGGGGCATTTGGATGTGAATCGAAGAAGTTATGAGCGAAACGGGCTATTGAGGGGCGTAAAACTCGTTTCTTGAATTTAGGTGATGTAAGAGTAATATTGGAATTTTAAATAATCTTGCATATAAGGAGGGTGTGTTAAGCTTATGGTTCGAATTTGGGCTCAATTGGAGTTTTTTGGCCCCTTTCGGATAAAAAATGAGGAGGTTATGCTTAAGGAATTTTTAATTAAAACTAAGGGCATATTTGTAAAATCCGAAAACCGGTTTTGAAAATGTTGGGGTGCAGTTTATAATTTTATATAAGCTGAAACAAAGTCAATTTATAATATCCAAAGAGTTAGTTTTTTTTGGGACCTACATGAAATTCTAGGGGACTGAAATGAAAGATTTTAGAAACACCATTTGAGGCAAGAAAATGTATCTAATTATGTTTAGTCTCCCCTCAACTTCTAAGATTCAAACCAAACCAACCCTCAACCCACACATTCACACACATACACACACACACACGCACACACTTGCACACACACCCATACACACGCACGCACACACCTGCGACTGAAAGGGAAGGACGAGGGAAAAAGAGAAACGGGGAAAGAGATGAGAGAAATGGCTGGAAAAAGAAAAAGAAAAGTAAAATTACACAAATTTCTGACTTCAATTCATGTCAGAATAGAACTCCAATCATGAAATTGATTGATGGGTTTTGAAGTTCATGAAAAGAGGAACAAAATCGTATATTACCCATCATTTTTGGACTGGTGGACCTCCAGGAATGGGCTGTCAAAGTTGGCGGTGCCGACGAGTTCACGATGGGATTTGCAGAACCTTCTTTGGCAATTTTCCAGTGATCCAGATCTCCGATCTTGGCGTGAGAGATGGCGTTAGAAATGCCATGGAATGATTTTTCTAAAATCATATGTAAAAATCTAAAGATTAGTTCTCCGTAGATCTGAAGTCAAAGATTTCGAAATTTGAATTTTTACCGTGATGTTCCGGTGATCGGAGCATCGTATCAAAAATCCGACAATGGATTTTGAACGAGGGCGATGAAGCAATTAGAATGATATATAGTTTGTTGATTTCCAAAAATCATTGCACGTGTTTGAGATTTGGCTTATGAATTGGCATTACTACCACATCTGTCGAGTGTGCATAATGTTTTCCATGTTTTGATACTGAGAAAATATGTTCACGATCTAAGTCACACCGTGAACTGTAAGTATTTAGAAACTAATAAGGACTTGACATATGAGGAAGGGCCAGAGACGATTTTAGAGCACAAGATCCATAAACTAAGAAACAAAGATGTCGTGTTAATCAAGGTTCAATGAAGACGTCATAGAAGAAATGAACCCACCTAGGAGCGAGAAGAAGAGATACATGCCAAATACACGAATTTTATCATCCACGATAAATTAACGAATTTCGAGGACGAAATTATTTTTAAAGGGGTATAGGATGTAATACCCATAAAATTGGAGGTAAAATAAAATTAAAACGGGTTTTATTTTAAATTCAATTAGGGATTTAAATCCTTAATTATAAAATTTGGGAAAATTCAATTTTAGGTTTTTAACTTTTAACATTATTTAATAACATATTGGCCAGAGGTTATACATTATCCTGCAGGGTGTTAAAATACTTGAAGTATACCCTGAAGTATGGGCTATACTACTCGAGATATCTGACTATACTTAAAGGGTATAGTGATACTAGTTGGATTTCGAATTCGAAAGATTCTTATCCCACTAGTGGATACATATTCATCATTGGAGGTGGTGTGGTATCGTGGAAGTCCACGAAGCAAACATGATAGCTCGGTCCACCATGGAATCTGAGTTTAGAGCTTTGGACAAAGCTAGTGAAGAAGCAGAGTGGCTTTGAAACTTTTTGGAAGATATACCATACCATATTGGAGGAAGCATGTGCCTTCTGTGATGATTCATTGTGATAGCCAAGTGGCTATAGGAAGGGCACATAGCAATATGTATAACGGTAAGTCTCGACATATTCATCGGAGACACAATATTGTTATATAGTTGATCTCAAAAGGTGTGATGTCAATTGACTACGTAAAATTAAAAGACAATTTGACGATCTTTTGACAAAAAGACTGAATCGAGATCAATTGAGTAAATTGCTAGAGAGGATGGGCTTAAAGTCCACAAAGTAAAATAATCATCATAGTGGTAACCCAACCATGATGACTGGAGATCCCAAGAACTTGGTTCAATGGGAAAACTAAGCTATGAAGGTTATGTTGTAACACTTGCAAACAATGTTTCAACCCATCCCTAGAGAGCAATATCAAGTGTTGAAACACTTGCAAAGTTGTGGTGGGGCTAAGTCATTTGACTTTTAATGATTCCTACACCTCGTTGAGGTTGAGTATGGCAGGATACTCGGATAGGATATTACCTATGTAAGTGAGAAGTGCGGGTCGCTTCAAAGTAACACTTATCAATCCAAAGAGGTATTCATGGCCGAAACAGACACAGAACGTGAGAACATGAGGTGTTGAGACCTTACCATGTTAATGTTGTTGTCTCGGTATACACCGTGGAGGAATAGTTCAAGGATTATGTCCACTAAGCCGCCAGTGTACCCGATGGTATTGACTATGGAAGGTTCAAAACCACAAGCTACCTCTCCGGATGCAATATTGTCTCTTGAGGACTGGTTTGCGTGCCTGCATTAATTTCCACTCATGTGAAGGATTGTTGGAAATTTGGTTTTGTGAAAGTGGGCGTCGACCCAACTTTGTCCAAATTTTTGGTGGCTAATAATTTAACTTTGGAGGAATAAATTGTATATTATTAATCTACTTTTCCGATTAGATGTTCGTAATATTTTTTATTTCTCAAAATCGAATCTCGATGAGTGAGAAATTAATACACGAAATTGGCCACACAAATGAGCATTATGTAAAGGGAGTTGAAAGGATTTTTCTTCATCCCACTTATAAAATAAAGTTTATCATAGTTTATAAACTAGAAGATGTTATTAGTTGGATATACTATAACATAAGTGGATGATCACAAGCGGGCCACACGCGCCCGTCTGGCCCAGTCGTAGGCAACGGCTTGGGCCGGTTTGGCCCTTTGGGCCTGGGTCCAGGTCCACTACACTATTGTCACTCGAAAATGGGCTTGGCCCAGATTCAAGTGACTGTTGGGCCACCTAATGAACTTAGACATTGCAGGTGCTCAGATTTGTAGATGACTGTTGGAGTCTGTAACTCCTCAAATAATGGGGTTGTAACCCCCAGATAGTGGTCATCATTGTGGTTGTAACACCTGGCTGTTACAAAGAAGGTTAACTCCTATTCACTTACCATATTTAATTCCCTGCAGGTGGATTTTTGCTGTCTATATATAGCTAGGTTCATTGCAGATTTTGTATACAGAAAAATCGCATACACTCTGCATATTTCAAAGGTGTAGTAAAAAATGTCATAACATTTTGAAGAACACTTTCAAGAACACTTCATTCTGCATTCGAGTCCACCAATCAGTTCTCGCTCCTTCAAGTTCGAAATGTGCTTTTGTGTCAGTGGTGCTACTGTACACAAAAGAGGTTAAGCCATTTTATCTTTTGGGACATTACGTCGTACCGTGAGCACTAGCCGGGACATATTTGTCTTGTGGAAAGAGTTTCACTCGACTTGGCTTCTGTTTATCAAGTTGTAATAGTCAGATTTATTTTCTTGTAATTTTCGTTTTCTGTTTGTAAAACCATTGTTGAAGGCTTCCCGTTGTAATCACATGTAATCAACAAAGGTTTCCTATAAAAGTTAGGTAATAATAAATGATGTTTCTTTTAAATATTTTTATGAATTAATAAAAAAATATACCATCAGTTTAATATATTAACACTGAAACCATTGATCATGATATGATATGCCATTTTATCTTCATCAATTATAATTTGCTAAGATTAAATGACAATTGATAAATGAGATCAAAGATTATATTTCATAGTATTATATGTATATATTGTAGATATAAATTTATAAAATACAAAATAAAATTATTTAAAAGAGTCCTAAGGTCGGGGCCAGCCTTAGGGTCAATTAGGGTCAAGTAAAAAAAACCCCTTGTCATTAGATCCTATGATCTCAAATTTTTAGGGTCAAATTATAATAGGAATGCTATATTCTTTGAGAATATTTATCCTTGTAAAGAAAGGATAGATGGAAGTTTAAAGAAACGACTGTATTCAGATGTTTCTGCAGGTGTTGCTGGAGGTTTTACTTCTGGTGTTATAACATCTGGAACAACTGCAAATGTTACTGCAGATGAATGTGCTGCTTCGGGTGTTATAACATTTGGAACAACACTTGGTACAAGACCTGCTGTCACACTTGACAGAACAATTAGTTCAACACTAGAGAGCGAAGAACTAAAACGAAGTAAGAGGCATAAGGTGGATAAGTCCTTTGGACCTGACTTCCTAACATCTATGTTAGATGGTGAGCCAAACTTTATTAAAGAGACTTTAAGTAGTCCAAATGCTCCGCTCTAGCAAAAAGCTATCAATACTGAAATCGAGTCCATTCTGCAAAATCATATGTGGGAGTTGGTTGATCTTCCTGCTAGTCATAAACTTTTAGCATGTAAGTGGATCCTAAAGAAGAAGTATAAAACAGATGGAACTATTGATAAGTATAAAGCACGGCTTGTAGCCAAAGGCTTTAAACAAAAGGAAGGGTATGATTTCTTTGACACCTATACTCCAGTAACGATGATGCATCTATTCGGGTGCTTCTCTCGATTGCTGCTTTGCATAATCTAGAGATTTGCCAGATGGATATTAAGACGACTTTTCTGAATGGAGAGATAGATGTTGAAATCTACATGGAACAAGTTGAAGGATTTGTTGCACCTGGTCAAGAAAAGAAGATGTGCAAGTTAATAAGATCCTTGTACAAACTGAAACAAGCTCCAAAACAATCGCATCTTAAGTTTGACAACACAATGTTGTCAAATTGATTTAAAATAAACGAGTGTGATAAATGCGTATAAGACAGAGGGACATCGACATCATTTGTCATAGTTTATCTCTACGTACATGATTTGTTAATCATGGACATTAGTCATGATACTATCATGGAAACTAAAAGAATGTATAAGAGAAACTTTGACATGAAGGATATGGAGACTGCTGATGTGATCCTGGGGATAAAAATCAGAAGACTCATGATGGAGTTATCTTGTCACAATCCCACGATGTGTAGAAAGTGCTCAAGAAATTCAATGCTTTTGACAGTTCATCGTCAAAGACACCCATTGATTTAAGTGTAAATCTGGTTGCTAATAAAGCAGAACCAGTGGCTCAGATGGAATACTCACGTATAATAAGCGATCGATGTACATCACAAATTGTACACGCCCGCACTGGCCTATCCCAGAAATATGTTGAGTAAGTTCACGAGCAATCCAAGCCATGAGCATGGGAAAGCGTTAACCATGGTGTTAAAATACTTGAAGTATACCCTGGAGTATGGGCTATACTACTCGACATATCCGATTGTACTTGAAGGGTATAATGATGCTAGTTGGATTTTGGATTCGAAAGATTCTTATTCTACTAGTGGATACATATTCACCATTGGAAGTCGTGTGGTATAGTAGAAGTCCACGAAGCAAACATGTATAGCTCGGTCCACCATGGAATCTGAGTTTATAGCTTTGGACAAAGCTGGTGAAGAAGCATAGTGGCTTCGAAACTTTTTGGAAGATATTTCCATGTTGGAGAAAGTCTGTGTCGTCTGTGATGATTCATTGTGATAGCCAAGCGGCTATAGGAAGGGCACATAGCAATATGTATAATGACAAGTCTCGACATATTCATCGGAGACACAATACCGTTAGACAGTTGATCTCAAAATGTGTGATGTCAATTGACTACGTAAAATCAAAAGACAATTTGGCAGATCATTTGACAAAAGGACTGGATCAAGATCAACTGAGTAAATTGCTTGAGGGAATGGGCTTAAAGTTTACAAAGTAAAATAACCATCATAGTGGTAACCCAACCATGATGACTGGAGATCCCAAGAACTTGATTTAATGGGAAAACTAAGCTATGAATGTTATATTGTAACACTTGGAAACAGTGTTTCAACCCATCCCTAGAGAGCAATACCAAGTGTTGAAACACCTGCAAAGTTGTTGTGAGGCTAAGTCATTTGACTTTTAATGATTCCTACACCTCTTTGAGGTTGAGTATGGTAGGATACTTGGATAGGAGATCACCTATGTAAGTGAGAAGTGCGGACCGCTTCAAAGTAACAGTTATGAATCCAAAGAGGTGTCCATGGCCGAAACAGACACAAAACGTGAGAACAGGAGGTGTTGAGACCTAACTATGTTAATGTTGTTGTCTCGGTATACACCGCGCAGGAATAGTTCAAGGCATTACATCCACTAAGCCACCAGTATACCCGATGGTATTGACTATGGAAGGTTCAAAGCCACAAACTATGTTTCCGGATGCAATATTATCTCTTGAGGACTGGTTTACCTGTTTGCATTAATGCATGCATTAATTTCCACTCATGTGGAGGATTGTTGGAATTTTGGTATTGTAAAAGTGGGCGTTAACCCAATTTTGACCAAATTTTCGGTGGCGAATAATTTAATTTTGGAGGAATTAAGTTGTATATTATTAATCTACTTTCCGAGTAGATGTTCGTAGTATTTTTTATTTCTCAAAAGTGAATTTCGGTGAGTGAAAAATTAATACACGAAATTGGCCACACGAATGGGCATTATGTAAAGAGAGTTGAAAGGATTTTTATTCATCCCAAATAGCTTATAAAACAAAGTTTATCCTAGTTTATAAACTAGAAGATGTTATTAGTTGGATATACTATAACATAAGTGGATGATTAGAAGTGGGCTATACGCGCGCGCCCGCCCGACCCAGTCTGGGCTTGGGCGAGGGCTTGGGCTTGGTCCAAGTTCACTACACTTTTGTCATTCGAAAATGGGCTTGACCCAGATTCATAATTGACTGTTGGAGTTTGTAACTCCTCAAATAATAGGGTTGTAACCCCCATATAGTAGTCATCATTGTGGTTGTAATACCTGGCTGTTACAAAAAGATTAATGCCCATTAACTTACCATGTTTAATTCTTTGCAGGTGGATTTTTGCTGTCTATATATAGCTGGTTTCATTGCAGATTTTGTATACAGAAAAATCGCATACACTCTGCATATTTCAAAGGTGTCGTTAAAAGTGTCTTAACATTTCGAAGAACGCTTCATTCTGCATTCGATGCCAACAACCAGTTCTCGCTCCTTCAAGTTCGAAAGGTGCTTTTGTGTCAGTGGTGCTACTGTACACAAAAGAGGTTAAGCCATTTTATCTTTGGGGACATTACGTCATACCGTGAGCACTACCCGAGATGTATTTGTCTTGCAGAAAGAGTTCCACTCGACTCGGCTTCTGTTTATCAAGTTGTAATAGTAGATTCATTTTCTTGTAATTTTTCTTTTCTGTTTGTAAAACCATTGTTGAAGGCTTCCCGTTGTAATCACATTGTAATCAACAAAGGTTTCTTATAAAAATTAAGTAACAATAAATGAGATTTCTTCTAGAATTTTTATGAATTAATAAAAAAATATAACATCAATTTAATATATTAACAATGAAACCATTGATCATGATATGATATGCCATTTTATCTTCATCAATTATTATTTGCTAAGATTAAATGATAATTGATAAATGAGATCAAATATTATATTTTATAGTATGATATGTATATATTGTAGATATAAATTTATAAAATACAAAAAAAATTATTGAAAAGAGTCCTAAGGTCGGGGCCAACCTTAGGGTCAAGTAAAAAAACCTCCTTATCATTAGAGCCTATGATCTCAAATTTTTAAGGTCAAGTTAGAGCTGGTCCTCAAATTTGAAAGTGTTGAAATTGTGTTTACTATTTTGAGTCCAATCTTACGGGTGTGGTGTTTTTGAATTTTCTTCGGTTTATTCGAACATCAACAAAAATCATAGGTTAGTGGGTTCCTTCAAGTTATCAATAAACTATCTTATCAGGAAAAAAATTGGAATTTTCGTAATTCTCTTGTTTTTTTATGTGATTTTAGTTCTCTTTTATGTGTCTTAGAGTTGGAAACCAAATTTATATTTTTTTCGAAAACCTCCAAGTTTATATTGATACGTGATGAACTAATTATGACACGAAGTGAAAAATGAAAATTAAAAAAACATGAAATAGTAGTCTATATAATCCAATTATTTGCAACGGGCCTAACCCAATAAAATGGGCTTCTTCGTCCAAAGTGAACCTGGACTATGTCAAGCAAAATACAATGAATGTTATAGAATAACCCGGGCATAGCTCAACTAGTGCGGATGTGATCTTCTATTTCAATATCGTGTTTCATCTCTATTCCAACCGTGTGGATGATTGACACGTGTATTACACTTACCATGTTTTATTTTCAAGCATAAATTGTAGGGCTTTAATATGGTAAGTGTAATACACGTGTCAATCATCCACACAGTTGGAATAGGAGATGAAACACGGTTTTGGAATAGAAGATCCCATCCGCAACTCGTGATGTGATGTCCGCTTTATTGACACCAACAAAATGAAGGTTCAATTCGAATCCATTTGGATAAGTTGAAGGATAATTTCTTGTGTACATTCAATCTAAAGCATGACTCTGACTTGAGCATATCTTGTGATTTACCCTCATCCATAAGTTCTAGGGTAGGAACAGTTGGGCCATTAAAGAATAATTAAAAAAACTTTTATTATAATATTTTTGTAAAATTAAGCACATAAACTAACGAATTTATATTCTTTTTTAATTAGTGAATATTAAACAATTATTAATTTCTTAATCAAAATAATTCCAAAAATATACTTCCACTGATACTTCTCCTACCCAAATATTCCACTGCTGGTTTCAGCCGCCATCGCCAAAAAACTATTTTCCTTCTCTCACCCACAATATTTCCGGTAAGCCCTTTAACACCCAGGAAATTACAGGAAAGCCCTGTTGAAGAAGGTAAGATGTCCAGCACCACATTTTCCGCAGTTATATTGAATTTTGTATTCGTAATACTGCTGGTTTTAACATGTGTTCAGCTTCGTGGTTGATTCTCTCTCTTAGTTTATAATTTACTGCAGTTGCTGGTTTAATTTAATGCTGTTTTCTGACTTTATTATTTTTGTCTGTTTAGACCTATTATTGTATGGGGTGAATAGTGCTAGCTTAAGCAATTTATTGCCCGTTGATTCAGGTTCGTATTAATTTCAATTATTTAGAACGTGGGTTTGTCGCCAGTTTTTGAATTAGAGTTACAGATCAAGTACTTATTTATATAATCTACGTCTAGTTTCTAGGTAGTAATTTTTTGTTTTATTTGATATACTAGTTTAAAATTATTTGTCAGGAACAGTCATAGTTTATATTGTGATGTTCTGTGCTAGGGTTTGGAGTTTGAATTATTTTTTTTTTGAATGGAGAAATTAGCCAATTAGAAAAAAACATTTGAATGAATCAGAGTAGGTAAAATTGATAGTGAAGGGACAGAAAAAAGGAAGAAAAAAAGGAAACTAATAGGGGCATTCCGAGAATCGAACTCGGGACCTCTCGCACCCGAAGCGAGAATCATACCACTAGACCAAATGCCCTGTCATTTATGCTTGATCTGGTTTCTAAAAGCTGATTTTGCATAATTTGTAATGCTGTGTGTTTAGGCTCTGTATACATTTCACTTAGATTGCAGAGTGGTTGGTGAATACAGTGTTGTTTTATCTTCATCATTTAGATGGAGTGGGTTATAGAAAATGGTTTATCAATTATAGTAACTAGTAAGTCCATCAGATGCCTAAAGATAATTTTTCTTTCTTGTTTTATAAATTTGCTACTAGACTTCATTGCAGCTACTAGCTTGGTATCTTTGATGCTCTATCTGCTATTTGCTAATTCTTATTCAAATTGAACTCTTTTTATTCAGCATAATCGCATCTGTTTAAATTAATAAACATCTGGAGGGGTTTGTGGTTGATTTTGGATTAGATCATTTTGACATAGAGAGAGAGACAAATGGATTTCTAAATCTGTATAGCTGGGATAATTAACACTTCCATAAGTGCTATTTAGATAGATTATTCTTGTTAGTTGACTTTACCTTTCTCTATCAGCTGCTACCTCCCCCCCCCCCCCAAATTTCTAAACAAGTGTTGCTGGCTTGATTTGGCTTCACTATCAACTGCTTTGTCAAATTGCTCTTTGTCAGACTAGTTATTCCCGGAACTATAATGATAGGAGAAAAAGTAAATAAAAATAAAATGCATTTCTTGTTTGAATGGGGCATTCCGAGAATCGAACTTGGGACCTCTCGCACCCAAAACGAGAATCATACCACTAGACCAAATGCCCTGTTGTTGATGCTTGATCTGTCTTTTTAAAGCTGGTTTTTGCATTATTATAAATTATAGTACTGTGGGTTTAGGCTCTATATACAGTTCAGTTGGATTGCAAGGTGTTTTGGTTCTTTTAGACCTCCTTTATGGCCTTAGATGGGTAGTCAAGGGTGATAGTAGGTTCCTTTTTTGTTGATTTGGATCAATAGCAAAGTCATGAAAGTTCATAAATGACTTCTAGATTTAATCTCATGAAGTAATTAAACACTGGTAAATTCTTAAACAGGCAGATTTTCTAAAGCACTTAATCAACCTCTCTGATATTTTAAATTCTCAAGTTCTTTTATTCACTATTGACATTATAATTTTGTACATATTCATGTTATTTTAACTTCATTTAGATGCCGTAAATTACAGAAAGTGGATGGTCAATTTCATTGTTGCATTTGCCTGTCTTTTTCTTTTGGCTTTATGTTGCACAAAGTTTCATAAAAAATGTTTCCATAAAGTTTTCTTTCTTATCTTTAAGTAATTTCTACTAGACTTTCAAGTGGTATCACTAACCCTTTATAAGGGTGTTAACCAGGGTTCGAACCCTGTATCTTTCAGTTTCTTTACAATTTATCTTCTCCCCTCCAACCAGTACTACCAACTTATTAAAAAAAAAATACAGTTACCATTTGTCCTTGCTTGGTTTCTTTGATTCTTTAGCAGCTATGTGCTAATTCTTGTTGAAATTGGATCGTGTTTATTCAGCATAAGAACTTAATAAAAATCTAAGAGTTTTTCTTGGTTTTGGACTATATCATTTTGACGTTGAGTAGAAGTATTTGAAATACTAAAATCTGCGTAGCTAGTAACAATTAACACTTCTATGACTGCTATCCAGATTTTTTATTCCTTGCTAGTTGACTTGCCTGCCTCAATCAGCTGCCAGTCCTTTTATCATAAATTTCTAAACAAGCATCGCGGAGTTTGATTTGGCTGCACTCAGGATTGTCTACTGCTGTTTCCATTAGCTTTCTGTCAGACAAGTTAATCCAGAAAATATTATGATAGTAGAAAAGTGAGTTAAAAAAATACATTTATTTGTTTGAATGGGGCATTCCGAGAATCGAACTCGGGACCTCTCGCACCCAAAGCGAGAATCATACCACTAGACCAAATGCCCTGTTGTTGATGCTTGATCTGTCTTTTTAAAGCTGGTTTTTGCATTATTATAAATTATAGTGCTGTGGGTTTAGGCTCTATATACAGTTCAGTCAGATTGCAAGGTGTTTTGGTTCTTTTAGACCTCCTTTATGGCCTTATATGGGTAGTCAAGGGGTGATAGTAGGTTCATTTTTTGTTGATTTGGATTAATAACAAAGCATGAAAGTTATAAAGGACTATTAGATTTACTCTCAAAGAAGTAATTAAACACTGGTAAATTCTCAAACAGGCAGATTTTCGTAAAGCCCTTAATCAACCTCTATGATATTTTAGAATCTTCCTTGACTTCCTTTATTCACTATTGACGTTATAATTTTGTACATATTCATGTTATTTTAACTTCATCATTTAGATGCCGTAAATTACAGAAAGTAGCTTTATCAATTTCATTGTTGCTAATGCCTGTCTTTTCCTTTTGGCTTTATGTTGCACAAAAGTTCATAACCATAAAATTTTCTTTCTCAATTTTACGAATTTTCTACTGGACTTTAATACAGCTACCATTTCGCCCGCTTGGTTTCTTTGATACTTTCAGCTCTTTGCTAGTTCTTGTTGAAACTGGACTGTGTTTATTCAGCTTAATAACTAATACATATCTAAGAGTTTTTCGGTTTTGGACTATACCATTTGACGTTGAGTAGAAACAAATGGAATTCTAAAATCTCTGTAGCTAGTACAATTAACACTTCTATGACTGCTATCCAGATTTTTTATTCCTTGATAGTTGACTTGCCTGCCTCTATCAGCTGCCAGCCCTTTTATTATAAATTTCTAAACAAGCATCGCGGAGTTTGATTTGGCTGCACTCAGGACTGTCTAATGCTGTTTCCAATAGCTTTCTGTCCGACAAGTTAATCCAGAAAATATTATGATAGTAGAAAATTGAGTTAAAAAAAAATACATTTATTTGTTTGAATGGGGCATTCCGAGAATCGAACTCGGGACCTCTCGCACCCAAAGCGAGAATCATACCACTAGACCAAATGCCCTGTTGTTTATGCTTTATCTGTCTTCTTAAAGCTGATTCTGCATAATATATAATGCTGTGGGTTTAGGCTCTAGATACAGTTCAATGTTCATAGATTGCAAAGTGTTTGGTGCCTTTATTGGGTATGATTGCTAGTTAAGAGTTTGTGGTAGGTATGAATTTTGTTGATTGGATTATTTTCAAAGTCTTGAAAGTTCAAAAACAACTATTAGATTTTCAATTCTTAAACGGGCAGATATTCTTAAAGCCCTTGTTCGACCTCTCTCTCTTTGACCTGGAGTGACCCATGCCATGTATTACATTCTTCCTTGAGTTCTTTCATTCAATTTTGTGAATACAGTGTTGTTTTAACTTCAGCATTTAGATTGAGTAAATTGTAGAAAATGGTTTATCAACTATAGTAAGTTCATCAGATGCCTTAATAAATTTTCTGTCTTATTTTACAAATGGTTTGATTTGGCTGCACTCAGGACTTGGTTACATTGATATTCTATTTGCTAATTCCTAATCAAATTGGACTCTGTTTATTCACCATAATATATTTGTTCTAATTAATAAATATCCAAGAGTTCTCTTGGTTGATTTTGGACTAGATCATTTTGACATAGAGAGAAATAAATGGAATTCTAGATCTGTGTAGATTGGAATAATTAACACTTCCATAACTGCTATCCAGATTTTTTGTTCTTCTTGTTAGTTGACTTTGCCTGCCTAAATAAGCTGTTACATTTTTTTTATTATCAATTGCTAAACAAGTGTTGCTGGCTTTGATTTGGCTTCACTATCAACTGTTTTTCCAAATCGTTCTTTGTCAGACAAGTTATTGTGGAACTATAATGATAGGCAGAAAAGCTAACAAAAACATAAAATGCATTTACTTGTTTGATTGGGGCATTCCGAGAATCGAACTCGGGACCTCTCGCACCCGAAGCGAGAATCATACCACTAGACCAAATGCCCTGTCATTTATGGTTGATCTGTTTCTTAAAGCTGAATTTGCATAAATTTATATAATATTGTGGGTCTAGGCTCTAAATACATTTCACTTAGACTGCATAGTGGTTGGTGAATATAGTGTTGTTTGACTTCATCATTTAGATTGAGTAAATTATAAAAAATGTTTTATCAGTTATAGTAAGTTCATCAGATGCCTAAAGTGAATTTTTCTTTCTTATTTTACAAATTTACCAATGGACTTTAATACAATTACCATTTCTTCTAGCTTGGTTTCTTTGATAATCTATCTGCTATTTGCTAATTCTTGTTCAAATTGGACACTTTTTATCCAGCATAATCATATCTGTTTTAATTAATACATATCTGGGAGTTTTCTCGGTTGATTTTGGACTAGATCATTTTGACATGTAGAAAAATAAATAGAGTTCTAAATATGTATAACTGGGAAATAATTAATAATAACACTTCCATAACTGCGGGAATCTATAGTGGTCGAGTGGTTAAGATTCTGAATCCCAAACCAGAGGCCTGGGTTCGATTCCGATCATCCATCCCCTCCCAGGATATGTAGTCAAAATAAAAAAGGAAAAAAAAATACTTCCATAACTGCTATCCAGATAAAATTTTCTTGTTAGTTGACTTTGCCTTTCTCTATAAGCAGCTACTCTTTTTATTGTTTATTATATTATCAATTTCTAAACAAGTGTTGCTGGCTTGATTAGGCTTCACTATCAACTACTTTTTAAATTGCTCTTTGTCAGACAAGTTATTCCTGGAACTATAATGATAGGAGAAAAAGTAATAAAAAAATAAAATGCATTTATTCGTTTGAATGGGGCATTCCGAGAATCGAACTCGGGACCTCTCGCACCCAAAGCGAGAATCATACCACTAGACCAAATGCCCTGTTGTTTATGCTTGATATGTATTCTTAAAGCTGGTTCTTGCATTATTGTAAGGGATAATTACAAAAACTACCCCTAGGTTTATCCTAGTTACAAAAAACTCCAGTTATCTATCAAAATTACAAATACCCCTTGAGGTTTGTATTTACCTAACAAATACCCCTCTTGAGGCCTTTTGATGGTGCAATTTTGTTGGTGTTTGTAATTTTAAAAGATAACTGGGATTTTTTGTAATTAGGCGAAACCTCAGGGGTAGTTTTTGTAATTAACCATTTTTTTAATTGCTGTGAGTTAGGCTCTAGACACAGTTCACTTAGATTGCAAGGTGTTTTGGTTCTTTTAGACCTCCTTTATTGTCTGTGATGGCTAGTTAAGGGGTGGTTCGATATTTGTTGATTTTTGATTATTGGCAAAGTCATGAATCATAAACGAGAGATTTACTCTGATGAAGTAATAAAACACTGGTGATTTCTTAAACAGGCAGATTTTCTTAAGGCCCTTAGTCAACCTCTGACATTTTAGATTCTTCCTTGAGTTCTTTTATTCACTATTGATGTTATAATTTTGTACAGATCATGTTTTATTACAGATTGTCCATCGGATTTTAATGCAACTACCATTTCACCGATACATGAGCTATTTGCTAATTCTTATTCAAATTGGACCATGTTTATTTGGCATACTTGCATCTGTTTTAACTAATAAATATTTAAGAGTTTTCATGGTTGGCTTTGGACTAAATCATTTTGACTTTGAGTAGAAATAAATGGAATTCTAAAATATGTGTAGCTAATAACAATTAAAACTTGTTATCCAGTGTTTTTTATTCCTTGTTGGTTGGCTTGCCTGCCTCTATTAGCTGCTAGCTCTTTTATTTACAATTCGTAAAGTAGGATTGTTTACTGCTGTTCCGAATTGGTTTCTGTCAGACAGGCTAATCGAAAAAATATAATGATAGTAGAAAAGCTAGTAAAATAAAAAATTTGCACGCACTTGTTTGAATGGGGCATTCCGAGAATCGAACTCGGGACCTCTCGCACCCAAAGCGAGAATCATACCACTAGACCAAATGCCCTGTTGTGTCTTCAAAAAACTGGTTTTGTAATATTCTTAATGCTGTGGGTTTAGGCTCTAGATACAGTTCACTTAGATTGCAATTTGCAAGGTGTTTAGTGCTTTTAGACCTCCATTATAGTCTATAATGGGTATTCAAGGGGTGGTAGTAGGTTCATGCTTTGTTGATTTGGATTAATAGCAAAGTCGTGAAAGTTCATAAACGCTACTATATTTACTCATGAATTAATTAAACAGTGGTAAATTTTTAAACAGGCAGATTTTCTTAAAGCCCTTAATCATCATCTCTGATATCTTAAATTCTTCTTTGAGTTCTTTTATTCACTATTGACATTATAATCTTGTACACATTCATGTTATTTTAACTTCATCATTTAGATGCCGTAAATTACAGAAAGTGGCTTATGAATTTCATTGTTGCTAATGCCTCTCCTTTTTTTGTTTTGGCTTTATGTTGCGCAAAAGTTCATAAAATTTTTTCCATAAATTTGTCTTTCTTATTTTTACGAATTTTCAGCTACCATTTCTCCTGGCTTGGTTTCTTTGATACTTTATCAACTATTTGCTAGTTCTTGTTGAAATTGGACAGTATTTATTCAGCATAATAACTAAGAAATATCTAAGAGTTTTCTTGGTTTTGGACTATATCATTTTGACGCTGAGTAGAAATGAATGGAATTCTAAAATCTGTCTAGCCAGTAAATATTAACACTTCTATGACTGCTATCCAGATTTTTTATTCCTTGCTAGTTGACTTGCCTGCCTCTATCAGCTGCCAGCCCTTTTATTATAAATTTCTAAACAAGCATCGTGGCGTTTGATTTGGCGTCACTCAGGATTGTCTACTGCTGTTCCCAATAGCTTTGTGTCAGACAAGTTAATCCAGAAAATATAATGATAGGAAAAAGTGAGTAAAAAAAGAAAAAGGAAAATGCGTTTACTTGTCGGATGGGGCATTCCGAGAATCGAACTTGGGACCTCTCGCACCCAAAGCGAGAATCATACCACTAGACCAAATGCCCAGTTGCTGATGGATTTCAAAGTATACTTGTAACTAGTTCTTTTGATTCTTATTATACTTCGAATCACATCTATAAGATCTTTTTTCTTTTTTTTTTTTTTGAGAATGACATCAATAAGATCTTGGCTGGCTAGGTTTTGGCCGTCACATCATATTTTCCATGCAAGTGGAAAAACCTATGATGATGATGGTTTTGGAATTTCATCTCATTTCTCCTTCGTATGAAGGTTGCGTCGAGATCCTGCATCCGTAAGACTCTGCCACTTTGCTTTCTGTGAATTTGTAGTGTTAATTATTTAGACAATTAATTGACACTATAAACTTCACACCACCGACCCCACATAGTGGGATAAGGTGCAGTTGATGATGATGATGATGTGTACACTTCAGAAGTAAACTACTCGAATAGCTTAGCTGTTTGAACTGAAGGAAATTCATACAGTAAAGAATAGTGCAGTCTATTAATAATAATACGAGTTATAATTAATCTTTTTCTTATATTCTTATGTTGCTCATGTAGCATAAGTCGTTTTAGAATGATTTTCGGAAGAATAAGATCTTTGAGAAAAAGGGCGAAATATATAGAACAACTACTGCTTGAAACTTTTTGTGGGGAAGGAGTCTTGAATAACTACTTACATGGTTTGAGTGTTCCACTCTATAAGATCTGAAATAATTTATGTACTATGAAATCTAAGTAATAAACAGTATCAACAGGACTAGAGTAAAAAATTTACTGACTGTTACTCAGTAGATATGATAAGATTGTTATTTTCTCTTTCTTTAATGCATGTTAGCAGGATATGGAATCTGCCATAGGCACACATATGGATGATTTACTCTGGGTTTCCTTGTGCTTGTTGACTTTGGTCCTGATGGCTTCATCATTCATAAAACATATATCTCAATATTGGTCTGAAGATGAAGAGGTAAGAAATAATAGTAGGATGATTACAAAAACACCGTTGAGGTTTAGCTTAATTACAAACAACAGCAGTTATTCAGCATAATTGTATCTGGTAATAAATATCCAGGAGTTCTCTTTGTGATTTTGGGCTAGGTCATTTTGGCATAGAGAGAAATAAATGGAATTCTAAATCTGTAGAGCTGGGAATAATTAACACTTCCATAACTGTTACCCAGATAATCTTTTTCTTGTTAGTTGACTTTGCCTGCTTCTATAATCTGCTAGCCTTTTTTTTTTTTTTTTATTATCAATTGCTAAACAAGTGTTGCTGGCTTTGATTTCACTATCAACTGCATTTCTAAATCACTCTTTGTCAGACAAGTTGCTCCGAAACTATAATGATAGGAGAAAAGCTAATAAAAAAAAAAAAAAACAGTTGCATTTACTTATTTGAAAGGGGCATTCCGAGAATCGAACTCGGGACCTCTCGCACCCAAAGCGAGAATCATACCACTAGACCAAATGCCCTGTTGTTTATGCTTGATATGTCTTCTTAAAGCTGGTTCTTGCATTATCATAAGGTATAATTACAAAAATTACCCCTAGGTTTATCCTAGTTATGGAAAGCTCCAGTTATCTTTCAAAATTACAAATATCCCTCTAGAACCTAAACTCACAGCATTAAAAAAGGGTTAATTACAAAAACTACCCCTGAGGTTTATCCTAATTACAAAAAAAGTCCAGTTATCTTTCAAAATTGCAAATATCCCCTTGAGGTTTGTATTTACCTAACAAATAGCCCCACTTGAGGGGTCATGAGGGTGCAATGTTGCTTGCTAAAAATAAATACCAGGGGAGTATTTGTAATTTTAAAATATAACTGGACTTTTTTTGTAATTAGGCTAAACCTCAGGGGTATATTTTGTAATTAACCCTTTTTTTAATGCTGTGAGTTTAGGTTCTAGACCTCTATTGTCTATGATGGCTAGTTAAGGGGTGGTAGGTTCAATATTTGTTGATTTTGATTATTGGCAAAGTGATGAAAGTTCATGAACGACTATTTAATTTACTCTGATGAAGTAATAAAACACTGGTGAATTCTTAAACAGGCAGGTTTTTTTAGAGCCCTTAGTTAACCTCTCTGACATTTTAGATTCATCCTTGAGTTCTTTTATTCACTTTTGACATTATATTTTGTGCATATCAACGTTATTTGAACTTTGTAATTTAAATGTATCTTTAAAGACTTTCCACTGGATTTTAATGCAGCTACGGAGCTACCATTTCTCATCTCTTGGTTTCTTTGATACTCCATGAGCATTTGCTAGTTCTTATTCAAATTGGACCATGTTTATTCTTGGGGGTGTTGTCTAATGCTGTTCTGATTTGCTTTCGGTCACTGTGACTGTCAGACAGGTTAATCCAAAAAATATAATGATAGGAGAAAAGCTAGAAAAAAAAAATTGCATTTACTTACTTGAAAATGGGGCATTCCGAGAATCGAACTCGGGACCTCTCGCACCCAAAGCGAGAATCATACCACTAGACCAAATGCCCTGTTGCTGATGAGAGTTCAAAGTATACTTGTAAGTAGTTCTTTTGATTCTTATTTTACATCCAACTATAAGATCTTGGCTGGCTAGGTTTCTGTCAGTCAAAGACGAATTTCAGTGATCACCTACGCCATCAGAAGTAAACAACTAGAATAGCTTAGCTGTTTGAACTGAAGGAAATTCATAAAGAATGTGCATTCTATTAATATTACAGTTATAGTTAATCTTTTTTTCTTATATTCTTATGTCGCATGGCTTGAAAACTACTTGCATGGCTTGACTGTTCCACTCTATAAGATCCGAAATAGTTTATGAAGTACTATGAAATCTAAGTAAAAAACAGTATCTATAGGATTAGAGTTAAGAATTCACCGACTGTTACTCGTGGATATGATAAGATTATTATTATTTTTTTTTGAGTGAATATGATAAGATTATTATTGTCTCTTTCTTTAATCCATGTTGTTAGCAGAGCAAGATATGGATTGTTTCCTGTGTTTCCTTGTGCTTGTTGACTTTGGATCTGATGGCTTCATCATTCATAAAACATAGATCTCAACATTGGTCTGAAGATGACGATGTAAGAAATAATTTACGGAAACTACAAAAACACCCCTGGGGTTAGCCTGATCACAAAAAAACTCCAGTTATCTTTCTAAATTACAAATACCCTCTTATTGTTTTACAAACACCCCCTTGAGGTTTATATTTACCTAAAAAGTACTCCCCTCTGAGGGCTGATTTGTAAGAGAAACAAATGTTAAAGGGGTATTTGTATTTTTTGAAAGATAACTATTTTTTTTCTGTAATTAGACTAAATCTTAGGGGTGTTTTTGTAATTGTCCCAATAATTTTTAGGGCTCTCAATTGGGAAAGAGAATTTTCTGGTTTTGATGTCTACTTCTCCGAGTTTTATTTCTCTATGTTTTCTCATTTTTTTTCTGCTGGTAGGAACATCTGAGATTGGTTCATGCTACTTTGCAGAGTTGATTTAGGAGTGCTGCCAGGGTTTTTGATAATAGGATTTGCAACTTCTTGTTAAAAACAGGAAACTGAGTATGTAAAAATTGTGATCACACAACTTCCCACTTGGGGTACTTCTAACTGAAACATATGGATTTTACATTATAGTCAGATTTTGAAGGGCTTGGTTGTAAACATTATCTTCTGGCATGAATATTTTTTTCCCTCTTCCAGTGATTGTTCAGTTGCTAGATTCTTTGAAGGTTGATGGTGTTGTTTATTAAAATCTCACATTTCAGGGAGTTCTTTGCAAAACTTCAACACCTAGACCCAAAATCACCACCACCATCAATGGAGCAAAGCAGAAATCTTCATAACCAAGGGGTGAGAATAAAATAGCTTTGTATACTTCTCAAATGTTGGTAAAGAGCATTCTAGTGCCAAAATTATAATTTCTTTATTTATGTCCTATAAGCAAACACGAACAAAAAATGAATGTAGCAGAAATGAGAATGTTAAGATGGATGTGTGGATGCACTAGATTAGATAGAATAAAAAATGAACACATTAGAAATAAGGTGGAAGTAGCACCAATAGATTAGAAAATTAGAGAAACGCGATTAAGATGGTTTGAACATGTTTATTGGAGACCTTAGATGCGGCCG